>CM041782.1:179557982-180157982 GCA_023374045.1 Limonium bicolor | reverse complement strand
TATTAAGAGATAACCATTTTACAACACGGTACGGCAACCGCCAAACACCAAAATTAGAGAAACCCCAGTGTGTTTACATCAGGAAGGAATTGAGTATAAGATAAGATGTTAGAATAAATGTGTAAGTAGTTGCACCATCAATAGGCAACAGAGTAAAGGCCAACTACCATGGTAGTAGTGGTCGTGAGTACAATATTTACATAAGGGGATTAAGTCATGGTGCGCAGTAAAGCGACCATTATGTGTAAGCCGTTAAATATTGACACTGAGGCAATTAGATTTATGAACTAAGAGCGATATAAGTAAGGAAATAAGATGGTAGACGAACTGTGCATTGATGCCAGTAGTCTAGTCCAGGCGAGGTAAGAATTCATAGGAGGCACACTTTCCATTCCTTGAGGAACTGGAAGTGCGTTCCTAGTAGATCAACATAAGAAAGAAGATAAGAGGCTCTATGGAGAGAGACCTCAGTTACTAAGAGACCGAGTCAATACGGAGTACAAAAAGGAGCTAGAGCATACCATACCCAAGAACACAGTAAATGGATTTCCCTTGATTAAGTTCAAAAAGAACAATAAGTGTTATTATGGAATGAAGAAAGAGGAGATCGACAACAGAATACTTCATAGTTAGCAATGGCTAAACGTGTGACAGACACTACGAGTTTACTAAAATGAGACGTGGGACGACTGCACCCCACAGGGGCTTGTAGGCCTGAAAGACTCATTTGTGAGTTAGTCGGGTAAGTAGTAATGTACCAGTAAGGTACCCCATGCATGTAGACGAGTGGTGTAAGGAACACGGGAAGTAGTCGACTCCGTACCACGGTCAACAACGCAAGATTAGACAAGAGCAACTACTACCACAAACAGTCGAAGAGAAGAATTTAGTTGAACCAACAACACATCAGAATCAGAGAACAAATGATTAAGGACTATGAAGTGCGAAGAGCACAGATTGTTAGGTACAGACATTTGACATGTCTTAAGACGATAGAGATTAAACTGTAAGCGCAGTAAGCGCTAAACAGTAGTTTCAGATTTAGAATCATCCTCAGACCAAAGGTCAGATGGAAAGAACGATTTAGACACTTGAGAAAACACTAAGAGTATGAACATTAGATCTTCAGAGAGAATGGATAGATGAGTTACAACTCATTAAGGCTCTGTATATATAAAGATAACATGTGTCCACTGAGAGACCAATATTCCTAAACTGTAAGGAGGCAGAAGGATATACAATACTATGAACGATAAGAAAGGCAGTTAAGCCCAAGATTATCAGAGTCGCGTAGCGGAAGCTAGCAGACCAGTACTTTTGAGATTAGACCAAACTAAGTTAAGAAAATGGTATAAATACCATTAAGAATCCTCGATACAAAGACTAAGCCATTAACATAGTTATGACTCTCTGATCGAATTATAAGTGAGATAGATGACATGGAAGTTAGGATGCTTGGTAGGAATTAGACATCTTGAACCAATGTTCAAGGATGATATAATGTTGATTACGTGGGCGTAATCCATTTTAAGGGGGGAAGAGTGAAAACCGCTTAGCGTATGTTTATGTACTTAGTACGTAAACTACGGTGTGCATAGCACAAAATAATTTGAGAATTTGTTCTACATAAACATTTTAGATTAATCATGGTTATTGCACACAGAAGATGCGAATACCATACGTATTAAGTACCTATCTTGTTAACTCCGGTGTGAGTACAAGTTAAGAGAATTAGTGAGGAGGATTAAGGAGACTTAAGGAATAAGGAATATATGAGATATGAGTCGATATGAAAGTATGTGTGAGATAAGAATAAGATAACACTATGAGATATTATTCGATATGAGTATGAGTTAGGAAATAGTAATGCTATGAGGTACAAGATGGTGAGAGTTGGTATGAGACTGATATAGAACTTAGTAGGAATGAGAGCCTTGAGGTAATTACTAAGAGATGAATTGGGAATGTAGATGGACTGAGTCCACACCTTGGAGATGTAATGATTACGACTAGAATCACTAAAAGATACAAAATTAGACATGAGTGAATTATTTGATGTTTGAAAATGACGTGGGAGGTGGAACTTGATTTTCTAGGGATCAGGGGAAACCGAACACAAATTGGGGTGAAAGGATAGTTCAACACTGATGCTGATCACATCAGGGTCGGATGATTCCTGAAACTCCCTACCAGTGGTCACAATTAAATAACGCTAAGGATATAGACGTTAGGACAAAACGAAATTGGAGTTGATTGCATTTTTAATTAGAGGAATTATTCCTCACATGACCTCGTAAAAAGGATTTCCTTTTTACCGAGTCTCGCCCATGAAGTCGAGGACGCATGAGCCTTTGTCTTCGGACCTGTGACATGGCGAGAACAGATTTGTTTTGTATTCTGGCCCATGGTGGCGAGGACGAATGAGCCTTTGTCTACGGACCGGTGACATGGGAGAATACGATGAAAATTATGTGATTGTTTTAATCATCAAAAGAACAAAGGGAATTTTGAGTGCTATACATGCTTAAGCATGTTGTGTGATATTTGAGTATAAGTGTATGACAGACCTAATGAGTCAATAAGATTAAGTACATATAAGTGTGATCTATATGATCTATGGAATGAGGTAAGACATGTATTCTAATAAGATAAGATGCATGGGAACTTTGGGGACAAAGTTCTTTTAAGGGGGGTAGATTGAAATACCCCAAACCTAAGTATGCTAAGTACACATCAAGTTATGATTTAATAAGGCTAAAACATGCCTTAGAAACATAGGTAGACAATTTAAACCAAGGAAAACACAAGAAAACGCCAAAAGAGCAATTTAAGCAAAAATATGCTCTAAGCTTGGAATGACTTTGATTAGCACCTAAATATCATTATAAGACCTTAATAACATGATAATGGACATGTTAAATCAATTACCAATCAAAACCATGCTCAAAAACAAGCTTAAACACAAAATGTGCTTTAAGACTCCTTAAAGCACCTTCTTGAGAAATTGTCTTTGAAATGAGTTTTGAGTGGCTAAATGCCCATGATTGCACCTTAATCAACATGCGTACTAATTAGTATCACATTAGGAAGCCTAAATCAATGGGAAACCAAACATTTCACAAATTTGTGCACTAATTTGTGAATAGTGCCAAATAGTGCCTAGTTTAGGCTTTAGTCAACATAAGTCAATAAGTTGGTCAACCAAGACCACAAATGTCTTACTTACTAAGGGGGGACGGTTTTAAATGGTGACTCACCATTAGTAGACAGCACATTAAAGGCAATGAGAGGAAAAGTAGTAAATTCACTATTCACCCTTTTATAAGACAAATATCTTCTTTAGCCTACCTCTCTCCTCTCTTCTTCATTTCTTTCTTATTCCACCGATTTTCTTCTTCTTCTCTCTGTTCCAAATCGTTCCCAAGCAGCTCCATTCATGCTCCATCTTCAAATGTCCACCAAATGTTCATTTTAGCTCCAAATCAAAAACTAAGCATAGATTTCTCTTAGTTAGACCAAGGCCTTGCTTCCTATATTTTCAAAATTTTAAAAGCTTCATTTTGGAGCCATGGGAAAATGCCATTGAAGGAGGAAAATTTGCTTGAAGTGTTCAGTAGCTTCTCCATTCATTCAAGGTAAGGAAAATGTAAGAAAAACCAAGTTTCCATCACTTTCCCTTCATAACCGAAATTCATCTCTTAATGGGACCTTGTTTTATCTCTTATTCTAGCTTGATTCTATTCTCCAAGACTTGAGGAGGTCTTGCCTTGCTTCATTATGAAAGCCATTCCAAAATTCAAAGGTAAATATACACTTTTAAGCTTTAAAACACACATTTTAACCTAAGGATGAATTCTACGAGTTTAGGCATATTTCTTAGTGCTCATTGGATTATTTGAATGTGGATTAGAACATTGGCAAGAGGATTGAAGTCCTTGCCGAAATTCAACCAAGAAAACCTAAGGAGGAAAGTAAGAGAAGCTTGAGGAAAATAAGGTAAATTGCTTACCAAATGGTGGTTTAAGTTTTAAGGAATGAGTTTTAGATGAGTACTAATGTAGCTTAAAGCTTACATTAAGTAATGGGTTATATAACCTAGGAAAAAAGAACTTAAACAAGCTTGTGAACTGGTGACTAAGGAGCCAATGGGAATGAGTTAGTAAGATAAGTTTAAGATGGATTTCAAGAGCATCATAACTACTATGAGATTGATGGGTGTAATTGCAGGTTGAAAGCTATTACATGTGGGAAATTCAGTGTTTAAATTCATGTCATTTAAGGGCCTAAGAGCCATGTCATTTAAGGGCCTAAGAGCCATGTCATTTAAGAGCCTTAGTGCTATGCAATTTAAGATTATTGCATTATATTGAGTTTATTATGGATAGTTGATTTGGGTGAGAACATATGATGAGAAAGGGTATAAAGTGTGTGAGATGATTGGATGAGAAAAACAATGCATTTGGGCACGATAATATACTAGAGGAGCTATGGTGAAATTTGAGTAGAAAGCCAAGTGTTTAGGAGGTGATTGTGAATTAAAATGACCTAGGTTTACTAGGAGACATTAAAAGGAATTTGAGTGGAAATGAGATAACTAAGGAGTTCTTGAGGTTTAGAATGGTCTAGAGTTGTCTACAAGGAATTAGCGGTTAGGTGGGTGTATTAAACACACCAAGATCACGATATGAGGAATGTTAACTTCTGCAAAAATCTGGAGGAAATGATGTAGTGAAGTTTGGGTGTAAATTGTGTGCCAAGATTGTGTACTAAGGATTTGGGTGATCAAGATTGTATTAAGGGTGAAAAACTAAATGTTGGGTGTAGTAATATACTAAGGAAGCCATGTCAAAATTTGGAGAGGAAACTAAGTGTTTAAGGTGTTCTAAGAAGATTTTATGACTAAGGATGTTCTAGTAAACATTAAGGGTGGTTTTGGTGAAAATGGATAAACTATGGAGTTCTTGAGTACTAAGAAGACCTAGGGATGTCTAAGAGTGACTAGGGGTTACAATGGTGAATTTAAGGCACCAAAACCATGGTTAAGGAAGCTAAGAAACTTGTACAAAGTTTAAAAGAAAAATATGATATAATGACTTGTAAGGATGTAAGCATGTGCTATATTATATATACTTTTGAGAAGTTTGAGTAAAGCAAAAGGGTATGCATAATGATGCTTGAGGAGGAGTTAAGATGGTTGTGAAGAAACATAATGATTATTTGAGGTCTTAGGCAAAGTCACAAGAGGGAAGTGTAAGGAATCAAGTGTTAAGTGTAAGAATTTCGTAAGAAATTGGTGTCAGTTTGGTGATGTTTGAGGAAGGTTTAGTGCATGTTTTAAGGGTTTAAACATGTGGAAAGATTGTGGAATGAGTGGGAAAAGATTGGGGTGAATTGGACTTCAAAAGAGGAGAAACCCTTTGAAAAATGGTTCTACTGTGGACGTGGACCGCCCTGTGGGGAGTTGAGTGAATTCTGCAGCGTATGAGGTTTCTCGTTGTGGGACTGCCCCTGGGAACCACCCTAGTGCGATCTAGTGCAGAAATTTTTTTAAAATTTTGGCTTGTATGATGATGGATTGGATGCTAATGGTTTTAGATGAGGTTTAGGCCTTGTTTGGGACATTTATGACCATTAGAAGTGTGGACAAGTATGAGAAATGATTAATTATGAGATTGATTTAAATTACAACGACTTAATGTCCACATTAGAGGAGTGATGATGATTAGAAAAGATAAGCATAATAAGAGAGATTAAGGTAAGTAACAATGGTTTTATGTTTAAGGTTAATTAGTAAGAACTAAGTGGTGTTAGATGGGGATCATTAGTGACTAAGTGAGTTAAGTAAGTTAGCTTTATTGGAAGTAATTAACAACCTAACTGAATGAATGTTTTAGGACTTGAGATTTGGACTCCGGAGGGGAGTAAGCAACCAACGACCAACGTGAACGGTACAGTCTTTCTTATGACCTGCTTGCTAACGAGGTGTGCCTCGGCTTGTGTGGTATTTGTTTATGTGTGCCTACTAAACATTATAAAGCATGCAACCGGAATATTGTGTCTATTGTATTGTTGTGTGAAGTTTGAAAACTAACACAACTTACCTTGAGAACTTACTAACAATGTTTAGTAACGAATTGTGTGAGATTAAGGAACACTTCCTAATATTAGTTTGTTAATAACCGAAAGAGGTTTAACCAACAAACATTGTCTTGCGACTTCTACTAACTGGATCTTGGGGGGAGTGAGGAATCCGGGACTGACTCCGGTCATGCATGTTAAGGTAAGGGGGTCGGTATCTGGATCGGATCCGACTTCGGCTTAAGGACTTGTCTTCGGACTCGTCGCCTAGGGTCGGTTGTCGGCTCAGCTACGTTGGATTTCCAGTCCAAGGTAGGAGGTAATAAGATGGTGCGGTGGGATCGCCTAAATCCTAATTTTAAGTTAAGATGTTTATTAAACCAATGGAGTTAATAGCTCATTGGCTAGGGTTGCTTTTGACCCGACAAAAATAAACATTGAGATAAGATACAACCATTTCTATTTAAAGAACGGGGTGTATTATAAGACTAAGATAAGGATTAAGATTGAGGTAATATAAGGTTGGACTGAGATTAAGATAAAACATAACCTAAGGAGTTAACGATTAACTCACCAACTAAGGGAACACTTTAAAGTCGTTCATTGTGTTTGAACTTTGATTGTTCATATTTGGCTTGTTGTTTATTGCACTTTCTATTATGTTGTGTATCTAGTCAACCTCCACGCTATCGACAATTAGTCGTCGTAGCCACGTTATCTTGGGTGCCATGAGAGGATCATACCAGCAATTTTGCTGACCCCTTTTGGGGACTGTTTTTATTTGGCAGGTGAACGTCAGAAGGCGACCGTAAAGAGAGTAAGACGGGGTAGATGTATTACTGGTTTAAGGGTGACCTACGAGTTGTGCGTGTACTCTTATATGGTAATTTGAGTTAGTAAGTTGTATAGGATGTGAGGAGATTGTAAGGTTGATATGTATTTGATTAAGACTTGTAAGTACTAATGTTCGGTACATTCGGGTCCATCAGACCGTAGCTAGATCTTGGAGTATTTAGTATGCCTAGTTAGTCACGTGGGTGGCTAACGGCGGTAATACCAACTGTTGTAAGGATTCTGGTGTAATGACAAGTTAAGTAAATAGGGATTTATGAGATTACTATGTATTTATGAGTTGGGGTGTTACAATCGGACTGAATTGAATTGGGCTGAATGAATTAATTTTGAATTGAATTGGGTTAGAATTGAATTGGGTTTGAATTGAATTTGGGCAAGGATTGGAAGACAAGCCAGGTCAAAGTTAGGCCTGGTCAAAGTTGGACTTGGTCAAGGTTGGACTTGGTCAAAGCTAGGTCAAGACCAAAGTTTGGTTGGTCACAGTAGAATCGGTCAAAGTGAGGTCAAGGTCGACATTCAAATTGGTCAAAGCTGGACCGGGTCAAAGTTAGGTCAAGATCAAAGTTTGGTTAGTCAAAGCTTTGGGTCAAAGTCAAAGTTTGGATTGATCAAAGTTTGGGTTGGTCAAAGTTTAGGTTAAAGTTTGGTTGGTCAAAGATTGGGTTGGTCAAGGCTAGATCGGGTCAATGTTTGGTTGATCAAAGTTAAAGTTTGGACTGGTCAAAGTCTGGGTTGCTCAAAGTTCGGGTTAAAGTTTGGTTGGTCAAAGCTTTGGTTAGTCAAGTCTAGATCGGGTCAAAGTTTAGTTGGTCAAAGTTTGGGTCAAAGGTCAAAGTTTGGGTCAAAGCCCAACATTCGGGTCAAGGTTTGATTTTTAAAGACTTGCTTGGGTTTTTGTGGACTTGGTTGGGTAAAAGTCAAAAGTTCGGTCAACTTGGGTTTGGTCAAAGTTTTGGGTCACACTTGTGTCGGGAGTTGGTCAACGTTTTGGTCAAGGTCAAATCAATTTGACTTTTGTGGGCTTAGGCCGATTGTGGGCTTGGGCCGATTTGGGCTGGGTCATGATTCATGGGCCAGTTTGGGCCGGTTTAGGTTGGGCTTGGTCTGAATTTGGGCTTGGGCCAGGTTTGGAGTGGGCTGGATAATGGGCCGGGTCATGATTCATGGGCCGGTTTGGGCTTTGGGCCGATTTGGGTTGGGCTTATGCCGAATTTGGGCTTGGGCCATTTTTTTTATTTTTTGGGCTTTTGAACCAAGTTTTAGAAAGAAAACATATGAAAGTTAATGGTTTGTTTCTATGCACAGGAATGACAACATTTAAAATTGAGAGACAATTCTGGATTTAGAAAGGAAGGGGAAGAAGTAGGTGTTTGGGAGAATTTTGGGTTTGGACAAGTGAGTTCATTATTTACGTACATAAATACATATTTTTTAAAATTTGTGTTTTAGGGGTTAGGGTGTCACCTTGACCAAGAAGGGCACATGACCCACTAAGTGCCAAGGGACACCCACTAACCTAGTGGCTAGGACCTAGAGGACATAATAACTAAGGCTTAGTAAAATAAAGTAGCATTCAAGGAAAGGAATTAACAAGTTATTTAAAAAATGCTAGATATACAACATATACACGTACAATGAAGCAATAGATTCCGAAATCAAACCGCATGTTGAATAATGGATCGAAATCGGTAATAGCTGCTAATATTAACAATCTCTAGCGTCAATCAGACCAAAGCTTAGTAGCTAAACCATCTTATTTCACTTCTGTTTCTCATCATCTACTAATCCACTTCTTCTTTTTTGGCTGATCAGATTAAGGGCTTAAAGTACGGGAGGTGAACCTACAATTTTCAAGTCTTAGTTCATTACCAAGTTAGTGAATTGCAACTCAGTTTTGTGGTAACAACTACTTTGCTCAGAATATACTGCAGGTTAACACGTAGCAAAGGTAAAGCAGGTTAGGTCTCTTGTCACGCATGATTCCCAAGCTCCTTACGAATCTAGATCGTGTGTCATGTATTACCACATTTTTCTTCTACGATTCCCAGTACAAGTCTCAGAAACTGAGAGGTGCATTAACATATTGAACCCCTCCTTCATGCGCACTCGGATATAAGCACATTATTATTCAGAGAAAGCAAAACGCAACAGTCAGTGTAATCTCCTTAGAGCAGGCAAATCAAACATTCGAATACATTCAGTAAGCAAGCCATAAGGTTGTTAGGGTGAGAATCAAATACCAGGATAGAGGCACAACGTTTCCTGTGAGAAAATTAATGCAACCAACATGAAACAAATAGACACATTCAATGTTAGCTCACAAATTGTAATTATTCGAACAAAATAGAGGAAGAGAGAAATAGGGATACTAGAGGTAGTATGAACTCAAATACAACAAGGTGATCTCACAGTGGTCATGGTTTTGTTTCAAACAACGGCTCAGAAATGCTATTCTGAGTAAACAGACATTCTTCGGGAGTTTGTTGCTCCTGTAGGGTCCATCTCAAACAGTAATAGGCATCATGCAGACAAGGGTTACACTGGAACAAACATCTCGCACCACACAAACATTTAAGGAGCAGATTCAACGTCAAAATTGAGCAAATCAAAATTACGAGCTGAAACAAACCGTAAACTGTAGTTCAGAGGCTTTAAGTTGCCGCCCATGATAGATCGAGTTCACTCTGGCTTAGGTAATAAATCAGTATAGATGAGCACCTTGGAGGCTAACCAACAGTAAACTTAGAACGAGTGAAAGAAAAGAGCAAGTTAAGGGAGATCCAGTGAGTTGAACGACATGGCTGCAGCCACAATCCAAACATCTACACTTCGTTTTTTTTATATGATCTTATAAACCCAGAGACCCATGTTGGATCCGGTGCTCATAGGTCAATATGTGACAGACGGTCAAAACAGAAATAGCTTATCTGGTTTCGCATAAGCCACAGCTGATAAAAATTCACTTGAACAGGTAAAATAATCAGGAAGTCAGGGAGCAGAGAATAGATTGGAATATAGCATCGACATTCCGTGGCCAAGCCACCATAACCGAAAACAGAAATAGGCAGAAACAATCGAATCGAATATGCAAGAGTATAAAAAAAAATGAAGGTATAAACAAAAAAGAAGTCGACACCAGGACTGGTCACTACCAGCGAAGTCGAAACATTGCAATTACCCCTCTATGGGTTCGCTTGATCAGAAAAAAGATTTGAAGAGAAATCTATCCTGAGTTAGGAGAAATCCGCAAAGATGACTTAATCTACAGAAGGGTGGAGCTAGGAGAGACGGAATGCAGTGAAATTTCCAAAAAGGGGTTAAGGTTGATGATGATTCAGGTGGGAGGAGATTACCGATGTATGGTGTTTGTGAGTAATGAAGGTTTTTAGAAGATGGCGTGAGGTTGAGCGTTGATGGTGATGGTGGGATGAAGAAGATGAATGATGTCGGTGGTGGTTTCCGATGGGAAAAGAAGAAATTATGAGTTTCTGGGTTTCAAAACTAGCTTCAGGGAATGGAGTATTTTCAGAGAACAAAATAAACATGGTATTGGTCAGCTCGTCAAGAACATGCTCTACACTGTAGGTTTCTCATCTTTTTATAATGTAGGAATAGTGGACAAATGTCAACTTAGGGGTTTTTCAAGACATGGCTCACTTGTTGATTTTTGTTTGGACTAACTAATAACAATGGGCTGACCAAGACTGTGCCATATTTGGACCTGACACAAAACGAAAAATAAAAAGAAGAAGTTATACCCTAACCCGGGTTTGAACTTGGAACCTTTAATATCCCCTCCTATGCCTTACCAACTGAGCTACAGCGAGACTCTGTACAAAATAGCAATAACAAAAATAAATGCTCTACTGTGAGCCAAAACGAAAATAAAAAAGTCCTCAGCCCCTCACCAAGAATCAAACTCGTGACCAACAACCTACACAACAAGCACCTTAACCAGTTATGCTACTTCAACTTTCAGTATGTGCATGAGAGAAATAATGCAAAAGCGCTAATTTTGACTGGATAACCCTTCTAAGAGTGCTACAATTTCAAAGAACGCATACAATAAAATGAGAAGATTTATCTACTGGCATGAAATTATGGAATATAGCTAAAAAAGGGTTCAAAACATAATGAGGTATAAGTAAATAGAATAGCGTAATAATATGTACATGAAATAATAAAATAGCAATAGAATGATGACAACAAACAGAATGTAAAATGTGGTAAAAATGTAAAATGAATTAAATATATGCAAGCAATAACAAATAAAATAGGATACACAAAACAGTAATAATACTAATCATAACAATATGCACATAAAATAATGAGATAGTATTAACATAACGAGGATGAAAATACAAGTGAGTGTAATAAAAATGACGACTAAATCAGATGAGTAAATAAAACAACAAGGATGGGCTTCATACCGGATTTGTCACTAGAAACTCATTTTCAAAAAATTGAAATTTTCTAAATTGCTTTAGAAATTGGTTTAAAAAACTTTGTCATGAAATGATGGTTTCATTTTGGCAAGCATGATAATACGTTTTGAAAAGAAAGGCGACCACCCCTCTTATTTTATTTATTATTTCAGAATTTGCTTTATGGGGTGAGAATTTTTGGTGTCTACAGATGGCTCCCCTTGATTCAATTCTGCAAACCCTTGCAGAAGTGGATCAAGGTTGACGGGGCGCCAAAAATTCTCACTATGCTTTATGATTCGCTCTTATGGGTACGGGTGCATGGGGACTTATGACGAGCCCCAACTAGACCTCTTAATATCTAGCTCTAGGACTTATGACGGGCCTAAAATGCAATTGAAAGTATGAGGACTTATGACAAGCCTCAG
The DNA here is from genome assembly GCA_023374045.1 of Limonium bicolor. Taxonomy (NCBI): domain Eukaryota; kingdom Viridiplantae; phylum Streptophyta; class Magnoliopsida; order Caryophyllales; family Plumbaginaceae; genus Limonium; species Limonium bicolor. The sequence continues at coordinate 180,146,197 of CM041782.1, read as the reverse complement.
TTAGACCTCTTGACATCTAACCCTAGGACTTATGACGAGCCTAGAATACTAACAATGGGTTGGTTTGGGGTGCACGAGGACTTAGGAAGAGCCTCAACTAGACATTTTGACATCTAGCTATAGGACTTATGACAAACCCATAATGCAAATTGAAAGTACGAGGGCTTATGCCGAGCCTCAACTAGACTTCTTGATATCTAGCAATAGGACTTATGACGAGCCTATAATACTAAAAATTAGATTGATTTGGGTGCACGAGGACTTATGACGAGCCTCAACTAAACCTCTTGACGTCTAGCTACAAGACTTATGACGAGCCTATAATGCAAATTGAAAGTACGAGGACTTATGACGAGCCTCAACAAAACCTCTTGACGTCTAGCTATAGGACTTATGACGAGCCTATAATAGCAATAATTGATAGATTTGGGTGCACGAGGACTTATGACGAGCCTCAATTAAACCTCTTGACGTCTAGCTATAGGACTTATGATGAGCCTATAATGCAAATTGAAAGTACGAGGGCTTATGACGAGCCTCAACTAGACCTCTTGATAACTAGCTATAGGACTTATGACGAGCCTATAATACTTAAAGGAGTTGTACGAAACTCTCTGCTTTGATTGATTGATTTGAGGATAACTTTGATTGTGGATTGGTCCAGGATTAGATGTTTTTCAGTTGTTTTCGTGAGGGATGTGATAGTCGAATATTTTTTGTTGATGTGGCCCTTGACTTTGTCAGTGTGGGACTTGTGTCTGGGTTTTGTTTTGACAGTCTCACCCGATGTGCACTATAGTTTTGGGATTTGGTAAGACTCTTGGCTCTAGAGTTCGAGATGGCTCCGGTATGGCTCTTGTGTTTTTGGCTTTTTGTGATTTTGTGATTGGTCTTTGAATGGATGAGTTTTTTTTAATGAGTGGCTTTGGAACCTGATGGCTTTGATATAACCGAATGGCTTTGGTATGATCAGATGGCTCCGATGTGATAGGATGGCTCCATTGTGATCGGATGGCTCCGGTGCGGTCAGATGGCTCCGGTTTGATATGTGACTCCCTTGTGAGCAACGACTCTGGGATGGTTGGTGGGTTTTGATTCAAATGGGGATTTTCGCGATCGTTGGTGGGTTTCATTTGGGTGGGAATTTTTGGGATGGTTGGTGGGTTTCGATTTGGATTGAGATTTTCGGGATGGTTGGTGGGTCTTGATTTAGTTTGGATTTTTAGTGGAGTGGTGGTTCGATGTGATTTGTGTACTTTGATGTGGTTGATAGTTTTTGGTTATGGATGAATGGCTTTGGTATGGTTGGTCACAACTTTAAAATTCTCTCACGATGGCTCCAGGATAGCTCGGGATGGCTTCGGATAGTTTGTGATGGCTCCGGGAAGGCTAGAGATGGCTCCATTTGATGACAGTGAGGAACAAAAGGGGGATTTTCTTTTGAGGTGGCCGCACCCTGGGTGGGCTGCCTACGCACTCAATTCTGTATTGAGATCAGACCATACGTAGTTCGAAACTCTGTGGACAAGGCCTTGGTAAGGAAATGGCTTCTGTGTAGCCTTGGGGATGGTCTCTGGGATGGTCTCAATGTCTGAGGATAGCACCCGTATGGCTTTAGTTTGGTTCTGGATATGGTGTTGATGAGGCTCAAGCGTGACGCTAGGCGGCTCCTCGATGGTTCGATGTAGCTTGATGATGGCCTGGGATGGCTCCAGTTGACATCTTTTGATCAAAAGTTATGCTTCAACAACTACAACTGAAGTCGACTTTCAGCGAGACTAGGTAGAGTTCTAACTAGTCAGATGTTTAAAGATGAAATGGCTATGATGCATGCAAATACTAAATGCTAGATGAGATGCGAGATGCAGATATAATTTTTTGGGGACAAAGTACGGCTCTATTCTCTTTTCATATGAAGTTTACGAATATAAGACATCTTTGGTTCGATCTTGAGTGATTGTTGAACTGAAACATGTGAATCACTTTCCTCTCATGGAGGGATGTGGGTCAATCTCTCGTGAGTATGGCCGTGTGTGCTAAATGGTGTGATGATACTCTCGATGGACGGAGCAGTATTTTCCTTAGAATTCCTTTTGAGGTTCTGGACTTTCCAATCCTTACAAATTTCTCACCTCTAATGGGGTAGGCTGTTTATGTCTTGGTGTTTAGAATGAAGATTCACTCGCACTCATAACACCTTGTGGTGTAAGGTCACACTCATTCGGTCATGGTCCCTTTAGTATGACGGGACATGTTGATAACAAGTACGAAGCTTACAATTCATGTTTCAAATCCAGTACTTTCAGTTAATGCTCATCAACTTATGAGTCAGAGGTCTTTATTAGGATATGACAGGGCTGAGGGGTATGATGTATGTCACATGGGACTGGAGGATCAATTTGGGAGTCGTGGAGTTTTTGTGCAATAGAGGATATGTTTCGCCTTTGCCATGAGTGGAATGATAAGACGCATTTTTGATAACCTTTTATTGGTTTCTGCGAGACATAATTGGTCGTTTTGATCTGGATTTCTCCTTCTTGTCTCTTCTAGTGTACGGTTTGGACTTTATTGTCATTTTTGTGTTTTTGAAATTGCATTTGGCTCATCGACTTTCTCAAGCATTTCTTGCTTTGTATTTTGGATTTAATCTTTGGAGTTGCATTGACTCATCGATCTTTTTAAACATTTTCGGTGTTCTTTTTTGGTGTTTGGCTTTGGAGTTGCATTGACTCACAGATATCTTCGAACATTTTAATTGTCGTTTTTATGGAAGATGGTGGGAAGGGACCTTGGCTCCGGCTTATTCGTAATCCTTTATTGCAAAGGTATGTAAGTATATGTATGTGGGTTGGCATGTTGTGGAGTTTTTGAAGAAATAGTTTTTCATGAAAGGCTCAGCAGGGCTCACTAAAGGATTATGTTCGGGAAAATCAAAGCTTTTTGGTTTTGTGGAGATTTTGATTCCTAAGTGCCTCATCATTCTTATTAGTCGATGATTGTTTTCTTACTATTCTCGGATCTTTACATAAATCACAGTTCGTGACTTGCTATCGACATTGATCTTACTCTGAATTATGCCTCTCCATGTGATGAAGGAATGCACATGTCGCTCGTGGTGTTACCTCGATTGGCTCACCTTACCTTCCCTCGTCTCTCAGTGGATTGTCCAAAACGCTCACTTGAAATTCAAGGGAAAATACCGTTCTTTGCACACTACTCACTTGGTTTGTGGTGCTGATTTTGGTTGGACCCGTGTGTGAAATGACAGGTAAAGAGTTTACTGGTTCATGCATTCCGTTTAATCAATCACTCAAGATTTTCCCCAAAGATGTCGTTTCGATATGGAAGTATGCAAATGCAACTATTTACCGTGCAATATGTTGTGCTAATATGGAACTACTACGTATATGATGTATGATGTGTTAATGATAACGACAATGGTTGACATTGGATTTTGACTAAATGTTTTTTTGTGTTTTTGGATGCAATGCATGAGTGGTAAGGTTATGACTAGTCTCCCTTGAGTCGCTTCCAGTAAATGGTCTATGAAGCTCATCTCGTCATTTTTTACTCTGATGACAGTCTTGGTTGTTAGGTCTGATGTGAGACAAGTTGTTTTAGAATGATGTTTGACTGGCGGTTGGCTTCTAGGGTACGGACTTTTAGGTAGTGACAACTCCCACATGGTGACCCCACGATATGACACACTCTTTCCCTTTTGGTCACTGACGATTCTGATTGGGAGAGGCTTGAACTTTCCGGTTTTCTTTTCTGTCCCTCTGAGGATCGGGCTTTGGAGGTTGAGATATTGGGAAGAAAGCTGGCGTGTTATAAGGTTAGAATGGAACGCATAACTGTGCAAATTTTTTAGGTGGATGAGACCCATGAATGATTGATGGATTTGAAATGACTGGAAGTGCAAATGCCTTTTTTTTTGTCACGAATGCAATGCACGTGTTTTGCTTTGTGCTCAATTGCATTTGTTGGTGTTGTTTATTTGGGGGATACCTCCTATAGATACCGTGAATCCCCCCCCCCCATTAAGCAAGGTTGATGAATGACATATAACTGTGAGAGGTCGCTCCTTATTCATTCTTTTCGTTATACATGCATGCCAAAAGAAACCAAGTTTGGAAAAACAATTTTGAAAACGCGTGTTTTCAAAGTGGTAGATTTTCTCAATATGAATTTTGACGCTCAGTCATTCACAAATAAAATAGGGAGTGAGGAACCTTATACACATTGATCTAAATAAACTCGAAGGGAATGTATAAACCTATACATGTAATCTATTTAGAAATGGGAAAGCGAGAAAAGAATCATAGGGAAAACCTATACATCATCAATTCTAAAAAGTCGTTAAAAGGGGGAACTTTGAGCTAAACTTCTTATGAACTCTTCTGGTCCATCTTCATGCTTCTGGTTGATTGCTCGCTCGTCTTCGAGCTCTTGGCCGGCTGCTCGCTAGTCTTCAAACTTTTGCAACAAAGTGGCACTGTGATTAAACGGGTTTGTATTCTTCTGACTTTCAGCAGTTTAATCTCGAGCAGTCGTTGCAGATCCTCATGTCACTTGACTCGGGTTGGTACAACTCTGATTTTTTATTTAAACGATTGGTGTTGGCCTTTATGCCGTTTGGTCAGTTTCATGGGTTGGTGCGCCTCTCGCTTTCGGCTCGAACTGCGTAGTCGATCTTCATGCTGCTCCACTTGCTCTGACGAGGGGAATGAGGGATATTTTTTGTGAAATGAAAGGTGAATGATCGAGCACAAAATCTTATGTGAAAATCCACCACTTTTGTGAAAACACAAAATGACTAAAACGCTCCACAGTAATGACCGCTGCTCTTGAAGGTGGGAAGAACTTCAAAAATAGCGGGTCACAACATGGGGACTAAATCATTTATTTTGAAATACGTTTGTGAAAATCAACTTTGAAAACTGTTTTAAAAAAACTATTAAGAAATAATGTTGGTGAAGAATGTTGTTTGAAATTTGTTTGTAGAAAGTAGGTTTTTCCAAAATCTATTTTTAAAAATTGTTTTGGAAAATACATATTAGTGAAATAAAGTATTTAAAGATGATGTGACGTGGTTTAAAAGAGCCAAATTTTTACGAGTAAAATTTATGTGGGATCCAAAATTAAAATGAGCTCGTAAGAAAGCTTCAGGAGACATGCACAAGAGAATTCTGAACGTTTTAAAACATATTGGTTTGAAAAAGTGGTTTGCACACATATATAGCATAAAGTAACTCGTGGCTATGTTTGATGTGGAGTTGTAAGTGTTAATATTGGGATAATCACTTTCCAGGTCAATTATGATTCCGTCTCACCCGGGGAACCGTCGTCCTTTCACTGTTCATCTCTCGGGGTTTTTCTCTGATATGCCTTTACGGGGCACGTTATAAAGAAGGCCCCTCATCGAGTGCTTAAGTTTGAAAGGTCAGGACACCAGAGAAGATAGGGAAACATACACCACGGCCAGTGATTATCCGACAACACGCTCACTTTTCGGGAAACTCGGGGAAGTACTGCATGGGGTCGGGTCTCCCGTCGTCTGCACGATAATGTGTGTCTAAAGTCCAAATTATTCGCTGACTACGTTATGTCATGTATGGGTATCCGTAAATACGGGATCCTCTATGAATTTGTAGCGCGACATTGGGCTTTGAAGACACCCGTGGTGCAGAGGAATCATGGAGAACTGAGCCCATGCAATCTTCAGGGTAAGGCAAAAGGGTAGTCAGACAGACGACATACAAAGGGGTGACTACCCATGAAAACTCCATCCTAGACACCGGATTAGGTAGCTGGACACTGAAGGCTCATAGCTTACTATATACTGGCTCAGACTCGGATAGCGGAGGATATATTTGGATCATGAGTATCAAGGCATAGGTCGATGACTATCTCGCCCCGTGGGTATGACCATTCAAGTGAATGACCTAACTTATAGGGAATCAATCGTGGACCGATTGGCATCCCGTGACTTGTGGATATAAAGGGTGACACAGAGGAATGCATGTCTTAAAGTACTCGACCAATGCACCCCATAACTCGCAATAAAAATATGAAAGCAGTAAATAAAGCAATGAAATTTGCATCAACCTATTTACTAAAATGTTTGTCTTGAGAGTGATAATTCCAATTTGGTTGTTTATTAACTTAAAGGGAAATTAGCTTCATTCAATCCAAAGTGTCTCTTTCTAAACGTGAGCTAATTATTAACCCAATTATTGCAATGTTTGTTGAGGATCTATCAAGTCCTATCTGTCCTCATCAGATACACACTCTAAGTGTGGAATAGAGTAATCCTATGTCTTGGAATGAATCTCTTGAAGGTTTTGAAAGAAGTTAGGGAATCCTGACAAATTTGAATGGAGTTCAGTCTTCCTTGAGTTTGAGAAAAACTTCCTCAAGTTTTCTCCAGCAGAGTCGCCATTCTGTGGAGAGTGATTTTTTGGTATGCGGGGGGTCTATCTAAATATGATCTGGCTGAGAAGCCTAGATCCTATGAAGTGCCATTCTGTGGAGGGTGAAAACCCGTTATTCTGGCTTCCCTCGTATACCTACTAAATCGTCTGTCTTTCCCAGAAAGCATATGAGAAGTGTTAGTGAACACTACACCCGCTCTTAATGGGCTCCACGCGGACTTATGCCCTAAGGACGGAATTGACTAGAGTCACCACTTAGTTTGACCTAAGGAACTAGGAAGGGAGAAGATGGATTCTAAGAACCGTTAATTGACTCTTGTGATTTGTTGCCTATGGATAGGACTTATCGGATCATACTAGAGGTTCTGTGTGGGTTCGCACTGGGTTACACCCCTTGGAAGTGGCAACGACCACTACTTCGGATTGGTGCCCGAGGAAACCTCGGTCTCCAATTGTCAGGATTGCCTTCTTTCAAAACCTTTTTAGAGAGATTCATTTCAAAGAACCACAAGGATAGGATTAGGATGGGAAGAGAGAAAAAAGAATGGATGAGGCGAGCTTTTCTACCAAGCTAGCGCCAAATGAAAGGGTTGACAGGTTGAGAATTGGTTGAATGTTGAACGACAGACCTAGGAAAGGTTTATGGGTTAAAGGATGAAGAAGACCCGAGGTCTAAAGGCATGAGGGTTTAATGTGAGTCGGAATGGATTTGAACGTTTTGAGAGGTATGAGTATCGCCCTAAGATGGGAAAAAGTTTTTTTTATTGGAATAGGGTCGCACCCTAGGTGGGCTGCCTACGTACTCAACTCCCGGTTGAGATCAGACCTTACGTAGTTCACTGTTTTCGGGTTTTTAGAGATTTTGGGGTTTTGAAGGTTTTTGAGGTGTTAGTCTGTGAGACGCTGGGGTCTATGAGACATTTGGGATGTTTAGGTAGTGGGAGGTATGGGATATCAAAGTCTGTGAGATGCTCGGGTCTATAAGACATTTGAGCTTAATATGGTGGAGAGGTTGAGATGTTCGAGTTTGTGAGGCGCTCGGGCCTGTGAGACTTTTTGGAGGTTTGAGAGAAGCTGGAATTTGTAAGAGGATTTGAGTTGGAAGTGATTTGAAGTTTGGAAGATGATTCGAGTGCGTGTGAGGCAATTAGAAATTAAGAGGGGTCCCGAATTTTTTGGTTCGAGGTTTGAGAATGGTTGAGGAAAATCGTTTTGTTGTGAAAGGGCGGATGATCCCAAAGGATCACCCTATGTACCCCCTAGAGTGTAACACTTAATTAATGGTAAGTGCCGAGGATCAAAAGATGGGGCAATGAATTTATGTCAAAAAATAGGATTTAGAGAGAAACGCCATGAATGAGATGTTCTCGGTCAAACCCTAATAACGTCTCTAACTCCCGGGTTTGAAAACATTGAAAATCGAAAAAACATTAAAATCGAGTGGAAGGGAGTTAGACGATTCTAAAATCTCGGCTGCAGCTAGGAAGGTCGTTACTTCTCTAGCACCCCGCCTTGTAAAAATCTAGGCTGCAATTAGGGGAGGTTTGTCACCCTAATGCCCCGCCTAAAAAGATCCAGACTACGACAAGGGAGGTTACGACCCCAGTGCCCCGCCTTGGATTTTTATTCGGAAAGGGAGACAAGTGATGTCTAACTAGGAGGAAAGTGTTTTGAAAGTGTTAGACATTTCATGTTCTCCGAAAATGGTTTATTTGATTTGAAAACTAAGTTTAAAAACTTTTGAAGTTGTTCGGAATTCTCGGTAAAGAAACACTGATTTTGTGAAATATTTTAGGAGAAAACTTTCTGTATATGTGAGAAGAACTTTCTGCGTGTTGAGAAGAGTTTTCTGTGATGTGAGAAGTGTTTTTCCTTTAAAATTCCATAAAATAGTTTTGATTTGAAATAAAGGAGTGTTTGAAAGTTTTGAAAAGATTTTTGAATTTTTCGAATTTGAATGGGATTTGCAAGTCGAGTTCGAATTGGATGAATTGAATTTGAATTGAATGGTACCGGATTGAATTGAATTTGGCTGAATGAATTGATTTTGAATTGAATTAGGTTAGTATTGAATTGGGTTTGAATTGAATTCGGGCCTGGATTGGAAGACAAGCCAAGTCAAAGTTAGGCATGGTCAAAGTTAGGCATGGTCAAAGTTGGACTTGGTCAAGGTTGGACTTGGTCAAAGCTAGGTCAAGACCAAAGTTTGGTTGGTCACAGTAGAATCGGTTAAAGTGGGGTCAAGGTCGACATTTAGATTGGTCAAAGCTAGGTCAAGATCAAAGTTTGGTTGGTCAAAGTTTTGGGTCAAAGTCAAAGTTTGGATTGGTCAAAGTTCGGGTTAAAGTTTGGTTGGTCAAATCTTGGGTTGGTCAAGGCTAGATCGGGACAAAGTTTGGTTGATCAAAGTTAAAGTTTGGATTGGTCAAAGTTCGGGTTGGTCAAAGTTCGGGTTAAAGTTTGTTTGGTCAAAGCTTGGGTTGGTCAAGGCTAGATTGGGTCAAAGTTTGGTTGGTCAAAATTTGGGTCAAAGGCCAACATTCGGGTCAAGGTTTGATTTTTGTAGACTTGCTTGGGTTTTTGTGGACTTGGTTGCGTAAAAGTCAAAAGTTTGGTCAACACGGGTTTGGTCAAAGTTTTGGGTAAAACTTGGGTCGGGAGTTGGTCAAGGTTCGGGTCAAGTTCAAATCAATTTGACTTTTGTGGGCTTGGGCTGATTGTGGGCTTGGGCCGATTGTGGGCTTAGGCCGATTTGGGCTGTGTCATGATTCATGGGCCAGTTTGGGCCGGTTTAGTTGGGCTTGGGCCAGGTTTGGAGTGGGCTGGATAATGGGCCGGGTCATGATTCATGGGCCGGTTTGGACTTTGGGCCGGTTTGGGTTGGGCTTATGCCGAATTTGAGCTTAGGCCATTTTTTTTTATTTTTTGGGCTTTTGAACCAAGTTTTAGAAAGAAAACATATGAAAGTTAATGGTTTGTTTCTATACACAGGAATAAAAACATTAAAAATTGAGAGACAATTATGGATTTGGGAAGGAAGGAGAGGAAGTAGGTGTTTGGGAGAATTTTGGGTTTGGACAAGTGAGTTCATTATTTACGTATATAAATACATATTTTTTTAAATGTGTGTTTTAGGGGTTACGGTGTCACTTTGACCAAGAAGGACACGTGACCCACTAAGTGCCAAGGGACACCCACTAACCTAGTGGCTAGGACCTAGAGGACATAATAACTAAGACTTAGCAAAATAAAGTAGCATTCAAGGAAAGGAATTAACAAGTTATATAAAAATGCTAGATATACAACATATACACGTACAATGAGGGAATAGATTCCGAAATCAAACCCGTATGAGGAATAATGGATCGAAATCCGTAATAGCTGCTAATATTAACAATCTCTAGCGTCAATCAGGCCTAAGCTTAGTAGCCAAACCATCTTATTTCACTTCTGTTTCTCATCATCTACTAATCCACTTCTTTTTTTGGGTGATCAGCTTAAGGGCTTAAAGTACGGGAGGTGAACCTACAATTTTCAAGTCTTAGTTCATTACCAAGTTAGTGAATTGCAACTACTTTGCACAAAATATACTGCAGGTTAACACGTAGCAAAGGTCAAGCAGATTAGGTCTCTTCTCACGCATGATTCCCAAGCTCCTTACGAATCTAGATCGTGTGTCATGTATTACCCCATTTCTCTTCTACGATTCCCAGTACAAGTCTCAGAAACTGAGAGGTGCACTAACATATTGAGCCCCTCCTTCATGCGCACCTGGATATAAGCACATTATTATTCAGAGAAAGCAAAAGGCAACAGTCAGTGTAATCTCCTTAGAGCATGCAAATCAAACATTCGAATACATTCAGTAAGCAAGCCCATAGGGTTGTAAGGGTGCAAATCAAATACCAGGATAGAGGCACAACGTTTCCTGTGAGAAAATTAATGCAACCAACATGAAGCATACAAACACATTCAACGTTAGCTCACAGATTGTAATTATTCGAATAAAATAGAGAAAGAGAGAAATGGGATACTAGAGGTAGTATGAACTCAAATACAACATGGTGATCTCACGGTGGGCATGGTTTTGTTTCAAACAACGGCTCAGAAATGCTATTCTGAGTAAACAGACATTCTTCGGGAGTTTGTTTCTCCTGTAGGGTCCATCTCAAACAATCATTGGCATCATACAGACAAGGGTCACACTAGAACAAACATCTCGCACCACACCAACATTTAAGGAGCAGATTCAACGTCAAAATTGAGCAAATCAGAATTTTGAGCAGAAACAAACTGTAAACTGTAGTTCAGAGGCATTAAGTTGCTGCCCATGATAGATCGAGTTCACTCTGGCTTAGATAATAAATCAGTATAGATGAGCACCTTGGAGGCTAACCAACAGTAAACTTAGAACGAGTGAAAGAAAAGAGCAAGTTAAGGGAGATCCATTGAGTTGAACGACATGGCTGCAGCCGCAATTCAAACATCTACACTTCGTTTTTTTATATGACCTTACGAACCCAGAGACCCATGTTGGATCCGGTGCTCATAGGTCAATATGTGACAGATGATCAAAACAGATAAGCCACAGCTGATAAAAACTCACTTGATTAGGTAAATTAACCAGGAAGTTAGGGAGTCGAGAACAGATTGAAATATAGCATCGACATTCCGTGGTCGAGCCACCATAACCGAAAACAAAAATAGACAGAAACAATCGAATCGAATCGAATATGCAGGAGTAAGTAAAAAAATGAAGGTATCAATAGAAAAGAAGTCGCACCAGCATTGGTCACTACCAGCGAAGTCGAAATATTGCAATTACCCCTCTGTGGGTTCGCTTCATCAGAAAAAAGATTTGAAGAGAAAACAGAAATACATTTCAAAAAATTTTAGAGGAGTAGGGAAGTGGGGATCGAAATCGATCCTGAGTTAGGAGAAGCCTACAAAGACGACTTAATCTATAGAAGGGTGGAGCTGGGAGAGACGGAATGCAGTGAAATTTCCGGGAAGGGGTTAAGGTTGATGACGATTCAGGTGGGAGGAGTTTACCGATGTATGGTGTTTGTGAGTAATTAAGGTTTCTGGAAGATGACGTGAGGTTGAGCGTTGATGGTGATGGTGGGATGAAGAAGATGAATGATGTCGGTGGTGGTTTCCGACGGGAGAAGAAGAAGTTACGAGTTTCTTGGTTTCAAAACTAGCTTCAGGGAATGGAGTATTTTCAGAGAACAAAATAAACATGGTATTGGTCGGCTCGTCAAGAACATGCTCTACATTGTAGGTTTCTCATCTTTTTATAATGTAGGAATAGTGGATACATGTCAACTTAGGGTTTTTTCAAGACATGGGCTCACTTGTTGATTTTTGTTTGGACTAACTAATAACAATGGGCTGACCGAGACTGAGCCATATTTGGACCTGACACAAAACGAAAAATAAAAAGAAGAAAATTTCTACCCTAACCCGTGTTTGAACTCAGGACCTTTAATATCACCTCCTATGCCTTACCAACTGAGCTACAGTGAGACTCAGAACAAAACAACAATAACAAAAATAAAAGCTCTGTTGTGAGCCAAAACGAAAATAAAAAAGTCCTCAAGCCCTCACCAAGAATCGAAGTTGTGACCAACAGCCTGCACAACAAGCACCTTAACCAGTTATGCTAGTTCAACTTTCAATATGTGCATGAGAGAAATAATACAAAAGCGTTAATTTTGACTGGATAACCCTTCTAAGAGTGCTACAATTTCAAAGAAAGCATACAATAAATTGAGAAGATTAATCTACTGGCATGAAATTATGGAATATAGCTAAAAAAATGGGTTCAAAACATAATGAGGTATAAGTAAATAGAATTACGTAATAATATGTACATGAAATAATAAAGTAGCACTAGAATGATGACGACTTACAGAATGTAAAATGTGGTAAAAATGTAAAATGAATTAAACATATGCAAGCAATAATAAATAAAATAGGATAAACAAAACAGTAATAATACTAATCATAACAATATGCACATAAAATAATGAGATATTATTAACATAATGGGGATGAAAATACAAGTGAGTGTAATAAAAATGAAGACTAAATCATATGAGTAAATAAAAAAACATGGATGGGCTTTAAACTGGATTTGTCACTGGAAACTCATTTTCGAAAAATTGTGTTTTTCTAAAATGCTTTGGAAATTGGTTTAAAAAACTTTGTCATGAAATGATGGTTTCATTTTGGCAGGCAGGTTAATATGTTTTGAAAAGAAAGGCGACAACCCCTCTTATTTTATTTATTATTTCTGAATTTGCTTTATGGGGTGAGAATTTTTGGTGTCTACAGTTACGTCAATTGCCTTGGAGCAAACAGCGTTGAAAAAGAAACATAACCGAGTTAAAGCATTTCTGACAGCAGATGGCAATATCCCTCAGATTGCGACTGGAAGAAGATGTAACATCAGTACATGATAATCATGAGATTTCATGCCTAAAAGTTTTAAATATCCTTCATCGATACAATGTTCTTCCAGTTTAAAGAGTACCCAGACGGTACTTTTACCGAGTGCAGACATTTGCAGAAACTAATATTTTCAGCCTTTGAGAGCGTGTAGCATGCAGAAGGTAGATATATTCATTCTCCATTCTCTTGTGGGTGTAACTCCTTTCGTATACCCATGGTTTGCATGTCCATTCTGACTTTCAATCCGTCTTTTGTTTTGCCGGGTATATTGAGCAAAGTCCCACTCACTGCCTCACCAACGCTCTTCGCAATGTGCATGATGTCTAAGCAGTGTCTCACAGGAAGATGACGCCAATAAGGTAGATCCCTGTTGGAACCCAAGGTTTTGCTGATTATGGCAACAGAGTAAGTCTGGTGACAGAAGAAATATCACTGATAATAGCATCAGAGCAAGTCTGGGCGATGAACAAGTCTGACTACAGAAGGAGTCGTTCTGCTACACAAGATTCTCCTGGAAAGTTCTAGAAGCTTAAAGGTGACCTTCTACTGTTAGAACGTGGAGAAAAACATGGAAAAAACTGTCACACACGTTCACATATGATCAGGCCCGAAAATCAAGGTGGTCAAGGGTATATAGCGCCAGAACGAGTCCCTCTGCAGAGTAGTTGCGACAATTTCGGAGTATGGTTGACCAAGAGGACGTGGAGCACCATCCTGAACGTTATGGCTACTAAATAGGAGCAGTTACTTAGGGTATTATCACTATTTAAGCCAATAGAAGTCATTTGTAATACTTGGAGCTCTTCACTTCCATATTTCTAGAGAGAGAGTCATATTGAGAGAGAAAGCATTTTCGGGAGATCTTAGTGAGACATTGTCAATTAGCTTAGGTATTTATTACCTAGAGAGCACACATAGAACACTCCCCTTTACTCCTTGTTACGCATTGATCTAAGCCAAGAGTATAGCGAGTGTTGGATGAGACAGAGACTAACACCTCAGACCTACTCGGTCAGCACCCCGATCCCATCAAGTGGTATCAGAGCCTGCGTTGGCTGACAAATCTCTCAAGATGGAAGATCTTATTGACTTAGAGGAGCCCAAGTCATGCACCACCAGTATGACGTGCTTGATGGCTCACAATGGTAAGAAAACCGCTCATAATCAGGTAAGTGAGACTCCCTCTGCATTGAAAATTTGCAGATATTTTGGTTATGATGGTCATACAGACTCTTCTCGTAATAAACTATGTCATGATTTGTCATTTAATATATCTCGTGCGTTTGCAATCATCAAAGATCGTAATTTGTGCTATAATAGTTCTTCATCATTGTCGAAGAGGGGACCTAAGTATACTTGGGTTCCCAAAACTAACTAGTAGCTTTTTGTAGACAGAGTGGCTCGGAACAATGACTCTTGGTTTCTGGACAGTGGTTGTTCAAGATATATGACAGGAAACCAAGTTGAGTTTATGACTCACTCTGACCATCAAGGGGGGAAAGTTACATTTAGAGACAACATGCACATAAAAATCATAAGAATTGGCTCCATTGGTAACCCCTCTTTATTTAAAAGTTCATAATGTTTTCTTAATTGTTGTTATTGGGCATAGTCTCTCAAGTGTCTCTCAAATTTGTGATTTCTCCAATCTTATGTTATAAGATTTATGACTCTAATTCTGGTGATCTTAAGGCAATATGGCACGTGTTGATATGAATATCCGATACATATATATAAGAATCACGTGCAGAAAGCAAGCAGACTCGGTCTGTAAATCATGTACTGAAGCAAGCCGACTATCTCTGCGAACCTTGTGCACAAAACATGCTGACTCGCTCCAGCTTCAAGTACTTTGAAGACTACGGTATTTTTGATCAAAATGTTACCATTATGTATGATAATACCAGCTAAGGTTGTAATACCCCGAATTTTTGTAACCCTAATGGAAACCATAGTTCCTTAGGAATTATTAGAGAACACCAGGAAACCCTAGTGGTCGGGGATCAACTGAGAAATCCTGTAGAAACCCTAATTCAGAAAGTTCCAAAAAACAATGAAATTTCGGGAAGTTATTTAGAGGTCAAAAAGCCCCGGTCAACTGTGGTTTGAAATACCCCAAACCTTGATATGTGGTTTAAATATCAAATTATGGTATGTAAAGGCTAAAAAGTGCCTTAGTAACATCAGTGAACAATTTAAACCATAATAAATGCAATAAAGCATTAAGACACAGTTTGAGCAAAAACATGCTCTAAGCTATGAGTGAACTTGGTTAGGACCCAAAGAGCCTACCAAGACTTGATAACATTTAATTATGATTTAATAAGGCTAAATAAGTCCTTAAGAAACTTTGGTGGACAGTTAAACCAAATAAAACATAAGAAAATACCTTAAAGTCAATATGAGCAAAAATGTGCTATAAGCTTGGGATGAATGTGTATAAGACCTAATGGTCATACTTATACCTTATAAATATGTTAATGAACATATTAAATCAATTACCAAAGAAAACCAAGCTTGAAAACAAGTTAAAACACAAAAAGTGCTTTAAGGAGTCTTAAAGCACGTTTTTGAAAAATTGTCTTGTAAATGAGTTTTGAATGGCTAAATGTCCATCATTACTCTTTAATTAACATGTGTACTATATAGTATCACATTTGGGTGGCCATATTAGTGGGAAATCAAAAATTTCACTTCTATGTGCCTTAATTTGTGAATAGTAACTTTTATAAGCTAGTTTGTAACATATGATGTTATAAGTAATTAAATGAGTCAATAAAGACTATACTACCCTTCTAACTAAATGGTGGCCGGTTTTTGTAGTAGTGAGTCACCAAGTTGTAAAATAAATCAAATAAGTAAAGTAAAACTTTAAGTAAAGTACTATTTGCTTTATAAGTTACAAATATCTTCTTAAAGCAAACTTATCTCATTTCTCTCATTCCTTTCTCCATTTCACACGGCTCCACTCTCTTCTTCCTCTCTTCTTCTTGTTCTCTCTCGGTAATACACAATACCACCATGGAAGTCCATCTTTGACCACATGTAAAATCTAGCTCACTTAACCAAATCAAAAACAAACACCACCATTCTCTTAGTTAAGCCAAGCTCTACAATCTTGTCTTTTCAAAACTTCAAAACCTCCATTTCGGTGCCAAGAGAAACCACCATGGAAGGAGCTTGAGCTCACCTTTTCACATATTCATGCTCTCCTTTGCTTCAAGGTAAGGAAACTCAAAGAAAATCCATGTTTCCTCCATGTTTTCATGTTGTCCGAAAATTCACCTCACAATGGTGTATTTATCTTGCTTGTTTTAGCTTCATTTGAATTCCAAGGGCTAGGAGGAGTCCTCTTTGATACTTATTCAAGTTCTCTTCCAATTCCAAGGTAAAACAATTACCTTAATGTGTTAAAACAATATGTGTAACTAGGGTTTACAATGAGGTGAAGCATAATGCTTGAATACTCATTCTATTGTTTGTATAATGTTTAATAGTTGAAAAGGGACCAAATGCCCTACCGGTTTTACAAGGAGACAAGAAAGAAATTTGTGAGGAAAAGAGGTAAACAAGCTATCTCAATGTAGTTTAAATGCCTTAGGAAAAATGAGCTTGATTTGCTTAATAAAATGCCTAAGGAGCCAATGGTGAATGAGCTAGTAAAATGCTCTCAAGGAGACTAGTAAAAGAACATATGTTTTGGTGTATGTATTTGCAGGTCAAAGGCATTATTTATGTGGGAAATTCAGTGTTTAAGGTTATGCAATTTAAGGGCCTAAGAGCCATGTTATTTAAGGGCCTAAGTGCCAAGCAATTTAAGTTATGCACTATATTGTGATGTAGTGCTTAATGTGTGAAGTTGTGTATAAAAGTGTGTTTGATGGATTTTAGGTGTCCTTGAATGAAATAAGGTAAAAACCTAAGTGTTTGGATGTGAGTAAATACAAGAGGAGCTATGGCCAAATTTGGGAAAAATGTGTAAGAAGTTCTAAGTGTTTTAAGTGAGTTTTGGTGAACTAGGAAGTGTTAAAGGTGAATGAATGATTACTTGAGAAGAAAACGTGTATTAAGGTGATTTAGAGTGAGGCAAGGATTTAGGTGTTGTCTTTGAAGTTCTAGGAATTCAATGTGTGTTTAGTGGATGTGTGTAAGTCTTGGAGGAGTTTGTTTAAGGTTAGGTAATGTTGATATCCAAGGAATAAGTGATGTTTAGGTATGATGTGAAAAAGGAGATTTAGTTAGTAAGAAAAGAAGTTGAGAGGTGATGATAAGGTGTAGAGGAAACACCTTGGTATGGTGGTCATTATAGGTGAAATGCCACCTAGAAATCATAAGGAGAAAACATTGTAAGTGTTAGGAACCTTGTGGAGATATAAGTAAAGGTTTAATGAATTAGGAAAAATAGTTTTGTGAGTGTTTAAGAATATCTTAAGGGTGTGGTTGAAGTGCCAAATGATGTTAGAACACATTAAGAGGCCTTAGGAGAAGTTTGGTGAAGATTTGGCAAAGTTTGGATAAGTTTAGAAGGCGACCGACCCAGGGGTCCGACCCAGTTTTGGGTCGGTCGAGCCTCTGTTAGATGTTAGGTAAGTGTTCGGTAATGGTCCGACCCAAAAGGGTGGGTCGGACATGGGTCGGTCGGTCAAGTTTCAAAGGAAGAAATGTTCGCACATGGTCCGACCCAGTCGAGTGAGTCGGACGTGGGTCGGACGGGCATGTTAATAAGGAAGTAAAGGGTTCTGTAATGGACCGACCCAGCTGTGGGTCGGTCGGTGGGTCGGTCGGACCAAAAACATGGTTTGAGGTTATGAAATGATATGTGATGATGGGGATTGGTAGGTAATGATGTTATAAGGATGTTAAGGACATGTTAGGGGAGTTTTAATGACACTAAGTGGGTTAAAAGTTGTTGAAAATGTGAGAGTAAAACAAGTTAAAAATGTTAAGTTATGTAACTAAGTTAACGGGGAAAAATTAAGAAGCATTTTAAATGATCAAGCAAACCCCGATGTTAATGAAAGCACGTGTGATGTTAACAGTTGTTCGAGAATTGCTCGAGGAACATAAATGGACAGGATAAGTGGACTCCGGCGACAGGTATGGTTTTCTTGCAACCTGTGTCCTACCGGATTACACGGCTTGTATGCCAATGTTTTTTCTGATGTTTGCCACGTTGTAAGATTAAACATGTAATGAGTTACAGTAATTCATTTATGTGGCGTGTACAACTCCGATACCATTTAACCTCGAAAGTGTTAACCTTAGTTAACTGAGTCTAGGATCACATGAGAGTTCGGTATTCGGAGTAAACGACCCGTACCATGGGACGTACTAACCACGGCTATGCGTGCGTTAATTGTGTGATATGTGTATGTGAATGTAGGGATCTCCCTTGTATGTTTAAACCCAGTTGTAAACTGTACGAGTTGTATGTGACAGGCTCCATAGTGGGGTTCTAAGTATTGTCTAAAGTAAGTATGTACTAACAGTAGTGAGGAATCCGGTTTTGGCCGGTCGCGCGTTGTTTGGGAGAGGGTATCCTTCCTAGCCTTACCCTTCTCTTTGTTATGGTTGTTTCCCTCACGGGTTATGATCTCCCATTAGCTTACTCCAAAGCTTAGCTATTCTGACTTATGATCGGTTTAGGGGGAACATGTGTTGTGTGGTGTGTTCGGGCCTCCAAACCCGAACCGCCTCTTAACTTAAGTTACTCGTCCAACTATTAGGACGGTAATGAGTGTTGTGTATTGTATAACGAGCTTATCATGAGACTGGCAACATTCTCTAGGCTCACCAGTGTGTAAACAATGTTTGGGTCGGTTCCTAAGCGAACCATTCCCGTTGTGTTATGTGTTTGTTGTGATGCAATATCCATTGCGGTATTATGTTGTGTACGTGGAATCGTGCAAAGTGTTGTTAGGTGTGGTATGTAGTGTATGTTATATGTTGTATAATGTAGAGTGTGTGGATCATGGATATGATTCCCAGTTTGTGATAAGAGGCGTTTAAGGATAACCCGATTTAAGGGTATGTGTCGTCTATTAAGGAAATAGCTCCGTTGGAGGAGAAACACTCTAGGGATGATAAATACCATGGGTGGACTTATCAGTTAGGATGATTATCCGATGTTGAGCCCATTGAGGCGAAATGTTAAGTGTGTGTGTTTATTGTTACATGCATGATTTAAATATAATCAACTGCATGTTAAGACGACAATTAGTTGTGCGTGGCCCGGTAGCATGTGGGCTGCGGGATTACCATACCAGCAAAGGTGCTGGCCCCTTGGGGGCCACCTTTCTCTTCTTTTCCTGTTTCAGGTACGAAGTGCGGAAGCCGTTCGAGAGTAGGACGGGATAGTCAATGTACATGGGTATTCATTTAAGTGTATAGGTACAGTAGAGTAGTAAGACCGATATTGTTGTCGGCATCAGTTTGTAAATACTCGGTATAGTTAAAAGGTGTATGTTGTTGTTGTTATTGTTAATGGAAAGGGGTAATAATGTGTAGTTGCTCGGGAATTTAGCCCATCAGACCGGTACAATGTGTATGTATTAGCCTTGTTAGCCACGTGGGTGGCTAACGGCGTGTAACACCAACGAGATAAGTAATGTGATGAGGTTGTTTTCCGCTGCAGATTATTGTAAGTGTGTTATTGTTGGATGGGGTGTTACAAAAAGTGGTATCAGAGCGAAGTATCGCTCTGATGACTGAATTACCGAGCTTAGGAAGTACCGAGTTAGGATTTAAGTACTTTGGGTTAAGGGTTGAGTGATAGCGTGAGAGGTACGCTAGTTAGGAACTACCAGTGACTACTGGAAACCTACAATATCCATCCCACCACCCACAATCCGTTTGATAAACTTAGGAAAGAACGCCAGAGAGGATGGAAGTCCTCTCTTACTCGGGAATACCCGATCTGGCTGTTATTAAAACCTTAGGGTACGGAGAACCTGTCATACGGTAGATCCCGAAAACTGGGAATCCCGGAGACGGTCTCCATGAATAATGTTAACCGCATTCATAGCAATGAATGAAGGATATTGTGTATAGGAGAATAGAATTTCCGGCAACCTGGGTCGACATGCAGAGCAGTCGAGAAAACCAGCTTGCAACGCACCTACCGTGCAACAGGCAAGAAATGGATTAATAACACCCGAGACAAGTGTCTACGGAACTACAGTTGATAAATAATACACCAACGGTATACCAACCGACAAGGGAACTACAACGTAGTGCCCACACAAGAGACAAGTTTCAGTAACCACGACAAGTGCGTGGAACGGGCTATAAGGAGGATAGGATACTAAGTAAAGAGGGACTCCAAGAGTGGGAGACACCCCAGTTGATAATTACCATATGAATACAGTGAGGAGTTATCCAGAGGGTTACTATCAAGGCAGTGAGATCAGTAAGGGCCAACAAGGCCACTGATGACAATATGGGTAAAAACAATACCACAGCCGGTAAGTGCTAAACCGATAGCCAGTTAGCATGGCGCACTTGCCATAACAAGTGCTGCTATAACAGGGCTGTTCGTGAAATTTATAACCACTACAAAATATTTGGTAGAGTACCATAAAGTTAAATGTGATCATTGTAACCGTGGAAGGGCTTAATAGCCTAACCTCTGTGATTGTAAGTACACCAGTCAGCAAAAAGCTAGACTTGGCTAAGGTAAGAAGATGTTGTGAAACCATGAAAATTTTCTTTCAACCCAGATTTATTCAAACCCTTTTTCTTTGCAAAACCAGATTTTCTTTCAAACCAACACTTCTTTCCGACCTTCTTTTAAACCAAACCAGTAAAACCAAGAGCAGTTGATAAGATACGACAGTGGATGAACTTTCCCTCGATTAAGTTCGGGAAGCAAGGAATGAATATTGTCACGGGACAATATAAGGGAGTTGACAACGGAATACTTCACCTAGGCGTGTGACGGACACTACAAGTGTACCAACTGTGTTGTGGGACGACCGCACTCCGATAGGAGCATGTGGGCCTGACAGACCTACTTATGGGTTAGTTGGGTAAGTAGCAATGTATCAGTAAGATACCCCATATATGTATACGAGTAGAGTCCGAAACACGGGAAGTAGTCGACTCCGTCTACGGTCAGCAGTATAAATCAAACAAAAGCTAGAGATTACAAGGAATGATTGAAGTTAAGGGACTCAGTTGAGATAACCAGACTAAAGGAGTCAGTGAATTCATTTTCAAGGAAATGCTTTAAGAGTCAGGAAGTGCGAAGTGCACTAACTGTTATATAAAGACATCACACATATCTTAAGAATTCCTCAGGGATAAACATTATAGCTGGAATGGTGACCCAGCCTGTAAATGGCAAAGCAGATGCCTAATGTGGACACATTAATGTGCAACAAACGGGATGAAACTCCCAGAATGAGTACCTACACTACCAGGAAATGTTGATCTTCACAAAAGGAGATAATAAGCCAGATAAGGACGCAAGCGGCGTGGCTAATGGAATATACCAATAAGTGTGAAACAAATGTAAAACATAACGTAGCAACACCCAGGAGCAACCCTTGAGGGGTGTTCGCATCAACAATTGTTGAACAAAATGACATGACAGAAACACAAGGGTTGAAACTAACACCCAGTTTAGACATGAGTTGTCAGGAGACGGACTGACAAACCTAAAGGGGAATCCCATGAAAGGAACGTGATGCAACGACTTGTCATGGAGCCCAATATAATATCCAAACCATGTAATATTGTACAGAAAAGTACGTGTGTGTGGACAGCCTACAATGAGCCCAGCTCAAGGCAAATAAGGCTTATGAGCCATAAGCAACATATGTTATATAAATTAGATTGATTGTAAAAGTTTATGTTATATAAGTGAATAGAGTGGAGAACGAACCACTGCATTAAGAGTGGGGATACCTCTCGATATTGTGAGACCGCAGGAGCGGTAGTTATGTGGATCAAGTTCAAGAAATATGTTAAGGATGGACGATGTTATTATTGAAAGAGAGCAGTTAGCTTACTAGTATATGTGCATAAAGTGAAACACCGAACTGAATAATGCCAGCTTGTGACTCGAATGATCGATGCTCAAGGAGCATTTAGTAGTCATCCAAAGGAGGGATGAACCAAAATGTGAAAAAAAAAAAGAAAAAAAAAATGTAAGTTTATGTGTGGAAGTTGAGGTGACAGTAGATACGATATAAGCTGATGTTATACAGGGAGTAAGAACACGGTGCGCAACAAGCGACCGTTGTATAAATGTTGTTAAACGATAATGTAACAGATAAGACCAGTTAAGAGTTAAACTCAGTGGACATGCAAGTAAGTGATGATACACAAACTGGGCAATAAGCCAATGGTCGGTACTATATGATAAGGAACTCAGTGTGAATTCCATGGCGAATCGCATAAGGGATTTACTGTCAAGAGTTTACACCTCTGCACTCTGTATGACTGAGTGTTTTGGTATTGCACTTGCGCAGTAATAACCGAGTGGGATAGCTAGGAATTGGAAACATGTTAATTGTGGACGAATAATGTTATAATGGCCGATGCATAGGAAATGCAAGGCCGCACCAATAAAGAAGTATTTGTACAAAACCAAATGTAGAGATATGATTAACAGTAAGTGACTACAGTAGCACTAACTGTCAAATATCGGTATGGAATATACCCCAAATGTTGGAAATAGCTGAGAGAGCACTACACACTAGGTAGTAGCTCAGTCTCAACCGACAGTAAGTCGGAAGGGAGCAAGTCAATCATTGTGAAATACATAACTGTATACACAGTAAATTGTTATGGGAGTGGATAAAAAGTTTATAACTCACCGAATTCGCTAACGGTAAGGGATACCACGCGTCGGTTGAGAAACCATTGTTACCAAGATGAAGGTCACAATTGGGGATGTATAATACAGAAAGAATAACAAAAGGGGCAATTAAGCTCTACAGTTACTAGAGTTTCGCAGCAGAAACTAGTGAGCCAGTGATTCAAGTGTTGAATGTACATGGTGAACATGAGTGGATGGCTAATTATTAATGCCTAGAAGCCTAACAGGCCAAAATCGAAACTAACTAAGAGTTTAAACAACTCCAGTGACAATTCTTGGTTTAGGAACTAACCGTCAATATGGTTAAGATCCTCTAATCAGAATCCATTGTGTAATAGACCGCGTGGAAGTTAAAACACTTCACGACGGCAGAACATTTACGCCAATGCTTAGTGATTGATTACGTGGGCGTAATCCCTTTTAAGGGGGGTAGAGCGCAAAACCACTTAGTGTATATTACCGTACAAGTGTACGTAGTGTATGTGATTTATATTGTGCATAGCACAAAATTATATTATTGTTTTGATGATTGGTGTGTGTGTTACGTAAACATACACATTCGTTCATGGTTTAATTGTGGTAATTGCGCACAGAAGAAGGCGGATACCATTGTGATAAGTGTGTGTATTTGTTAACAGTTGTGTGTGATAGTACAAGTGTGGGGAGTAGAGAAACTCCCGGGGGAACAAAAGCCCCGACAGTGTATAAAGGTAAAACCAGGTGTTGTATTTTGATAAAATATATATGTATATATATACTATATAGTGATTCATGAAAGGGTATGATACCGACATAGAACCTAGTGAGAATAAGATTCCCTAGGCAACAGGATTAAAGTGAGTGGAGGTAACTGATAGACGGAGTTCTATCCTTTGGAGATGTTGTGATCATGACTAGAATGATTCAAAGATAGAAAATTGGAAATGAGTGACTTACTTGATGCTTGAAATGATGAGGTGGGAGGTGGAACTTGATTTGCATGTGATCAAGGGAAGCCGAACACAAATTGGGGTGGAAGGATAGTTCAACACTGATGCTGATCACATCAGGTTGGATGACTCTTGAACCCCTAAAGTAGTCACGAATAACCAGCTACTAAAAAGAAGCAAAGAGCTTAAGCTGGACTTGGAGTTGTGTGTGTTTTTCAAAGGATTTTAAATTGGTATTTAAAACGTTGATGGATACTTTACATAATTAAAGTCTTTTTCCTCAACAAGGAAATTTTAACTTATTGATTGTTTTAAACTCCCAAAGCACGGGGACGGAAGGTGCCTCGCGACCGGTTGCTGCGGATCACGTGTATATCAAGGAATATTTAATTGCTATACATGCTCTACATGTTGTGTGTATGTGTAAGATGTTTTGACTTGGATTTCCTAAAGTGTATATCAAGGCCTATGAGTCTAAATGTGGTGGTGTTACATAGACCTATGTGTCTAAAGACTGTTATGTTACCAGGACCTATGTGTTCCAAATGTTTTATTTTACCCAAGACCAGTGAGTCAAAGGGTTGTTTTGTATGTGTTAATGTTGTGATACCCGGACCATAGAGTCGAGTTATCATTTGGATGTGTTATTTATGTGTAATGTATGTTGCCGGCACCATCAAGTCCGAGGTTGTGATTTAAAGTGGTTTGGTTAAGGAAGTTTATTCCAAGTGATTACTGTGTTCTAATCTAATGATATGTGAAAGTGTGAACTTCGAGGACGAAGTTCTTTTAAGGGGGGTAGATGAAATACCCCAAACCTTGATATGTGGTTTAAATATCAAATTATGGTATGTAAAGGCTAAAAAGTGCCTTAGTAACTCAGGAACAATTTAAACCATAATAAATGCAATAAAGCATTAAGACACAGTTTTAGCAAAAACATGCTCTAAGCTATGAGTGAACTTGGTTAGGACCCAAAGAGCCTACAATACTTGATAACATTTAATTATGATTAATAAGGCTAAATAAGTCCTTAAGAACTTTGGTGGAAGTTAAACCAAATAAACATAAAGAAATACTAAAGTCAATATGAGCAAAATGTGCTATAAGCTTGGGATAATGTGTATAAGACCTAATGGTCATACTATACCTTATAAATATGTTAATGAACATATTAAATCAATTACCAAAGAAAACCAAGCTTGAAACAAGTTAAAACACAAAATGGCTTTAAGGAGTCTTAAAGCACGTTTTGAAAAATTGTCTTGTAAATGAGTTTTGAATGGCTAAATGTCCATCATTACTCTTTAATAACATGTGTACATTAGTATCACATTTGGGTGGCCATATTAGTGGGAATCAAAAATTTCACTTCTATGTGCCAATTTTGAATAGTAACTTTTATAAGCTAGTTTGTAACATATGATGTTATAAGTAATTAAATGAGTCATAAAGACTAGACTACCCTCTAACTAAATGGTGGCCGGTTTTTGTAGTAGTGAGTCCCCAAGTTGTAAAATAATCAAATAAGTAAAGTAAAACTTTAAGTAAAGTACTATTTGCTTTATAAGTTACAAATATCTTCTTAAAGCAAACTTATCTCATTTCTCTCATTCCTTTCTCCATTTCCACGGCTCCACTCTCTTCTTCCTCTCTTCTTCTTGTTCTCTCTCGGTAATACACAATCACCACATGGAAGTCCATCTTTGACCACATGTAAAATCTAGCTCACTTAACCAAATCAAAAACAAACACCACCATTCTCTTAGTTAAGCCAAGCTCTACAATCGTCTTTTCAAAACTTCAAAACCTCCATTTCGGTGCCAAGAGAAACCACCATGGAAGGAGCTTGAGCTCACCTTTTCACATATTCATGCTCTCCTTTGCTTCAAGGTAAGGAAACTCAAAGAAAATCCATGTTTCCTCCATGTTTTCATGTTGTCCGAAAATTCACCTCACAATGGTGTATTTATCTTGCTTGTTTTAGCTTCATTTGAATCTTCCAAGGCTAGGAGAGTCCCTCTTGATACTTATTCAAGTTCTCTTCCAATTCCAAGGTAAAAACAATTACCTTAATGTGTTAAAACAATATGTGTAACTAGGGTTTACAATGAGGTGAAGCATAATGCTTGAATACTCATTCTATTGTTTGTATAATGTTTAATAGTTGAAAAGGGACCAAATGCCCTACCGGTTTTACAAGGAGACAAGAAAGAAATTTGTGAGGAAAAGAGGTAAACAAGCTATCTCAATGTAGTTTAAATGCCTTAGGAAAAATGAGCTTGATTTGCTTAATAAAATGCCTAGGAGCCAATGGTGGAATGAGCTAGTAAAATGCTCTCAAGGAGACTAGTAAAACATATGTTTTGGTGTATGTATTTGCAGGTCAAAGCATTATTTATGTGGGAAATTCAGTGTTTAAGGTTATGCAATTTAAGGGCCTAAGAGCCATGTTATTAAGGGCCTAAGTGCCAAGCAATTTAAGTTATGCACTATATTGTGATGTAGTGCTTAATGTGTGAAGTTGTGTATAAAAGTGTGTTTGATGGATTTTAGGTGTCCTTGAATGAAATAAGGTAAAAACCTAAGTGTTTGGATGTGAGTAAATACAAGAGGAGCTATGGCCAAATTTGGGAAAAATGTGTAAGAAGTTCTAAGTGTTTTAAGTGAGTTTTGGTGAACTAGGAAGTGTTAAAGGTGAATGAATGATTACTTGAGAAGAAAACGTGTATTAAGGTGATTTAGAGTGAGGCAAGGATTTAGGTGTTGTCTTTGAAGTTCTAGGAATTCAATGTGTGTTTAGTGGATGTGTGTAAGTCTTGGAGGAGTTTGTTTAAGGTTAGGTAATGTTGATATCCAAGGAATAAGTGATGTTTAGGTATGATGTGAAAAAGGAGATTTAGTTAGTAAGAAAAGAAGTTGAGAGGTGATGATAAGGTGTAGAGGAAACACCTTGGTATGGTGGTCATTATAGGTGAAATGCCACCTAGAAATCATAAGGAGAAACATTGTAAGTGTTAGGAACCTTGTGGAGATATAAGTAAAGGTTAATGAATTAGGAAAAATAGTTTTGTGAGTGTTTAAGAATATCTAAGGGTGGTGAAGTGCCAAATGATGTTAGAACACATTAAGAGGCCTTAGGAGAGTTTGGTGAAGATTTGGCAAGGTTTGGATAAGTTTAGAAGGCGACCGACCCAGGGGTCCGACCCAGTTTTGGGTCGGTCGAGCCTCTGTTAGATGTTAGGTAAGTGTTCGGTAATGGTCCGACCCAAAAGGGTGGGTCGGACATGGGTCGGTCGGTCAAGTTTCAAAGGAAGAAAATGTTCGCACATGGTCCGACCCAGTCGAGTGAGTCGGACGTGGGTCGGACGGGCATGTTAATAAGGAAGTAAAAGGGTTCTGTAATGGACCGACCCAGCTGTGGGTCGGTCGGTGGGTCGGTCGGACCAAAAACATGGTTGAGGTTATGAAATGATATGTGATGATGGGGATTGGTAGGTAATGATGTTATAAGGATGTTAAGGACATGTTAGGGGAGTTTTAATGACACTAAGTGGGTTAAAAGTTGTATTAAAATGTGAGAGTAAAACAAGTTAAAAATGTTAAGTTATGTAACTAAGTTAACGGGGAAAAATTAAGCATTGACATTAAATGATCAAGCAAACCCCGATGTTAATGAAAGCACGTGTGATGTTAACAGTTGTTCGAGAATTGCTCGAGGAACATAAATGGACAGGATAAGTGGACTCCGGCGACAGGTATGGTTTTCTTGCAACCTGTCCTAACCGGATTACACCGGCGTATGCCAATGTGTTTTTCTGTATGTTTGCCACGTTGTAAGATTAAACATGTAATGAGTTTACAGTAATTCATTTATGTGGCGTGTACAACTCCGATACCATTTAACCTCGAAAGTGTTAACCTTAGTTAACTGAGTCTAGGATCACATGAGAGTTCGGTATTCGGAGTAAACGACCCGTACCATGGGACGTACTAACACGGCTATGCGTGCGTTAATTTGTGATATGTGTATGTGAATGTAGGGATCTCCCTTGTATGTTTAACCCAGTTGTAATACTGTACGAGTTTTATGTGACAGGCTCCATAGTGGGGTTCTAAGTATTGTCTAAAGTAAGTATGTACTAACAGTAGTGAGGAATCCGGTTTGGCCGGTCGCGCGTTGTTTGGGAGAGGGTATCCTTCCTAGCCTTACCCTTCTCTTTGTTATGGTTGTTCCCTCACGGGTTATGATCTCCCATTAGCTTACTCCAAAGCTTAGCTATTCTGACTTATGATCGGTTTAGGGGGAACATGTGTTTGTGTGGTGTGTTCGGGCCTCCAAACCCGAACCGCCTTAACTTAAGTTACTCGTCCAACTATTAGGACGGTAATGAGTGTTTGTTATTGTATAACGAGCTTATCATGAGACTGGCAACATTCTCTAGGCTCACCAGTGTGTAAACAATGTTTGGGTCGGTTCCTAAGCGAACCATTCCCGTTGTGTTATGTGTTTTGTTGTGATGCAATATCCATTGCGGTATTATGTTGTGTACGTGGAATCGTGCAAAGTGTTGTTAGGTGTGGTATGTAGTGTATGTTATATGTTGTATAATGTAGAGTGTGTGGATCATGGATATGATTCCCAGTTTGTGATAAGAGGCGTTTAAGGATAACCCGATTTAAGGGTATGTGTCGTCTATTAAGGAAATAGCTCCGTTGGAGGAGAAACACTCTAGGGATGATAAATACCATGGGTGACTTATCAGTTAGGATGTATTATCCGATTGTTGAGCCCATTGAGGCGAAATGTTAAGTGTTGTGTGTTTATTGTTACATGCATGATTTAAATATAATCAACTGCATGTTAAGACGACAATTAGTTGTGCGTGGCCCGGTAGCATGTGGGCTGCGGGATTACCATACCAGCAAAGGTGCTGAGCCCCTTGGGGGCCACCCTTTCTCTTCTTTTCCTGTTTCAGGTACGAAGTGCTGGAAGCCGTTCGAGAGTAGGACGGGATAGTCAATGTACATGGGTATTCATTTAAGTGTATAGGTACAGTAGGAGTAGTAAGACCGATATTGTTGTCGGCATCAGTTTGTAAATACTCGGTATAGTTAAAAGGTGTATGTTGTTGTTGTTATTGTTAATGGAAAGGGTAAAAGTGTAGTTGCTCGGGAATTAGCCCATCACCGGTACAATGTGTATGTATTAGCCTTGTTAGCCACGTGGGTGGCTAACGGCGTGTAACACCAACGAGATAAGTAATGTGATGAGGTTGTTTTCCGCTGCAGATTATTGTAAGTGTGTTATTGTTGGATGGGGTGTTACATCAAACCTAGGTCAACCTTGGTCTGACCTCGGTCAAACATTGGACAATGGTCAAACCTTGGTCAATGGTCAACTTTGACCATGATGATGCAGTGATGACAGTGGTGATGCAGTGGTGAGCAGTGATGATGCAGTGATGATGCAGCGATGATGTCGGCATGACATAATGATGATGTAAGCGTCGAGGTGTCAAGAGATGATTAGTTACACATGATCCAATCAAGAGAAGCCTTGTGTCATCTTCATTAATGACTAAACTCCCTTAGGTGTCACTTGATCATCATTCGACAACAGTTGGAACCAATGAGGGTGAAACACGTGTCCTAACCTTATTAATTATTCTTGTCCTTATATAATCATGAAGATGATAAGGCTTATCATCTTAATAATGAGGGGCGGCCACACATGAGGGTGAGATTAATCCAAGCAAAATATCTATGATCCAAGGGCTTAAGTGAAGACATCTTTCTTAACCTCATCACTATTCACTATTCTTGTCTTATTCTCATTATTAGCCATGCCACTTGTCTCCTTCATTTAATATGGCCGGTTACACATGGATGGATGGGATTAGAGCTTGGCTAGGTGTCTCTCATCTAAGACTCTCTTAAGGATAAGGCTTATCTCTTTAATCATTACACTTAGTTAATGAACTAAAATGAACTCTTTTTGGAGTCCACTCACGCCATCTATAAGAGGGAGCTGGGTTCTGATTTCCTTGCCTTCTACACACACCCTCACGCCATTATAATACCATAGAAGCTCATAGAAGGCAACACCCACCATTAGAGAAGAGAATTCAAGCTAGAAATCAAGGAAAAACAAGATTTCAAGGAGGGAGAAGCAGCTGGTGACCTTGAATTGGTTGGTGGAAGAAATTGATTCAATTAGCTAAGGAACTTGTAAGGTCGTGCCTAGAATGGCAAGGAGAGTCCAGGTAACACTTATGCTCACCATTTCTTTTTTAAACCCTGATTTTGAGCTTTACTCTTGTTGATGGTAACTTCGAACCCTAGCTTCTCTTGAGCTTAAATTTTACAGTGTTCTTAGATGTTATTACTAGACTAATAAAAAATTCAGGCGAAAATACCTTTGGAAGTAGATAATTTCTAGGAAACTTTTAGAAGGAAAAATGTGTTTTAAGACTCCATGAGTGATTTCGATGGGATTTTGTTGAGTTTGGTGTGTTATTATACCTATATTAACTCATAATAATTGATTATAGGTGGTGGGAACTCGTGGTTAGACATAAAATGCTAGGTTAAGGTGGGAGGGCTTAAATGGTGCTTTAAGCCTTGAGACTTAGTTAAATAGGTTTCCGAATTGATCTTGCCTTGAAATTTTGAGGGTATTCTTATATTTCTAATTTAGATCCATGGTCAAAATTCAGGTCGAAAATCATTTGGGAAGTCATTCGAATTATTAGGAAGTGATTTGGGTTAAAGGTGTGCTTTAAGCTTGTATAAGTGTAATTGTGTGTTGGTTATTGGATTTAATGGTTATGGTCATTATAGTCCTAATAAGACTTGTGGTTGAATTTTTAAGAGATGGTGAAGTGTAAAATATATAAGGAGCCCTGTAAGGTTATATATGTGTGCTAAAACTTGGAAAGAAGGAAAATTGTGTTTAAGTGTGGTTTTGGGTGTTTTTTGCTTGGTTTAGCCTTGAAAGGTTTGGAATGATATTGGTTACTATTTATCAGAAAATATGATGTGGATATCTTAACCCCTTTCTAAGGATGATTGTGTGTAATATTCTTCTAGATGGTTTTGGAATGATTTTTGAGTTATCCTTGTGTTGAATGTTGATTTATGACTGATAAGAGATTGAGCTGGTTTCTGGTTGAGTGAATGGTATATTCATGGAAGGAGCTTATTATTACACGAATTGTGAAGAATCTATTCAAGTTTTACTACTTATTTGATCATGATTTGAATGTTGGATTGGAAATTGTATTGTGTGTGATACTATGTGATGGTGGACTTGTTGGTTGGTTGGATGGTGATATTGAGAAAGGCTATGGTTAGCCTCATTGAGAAAAGCTATTTGAGCAACTGAATATTAAGTCATTTTATGGCTTGCCGTATTGGCGACTGATTATTAGACTCCTACCAATGAATTGGGGTCGTCCTATGATCTACTCTTTGAGCTATGGTTAGCCTTAGGGGGTGTGCACTTAAGGACATAGGGCCAGAGAATTGAGATTTGTGGATTTCACTTTGTGATTCCAGTGGGGTGTTGAGATTTAACCGATTCACGAGGTACGAATGTGATGGTATCCAAGGGCAGGTAAACTCTTCTGTGTGATATACTCTTATTGCATTCCTCTGCTTGTGTGATGATGTTGGATGCTTATTTGTTATGCAAAGAGTTTTAAAGAGAAAATGAATTTTACAGGGTGAGGTAATTGTTACTCAGTTTCGCTGATTTTGTGCAACCCCTTTGTGTGTTTGTTTGGATTTATGGTTGCAGGTGAAGTTAATCTTTGTGTGATATTGCTCTTGAGCTTGGGACAAGGGAACACGCGACATAGCTAGGAATTTCATATATTTGTAAGTGGAAAACTCCTTGGAGCATGTTCCGGGAGTTAGGTTGTAGGTGGATTAGCCTTAGCATCCACACTAGTTGGTGTGGGTGTGGCGGTAGCACTCCGGTTTGGCTTAGGTGTTATTTAGTCTTCCGCTGTAAAATATTGTAGAAAGTTGTACAAGTAAAAATAAATAATTAGGGTGTAAAAACCGGGGTGTTACAGAGTGGTATCAGAGCAGGTTTGGTCTTTAGGGAGCTTTGGTGAGTTAAGATTAATCTAGGCTTAAAAATTGACAAGCCGTGGGGATGGGAATTGTGTTTGTTGTTGTTACCTATTTGTTTTATGTTTGGAATTAGTTGTGATCGCTAGATAATTGGGGCTATACTAGGATACTGGAACTTGTTAATTGCAAATTGCTTGAATCTGACGTGGAAGGTTGACCTTGATCCTGGTCAGATCAAGGGAAACTGAACACAAATTGAAGTGGAAGGATAGTTCAACACTGGCACTGACCATGGCAGGGTTGGAGGATTCCTGAAGCTTCCTGTAAGTGATCACGAAAAATTAGATCAGAAGCGCAGTGGAAGCTGTAGGTGTAAGACATAGGTGTTGATTAGTGGTGAAATAATTGAGGATAGTTTGATATTAATATTGAAGATTGATGCAATATGACACTTAAAGTGTTTGGCATGTTTATATGATCTAATTATTATCTTATTGCTATGTGGTGAATTATCTTAAGTAGATGGATGTTATTGTATTGGTGAATGTTGTCACTTTATGTGGTAAATTATTTGAGGTGGTTGTTATTTGAGGGGTTATATAAATCACTTTGGTGGTTGAGAATCTTTGTGTTGTTATGTGATATAACGTGTATAGTGGAGAGATAATGTTGTGTCTTATTGTTATGTGATGTGACTATGAGGTGAGTTTAAGCTTCGAGGACGAAGCTTTATTTAACGGGGGGAGAATGTAATACCCCGAATTTTTGTAACCCTAATGGAAACCATAGTTCCTTAGGAATTATTAGAGAACACCAGGAAACCCTAGTGGTCGGGATCAACCAGAAACCTGGAGAAACCCTAATTCAGAAAGTTCCAAAAAACTGAAATTTCAGGAAGTTATTTAGAGGTCAAAAATCCCCAGTCAACTGTGGTCAAACCTAGGTTAACCTCGGTCTGACCTCGGTCAAACATAGGACAATGGTCAAACCTTGGTCAATGGTCAACTTTGACCATGATGATGCAGTGATGACGCAGTGGTGATGTAGTGGTGATGCAGTGATGATGCAGCAATGATGTCGGCATGACATAATGATGATGTAAGCGTCGAGGTGTCAAGAGATGATTAGTTACACATGATCCAATCAAGAGAAGCCTTGTGTCATCTTCATTAATGACTAAACTCCCTTAGGTGTCACTTGATCATTCGACAACAGTTGGAACCAATGAGGGTGAAACATGTGTCCTAACCTTATTAATTATTCTTGTCCTTATATAATCATGAAGATGATAAGGCTTATCATCTTAATAATGAGGGGCGGCCACACATGGAGGGTGAAGATTAATCCAAGCAAAATATCTATGATCCAAGGGCTGTATAAGTGAAGACATCTTTCTTAACCTCATCACTATTCACTATTCTTGTCTTATTCTCATTATTAGCCATGCCACTTGTCTCCTTCATTTAATATGGCCGGTTACACATGGATGGATGGGATTAGAGCTTGGCTAGGTGTCTCTCATCTAAGACCTCCTTAAGGATAAGGTTTATCTCTTTAATCATTACACTTAGTTAATGAACTAAAATGAACTCTTTTTGGAGTCCACTCACGCCATCTATAAGAGGGAGCTGGGTTCTGATTTCCTTGCCTTCTACACACACCCTCACGCCATTATAATACCATAGAAGCTCATAGAAGGCAACACCCACCATTAGAGAAGAGAATTCAAGCTAAAAATCAAGGAAAAACAAGATTTCAAGGAGGGAGAAGCAGATGGTGACCATGGGTGAATTGGTTGGTGGAAGAAATTGATTCAATTAGCTAAGGAACTTGTAAGGTCGTGCCTAGAATGGCAAGGAGAGTCCAGGTAACACTTATGCTCACCATTTCTTTTTTTTTAAACCCTGATTTTGAGCTTTACTCTTGTTGATGATATCTTGCGAACCCTAGCTTCTCTTGAGCTTAAATGTTGACAGTGTTCTTAGATGGTTATTACTAGACTAAAATAAAAAATTCAGGCGAAAATACCTTTTGTAAGTATGACCATTTCTAGGAAACTTTTATGAAGGAAAAATGTGTGTTAAGACTCCATGAGTGATTTCAATGGGATTTTGTTGAGTTTGGTGTGTTATTATACCTATATTAACTCATAATAATTGATTATAGGTGGTGGGAACTCGTGGTTAGACATAAAATTGCTAGGTTAAGGTGGGAGGGCTTAAATGGCGCTTTAAGCCTTGAGACTTAGTTAAATAGGTTTCCGAATTGATCTTGCCTTGAAATTTTGAGGGTATTCTTATATTTCTAATTTAGATCCATGGTCAACAATTCAGGGCGAAAATCATTTGGGAAGTCATTCGAATTATTAGGAAGTGATTTGGGTTAAAGGTGTGCTTTAAGCTTGTATAAGTGTAATTGTGTGTTGGTTATTGGATTTAATGGTCCATATGGTCATTATAGTCCTAATAAGACTTGTGGTTGAATTTTTAAGAGATGGTGAAGTGTAAAATATATAAGGGAGCCCTGTAAGGTTATATATGTGTGCTAAAACTTGGAAAGAAGGAAAATTGTGTTTAAGTGTGGTTTTGGGTGTTTTGTTGCTTGGTTTAGCCTTGAAAGGTTTGGAATGATATTGGTTAAACTATTTATCAGAAAATATGATGTGGATATCTTAACCCCTTTTCTAAGGATGATTGTGTGTAATATTCTTCTAGATGGTTTTGGAAATGATTTTTGAGTTATCCTTGTGTTGAATGTTGATTTATGACAGATAAGAGATTGAGCTCGTTTCTGGTTGAGTGAATGTATATTCATGGAAGGAGCTTATTATTACACGAATTGTGAAGAATCTATTCAAGAGTTTTACTACTTATTTGATCATGATTTTGAATGTTGGATTGGAAATTGTATTGTGTGTGATACTATGTGATGGTGGACTTGTTGGTTGGTTGGATGGTGATATTGAGAAAGGCTATGGTTAGCCTCATTGAGAAAAGCTATTTGAGCAACTGAATATTAAGTCATTTTATGGCTTGCCGTATTGGCGACTGATTATTAGACTCCTACCAATGAATTGGGGTCGTCCTATGATCTACTCTTTGAGCTATGGTTAGCCTTAGGGGGTGTGCATACTTAAGGACATAGGGCCAGAGAATTGAGATTTGTGGATTTCACTTTGTGATTCTAGTGGGGTGTTGAGATTTAACCGATTCACGAGGTACGAATGTGATGGTAATCCAAGGGCAGGTAAACTCTTCTGTGTGATATACTCTTATTGCATTCCTCTACTTGTGTGATGATGTGGATGCTTATTTGTTATGCAAAGAGTTTTAAAGAGAAAATGAATTTTACAGGGTGAGGTAATTGTTACTCAGTTTCGCTGATTTTGTGAAACCCCTTTGTGTGTTTGTTTGGATTTATGGTTGCAGGTGAAGTTAATTCTTTGTGTGATATTGCTCTTGAGCTTGGAACAAGGGAACACGGCGACATAGCTAGGAATTTCATATATTTGTAAGTGGCAAACTCCTTGGAGCATGTTCCGGGAGTTAGGTTGTAGGTGGATTAACCTTATCATCCACACTAGCTGGTGTGGGTGTGGCGGTAGCACTCCGGTTTGGCTTAGGTGTTATTTAGTCTTCCGCTGTAAAATATTGTAGAAAGTTGTACAAGTAAAAATAAATAATTTAGGGTGTAAAAACCGGGGTGTTACAGAGTGGTATCAGAGCAGGTTTGGTCTTTAGGGAGCTTTGGATGAGTTAAGATTTAATCTAGGCTTAAAAACTTGACAAGCCGTGGGGATGGGAATTGTGTTTGTTGTTTGTTACCTATTTGTTTTACTGTTTGGAATTAGTTGTGATCGCTAGATAATTGGGGCTATACTAGGATTAAACTGGAACTTGCTTAATAGTGCAAATTGCTTGAATCTGACGTGGAAGGTTGACCTTGATCCTGGTCAGATCAAGGGAAACTGAACACAAATTGAAGTGGAAGGATAGTTCAACACTGGCATTGACCATGGCAGGGTTGGAGGATTCCTGAAGCTTCCTGTAAGTGATCACGAAAAATTAGATCAGAATAGCGCAGTGGAAGCATAGTAGGTGTAAGACATAGGTGTTGATTAGTGGTGAAATAATTGAGGATAGTTTGATATTAATATTGAAGATTGATGCAATATGACACTTAAAAAGTGTTTGGCATGTTTATATGATCTATATTATTATCTTATTGCTATGTGGTGAATTATCTTAAGTAGATGGAGTGTTATTGTATCTGGTGAATGTTGTCACTTTATGTGGTAAATTATTTGAGGTGGTTGTTATTTGAGGCGGTTATATAAATCACTTATGGTGGTTGAGAATCTTTGTGTTGTTATGTGGATATAACGTGTATAGTGGAGAGATAATGTTGTGTCTTATTGTTATGTGATGTGACTATGAGGTGAGTTTAAGCTTCGAGGACGAAGCTTTATTTAACGGGGGGAGAATGTAATACCCCGAATTTTTGTAACCCTAATGGAAACCATAGTTCCTTAGGAATTATTAGAGAACACCAGGAAACCCTAGTGGTCGGGGATCAACTGAGAAATCCTGGAGAAACCCTAATTCAGAAAGTTCCAAAAAACAATGAAATTTCAGGAAGTTATTTAGAGGTCAAAAATCCCCAGTCAACTGTGGTCAAACCTAGGTTAACCTCGGTCTGACCTCGGTCAAACATAGGACAATGGTCAAACCTTGGTGATGATGCAGTGATGACGCAGTGGTGATGTAGTGGTGATGCAGTGATGCAGTGATGATGCAGCAATGATGTCGGCATGACATAATGATGATGTAAGCGTCGAGGTGTCAAGAGATGATTAGTTACACATGATCCAATCAAGAGAAGCCTTGTGTCATCTTCATTAATGACTAAACTCCCTTAGGTGTCACTTGATCATTCGACAACAGTTGGAACCAATGAGGGTGAAAGTGTCCTAACCTTATTAATTATTCTTGTCCTTATATAATCATGAAGATGATAAGGCTTATCATCTTAATAATGAGGGGCCCACACATGGAGGGTGAAGATTAATCCAAGCAAATATCTATGATCCAAGGGCTGTAAGTGAAGACATCTTTCTTAACCTCATCACTATTCACTATTCTTGTCTTATTCTCATTATTAGCCATGCCACTTGTCTCCTTCATTTAATATGGCCGGTTACACATGGATGGATGGGATTAGAGCTTGGCTAGGTGTCTCTCATCTAAGACCTCCTTAAGGATAAGGCTTATCTCTTTAATCATTACACTTAGTTAATGAACTAAAATGAACTCTTTTTGGAGTCCACTCACGCCATCTATAAGAGGGAGCTGGGTTCTGATTTCCTTGCCTTCTACACACACCCTCACGCCATTATAATACCATAGAAGCTCATAGAAGGCAACACCCACCATTAGAGAAGAGAATTCAAGCTAAAAATCAAGGAAAAACAAGATTTCAAGGAGGGAGAAGCAGCTGGTGACCATGGGTGAATTGGTTGGTGGAAGAAATTGATTCAATTAGCTAAGGAACTTGTAAGGTCGTGCCTAGAATGGCAAGGAGAGTCCAGGTAACACTTATGCTCACCATTTCTTTCTTTAAACCCTGATTTTGAGCTTTACTCTTGTTGATGGTATCTTGCGAACCATAGATTCTCTTGAGCTTAAATTTTGACAGTGTTCTTAGATAGTTATTACTAGACTAAAATAAAAAATTCAGGCGAAAATACCATTGGTAAGTATGACAATTTCTAGGAAACTTTTATGAAGGAAAAATGTGTGTTAAGACTCCATGAGTTATTTCAATGGGATTTTGTTGAGTTTGGTGTGTTAGTATACCTATATTAACTCATAATAATTGATTATAGGTGGTGGTAACTCGTGGTTAGACATAAAATTGTTAGGTTAAGGTGGGAGGGCTTAAATGGTGCTTTAAGCCTTGAGACTTAGTTAAATAGGTTTCCGAATTGATCGTGCCTTGAAATTTTGAGGGTATTCTTATATTTCTAATTTAGATCCATGGTCAACAATTCAGGGCGAAAATCATTTGGGAAGTCATTCGAATTATTAGGAAGTGATTTGGGTTAAAGGTGTGCTTTAAGCTTGTATAAGTGTAATTGTGTGTTGGTTATTGGATTTAATGGTCCATATGGTCATTATAGTCCTAATAAGACTTGTGGTTGAATTTTTAAGAGATGGTGAAGTCTAAAATATATAAGGGAGCCCTGTAAGGTTATATATGTGTGCTAAAACTTGGAAAGAAGGAAAATTGTGTTTAAGTGTGGTTTTGGGTGTTTTGTTGCTTGGTTTAGCCTTGAAAGGTTTGGAATGATATTGGGTTGACTATTTATCAGAAAATATGATGTGGATATCTTAAACCCTTTTCTAAGGATGATTGTGTGTAATATTCTTCTAGATGGTTTTGGAAATGGGTTTTGAGTTATCCTTGTGTTGAATGTTGATTTATGACTGATAAGAGATTGAGCTGGTTTCTGGTTGAGTGAATGGTATATTCATGGAAGGAGCTTATTATTACACGAATTGTGAAGAATCTATTCAAGAGTTTTACTACTTATTTGATCATGATTTTGAATGTTGGATTGGAAATTGTATTGTGTGTGATACTATGTGATGGTGGACTTGTTGGTTGGTTGGATGGTGATATTGAGAAAGGCTATGGTTAGCCTCATTGAGAAAAGCTATTTGAGCAACTGATTATTAAGTCATTTTATGGCTTGCCGTATTGGCGACTGATTATTAGACTCCTACCAATGAATTGGGGTCGTCCTATGATCTACTCTTTGAGCTATGGTTAGCCTTAGGGTGTGTGCATACTTAAGGACATAGGGCTAGAGAATTGAGATTTGTGGATTTCACTTTGTGATTCCAGTGGGGTGTTGAGATTTAACCGATTCACGAGGTACGAATGTGATGGTAATCTAAGGGCAGGTAAACTCTTTTGTGTGATATACTCTTATTGCATTCCTCTGCTTGTGTGATGATGTTGGATGCTTATTTGTTATGCAAAGAGTTTTAAAGAGAAAATGAATTTTACAGGGTGAGGTAATTGTTGCTCTGTTTCGCTGATTTTGTGAAATCCCTTTGTGTGTTTGTTTGGATTTATGGTTGCAGGTGAAGTTAATTCTTTGTGTGATATTGCTCTTGAGCTTGGGACAAGGGAACGCGGCGACATAGCTAGGAATTTCATTTATTTGTAAGTGGCAAACTCCTTGGAGCATGTTCCGGGAGTTAGGTTGTAGGTGGATTAACCTTATCATCCACACTAGTTGGTGTGGGTGTGGCGGTAGCACTCCGGTTTGGCTTAGGTGTTATTTAGTCTTCCGCTGTAAAATATTGTAGAAAGTTGTACAAGTAAAAATAAATAAATTAGGGTGTAAAAACCGGGGTGTTACAAAGGTCGTCAAATTCTCTAAATTTCATGCTCATTCTAAATTTAAGTACTTGAGTTCTCATTTCTTACAAGATTATGTGGAGATGAACTTAATCTAATTAAACTAAGTTTCCACAGAACATAGCTTGCTAATATCATCACCAAGGCATCACACATGGTTGCATTTGAGCTTTTTCATACACATCGTGGCATGACTCATTCTAACTGAGGGTGGTTGTATCTCCCTCCCTCTCGGAGGCAGAGTCTAGGTACTCAGGTATAGTCTCTCTGGCACCATACTCTCCTTGGTTAACTAGTTCAACTAAACTTTGTCTATAAATGTTTATTGAAAACCCGCCAAGTTTTTCTTTACCAATTCGACCAAAGCACCCACATTAACCATCCCACGACCCCAAAGCACATATTCTCCTAACCCTCAAACCACTCCTACTCACTCTCCCACTCAAAGCCGAAAACCCTTCAAACAAGGCACTATTGTTATCCCAACTCCCGAAACCATCACTAAGTCTCCCATGGCCGTCTCACCATACAAAAAATCCCATCTACTTTGGGTCCATCATTACTAATGCCCAACTCACCCTACAGCCCTAGTCGATTACCCAACCTACCGCGCCCAAGCTCCATTACTATCTCTGTTGAATCCCTTGCCACTCCTACCAAACCCACTACCACTACCACTAAAGCAAAACCCACTACCTCTTACAACCTAAGTCCATCACAACCCTTTCCCTTCATTCGAGCAAGAAATACTACTAGAGTCAATCTGCAGACAGAATCGGTCTGGCAAAAATACCCACGTAGTTGAAGTGAATTTCCAAAAAAAATGAAAGAAAAGAAAAAGAAATAGAGAAAGAAATCCCATGAGAAGGCTAAAACAAAGCAAATTACGATTGTCTCTTCAACTTATATTCATTTTGAAGAAGACGTACTCTTACTCCAGCCACCACTTCCAAGAGTGGAACTTGCGTGACTCTGGTTTACGCTTCACAGCAACGCTAGCTTGCACATATGGGTATGAATGTTTTGGCTAATACGCTTCACTACCACGGTTAGCCACAACTAGCACTCTTTTGAGATTCAAAATGAATGGGTCAATACCAAGATACAGACTAAGTCCCTCACCCCATTTCCAAGCCTACACCCCTGACCATACTTTTAACCTATCTCAAACTTTGTTTATCTTGGCGGTGTTTTTATCAAACTTTGGTAGACTTTGTCGGTTGGCTATTTAGCCATGTGATTGCTTCTAGATGTCAGGTAGACTCTCCCTGTTTTGCCAGATGATGTCAAAAAGGGGGAAAGCGGTGAATCCCATTCTTAAGAAGACGAGTTAATGTTTTTGGTGGTAGGAAGACTTAAATTGCACTTATGGATTTTGCCCTGCTTGATGGTCAAGCAGACTATTTCTGTTTAAGCTTAGTTTAATTCTATTCTGCTCTTTTCTCACTGGTCTTGTCTTAAATGATGTGCTCAAACTTAGGGGGAATATTGGACTAAGGGGGAATCAGTCAATAAGGTTGGTTCTCCCAAGCTTGTTTTTCTTGTGTGTCTTTTTGCAGGTTAACTTTTGCTACGGGATTCACTCGAGTGATTTTTGGCATCATCAGCAAAAAAGGGGGAAATGTATGAAGATATTAGAGTTTTGCTAAAGATTGCCAAAGCCTAGTTACCAGCAAAAGTAGGCCTGAGAATTAATGCAAAGAAAAAAGAACAAGTGAGAGACCCACTGAAGAGAACAAGTCATCCAGAGCCTGCCCACAGACAAAGAGTCACGATAGACGAAGTTTGGTTGTTAACCAGACTCGATATAACAAGCGGTTCACATTCATCTCATCTTATCATTGATGCATAACTTAAGGGGGAACTTTAGTCATCTTGAAAGATTCGGTTCCCTTTGCCATCATCAGCAAAAAGGGGGAATTTATTGGAACCCAAGGTTTTGCTGATTATGGCAACAGAGATAGTTTGGTGACAGAAGAAATATCACTGATAATAGCATCAGAGCAAGTCTGGGCGATGAACGAGTCTGACTGCGGAAGGAGTCGTTCTGCTACACAAGATTCTTATGGAAAGTTCTAGAAGCTTAAAGGCGACCTTCTACTGTTAGAACGTGCAGAAAAACATGGAAAAAACTGTCACACACGTTCACATATGATCAGGCCCGAAAATCAAGGCGGTCAAGGGTATAAAGCGCCAGAACGAGTCCCTCTACAGAGTAGTTACGATAATTTCGGAGTATGGTTGACCAAGAGGACGTGGAGCACCATCCTGAACGTTATGGTACTAAATAGGAGCAGTTACTTCGGGTATTATCACTATTTAAGCCGATAGAAGTCATTTGTAATACTTGGAGCTCTTCACTTCCATATTTATAGAGAGAGAGTCATATTGAGAGAGAAAGCATTTTCGAGAGATCTTAGTGAGACATTGTCAATTAGCTTAGGTATTTATTACCTAGAGAGCACACATAGAACACTCCCATTTACTCCTTGTTACGCATTGATCTAAGCCAAGAGTAGAGCGAGTGTTGGATGAGACAGAGTACCTCTATCGAATCCCAAGATAGGAAGCTAGGTTGTAATTCACATTGAATTTCAATACAAGCAGAATCCTATCTTGTTAAATTATAACAAAATCTTCCGCGTAATTATCTTCTACGAATACTAGTTCTCCAAGTAGGGTTGGTCTGAGACTAACACCTCAGACCTACTCGGTCAGCACCCCGATCCCATTAATCCTAAAAAATAGAACACTTTTTCCAAATGTTTTTCGCCAGTTTTGATGTGTTTCCTAATACATTTGCAATGTCCTTAACCTTTTCGTACACT
This sequence comes from Limonium bicolor, assembly GCA_023374045.1. Lineage (NCBI taxonomy): Eukaryota > Viridiplantae > Streptophyta > Magnoliopsida > Caryophyllales > Plumbaginaceae > Limonium > Limonium bicolor. The sequence goes on along the minus strand of CM041782.1, from coordinate 180,104,217 downwards.
TCCTCAAAGATCAAAGGTAGACGGGACACACGAGTTTCGGCTTGACCATTGAACAACTTTCTCTTCGTTACTCGATAAGGGTGATCTTCGGGGAGAAGACGTCGATGACACATATAAACATTCTTCCCACAATGTTTTAAACGGTCCGAACAAGTGTCTTCCTCGTATATGGGACATGCAAATGTTCCTTTAACCGTGTAACCGGACAAGTTCTCATACGCAGGGAAGTCATCGATGGTACAGAACAACAAAGCCTTGAGCGTGAAATTCTCTCTTGCATAAGCATCATACACCACGGTCTCCTAATTCCACAATAGCTTCATATCATCTATCACAGGGGCAAGATACACATCAATGTTATTACCTGGCTTCTTGGGACCAGATATCAGGAGAGATAACATGATGTACTTTCGTTTCATACACAACCATGAGGGTAAATTGTAGATCACTAGCAGAACAGGCCATGTACTGTGTTGACTACTCAACGTGCCGTACGGGTTCATTCCATCAATACATAACCCAAGCCTCAAATTCCTATCTTCATGTCTGAAATGTTCTTTGTACCGTCTGTTGATGTTTCTCTACTGAGGCCCATCTGCTGGACGTCTTAATTTCTCATCACTCTTTCTACCCTCTGCGTGCCATCGTAAGTTCTTTGCATCTTTCGGATTCACAAACAACCGTTTGAATCTGGGTATAATCGGCAAATACCACAGTAGTTTAGCTGGAGGGCTTTTTTCTGAACGGAGGAGTACTCACCATCTTTATGCTTATACTGGGACAACGAACGTTTCGGGCAATTGTCCAGATGTTCGTATTCACCCCTGTACAACACACAGTTGTTTGGACACGCGTGAATTTTTTTGTACTCTACTCCCATTGGACACACCCATTTCTTTGCCTCATAGGTGGTGGTATGGAGACTGTTCTCATCCGGTAGGATATCATGAATCAGCTCGAGGAATGCCGTGAAACCTTTGTCACTCAATCCATATCTTCCCTTCAGGTTGAACAAATTCAATATAGCTGTCAATTTCGTGTACTTAGTGCACGTAGGATACAACGCCGTCTTGGATGCGTCCAACAACCTTTGATACTCATCCGACCGGTCGACAAAATTATCCTCAACGTTATCAAGCATCTCATCTATTTGCTCATCATGATAAGTCGGCACACTGTCATTGACTTCGGAAGCACTTGGGAGTTCCGACTCGACCGAATCAAATGTGTGGTCGGTTCTCATCCTCTTCCTATCATTAATGTATGAGGACCTGACATTATGTTCAACACTTTCTCCATGAAAAGTCCATCTCCTATATAGTGGCATGAAACCGTGGGTCTTCAGATGGAATTCAATTTCCTTAATGTTTGAAAATTTCCTTACGACACCGCAGTCAACACAAGGACAAGGTATTTTCTCCGCCTTTGCCATGTCCTTGTACTGCACTGCCGCTTTGTAAAACTCTTTCAACATCTTGTCAAAGTTGTCCCCTCGATCACCGTACATCCAGTCACGCTCCATACTATATTTGAAACACAAAATACGGTACGATTAATACCGTATATTCAAAATGAAAATGTTTTTGTACCATGAATTGTATTTGTTTCTATGTATTTATACTTTAATGAAGTGTGACTGGATGCGTATTAAATAGGCTAGCTAGCCTAACTCTTAAGTTTCAACCTAAATTATATACTAGCACCTATATTATCTGAATATATAATCGCAATTATCAAACAAAAAGCAAAGTTTAGTTGCTTACTTGTACACAGAAGAGGAAACTGCAACAGTGATGGAAGAAGGTGCAAAACAAGAGAGGTGGTTCACGGACTTAAATGTAGTCAGACCTGATAAAGAAAAATTTAGATTTTGTTATACATATACACATACATCAAAAAATATTAATTACAAAGAGACTTTGTTAAAAAAAATCGGCATGACCTTTGCATAATTTTACCTATCCCATGCTTATTATTAAGCATTCACCAATCATTCAACACAAATTTCCATCTCAAATCAAACTAATACCAAATTTATTCATCAAACCAAATTTCAATAATTTGTGGAAATCAAATACAAAGTAAAAAAGAGAAAAAGATAAGTTAGATTATATTACCGGTTCTTCCACTCGGCTTTCAATCTACCGTGCAATGACTGAGGAGTTTCTTAACCACTTCTCTGTAGATAGAATAGAAACTCATTAGTTTATGTATGTTAATTGTTTGTAATTAGGATTGCAAAATTATACATAATAAGCTAAAACATGAAGATGTAGGTTGAATATATTATGGGTTCACAAATAAAATGTATTCAGCCCCATACGACTTCAATCTGGTGAACTTATTTAGTGATTTCCCTCTACAAAGACACAACCATGATTATTATTAAACATTCACCAATGTTGGGACATCAGAGTGTTGTAGAGATAGCAAACCGCCTCGATAGAGTCAATCATCCTCAGACAAACACAAAGAGCGAGCTACTTTAATGGAGTCCATGCAACAAAGGAGTCTTCACAGACCCTCCCGTGCTGTTGCGAATAATGAGGAGCTAACTCGGGAATGCTTTAACACCACAACCGTCATAAAGTCTTCCCTTCACACCCGAAGTTCACGGCCCAAGTCTGAAGACCACTCAAGGACGTTGGACGTTGCTTTCTAAGTTAGTTCCGGTATTTGCGGAACTAACTCCCTCAAGCAGCTGATTGTAATGCTAGTATAAATAGGTTGTGTAATAGCTAGTTTAAAGTGTGCTTTTATTGAGAAATATTTTAGAGCTTAGAGAGAGAGAAAGAAACTACTTTGTAAGCCAGAGAGAGAAAATACGTACCAAGTTAGTTAGTGCATATAGATAGACTCTGCCTAGGAAGATCCTAGTTTCGCTACGCTTACCATTGATCTGATCAGAAAGTGTATTGGGTGAGTGAGTAAAAAACCGCTAAGTAGATCTCTTCTACTTAGTGGGCATTTGTAAGTTGTTTTATTTTGACCAGGATATAAAATAGCTTATTTGTGTATCTTGCCGAGTTTCACAGAGTCCTTTTATCTTTCTAGCATCACTTCGTTTCAGTTACTTCAAAGTCTTCCGCACCCTTAGTTTAATCAATTCGATTGAGTGCCTCTATATCATAGAGTGTTTCTTACTTTCAAAGACTGATTGAGTCAAACCAACTCTTAGACTCACACCTTTGGTTGGTTTGAGTTAGCCACCCGATCCTACACATGGTATCAGAGCCTTGCTTAGGCTAATGGTGAATTAACGAAGAAATGGAAAACCTCTTCGCCATTCAAAACAACAAAATGCACTTCGAGCACCCCAGATTCACCTCCACCAACTACGACCATTGGAAAAACGAGATCGAGCAACACATTGAGTCAGTCAACTCTGAACTTTGGGAGATAGTCACTAGAGGAGACCACGCAGTCAATCCAGATCGATCCACATGGACTGCTGCTGATCGCAAGAGGTATGAGCTAAATCGATAAGCATCCCCCGCAATCTACACTTGTCTTTCCATTCTAGAACAAAGAAGAGTCAACCACTGCAAGTCTGCAAACGAGATATGGACAATCCTTCAAGCTACCCACGAAGGAGTCACTGAACGCAAGAAATGCAAAGCTCAAGAACTTCGAATGGACTATGAAAATTTTCGGTAAAAACCCGGTGAGTCTCTGGAAGAAGTGCTTGATCGTTTTTATTTACTAACTACTACTATGCAGGAAGTTAACATCTTACCAAATAGAGAGAGTGTCTTGCACAAGCTACTAGACAGTCTCAGAAAAGAAAGGGCAGAGATGGTAATCTCCACCAAAGCATGCAAGGATTTATCCAAATGGAGCTGTCAAGACCTAGGTTCCTATCTACAATCCGTAGATAAATACAAGAAGAATGTTCGAAAGAAGTGTGGTAATACTTCTTCTTCTTCTTCTTCTAGCAAGATTACTTCTTTGAATGACCAAGCCTTGCAGGTTAATTCGACTCAGTACACTCAAGAAGGAGCCTATGTCGCTGATACTCAAATGAGACAAGCTAAGGCTGAGTTGGTAGATATTATCGTTGAAGAAAGTGAGGCAGAGACTATGGAAGACTTTGTCTTCATAGTAAAGAACTTTTGAAAATTCATGTGTAACCAGCCAAATCGATAGAGTCGGTCGTTCTCAAATACCTCCAAACATGTAACACCCTGGATTTTACCACAAAAGATAGCTTAAGGAAATACAAATCCAACGGCGCAAACCAAATTAAAAACGGACTTCAAACGGGTCCTAAAAGTGAAAAATAGTATTGGTCCAAACTTGTGTCCGGACATGGGACGTTCGGACACAAGTCGAGAAGGTTGAACCGAGAAATACCATTTGTCCGAACTTGTGTCCGGACATTGATGTTCGGACACAAGTCGAGAGTTAAGAACACGTAAAGCGACACCGTCCAAATTTGTGTCCGGACTTCAAAGTTCAGACACAAGTCGGGTTTCAAAATCCCAGAAATCCTTACGCGCGCGTCCGAACGTTGGTCCGAACTTGCAAGTTCGAACCTAAGTCAAGACTTTCATCTCAGACCCGTCCTCGCATGCTGTCCGAACATTGATGTTCGGACAGAAGTCGAGGACTGTCACAGGGACCTATCCGAACGTCCGTCCGAACATCCATGTTCGGACAGTGTCACTTTAGGTGTTCTTAACTCTCGACTTGTGTCCGAAGATCAATGTCCGGACACAAGTTCGGACAAATGGTATTTCTCGGTTCAACCTTCTCGACTTGTGTCCGAACATCCCATGTCCGGACACAAGTTCGGACCAATACTATTTTTCACTTTTAGGACCCGTTTGAAGTATGTTTTTAATTTCGTTTGCACCGTTGGATTTGTATTTCCTTAAGCTATCTTTTGAGGTAAAATCCAGGGTGTTACAAGGTGGTATCAGAGCTTGGTTTTGATGTAAGATAAAAATATGGTTTAACTAGATTAAAAATGTGGTGATAAGCCGATTGGGGAATCTATAATATATTATATTGTGTGTTGAAATTGTGGAGCTACCTTGGTCGATCTGTGTGATATTTGGAAGGTTATGCTAACCAGTGGAAATTCCCTTATAAGCGTATGTATCTGTGTAACTGTGTGTATACTTAGTACACAAAGTGTTTATTTGGATGTTACTGCTTATGTATATGACGGTGTGGACCGTATGCTTGATAGTGTAGTTAGTATAAATTGGTAAAACTTGTAGTATGAACTCGAAGGTGGTTATAGAAATAGAGATCTTTATTCCTCTACGTCGTAATCAGGAGACCACCTGAACTCAAGTTCGTAGGACTGGCAGACCAACTTAATTTCACCTATAACACTAGAAGCCGAAGCCGAAGGACTACGATGGCCGCCAATGACCCAGTGAGACAACTCCAGGAGCTTTCTTTGAACTTGGGGCATATTGTGCAGTGACAGGCACAGCGAGACAACGCGCCTAAAGACTATACCAAGAGGATCGCACACCTGAAGCTGACTACTTTTGCTGGAGAAGAGGACCCGGTCCTACTTGAAGACTGGATCCGGGAGTTTGACAAGATTTTCGACGTGGTCAACTGCCCAGAGGACAGGAAGGTCAATGGAGCGGTGTACTACTTCAAAAGGGAGGCCGATATCTGGTGGAGGGCCAACTGAGATGTGCTGCGAGCAGAGCCCAATTTTGGATGGGAGGCGCTGAAGCAAGCTATGAGGAGGCGTTTCTACCCCGAGCATGTGCGCATGCAGAAGTATCTGGAGTTTTCTGAGCTGAAGCAACTGTCCAAGAGCGTGAAGGACTACCATTCCAAATTCCTGGAGTTAGCAAGATTCGCACCAACCATGGTTCTTGATGAAGCCTCGAAGGTGCAACGGTTTGTGGGGGGGCTCAACTGGAGTCTCTAGGAGGCCCTGAGCGTCTTGACCATCCCGACTCTGCAGGATGCGTATGGGAAGGCTGCCAATCTTTACAGAGTACAGCAGAAGAGAAGGGAGGTTCAAGCGGGCCAGAAGCGGAAGACAGAGGATGGGGAGGACTCTCGGGGACGTGATGATAGACCCCAGAGGCCGAACCAGGAGAAGAGATGAAGGCCCCATACTGATGAGAGGTGAAGGTTTGAGGGGAACCAAAGACAGACCCAGAGGTCGGGCGACCGACCCCAGAATCAGACCCGGAAGACGGAGCATGGGCAGGAGAGACACTACCATTGTAGTAGGTGCCGTAAGGACCACCCAGGGAAAGACTGTGAGGGGAATTTCTTCACGTTCTTCCAGTGTGGCAAGAAGGGCCATAGGGTATTTGAGTGCGTCAAGAACCCTCCTAGGAATAACCAGAGGAGAGGAGGGGCGGAGATCGGACCTACAGGCAGGCAGACTCTCAGACTAGAGGCAAAGAGCAGTACCAGGGTCAGAACCAGCGCGGGGAAGCTCCCCAGCGTGGTAACGGCGGGGGTGGAAATGGAGGCAACCGGGGCCAAGGAGAGAACCGAGACAACCACTGAACTCCTGGGAAGATTAACGTCATGAGCCGAGCTGAGGCCGAGGCTGAAGCTGACGTGCTAGCAGGTACCTTTTCTGTTTGTGGCACCCCAGCTCGTATTTTGTTTGACACTGGAGCTTCGTATTCCTTTATTGCTGAGAATTTTGTTAAGAAATTATGGCTAGTAGTTTGTAAAACGTCTACCATAGTAGTATCTATACCCTCAAGGCGAGTTATCTCTTGTAACAATGTATTGAAAGATGTGGGGGTAGACATAGGAGGAGACACCTTTGTAATGGACCTTATCCAATTCATCCTTCCCGACTTCGACATCATTTTGGGGATGGACTGGCTGAGTAAATATAAGGGGATAATTGACTGTGGAGAGCAGAAGATTATCCTGAAGGGACCGTCAGGGCGGAGAGTGTCCTACCGGAACATGGAGAAGAGGCCCGGGGTGAAGATCGTCTCAGCTATGTCGATCCTCTCGCAGGTGAGGAAGGGACAGCAAGCGTACCTTTGCCACGTCCAGGACCTGAGCCGGGAGCCAAGCAAACTAGAAGAGATCAGGGTGGTGAATGAATTTTCAGACATCTTTCCTGAGGAGATCCCAGGCATGCCACCAGACAGGGAAGTCGAGTTCAGTGTTGACCTAGTGCCAGGAGCAGTGCCTATCTCCAAAGCTCCATACCATATGGCGCCGTCAGAGTTGAAAGAACTGAAGGTTCAGTTGGAGGACCTCTTGGAGAAAGGGTATATTCGGCTGAGTGTATCACCTTGGGGAGCTCCTGTCTTGTTTGTAAAGAAGAAGGACGGGAGCATGAGGCTGTGCATAGACTACCGGCAGTTGAACCAGATCAAAGTGAAGAACCGGTACTCGTTACCCAGAATTGACGTTCTCTTTGACCAACTCCAGGGTGCAGGAGTTTTCTTCAAGATAGATTTGAGATCGGGATACCATCAGCTTCGATTTGCAGAGAAGGACATCCCGAAGACTGCCTTCCGGACCCGATACGGGCATTTTGAATTCCTCGTAATGCCCTTCGGACTGACGAACGCACCAGCCGTTTTCATGGACCTCATGAACCGGATCTTCAATCCCTATCTAGACCGGTTTGTGGTAGTGTTTATAGACGATATCCTCATCTACTCCAAGGATGAGGAAGAGCATGACGAGCACTTGAGATTAGTTCTGCAGATTCTGAGAGAGCGGTAGTTGTATGCAAAGTTGTCCAAGTGTGACTTTTGGTTGGACCAAGTGGCGTTTCTTGGTCACATAGTTACCAAGGAAGGAATTTCAGTGGACCCAGCCAAGGTCCAAGCGGTGAAAGAGTGGCCGAGACCGAGTAACCTGACAGAGGTTCGTAGTTTCCTGGGCTTGGCAGGATACTACAGAAGATTCGTGAAGGATTTCTCGAAGATCGCCAGGCCTCTCATGAATCTCATGAAGAAGGTGGTCAAATTCCAGTGGAGCGATGAGTGTGAGGCCGCATTCCAGGAACTGAAGGGAAGGTTAACCACAGCCCCAGTGTTAACCCTACCTTAAGGGACGGAGGGCTTTGAGGTGTTCAGTGACGCTTCCAAGTTTGGCCTGGGATGTGTATTGATGCAGAAGGGGAAGGTGATTGCTTATGCGTCGAGGCAGCTGCAGGAGTATGAGACTCGATATCCGACGCACGATCTGGAACTGGCAGCAGTGGTGTTCACCCATAAGATTTGGAGGCACTACTTGTACAGTGTTTCCTGCAAAATTTACACCAGCCACAAGAGCCTCAAGTACATCTTCACGCAGAAGGAGCTTAATATGAGACAGAGGAGGTGGTTGGAGCTGATCAAAGACTATGACCTAGAAATCCTGTATCACGAGGGAAAGTCCAATCTAGTGGCAGACGCCCTGAGCAGAAAGAGGAGCCACTCAGTCAATTCAATGTGGGTTCTTCCTAATGAGCTAGCTCGTGAGTTTCAGAGGTTGAATTTGGAGGTGATGGAATCTGGAGGAGTTGAGCATGAGGTGAAGCTGTATCACATGAGTGTCTCTTCCGACATCTATGGGGAGATCCTCAAAGGGCAGCCTGGTGACGTGAAGCTAGAGCGTATCAAGGAGAAGATGAAGGAAGGGAAAGCTGAGGGGTTCGAGATCCATAGTGTCGGTAGCCTGAGATTCAGGGGCCGATGGTGTGTGCCGCAAGGGTGTGTCGGGGTAAAGGAGAGACTGATGAGGGAGGCCCATACTACTCCCTATTCGGTTCATCCTGGTGGTGACAAATTGTATAAGGACTTGAAGAAGATGTTCTGGTGGCCTAAGATGAAGCGGGAAGTGGCAGAGTTTCTGTCGAAGTGCCTTACTTGTTAGAAGGTCAAATTCGAGCACAAGAGGATGAGAGGTTTGTTGCAGCCGCAGGAGGTCCCAAGGTGGAAGTGGGACTCCATTTCCATGGACTTCGTGATGGGTTTACCACCGGCTAGAGGAGGAGTCGATCAGATTTGGGTGATAGTGGACCGCCTCACTAAGTCTGCACGATTCATACCCATGAAGAAGACGTGGTCCATGAGTCAGTTAGTAGATGCCTACATCAGGAATGTGGTAAGATATCATGGAGTACCTAAGACTATCATATCAGACAGAGACTCGAGATTTTTAGCCCATTTCTGGCAGCGATTTCAGAAGGTGATGGGCACCAAGCTGAAGCTGAGCACTGCTTTTCATCCAGCCACTGATGGCCAGACCGAGAGAACCATCCAAACCTTGGAGGACATGCTTCGAGCGTGTGTAATGGACTTCCAGGGTTCATGGGCCGATATGCTGCACTTAGTGGAATTTTCGTACAAAAATAGTTACCACACCAGCATCAAGATGGCTCCTTATGAGGCTTTGTATGGGAGAAAGTGTAGAACACCGTTATGCTGGAGCGACATCAGTGAGACTATTGTTTTGGGGCTGCAATTGATTGAGGAGACTATGGAGCAGGTCCGGGTGATCCAGAGTCAAATGAAAGCAGCTCAGGATAGGCAGAAGTCCTATGCCGACCTCAAGCGAAGACCAGTTGAGTTCGTGGTGGGAGATAGAGTCTTCCTGAAGGTATCTCCCGTCAGAGGGGTGACCAGGTTCGGGAGGAGGGGGAAGCTTAGCCCCAAATTCGTTGGACCCTACGAGATCCTGGAAAGAATTGGAGAGGTGGCGTACCGTCTAGCACTCCCTAGTGAGCTGGAGAAAGTTCACAACGTGTTCCATGTGTCCCAGTTGAAGAGGTACATACCCGACCCTTTGCATGTGCTGCAGCCTGAGGTTCTGGAGCTGGAGCAGAATCTGTCTTACGAGGAGTATCCCATTAAAGTGATGGACACCAAGACCAGGGAGACCCGATCGAAGTCGATCCAAATGGTCAAAGTTTTGTGGTCCAATCATGGGACAGAAGAGACTACGTGGGAAGTGGAAGAGGAGATGAGGAAAAAGTACCCACAACTCTTCGATCAAGTAATCACTCAAGTCAGTACCTAGTTGGCAGTTTTCGCCATATGTATGAGTTTTAGCTTCGTGGATGAAGCTTTCTTCTAAGGGGGATGAGATGAAATACCCGGGAAATTTCCAAGTTAAGAATAATATAGTATATAATTTGAACGGTAGGACCGAGAGTTGTATTAAGGTGGCCCAGGGAATTAAACGACATTCATTTCTAAATTTACCTTCTCCTTAAAATATTTACAAATAATTGTAACGTTTCGCCTTGATTAACTTTAGCTACATTTCAAATGTTATACCCATTTAAATATTAAATCATCTTTCTAACTTCATTATGCAATTTAAATCCCAAAATGCCATTCTAGAATTTTCTTTCAAACTGATTAATTTTTAATATTTAGAGTCCGAATTCAATTTGACTTTCTCCTTCTAGTTAGTTGATTTCGAGAGTTCGGATCCTATTTGACTACTTAATATATTGTTTATTAACTCTTCTTATTTTTCTCCCAACAATTATATTATTATCTTTGTGACTTGTCTCTTTAGCGTAATTTTTTTTCCTTCCGTTGAACCTTTAGACTGTTTACAGTATAGTGATTTATTTCTAGTTTACTTCCTTATCAGTAAATGTTTATAAATTAACTTCCTAGATATTTTACTTCTTATCCCTATCTTTTACAACAATCAAATAAATCCCTCTCCATTTTGTTTCAAATTAAAGGATTATTTCTTTATTTCCTAATGGGTTGTTTTGCTAGAGTTTTGACTTTTTCTCCCGATGATTCTCACCGTCAGTATATTCTCTAAAGCGGTTACGATGTTAATTATTTGAATTCTCCTTTTAAATTATTTACATTATTTAATTAATTCCTTTACTCCTTTAGAAAGAATGTAATTCACTCAAATTATTTTACTAATCTTTTATTCTCTAATTTACTTATTTAAACCACGATCTTATTGATCGTTCTTCATCTTCTTCACGCCTCCATTACATCCTCCTTCCCAACTCTCAATTCACATTCCTGCTTGCGTTTTGGTCAAAACCTTTCCCTGGCGCCAACTAGAGTTATATCGGGTAAAGTAGTTGTATAGTTCGTGTGTTGATTTACTCAATTGTGTTCGATGACTCCTGATTGTGAACTGTTCTAACCTAGACATTGGTGTCGACGATGAACGTTATTGGTGAATTGTTGGTTTTCTTCCTGAGTCGAGGGAACGATCAGGTAAATTATGTGCTCATTGTTGGATTTTGATGTGGATTGTTTTCTATCACAATAATGTATTTTGAGAAACTCTAATGGAGATTTGGTCAAATGAGATTGTGATTTCTTCACGTGGTGCAAAGTTGTGGAATTCTGGAAATTGGTATTGGTTTTGTTTTGGGAGTTCTTCACTGGATTTTAATTACTTGGAGTTCTTGGTGCTCCCTGATTCACCATGTTGGAGTTCTTGGTGCTCCCTGATTCACCATGTTGGTTCTCTGCACCCTGAGCATGAATTACTTACACTGACATATATATATTTTTCACTGCATACAATGACTGCAGTTAAGCTCTATGATTTACTCTATGGACTGCTGATTCATAGGGGGTGTGCACACTTAAGGACTTAGGGTGAGGGTAATTAATATTTTAGTCCATTTGTGACTGTTTGGTTGTTCTGTGGTTATTCCGGTTGAAGGCTACCCAAATTGTTTACTGGTTATTGGTTATTGAGGTGTGGAAATGGATTATTGATTTACGAGGCCTGAATGTTTTGTTTATGCAAACTCAAAGGAATTTCCAAAATGTATTTTACGTAATGAGATGGAATTTACTCAGTTTCACTGATTTGCGCGATCCCTTCATGCTTTTATTGTTGTTTTCTAATCGCAGGTACAAATTGTTGACCTGGGGAAAAGGGGAAACGCGCTGTCACATAGTTTAGTAGGATTGAGATTGTTTTGAGTCATTAGTTGAGTTATGAATTTTCTGGAACATAAAGTTTTAGACACTTGACTATGTTTTGTTGTTGATTACAGTTTAAGCTTCCGCATATCTTGGATTTACAATGTTAAGTTGATATTTTGGAACGTTTTGTGGTTTAATAGCCTGAGCATCCAAGGGTTTGGATGTGGCGGTAGCACCTTGGATTACAAGAAAGACATCCGCAGATTTTCATGGTACAAGTACTGTTTAAATTTGTGGTTACTCCGTCTTATCTTTCTTATGGTTTTGTATGAATTTCTGGCTTGCTTTTGGTCTCTGTTTTTCATGTTGAAACGAATACAGGGACCTGTCCGAACGTCCGTCCGGACATCCATGTTCTGACAGGCCCCGAGAGTTCTATTTATTTTCGCAGTTCAGCCGTGTCCGGACTTCTGTCTGAACATCAAGGTTCGGACAGCATGCGAGGACGGGTCCGAGATGAAAGTCTCGACTTTGGTCCGAACTTGCAAGTTCGGACCAACGTTCGGACGCGCGCGTAAGGATTTCCGGGATTTTGAAACCCGACTTGTGTCAGAACTTTGAAGTCCGGACACAAGTTCGGACTGTGTCGCTTTACGTGTTCTTAACTCTCGACTTGTGTCCGAACATCAATGTCCGGACACAAGTTAGGACAAATGGTATTTCTCGGTTCAACCTTCTCGACTTGTGTCCGAACGTCCCATGTCCGGACACAAGTTCGGACCAATACTATTTTACACTTTTAGGACCCGTTTGAAGTCTGTTTTTAATTTGGTTTGCGCCGTTGGATTTGTATTTCCTTAAGCTATCTTTTGAGGTAAAATCCAGGGTGTTACAAAACAAGTCTTCAACTCTGTCACCTATTTCAACTGCAATAAACCCGGTCACCTCAAGAAGGACTGCCCCTTACTCAAGAACCAGTATGGGAAATCCCAAGGAAGATCGCTGATGGTAGCTGCTGGTTGGGGTGATTCAGACTCCGACGATCAAGACACAGAGTCTAGCGGCCTGGTATGTCTCATGGCACATGATACGATGGAATCCATGATCCCCGATAATGAGGTAACTCATTCTCATCTTGAAACAGACCTTTACCATATTACTCTTATGGGATTTATGACCTTAATTGCTAAAATTGTCTCTAAGACTAACTCTCTCAAAGCAAGTCTCACCAGCAAAATAACCGAGTTATCTGAGGAACTCGAAATCTCAAGGGGTCTTATGTATGCCCTAAGAGATGAAGCTGAGGAACACAAGACCATCTCCTGCTCTCTTAGACTAGATCTACAAGAATCACAGCGTCATGTTGATTCCCTTCAAAAGGAACTCCATGATACCATAGAGCGAAATCAATCCAGCCAGAGCGACCAGAAAGAGTCTCTCACTTTGATCGACTCTCTCAAACAGGACCTTACCATTTTTACTGATAAGTGCTGCTCTTTTCAAAATGATCTAAATGCCTCCGAATCCAAAAAACATGTCCTTAAACACCACTATCAAAAATCTCACTCAAAAACTGAAAGAAAAAGAGCATGCTCTCTCTCTCAAACATGTCGTGATTATCTTCATGTAAAAGTAGAAGAACTCTCTCAAGAGATTGCCAATCTTCAATCTGGAGTTGGATCCACTCCGTCTAAGCCCAAGTGGCAAAAAGGGAAGTTCAATATTCCAAAAAATATTTCCAAACCCGACAACAAAGCCAAACGATATCAAGAGAATGAAAAGTTTGACTCCTGGTGGAAAGGACAGCAGAAATATGTCAATCTTCCTCCAACCAAGATCTGTGGCTACTACGGGAGTCTTGGACATAGGGACAGTGCTGGTGATAAACTGAATAAAGATCTTTCATTCAATGTCAAACGTGTTAGATTGATACTTGAAGCACGAGAAGAATTAAAAAGATCTGGCTCGAAAAGGGAACCCAAGTACATTTGGGTTCCCAAATCTAAAAAATGATCTTTTATCTTGTAGGTGAAGGCCAATGGAGACAGCTGGTACTTGGATAGTGGATGCTCCCGTCACATGACTGGAGACCGAAATCAATTCAATTCGCTTTCATCCTACCAAGGAGGTAAGGTTACTTTTGGAAACAACAACCAGGGTGAAATCGTGGGAGTTGGCTCTGTAGGTAACCCCTCAAAATTTAAAATTGATGGAGTCCATCTGGTCACTGGACTTCAACATAGTTTGTTAAGTATTTCTCAAATTTGTGATAGATTCAATTTGGTACTTTTCTCCTCTTCGGATTGTAAGGTTTATGATGAGCGTATAGGTTCCTTAAAAGCTGTGGGACGCAGAGAAGGAAATCTCTACAAAATGTGCTTAAACTCCATTAATCCAGCTGATCAAGTCTGTCTAAATGTGCATTCCAAGAACTCATTGCTGTGGCACTCCAGACTTGGTCACGCAAATCACAGGATGTTGAATAAACTGAAAAGCAAGGACTTGGTGATTGGTTTACCCGACACAAACTTTGACACAGACTCCGTCTGTGAAGCATGCATAAAAGGTGAACACACCCGGTCTTCCTTCAAAAGTAAATCAACTCTCTCTACTAACTCTCCGCTGGAATTACTCCACATGGACCTCGTTGGCCCCATGCGTACACAAAGCAGAAGTGGTAAAAGGTATATTCTGGTCATAGTCGATGACTATTCTAGGTGGACTTGGGTGATTTTTCTATCTACGAAAGATGAAACTTTTATGGAGTTCGTCAAACTCCATAAAATGCTTATCAACAAATTTTCGTTTACATTGAAAACCCTGAGAACGGACCAGGGTACTGAATTTTGCAACAAGTCATTTGATGAGTTTTGCAGGGACAACGGAGTCGATCACCGAATCTCATCCGCACGCACTCTGGTACAAAACGGAGTGGTTGAACGAAAGAATAGAACCTTGGTTGAAATGGCATGTACCATGCTCATTGACAGTCAACTAACTCCATCATACTGGGAAGAAGCTGTTAACACAGCTTGCTATATGTTAAATCGTGCACTGATTCATCCACTCCTTCACAAGACACCCTACGAACTACTCCGTCAACGAAAACCAAATCTCATTCATCTCAGGCGTTTCGGATGTAAGTGCTTTATCCACAATAATGGTGTAACACCCCAACCCGAAATCCAATAACCTGAACGATGATAGCTCCCAAAAATAACTAGAAATGAAGCGGAAAATATATACATAACAACGGGTGGTGCTACAACACCGCTAGTCACCCATGTGACTAACAAGGCTAACTCCAACATAAATTACAAATGATGCGGTCTGAGTGCTGAATACAAACCTCTTAAAATAACAAAAGTCAATAGTAAAAATAAAGTACTGTAGATTGATGTCGGTAATAATAATCCCTGTCTTAACTCTACCCCACCTACACTTGGTCGGGCAATCTCTTCATTCTTCAAGTACCTAGAATTGTTTAGCCATGAAATGGCCCAGCAAAATAATTTGCCGGTATGAAAAACGTGCAGCCCACAAGCTACTGGGCCACACCAACTATTTTGTCGAATACATGCAAGTCATTTTTTAAAGTTGTAAATAAGCATCATAACATAATCATAACAAGCATCCTACAAGGATAACAATGTCACACAGAACAAGACTACAGAAGGTCAAGTTAGATGTCCTGTAATTATTCACCAGTAGTCAGATCCTCACAATGGGACTAACATGTATATAAGAGTACCTCACAGCAGTGGAGGTATAGTGACCTCGTTAAACTCCTTCATGGAGTAAGATGGTCAGGTATGATAAACCCTTAGACGAGATGGGACTCTCGTACAAATAGGTGGGTAATAAGTCCCTCAGAAGATAACGTAGTTAACTCCTGCACTGATAATGGTGGGAATTGAACCCTCGAGAGAAGTGTAGTCTTCCTCTTAACTTGAACTGTTCCGGTACGCAGCGGGTGAGTGACATAGTGCACCCAAAACTCCCGTCGCAACGTAAATTGAATAGGAGACGACCTGTGACAGGTACAGCTCCTGTAGCATGCATGGCCAGATCTAACTGGGCTCCTCGTTCTCGTAGTATAGAATTGTAAAATGTCACTCAAGGACGTTAAACAAGAACACAATGTGTATTGTTAGTTGTCACATTTAGGACAACGACGTTTGTTATAAAGTGAAGTTAGTGAGAAACTTGAGTACAAGTTCTCGGTATAATAATATGCAGGTATTTAATCCACTGGTAACGTAGTGTTGTATGCGTGGGACATACACGTTATAGTTAGTGTCATTCACGCACATAAAGCAACACAATAGTGCACAAGAGTAATACAACATTTTACATATAATTATCTTGGTCGTTAATTCAAACAACGGATAGCACACAAGCCGATGTAATCCGGTAGAAAGCAGACTGCAAGAATTCCATACCGTTCACCGTAGACTGTACTTGTTTAGTTCTCGGTCAACGTCTGGTCAAACAAGGTCCTAGAATAGGATTAACTGAGAGTGTTAATTTATGTAACTTTTGTATGATAATTTTATTGATTCATGAAACGATTTCATATTCGTTATCTCATGTGAGGTTCATCCCTTTATACTTAGGTAGTTTCTTTCACCTCTTTTCCTTATTATCATTTAAGGTATTTATATATTTCCAAATCATGTAGTCTTAATTTATAAAACTTATATTGTGTGGTAATTCCTTTTAATTACCTTATGATTGGATGTATAACTTATTTGTTATTCCTTGTGATTTATTTCTAAATCTTTTAATGTATATAACTATATATTCATGTACCATTTACGTTACATGTTTTACAATTGTTCAAACGACATAATAATTTATAATTTAATCAATGACATTTATTGGTCATTTGTTAATTAATTCTCCTCTTACATTTATTTTCAAATATGTTATAACTCCAAATATTATTTGGTGTTTCCACATTAAATTCCTTATATTCATTCCCTTTTGATTTACTTGAAAATCTAAAATATATATATATTTCATACACATGTACTATTTATGATACTTATATATAATTGCCTAAATAACATAACAACTTAATAATTCCTCAAATTATATTTACATGTTACGCATGGGCATATTATTCCCATATCTTTTATTAGTCACAAACTAACCCCAAATGTAACACCCCAACTACAACCATACATTTAACAACACATTGCAGCGGAAACTCAACTCATCACATTACTTATTTCAATGGTGTTACACGCCGTTAACCACCCACGTGGCTAACAAGGCTAATACATGTACTTTGTATCGGTCTGATGGACTAGACTCCCGAGCAACTACACGTTACATTTGCTTCCCTTAACAACAACCCATATACTTTATACATTCCAACCGTACCAAGTATTTACAAACTAATGCCGATAACAATTTCGGTCTTACTACGCCTACAATGCTTACGCCATTTAAATGGCTACCCATGTATAAACATCTACCCCGTCCTACTCTCGAACGGCTTCCAGCTCCTTGTACCTGAAATAGAAAAGGAGAGAAAGGGTGGCCCCCAAGGGGCTCAGCACCTTTGCTGGTATGGTAATCCCGCAGCCCACATGCTACCGGGCCACGCACAACTAATTGTCGTCTTAGCATGCAGTTGATTATATTTAAATCATGCATACAAACCATAAACACAAACACTTTGCATACACCCAACAATAGGGCTCAACATATATCCAACACATCCACACTTAACAAATCATCCAATGATTCCTTTAACCCTAGAGTGGCTCTCCTCTAAAACGGAGCTACTTCCTTAATGAATGACACGTACCCATTAATCGGGTTATCCTTAAACGCCTCTTGTCACAAACTGGGATTCATTTCCATGATCCACACACTCCATATCCTACAACATATCTCATTCCTCACATAACAAAACATAACAAAACCTTTTTGTTTCGGCGTACACATGATAACATCGCATTCATTTTAAACACCTAACGTATACATATCATAGCATAGCAAGGGAAATTGCCTAGCACAATAACAACACAAAACACCATAAGGTCGGTTCACACAAGGAACCTTCCACCATAGTTAGTATACATAGTGAGCCTAGAGATTAATGCCAATCTCATGCTAAGCTCGTTACCAACCTCGTTACCGTCCAGTTATATCGAACGGTTAACTTAAACCCAAGGTGTGTCGGATATAGTAATCCCAAGCACACCGAAATAACATTTGTATGCCCCTGTGGCCCGACGTGAGTCAGTAAACTAGCTTTGGATAAGCTAAGGGAAGATTGAAACCAAATTGGAATACAACCTATACACACAAGAGAGCCGAACCGGATATGACATCGACTCCCGTCCTCACACGCGTGGCCGGAACAACCGGACTCCTCACCCCCATTAGTACATATATACTTATAAATAAGTAGTTAGAGATCCATTATGGAGCCTATCACATCCACACACCATACGGTATCATAACCGAGTTAAGCACACAAGGGAGGTTCACACACTTGCATACAACAACAATATCCAACTAACTCACACATAGCCGTGGTTAGAACGTTCCCAAGGTTTGGGTCGTTAACTCCGAATACCGATCTCTCTCGTGTTCCTAGTTCTAGTTAGCTAAGGTTCGACACTTATTTGAGGTTAACGGTATCGGAGACCAGATGCGCCACATAAATGAATTACTATAAACTCATTACATGTTTTAATCTTACAAGGTGGCAAACACTCAGAAAAACACATTGGCATACAAGCCGGTGTAATCCGGTAGGACACAGGTTGCAAGAAAACCATACCTGTCGCCACGGTCCACTATATCATGTCCTTTTAGGTTCCTCGAACAAATCCCGTACAACTGGTAACATCACAATTACTTTTATTAATATTGGGGTAACATGTTTGCTTAACGTTTAAAGCGCCCATAGTTTACCCCGTCATTCCCGTTACACTTAACTTACTCTTGTGATATTAAGTTTACAACTCTCACATCAAACCCAACACTTGTTTACACATTTTAAGGCCTTTATATGCCACCAAACAAGGCCTAAACATCACCTAAAACCATTACCATTCAATTCCCCATGATTAGAAGCCTTTAAAACAGATTTTGCAACACTTTTGACCTGGTCCGGGACTTGGTCCGGACCCAAGGTCCCGGACCACTTGTAGAATGTACTCTCGGCCTTATTTTACCCTTGGTCCGGGTCTTGGTCCTGGACTAAGGACCCGGACCACTTCTAAACTTCACTCTCGGCTCTTTTTAAGGGGTGGTCCGGGTACCTATACAAGGGCTAGGTCCCGGACCATGTTATTAACTTGTCAAAACATCATTTTTCAACCCCTAAACCAACCTTAAACCTTACCTAATCATTCCATAAACTTTCCACATGTTTCCTACATGTTTAAACACCTTAAAACAAGCACTAAACTTTCCTAAATCATCACTAACTGGTTACTCAATTCCTTACAACAATTCCTAGCACTTATAACATTTTTCTTAGATTTCTAAGTGGTATATCATGCCTACTACCTCAACTAACCAAAGTGTTGTCTCACAAACATTACCACCACTCCAAAAGCATTATTTCTCATACACACCTCCTTTGCACAATTGCTTATAATTTCCACAAGTTTTCACTTAGACCTTCACTAGGCATTTCTTTTCCTTTGTTTACCAAATCTTGAACAAGACTTAACACTTCACATAACAATTCCTTGGTGTGTTCAAAACACCCATTTGAGTTCTAAATCCTCCAAGACAATGCCCATGGCACCTTAACACCTAAGAACACCATGATTCACCTTCTTCCACCATCTTAACACTTAACAAGTTCCTAGTACCTTCTAGGTCTTAAAATCTCATTTCATCACATAAACTCCTTTGTTTATCAACTAAATTTTGCCATAGCTTCTCTTGTAAACTCTCACACCCAAACACTTAGGTTTTCACCTTTAGACAACCAAGAACACTTAATCACTTAATACACATTCCTTACACACAAACATATTGTTTTTCATCCTTTAACCATTCAAGACATTCATCTTTACAAGAAATGCCCTTTACACACAACTAAGCCTTTAACTACACTACATCACAATATAGTGCATAAACTTAAATTGCTTGGCTCTTAGGCCCTTAAATTGCATAAACCTTAAACACTGAATTTCCCACATAATAATGCCTTCAACCTACAAGTACACACAACAATGCTCCCATGTATTTTTAGTCCACCTTGTGGATAGTTTTCTAGCTCATTTCCCATTGGCTCTTTAAGTCATTTATTAAGCAAATATAGCTCAATTTCCTAGTACAATAAACCACATTAAGAGAGGTCATTTACCTCTTTGTTTTCCAAGCTTTCCCATTTGTTTTCTCTTGTTCTTTCTTGGTTGAAAACCGGCAAGGAGGTTTTACCACTTGTCAATCTTCTAACCAATACACATATAAGGGTAATGAGCATTAAGTTTAATACTCAAACTCATAGTTAAACCCTAGGTTTACATAAGTGTCTTAAAACACTAAAATTTGATGATTACCTTTGGAATTCGAAAGAGAGCTTGGTTAAGTGGCAAGATAGGACTCCTCCTAGTCCCTTGAAGATTGAATTAAGCTAAGAAAATAGCAAGACAAGACACCATTGTAAGGTGAATTTTCGGTTATACAAGAAAATGGTGGGAACTTGGATTTTCTTTGATTTTCCTTACCTTGAAACAAAGGAGAATGACAAGGCATGGAAATATGAGCTCAAGCTCCTTCAATGGTGAATCTCCATGGCACCGAAATGGAGCTTTTGAAGATTTGAAAAGATAGGAATGTAGAGCTTACTCTAACTAAGACAACGGTAGTCTCGGAATTGAATTCGGAGCTTGGAGCCATGAGTTACAAGCATTTAAAGATGGAGAATGGCTACTTGCTGTAGCAAAACGAGAATGGAGAAGGGAGGATGAGGTTGGAGACGGTGGGAACCAAAAAGAAAAGAAGAGAAAGTGAGGAGAGAGGTAAGTTTTGGAGATATTTAAGTTATAAAGCAAAAAGGTATCCTTTACTTACTTTTCTTTCTTTCTTTTAATTTGCAAGCCAAGTGTGATGACTCACACACCCAAAACCGTGGCCCCTTCAATATATAACATATATATGGCCTTTGTTGACCAATTAAACAACTTATGTTGACTTATAACTTAAACTAGCACTATTTGAGCACTATTCACAAATTAAGGCACATATTTGTGAAATTTTTGATTTCCCATTGATTTAGACTTCCTAATGTGATACTAAGTAGTACACATGTTAATTAAAGAGTAATGATGGTCATTTAGCCACTCAAAACTCATCTACAAGACAATTTTTCAAAAATGTGCTTTAAGACTCCTTAAAGCACATTTTGTGTTTTAGCTTGTTTTCAAGCTTGGTTTTCTTTGGTAATTTTTAATATGTTCATTAACATATAAATAAAGTCTTGGTAAGCTTTTAGGTCTTAACCAAACTTATCCCAAGCTTAGAGCACATTTTAGCCCATATTGACCTTAAAGTATTTATTTATGTTTGTTTGGTTTCATGTCTACCAAGGTTGCCTAAGGACTTAATTAGCCCTATAAAATCATAATTAAACATTATTAAGTCTTGGTAGGCTCTTTGGGTCCTAGCCAAGTTCACTCCAAGCTTAGAGCACGTTTTTGCTCAAACCGTGCCTTAGTGTTTTATTGTGTTTTACCATGGCTTAAATGTACACTGATGTTTCTAAGGCACTTTTTAGCCTTAGATGCCATATTTCACATTTAACCAACATATCAAGGTTTGGGGTATTTCAATCTACCCCCCTTAAAAGAACTTCGTCCTCGAAGTTCATATTTCCACGCATCATTGGATTAGAATATGGGAATTACTTTAAAATAAACTTCCATTACCAAACACTCTTTACATCCAACCTCGGACTTGACGGTCCGCGCAACATATCCACATCCATACATAACCACCTCGTAACATACTTACATGATAACCTCAGACTCAACGGTCCGGGTACCTAATCAACATTACACTTATATAACAACCCTCAGACTCTTAGGTCTGGGTAACATAACATAGTTTAGACTCAAGGTCTGAATAATATTTCTTACTCATACCACACAACATGTCTTAGCATGTATATCAAACAGAAATACCTTTTCCATCTCTCCAGGGGTCGAGTCCCATGTTGAGTACATATACACTGTGATCCCGCAGAACCCGGTCGCGATGGACACCTTCTGGTCCCCGTTTCTTTGGGAGGTCAAAACCATCACATACATTTTTAAATATACTTCTCATGTCACCGGTCCGAAGACAAAGGCTCATACGTCTTCAGCTCGTGAGCAAGCATTACAAAATATTCTTTACTAGGTCAAGTATATAAGAGAATCCTTTATTCAAAATATGAATCGGCTGTTTTGGAAATACCATTTGAAAATCCTTTTTGAAAATGCAACACAACTCCAAGTCCAATTTATATCTCTTTGTATCTTTCTTAACATGGTTATTTGTGACCACTTACAGGGAGCTTCAAGAGTCATCCAATCCTGATGTGATCAGCATCAGTGTTGAACTATCTTTCCACCCCAATTTGTGTTCGGCTTCCTTTGATCTCATGATAATCAAGTTTCACCTCCCACTTCATTTTTAACCAACAACTAATTCAAGCATATCCCATTTTCTATCTTTAAATCCTTCTAGTCATAATCATCACATCTCCAAGGGATAGAACTCTGTCTATCAATCATCATCCAAATCCAACTTAATTCAAGTTACCTAGGGAATTTAATTCTCACTAGGTTCTATGTCGGTCTTATACCCCTTCATAAATCACAACACTGTATATATATACATGTTTTTTTTATCAAAATACAATACATGGTTTACATTTATGCACCGTCGGGGTTTTAGTTCCCGGGAGTTTCTTTACTCCCTTCCACTTGTACTTACACACCACTGTTAACAAAATAAACACACTTCCCACAATGGTATTCGCATCTTCTGTGCGCAATTACCACAATTTAACCACGAATGAATGCGTATGTTTATATAACACACGCGCCACCCCATCAGCAAATCATTTTGTGTTGCTATCCATAGTTCACGTACACTTGTACGGTAAAACACACTAAGTGGTTTTGCGCTCTACCCCCCTTAAAAGGGATTACGCCCACGTAATCAATCACTAAACATTGGCTTAAATGTTCTGCCGTCGTGAAGTGTTTTAACTTCCACGTGGTCTATCACACAATGGATTCTGATTAGAGGATCTTACCCTATTGGCGTTTAGTTCCCAAACCAAGAATTCTCATTGGAGTTTGTTTAACTCTTAGTTAGTTTCGATTCTGGCCTATTAGGCTTCTAGGCGTTAACAATTAGCCATTCACTCATGCTCACCATGTACATTCACACTTGAATCACTGGTTCACTAGTTTCTGCTGCGAAACTCTAATAACGGTAGAGCTTAATTGCCCCATTGTTATTCTTACTGTTTGCACATCCCCAATTGTCACCTTCATCTTGGTAACAATGGTTTCTCAACCGACGCGTGGTATCTCTTACTGTTACGAATCCGGTGAGTTTAACTTTCGATCCCTTCCATAACAATGTACTGTGTTACAGTTATGTATTTCACAATGATTTACTGTGTCCCTTCCGACTTACTGTCGGTTCGATTGAGCTACTACCTAGTGTGTAGTGCTCTCTCAGCTATTTACAACATTTGGGGTATATTCCATACCGATATTTGGCAGTTAGTGCTACTGTAGTCACTTACTGTTAATCATGTCTCCACATTTGGTTTTGTACAAGTACTCTTTTATTGGTGCGGCCTTGCATTTCCTATGCATCGGCCATTATAACATTATTCCTCCCATTAACATGTTTCTAATTCCTAGCTATCCCACTCGATCATTACTACGCAAGTGCAATACCAAACACTGAGTCATACAGAGTGCAGAGGCGTAAACTCTTGATAGTAAATCCCTTATGCGATTCGCCATGGAATTCACACTGAGTTCCTCATCACATAGTACCTACCACTGGCTTATTGTCCAGTCTGCTTAACATCATTTACCTTGCATCTCTACTGAGTTTAACTCATACTGGTCTTATCTGCCACATTATTACTCATAACATTGATACAACGGTCGCCATGCGAACCGTGCTCTTACTCATTGCATAACAATAACTTACATGGTATTTACTGTCACATTAACTTCCACACCTATACTTATATTATTCACATTATGGTTCGTCATTCATTTGGATGACCACCGAATGTTCCCTGAGTGTGCTCACTCGAGCCTCAAACCAACGTTATTTAGCTCGGTGCTTCACTTTATACACACATACTACTAAACTAACTGCTCTCATAATATAATATTGTCCATCCTTAACATATTTCTTGGACTTCACATAACTACCGCTCCTGCGGTCTCACAATATTGAGAGGTATCCCCACACTTAATGCAGTGGTTCGTTTACCACTCTATTCACTTATACAATAAACTTCTGCAATCAATCTAATTTACATAACACATTTTATTTGTGGCCTATAAGCCTTATTTGCCTTGAGCTGCGCTCATTGTAGGCTGTCCACACACATGTACTTCTCTGTACAACATTACGTGGTTAGAGGTTATATTGGGCTCCATGACAAGGTCGTTGCATCACGTTTCCTTTCACGGATGCCCCTTAGGATTGCCAGTCCGACTCCTAACAACTTATGTCTAAACTGGGTTTAGTTTCAACCCTTGTGTTTCTGTCATGTCATTTTGTGCCATTATCGTTGATTTAAACACCTTCAAGGATTGCTCCTGGGTGTGTTTATTGCCATTACATCTGGTTCGCACTTATTGGTATATTCAGTTAGCCACGCCGTTTGCGTTCTCAACAGGCTTATTATCTTCTTCTGTGGAGATCAACATTTCCTGATAGTATAGGTACTCATTCTGGGTGTTTCATCATGTTCATTGCACACTAATGTGTCCATATTAGGCATCTGCTTGCCATGTACAGGCTGGGTCATTGTTCCAGCTATCATGTTTATCCCTGAGGATCCTAAAGACATATGTGATGTCTTTACATAACAGTTAGTGCACTTCTCACCTCCTGACTCTTAAACATTTCGTTGAAAGGAATTCACTAATTCTTTTAGTCTCGCTAACTTGACATGTTCTTTTACTTCAACCATTCATGGTAATCCTCAGCTCTTGTTTGTCTTATACTGCTGACCGTAGTACGGAGTCAACTACTTCCCGTGTTCCGGACTCTACTTGTATACATATGTGGGGTACCATACTGATACATTACTACTTACCCAACTAACCCATAAGTAGGTCTGTCAGGCCCACAAGCTCCCATCGGAGTGCGGTCGTCCCACATTACAGTTGGTACACTCGTAGTGTCCGTCACACACCTAGGTGAAGTATTCTGTTGTCAACTCCCTTATATTGTCCCGTGACAATATTCATTCCGTGCTTCCCGAACTTAATCGAGGGAAAGTTTATCCACTGTTGTATCTTTATCAACTGCCCTTGGTTTTACTGGTATGGTTTAGAAGAAGGTTAGAAAGAAGTGTTGTTTGAAAGAAAATCGGGTTTTGAAAGAAAAGAGTTTGAATAAACCTAAGTTGAAAGAAAAATTTTTGTGGCTTCACAACATCTTCTTACCTTAACCAAATCTAGCTTCTTGCTGACTGGCGTACGTCCAATTACAAAGGTCAGGCTGTTAAGCCCTTCCATGGTTATAATGATCACACTTAACTTCGTGGTACTTTACTAAGTACTTTGTAGTGGTTATAAATTTCCCGAACAGCCCTGTTATAGCAGCACTTGCTATAGCAAGTGCGCCATGCTAACTGGCTATCGGTTAAGCACACATACTGGTTGCGGTATTGTTCTTACTCGCACTATTATCAGTGGCCTCGTTGGCCCTCACTTGATCTTACAGTCTTGACAATAACCCTCTGGGTAACTCCTCACTGTATTCATATGGTAATTATCAACTGGGGTGTCCCCCACTCTTGGAGTCCCCCTTTACTTAGCATTGTATCCTCTTTATAGCCCGTTCCACGCACTTGTCGTGGTTACTGAGACTTGTCTCTTGTTTGGGCACTACGATGTAGTTCCTTGTCGGTTGGTATACTGTCGGTGTATCACTTAACAACTGTGGTTCCGTAGACACTCATCTCGGGTTTCACTAATCCACTTCTTGCCTGTTGCACGGTTGGTGCGTTGCAAGCTGGTTATCCTCGACTGCTCGGCATGTCGACCCAGGTTGCCGGAAATTCTATTCTTCTATACACAAGATTCTTCATTCTTCGCTATGAAATGCAGTTAACACTGTTCAGATGGAGACCATCTCCGGGATTCCCAGTTTTCAGGATCTACCGTATGACAGGTTCTCCATACCTTTAGAGGTACTTAATAACAGCCAGATCGGGTATTCCCGAGTAAGAGGGGACTTCCATCTCTCTGGCGTTGTTTCCCAAGTTATATACAGGGATTGTGGAGGGCGGGATGGATGTTATAGGTTTCCAGTACGCACTGGTAATACCTAACTAGCGTATCTCTCACGCTATCACTCAACCCTTAACCCAAAGTACTAAAATCCTAACTCGGTACTTCCTAAGCTCGGTAATTCAGTCATCAGAGCGATACTTCGCTCTGATACCACTTTTTGTAACACCCCAACTACAACCATACATTTAACAACACATTGCAGCGGAAACTCAACTCATCACATTACTTATTTCAATGGTGTTACACGCCGTTAACCACCCACGTGGCTAACAAGGCTAATACATGTACTTTGTATCGGTCTGATGGACTAGACTCCCGAGCAACTACACATTACATTTGCTTCCCTTAACAACAACCCATATACTTTATACATTCCAACCGTACCAAGTATTTACAAACTAATGCCGATAACAATTTCGGTCTTACTACGCCTACAATGCTTACGCCATTTAAATGGCTACCCATGTATAAACATCTACCCCGTCCTACTCTCGAACGGCTTCCAGCTCCTTGTACCTGAAATAGAAAAGGAGAGAAAGGGTGGCCCCCAAGGGGCTCAGCACCTTTGCTGGTATGGTAATCCCGCAGCCCACATGCTACCGGGCCACGCACAACTAATTGTCGTCTTAGCATGCAGTTGATTATATTTAAATCATGCATACAAACCATAAACACACAACACTTTGCATACACCCAACAATAGGGCTCAACATATATCCAACACATCCACACTTAATAAATCATCCAATGATTCCTTTAACCCTAGAGTGGCTCTCCTCTAAAACGGAGCTACTTCCTTAATGAATGACACGTACCCATTAATCGGGTTATCCTTAAACGCCTCTTGTCACAAACTGGGATTCATTTCCATGATCCACACACTCCATATCCTACAACATATCTCATTCCTCACATAACAAAACATAACAAAACCTTTTTGTTTCGGCGTACACATGATAACATCACATTCCTTTTAAACACCTAACGTATACATATCATAGCATAGCAAGGGAAATTGCCTAGCACAATAACAACACAAAACACCATAGGGTCGGTTCACACAAGGAACCTTCCACCATAGTTAGTATACATAGTGAGCCTAGAGATTAATGCCAATCTCATGCTAAGCTCGTTACCAACCTCGTTACCGTCCAGTTATATCAAACGGTTAACTTAAACCCAAGGTGTATCAGATATAGTAATCCCAAGCACACCGAAATAACATTTGTATGCCCCTGTGGCCCGACGTGAGTCAGTAAACTAGCTTTGGATAAGCTAAGGGAAGATTGAAACCAAATTGGAATACAACCTATACATACACCAAGAGAGCCGAACCGGATATGACATCGACTCCCGTCCTCACACACGTGGCCGGAACAACCGGACTCCTCACCCCATTAGTACATATATACTTATAAATAAGTAGTTAGAGATCCATTATGGAGCATATCACATCCACACACCATACGGTATCATAACCGAGTTAAGCACACAAGGGAGGTTCACACACTTGCATACAACAACAATATCCAACTAACTCACACATAGCCGTGGTTAGAACGTTCCCAAGGTTTGGGTCGTTAACTCCGAATACCGATCTCTCTCGTGTTCCTAGTTCTAGTTAGCTAAGGTTCGACACTTATTTGAGGTTAACGGTATCGGAGACCAGATGCGCCACATAAATGAATTACTATAAACTCATTACATGTTTTAATCTTACAAGGTGGCAAACACTCAGAAAAACACATTGGCATACAAGCCGGTGTAATCCGGTAGGACACAGGTTGCAAGAAAACCATACCTGTCGCCACGGTACACTATATCATGTCCTTTTAGGTTCCTCGAACAAATCCCGTACAATTGGTAACATCACAATTACTTTTATTAATATTGGGGTAACATGTTTGCTTAACGTTTAAAGCGCCCATAGTTTACCCCGTCATTCCCGTTACACTTAACTTACTCTTGTGATATTAAGTTTACAACTCTCACATCAAACCCAACACTTGTTTACACATTTTAAGGCCTTTATATGCCACCAAACAAGGCCTAAACATCACCTAAAACCATTACCATTCAATTCCCCATGATTAGAAGCCTTTAAAACAGATTTTGCAACACTTTTGACCTGGTCCGGGACTTGGTCCGGACCCAAGGTCCCGGACCACTTGTAGAATGTACTCTCGGCCTTATTTTACCCTTGGTCCGGGTCTTGGTCCTGGACTAAGGACCCGGACCACTTCTAAACTTCACTCTCGGCTCTTTTTAAGGGGTGGTCCGGTACCTATACAAGGGCTAGGTCCCGGACCATGTTATTAACTTGTCAAAACATCATTTTTCAACCCCTAAACCAACCTTAAACCTTACCTAATCATTCCATAAACTTTCCACATGTTTCCTACATGTTTAAACAACTTAAAACAAGCACTAAACTTTCCTAAATCATCACTAACTGGTTACTCAATTCCTTACAACAATTCCTAGCACTTATAACATTTTTCTTAGATTTCTAAGTGGTATATCATGCCTACTACCTCAACTAACCAAAGTGTTGTCTCACAAACATTACCACCACTCCAAAAGCATTATTTCTCATACACACCTCCTTTGCACAATTGCTTATAATTTCCACAAGTTTTCACTTAGACCTTCACTAGACATTTCTTTTCCTTTGTTTACCAAATCTTGAACAAGACTTAACACTTCATATAACAATTCCTTGGTGTGTTCAAAACACCCATTTGAGTTCTAAATCCTCCTAGACAATGCCCATGGCACCTTAACACCTAAGAACACCATGATTCACCTTCTTCCACCATCTTAACACTTAACAAGTTCCTAGTACCTTCTAGGTCTTAAAATCTCATTTCATCACATAAACTCCTTTGTTTATCAACTAAATTTTGCCATAGCTTCTCTTGTAAACTCTCACACCCAAACACTTAGGTTTTCACCTTTAGACAACCAAGAACACTTAATCACTTAACACATTCCTTACACACAAACATATTGTTTTTCCCTTTAACCATTCAAGACATTCATCTTTACAAGAAATGCCCTTTACACACAACTAAGCCTTTAACTACACTACATCACAATATAGTGCATAAACTTAAATTGCTTGGCTCTTAGGCCCTTAAATTGCATAAACCTTAAACACTGAATTTCCCACATAATAATGCCTTCAACCTACAAGTACACACAACAATGCTCCCATGTATTTTTAGTCCACCTTGTGGATAGTTTTCTAGCTCATTTCCCATTGGCTCTTTAAGTCATTTATTAAGCAAATATAGCTCAATTTCCTAGTACAATAAACCACATTAAGAGAGGTCATTTACCTCTTTGTTTTCCAAGCTTTCCCATTTGTTTTCTCTTGTTCTTTCTTGGTTGAAAACCGGCAAGGAGGTTTTACCACTTGTCAATCTTCTAACCAATACACATATAAGGGTAATGAGCATTAAGTTTAATACTCAAACTCATAGTTAAACCCTAGGTTTACATAAGTGTCTTAAAACACTAAAATTTGATGATTACCTTTGGAATTCGAAAGAGAGCTTGGTTAAGTGGCAAGATAGGACTCCTCCTAGTCCCTTGAAGATTGAATTAAGCTAAGAAAATAGCAAGACAAGACACCATTGTAAGGTGAATTTTCGGTTATACAAGAAAATGGTGGGAACTTGGATTTTCTTTGATTTTCCTTACCTTGAAACAAAGGAGAATGACAAGGCATGGAAATATGAGCTCAAGCTCCTTCAATGGTGAATCTCCATGGCACCGAAATGGAGCTTTTGAAGATTTGAAAAGATAGGAATGTAGAGCTTACTCTAACTAAGACAACGGTAGTCTCGGAATTGAATTCGGAGCTTGGAGCCATGAGTTACAAGCATTTAAAGATGGAGAATGGCTACTTGCTGTAGCAAAACGAGAATGGAGAAGGGAGGATGAGGTTGGAGACGGTGGGAACCAAAAAGAAAAGAAAAGAAAGTGAGGAGAGAGGTAAGTTTTGGAGATATTTAAGTTATAAAGCAAAAAGGTATCATTTACTTACTTTTCTTTCTTTCTTTTAATTTGCAAGCCAAGTGTGATGACTCACACACCCAAAACCGTGGCCCCTTCAATATATAACATATATGGCCTTTGTTGACCAATTAAACAACTTATGTTGACTTATAACTTAAACTAGCACTATTTGAGCACTATTCACAAATTAAGGCACATATTTGTGAAATTTTTGATTTCCCATTGATTTAGACTTCCTAATGTGATACTAAGTAGTACACATGTTAATTAAAGAGTAATGATGGTCATTTAGCCACTCAAAACTCATCTACAAGACAATTTTTCAAAAATGTGCTTTAAGACTCCTTAAAGCACATTTTGTGTTTTAGCTTGTTTTCAAGCTTGGTTTTCTTTGGTAATTGGTTTAATATGTTCATTAACATATAAATAAAGTCTTGGTAAGCTTATTAGGTCTTAACCAAACTTATCCCAAGCTTAGAGCACATTTTAGCCCATATTGACCTTAAAGTATTTATTTATGTTTTGTTTGGTTTCATTGTCTACCAAGGTTGCCTAAGGACTTAATTAGCCCTATAAAATCATAATTAAATATTATTAAGTCTTGGTAGGCTCTTTGGGTCCTAGCCAAGTTCACTCCAAGTTTAGAGCACGTTTTTGCTCAAACCGTGCCTTAGTGTTTTATTGTGTTTTACCATGGCTTAAATTGTACACTGATGTTTCTAAGGCACTTTTTAGCCTTTAGATGCCATATTTCAACATTTAACCAACATATCAAGGTTTGGGGTATTTCACCAAATAATATTATTTCTTTTACAAGTAAATTACTTGTACTTCTATATCATATAGTTTTAATTCCATAAATCCTTAAATCATAATTTCTGTTTCTAAATTTCCTAAATATCCATATAGGACCTACAAATATTTTTAATTCCATAAATACAACAAACTTTTCGGTTATTATATTATAACCTCATTTATTTCATAAACTTTACATTATACTCCAAAATTGAACATAATACTTAGTTTTATTTTCTTAATTAATTAATTCACTAAACCTCCTCCAAAAATTCGGTATTTATTATTTAAACACCATAACTTTTATAAATTACCAATTAGCCACATTGATTTTCGGCTATGCCATATAGTTTCTCATAATTACATTTTTACCTCAAAAACTTTATATAAGTTACATATTAACTTATAAACTATAGTTTTAATATTTAATTTGCTTAATTACCAAGTGGACATTTATATTTCTACAAATTATGCTTTTGCCCCACATAAGATCCGGTTTTATAGTTAAACTCTTATAAATTACATAATCACCCAGAAACTTTTATAAACTTAATATCTCATATCATAAATCATTTTAACCCAAAGTTTTCGGTCAACATTTTGACCAAGGTCAAATTTTATACTCAATACATTAATGTACCCATAAACTTATATGAATCTCGGCTTTACACCATTCTTTCCAAAAATTACAATTTAGCCCCAAAACTTTATAATAGTTACTTAATAACTTATAAACTATAGTTTAAATATTTAATTCCTCTAATTTCGGAAGTGTACTTTATAATTCTCTTAATTATGGATTCGCCCCATATTAAACTCCAAGTTTTCATAATAACTTTTATAAATTACATATTAGCCCAAAACTTTATAAATTGTTATTTTAACACTTGTTTAAATCATTTAAAATTTATAAACTTAATTCCTAACCTTATATTATATCATAATTACTCCAAAGGTACCCCTAACTCTCGGCTTTCATTATATATACAACAAACTTTGTAAAATTTACAATTTAACCACATAATTTAATTAATTAGCCATTTAAGCACTAATAAAATATTGTTAACTCACCAAACTATATAATATAAGTTGATATACATAAGTAGCTCATTAAAACCTATTTTTCACCAAAACAATTCGGCCATAATTAATAGGATACCATATAGTATATAAAAGTAGATTTATAAGTCAAAATAATTATACATAAATTCACATGAGTCATATAACTCATGTAAAAATTATTGTAATGTCTTAGATTGATTTTTAGCTCAAAATAGAGCATATATGCCCTTGACCATTCGGCATGTATATGTATTTAACTTAGGTAAATTTTGTGACACCAAAATGTGTCTTAAGGTAAATATTTTCCATATATGTTATAGATTATATGTTTGGTATATGTTACCATATGATTTTGGTTTTAAACACCTAGGAAGGTGTACATAATTTTTATACAATTTTTAAGAGCTTAAATAAGCTTAAAACAATAAAGGTTTACTTAGTAAACTTACTCTTAATAAAGGATGATTAAGTGCTTGAACTCCTCTTGAATTACCAAGCTTCCTCCAATGGTAAATGGTGTTCCTCTTCGGTTTTTATACAAGAGAGGATGGGGTTTAGGAGTTAGATCTTTAACAAAGATCTTAAGTAGATTTGTAAGTAGTTTTCCAAAGATTTACCTTAAGCTTTTCTCCTTAGAATTTTGGCACACCTAGGATGAATGAAGAATAAACTTTCCTTCATGAAAATGAAGAAGAAAAGAACCTTAGAAGATGTAGAATTCGGTTACACATAAAAATGTGCTTTAAAGACTTTCAAGCATGAAAAATACCTTAAGGTAACCTTGAGATGCTCCTTGGATTAATGTTGACTTAGACAACTTCCTTGGAGTGAGATTTGATGCCGAATTGCTATGGTTGTTCTAGGAAGAGTTTTACTTCAAGGCTTGACAAGAAATGCTAGGAAATTACCTTAAAGATGAAGATAGAAGTTAAATCTCCATTAATGGACTTAAGAGCTTCAAAGGAAGAAGATGAAAGGAGAAGAGAGAAGGCTTACCAACCGGTTGCAATGTGTGAAAGGAATGGTGATGCAACCGTAAGACTATGTTTGTTTTAGGAAGATTTCATTTGTTAATTGAAAACATAATGATGTGTCATGTTAGGTAAGGTCTTTGTTTATTGATTTCCCTTTGGTTTTTCAAGCTCAAAAGCTCCTTCAAACGTGGATGTTTTCGGCCATGAGAAGAGGCAATACAAGGTGGAAGAAATTATGGGAACTAAATGACAAGGTAAGTTAGGTAAGGTTTTATTCTTTTGATTTTTCAATTGTTGAATGGTGTCTTCTTCCTCCCATGTAGACCCACGAATTGGAGCTGTTTTTAGGCCTCTTCAATCGGTACTAACATGGCTTAGACAAGCATGGGGTGTCACTTGGATTTAACAAATCAAAAAGTAAGTTTAGATCTACTTTTTGCCTTAATAATTCTTGCTTTTGTCTAGCTAACATGGCCTTGTTTTGTTGCAGGATTTCGACAGCATGGAGGTCAAATGAGACCTACATTCTTTTTCCATTAAGTATTATAGCACATGGGAAGGTGAGTCACCATGTTCTATGCCTTTTACAAGTTTTAAATGCAAATTTTATACTAGTTTTTGGGTGGAAAATCGGCCCCTATAGAGCTACTTGTTTAACACTGCCATTAATTGATTTAGAGGGTCAATTCATCCCCATTTAAGATTCATAATTCGTGGCATGTCAAAAACTACAAGGTAATTGCGTAAAACGTTTTAGTGACACCCGAAGGTGTGTTTTTGTGCTCTAAGGATATTTTGGGAAATAAGTTGTCTTCATGAGTCCCAAGTGTTTATAAACATTTATTATAGTAAATAATGATATATTAAGATGTTACATTGAGTTATATGGGGTTATATCAACCCATGACGTAATTCGGGCTATCGGGACACTCCCGGGGCAAAAAGGAGCGTTAAGAATTCCTCCTGAGGTTTTTGTTGAATTTTGAGAACCTAGCTCATGGGTTCTCTTTATAATGATTATTAATGATGTTAGGAACTATAGGAATGAATTATATAGGAGTTCATGCCGCCTCGTCACCTCTCCAGGCTTTTCGTGCTTTAAGGGGCGTGCGTGAGCGCTCCCGAGCGTTTTGCGTTTTTGACTGAATATAGCCTAGGGAATGTGTTTGTATAGTCACATAATGAGGGTATGAACATTTGGTTTGAGTTTAAAAGGTCATAGGACTCATGTATTACAAGGTCGCACGTAATTGTACGTTTAAAGGCGTTTTACGAACGTTCTTCTTGTCAAGATGTTTAGTGCGCATCTTTGACCTTTGATGAGTTATTATATCCTCATAATATATACAATAGGTGTAACGTAAGTTGTTACATTTATATAAATGTGTATTTCAATTTATTGTAGCATTTATAAACGCTTAGTGATTCGTAAAATATTTACGTTGCTCGTTTGTATACACGTTGGCAATGTTCTTTCCTTGTTGACGCTCTCTCTATCGAGCTTGTTATGCACGAAGTTTATTCCTTGTTAATAATCGTACATGAAAGTTTGTACGAATATGTTTAGTAAAATTACGTCAGTTAGCGTTTATGGTAAAACGACTATTTTTACGTGACGTTTGCATGTGCACACGTAGTAATATTAATTTACGTAACGTTTGCATGCATAGATTAGCATGCTTAACTAAAATGATCTGTTTCTAGATCAATTCTCCATAATTTAATATTTTAAAAGTATTAGTTAGATTTGGGGTATTTCAATCTACCCCCCTTAAATAGGACTTCACCACTGGTGGAACGGAACCCTTTAATTACGGTCCAGAACCGTGTATAATTACGGTTCTGGACCGTAATCTACGCGGGCATCAATAAAGATGGCGACGTGTATAATTACGGTTTTAAACCGGAATTAAAGGCCCTTTTCAGGCCCGCGTGTCATTGACTTTACATTACGGTTATTGTTAAAACCGTGATCTAAAGTCCTTTGGCGCGCGCGCGCCAAAGGACTTTAGATCACGGTTTTACCAATAACCGTAATGTAAAGTCGATACTTTAGATGACGGTTATTGTTAGAACCGTCATCTAAAGTGTTTTTTTTTATTATTTTTTTTTACAAATTTACACAATTGCAACAGAGACAGAATTGTAACAGATAAGCAACAGAGGGCAGAAACTGCACAATTGAACCACCTGAATCAAATACCAACAACACAAATTCATTCTCTGCGCATAATTGCAACAGAGATAACATCTAATAAAGCACCAGATCGAAAATCTGTAACATATTGAATTGCATATTCAATCTGTTTGAAATACCCCAAACCTAAGTATGCTAAGTAAACAACAAATTATGATGTAGTAAGGCTAGAATATGCCTTAGAAAGATTGGTAGACAATTTAAACCAAGGAAAACACAAAAAGTGTCTTAAGGGCAATTAGGGCAAAAATGTGCTCTAAGCTTGGAGAGACTTGGGTGAGTACCAAAATATCATGATAAGACCTTAGTAATATTCTAATGGTCATTTTAAATCAATTAGAAAATAAAACCAAGCTTGAAAACAAGTTAAAACACAAAATGTGCTTTAAGGAGTCTTAAAGCACGTTTTTGAAAAATTGTCTTGTAAATGAGTTTTGAATGGCTAAATGTCCATCATTACTCTTTAATTAACATGTGTACTATATAGTATCACATTTGGAAGTCTATATCAATGGGAAATCAAAAATTTCACAACAATGTGCCTTGTTTTGTGAATAGTGAATTAATTAACCTAGTTTACAACATAAGTCTATATAAGAGAGACATTTGGTCAAAAAAGACTTAAGTACCCTCATTATTAAAAGGGGGCCGGTTTCTTATGAGGTGAGTCACCACCTTCATGAGTCATTAAACAAATAAGAAAGCAAATAAGAGTTATAAAGCAAAAGTACTATTCACCCTTTTGACTTAAATATCTCATTTAACTCACCTCTCTCCTCACCTCTTCATTCCCTCTTATCTTCCCACGATTTCTTGCTCTCTCTCCCTTCTCCATTAATGTGAAGAACAACTCCATGCTAGCTCCATCTAGCTTTGCCCACATCTTGCTCATTTTAGCTCCAAATCCAAAACAAAATACATATTCTTCTTAGTTAGCTCAAGCTCCTTCTTCCTATCTTTTCGAAATTTCAAGAGCTCTGATTTGGTGCCAAGTCAAACCACCATTAGAGGAGGAAACTCAAGCTTGGAGACTCCATTGGCATCTTCATTCTCTTAAGGTAAAGAAAGTGCAAGAAAATCTAGGTTTCCACCATTTTCTTCACATGTCCGAAAATTAGTGCTCATGGGACTCCATTTTAATGCCTTGTTCTAGATTGTTTCTACTCTTCAAAGGAGAGAGGAGGTCCTTCTTGCTTCATATCCAAGCTTGTCTTGAGAAACTAAGGTAAAATAATCACCTTAATACCTTAAAGCATATTTTTAACCTAGGGTTTGTTCCTTAGGGTTAATGTGTTATCTAGTACTCATTGGAGTCATTGGATATTGGTTAGAACATTGGCAAGGAAATACACATTGGTGACCGAGATTGAACAAAGAAAAACCTAAGGAAGGAAGCTTTTTAAGCTTGTAAAAGAACAAGGTAAATTACTTACCTTAAGGTGTTTTATTGTTTAAGGGAATGGGATTTAGATATGTGATGAGTTTAGTGTAGAGTTTACATTAGAAAAAGGGTTATATAAAACCTAGGAGAAACAATGAGCATATTTGTGAACTTGTGACTAAGGAGCAAATGAGGAAAAAGAGATAGTTTAAGAACATCAAGGTGAATTACAAGAAGCATTTTATTTCAATGGGAGCTTTGTTGTGTGTATTCGCAGGTTGAAGGCAATATATGTGGAAATTCAGTGTTTAAGTTTAAGTTATTTAAGGGCCTAAGAGCCATGTCATTTAAGAGCCTTAGTGCTATGCAATTTAAGATTATTGCAATATTGAGTTTGTCGTGGATGAGATAAGATGAGAAAGGACTTGGTGTGTGTGAGATTATTGTGTGAGAAAAACAATGCATATGGGCATGAGAATATACTAGAGGAGCTATGGCGAAATTTGAGTAGAAAATAAGTGTTTAGGTGAGGGTGGTGAATTAATATGACCTAGGATTTACTGGGAGTCATTATGAGGAATTTGAGTGGAGATTAGTTAACTAAGGAGTTCTTGAGGTTTAGAATGACCTAGAGATGTCTAGGAGGAATTGGAGGATTGGTGAGTGTTTTTGAACACACCAAAATCATGAGATGAGGAATGTAAGACTTGTGCATAAGTTTAAGGAGAAGGTGTAATGCTTAAGGTGATTAAGATATGTCCTAAGGGAATTTAATGACTAAGGAAGTACTAGGAAGTCTTAGAGGTTGTCTTGATGAAAAAGGGGTGAGATAAAGTGTTATAAAGAGTTATAATGACTTAGGCATTACTTTGAAGGATTTAGGAATCAAGAGGATGTAATTGAGTATTTAGGACTTAGGTAAATGAAGAACAATGTCAAGGTATTAAAGTAATGGAAGAAATGTATAGGCAAGCTTAAGAGTTTAAGAGTGATGAGTAACAAGTGAAAAGAAGAGAAATTGTGCATGGACATGCAAGATAACCTTGGAAGGTTTAACAAGCAAAGATGGAGTGCAATGATGTTAAGGAGGAGTTATATGGGTTGAAAAGAAACACTTTGGATGGTAGAAGTTTTGGTAAGGTTACAAGTTGGTAATGTAAGGAATTATATGATAAGTGTTAGGAGTGTTTATGAGAATTGAGTAACTGTTTGAGAAGATCTTTGGAAGTTGTTTTAATGAGTTTGGTGGAGGTTATAAGGTGGGTTTAAGGTCCAAGATGGTGTTGGACCTATTAGAACACTTGTGGAAGAGTTTGTAATTGAAGGAGACAATTTAAGAGAAAGATCTGTAGAGGACCGACCCAGGGTCCGACCCAGTTTCGGGTCGGTCGGGCCATGTTGAGCCAGCCGGAATGCCTCTGGACTGGACCGACCCAGGGGGTTTGGGTCGGTCGGCTTAGCTTTGGGTCGGTCGGGCAAAGGTTTAACGTAGGAAAATGGGTTCTGTAAGGGACCGACCCAGAGGGTTTGGGTTGGTCGGTCTAGCTTTGGGTCGGTCAGATGGGTTTCAAAAGATGGAAGAGTTTCTGCAATGGACCGACCCAGGGGTTGGGTCGGTCGGTGGGTCGGTCGACCCTTAACACTTAGAAAAAAAAAGAAATTTTGAATTCTAAGAATGGTAATGGGTAATGAGGAATACCTTTGGTAGGGTGGTAATGATTAGGACCCTAAGAACTTAAGGGATTAAGTTAAGTTAAGTATAAACTTAAAAGTGTAAGGTTAAGTTGTAAGATTAAGTGGTAAGACTTAAGAGGTGATAGTGGGAATCGTTAAGTAAGTTAAGTAGGTTAAGTAAGTTGAATTAAGCTAAGTGATTAATAACCTAAAACTGAATGAATGTTTTAGGACTTGGAATTTGGACTCCGGAAGAGAGTAAGCAACCAAACGGCCAACGATGAACGGTACAGTTCTCTTGTGACCTGCTTGCTAACGAGGTGTCCCTCGGCTTGTGTGCTATTTGTTTTTGTGTGCTCACTAAACAAGATAAAGCATGCAACCGGAATATATTATATTTATTGTATGGTTGTGTGATGTTTGAAAACTAACACAACATACCGTGAGAACTTACTAACCAATGTTTAGTAAGAAATTGAGTGAGACTAAGGAACGCCCCTAATAAGGGACGATATGAACCGAAAAAGGTTAACCAACAAACATGGTCTTGAGACTATTACTAACTGGAACTTGAGTGAGGAAACCCGGGACCGATCTCCGGTCATGCATGCTAAGGAAAAAGGGGGACGGTATCTGAATCAGATCCGCCCTCCGCTTAAGGACTTGTCTTCGGACTTGTAGCCTAGGGCCGGTTGCCGGCTCAGCTACGCTGGATTCCCGTCCAGGGTAGGTGGCATTAAGATGGTGCGGTGGGATCACCTAAATCCCAGGTTTGGACTTAGGCTACAACCATTCCCCTCCAGGAACGGTTTGTATTCTGAGAATAAGTTAAGATTAAGATAAGTTACAATCATTTTTTTTAAAGGATGATTTGTATTATTAAGATTAAGATAAGTTACAATCACTCCTCTTTAAAGGATGATTCGTATTATTAAGATTAAGATTAAGTTAAGATTAAGATAAGTTACAGTCATTCCTTTTTAAAGGATGATTTGTATTGTTAAGATTAAGATTAAGTTAAGGTTAAGATGAGTTGCAACCATTCCTCTTTAAAGGATGGTTTGTATAATTAAGATTAAGATGAGTGACATCCACTCCTTATTAAAGGATGGTTGTTTCTAAGATTAAGATAAGACTAAGATTGAGGTGAGATAAGGTTGGACTAAGATTAAGAGGGAACATTACTTAAGGAGTTAAATAACTAACTCTCTAATTAAGGGAACGCATTTAAGTCGTTCATTGTTTGTGAACTTTGATTGTTCATATATGGATTGTTGTTTACAGCATTTACTATTATGTTGTGCATTTAATCAACCTCCATGCTATCGACAATTAGTCGTCGTAGCCACGTTAGCTTGGGGGCCATGAGGGGATCGTACCAGCATTCGTGCTGACCCCCTTTGGGGGCTGTTTTTACTACACAGGTACATCAGGAAGCGGCCGTCGCAAGAGTAAGAAGAGGATACAAGTGTTAAGGATTAAGTGTGACCTACGAGTTGTGCATGTACAGTCGTATGACAATTGAGTTAGTAAGATGTATAGGTTGTGAGAGGATTGTAAGAGGAATATGTATTTGGTTAAGGTTGTTATGTACTAATGTTCGGTATATTCTGTAGTCAGACCGTGGCTAGGTCCTGGATTGTAAAGAATTCCACTGTGACATGTTTATATATATACTATTAAGTTGCGAGACCACATTTGGATTGAGTTGGGGTGTTACAAAAAGTGGTATCAGAGCGTAGTTACGCTCTGAAGACAAGAAATACCGAACTTAGGGGAATGTTGAGGTTGAGATTGAGTTATGGGTTAAGGGTTGAGAGATAGAGTGAGAGGTGCGTTAGTCAGGACTTCCCGGTGTTTACCGGACATCCATAGTACCTAGGCCCGCCCTCCACATCCCTAACCCTAAATATGTGGAACAAACGCCAGAGAGAAGAAAGCCTTCTCTTACTCGGGGAAACCCGATCTGGCAGTTAGCTAACAATAAGCAGTATGAGAAACATCTTGTTGCACAACAGTCACGGAGAACTTGGGGGTTTGCAATGGAGCGCAACAGAGAAACAGGCGCTTCCTATGGAATACTATCAGTAAGGGAACGGAAATTACCGGCAACATGGGTCGACATGCTACGCAGTCGAAATAACCCGCCATACCAATGATAAGGAAAGCACTACGGGTGCAATAGAAAGGAAAAAGAGAAGTGACATGAGTACCGGACAGTGGTCCGAAGGAGCATAACAGTAGGATAATACAGAGCATGAGGATTGAGATTACTGGAAGGTCCAGTTAAGAAACGGGAACTCATATAAATTGTTTACCGAAATAGGACTACGATGTAGTGCCTAAAGGAGAATCATTACTGAGTAACCACAACAAAATGTGTGGAGACAGGAGCGAGGATTAAGACATAAGAAAATATTAAGGGATTCCCTCAGAAAGAGGAATGCCCTGATAAATGACAGTACTGTCAAACAACAAGGAAACTGCCGGGTGGTCGGTTATCCAAAATAAGAGATTATCGAAGGAGTCCCGAGGGCTACCAATTACATGGAAATTAGAAGGAAGTATCACTACCGAAGTACCTTGTACCAATAACCCATCCTGCATGGCGCACTTGCTATAGCAAGTGCTACCACGGTTAAGCTACACGGAAAGCCATCATGGCAAGATAGGAGAACGCTACAGTTGTAGCATATACTAATACCGGATGGTAAACCCATAAGAACAAAAAAAATAGGACCTTGGAGGGGCCTGACGGCCTGACCATGATGAGATGAGCCGACACATCAGTCAGCAGGGAGCTGAGCTTAGACGAAATACTAAACCGTATAAATATTAGCAACGGTATAACCCACTACAACAACAACCGACAGTACGGTAAGAACACCAACCTCAAACTCCACGAGGAAAACCTAAGAGATCGCTCGGAAATGCGAGCAAAAACACTATATAAGCAATGATATACAAGGGATGTATTATAAGATACCATTGAGACCGTTGACATAACGTTTTCTAAAAAGAGTGGGATAAAGCTCCCGAGATGACCGTTAAAACTTGCAGATAACAACATTCTTCAATGAAGATGTTGGAAAACCCAAAAACAAGGATAAAGGAAATAAACGTAAGCTATAACCTACTAAGGATTAAAATCGTACAATCCTGGAAAAAGGAAAGCTCAGAGGACTACCCCCACAGAGCGGGCATAGTCAAGCCGAACAACTGATGAATGACAGCTTTGTCAAAGACATCAAGTAACCTCAGATCACCTGAACAACTTCCCTAGCAGGAAGCAGGATGCAGCAACTTATTATGAAATCCGATACTACATTTAGTATGTAACCTAACGGTGGATAGTGCTCAAAGAACCAGAATCTTATAGGGATGACCTGCAGATGAGTAAGAGTACAAATAATGAACTGAGACATTAAGCACTAAGAGCCTACGAGCCAAGGATGTTAACCACATCAGAGCCCGAGGCGCAGTAAGTTATAAGAGAGCTTGTTTAAGCCACGAAGGAACTGCAATGTGTAGATGTGAACGGTTACAAACCTATAACTTAGATTGGGGAAGATATTACTAAGAAAGGGTACCAATGAGAATATTGAGATAATGCTAAGGACAGGAGCGGAGAACGAACCATGCCTTTTAGGGTGGGGATACCTCTCCTTGTTGTGAGGCCATGAGTAGGAATGAACCCCTCAAAAGGGCTTTCACATATTAGAGATAAAATACAATTTATTTAGAAAATGGGAACTATGAACCTTGAGATTACCTTAGAACATACCAGATACACTTGAGTAATAAGGAAGGTTGCACAGATAGACCCCATATCCAACACCCAGGATGTAAGAATTAGAAATGGTCAGAGATAAACATTGTGACTGCACATTATGGCACGTCAATTAATCAATGCTCAGAAGAGCTTGTGATTCAGTGGATGACTTCTTCAGTAACCAGTTAAACTACATGGTAGATAACATCACTAAGGATGAAAGAAAGCGAAAGAAATTAGCCTACTTACGAATCTGAGATTGGAGCAGAACATCTTTACATCAAGAGTTAACTATTTTACAACACCGTACGGCAACCGCCATACACCGGAATGAGAGAACTCCCAGTGTGTTTACACCAAGTGGGGATTGAGTATAAGGTAAGGCATTAGAACAAGTGAATAAGAGGTTGCACCACTAATGGGCAACATGGTAAGGGCCAACTACCATGATAGTAGTGGTCGTGAGTACAATAGTTAGATAAGTGGATTAAGTCATGGTGCGCAGTAAGGCGACCATTATGTATGAGCCGTCAAATATTGACACTGAGGCAATTAGATTTATGAGTTAAGACCAGCATAAGTAAGAAAATAAGATGGTAGACGGACTGTGCATTGATGCCAGTAGTCTGGACATGGTTTGGTAAGATTACACAGGAAGCACACAACCCATTCCTTAAGGAACTGGAAGTGCTTTCCCAATAGAATGAATATGAGAAAGAAGATAAGAGGCTCTATGGAAAGAGACCTAAGACTAATATATCAATACGGAATACAGAAAGGAGCTGGAGCATACCATACCCAAGAACGCAGTAAATGGATTTCCCTTGATTAACTTCAAGAAGAACAATAAATGTTATTATGGAACAATGAAAGAGGAGATCGACAACAGAATACTTCATAATTAGCAATAGCTAAACGTGTGACGGACACTATGAGTTTACTAAAACGAGACGTGGGACGACTGCACCCCACCGGGGCTTGCAGGCCTGACACGCTCATTTATGAGTTAGTTGGGTAAGTAGTAATGTACCAGTAAGGTACCCCATGCATGTAGACGAGTGGTGTAAGGAACACGGGAGGTAGTCGACTCCGTACCACGGACAGCGACACAAGATCAGACAAGAGCAGCCATTACCGCAAACAGTTGAAGAGAAGAATTCAGTTGAATCAGCAACATAGAGGAACCAGAGAACAAATAATTAAGGACTAAAGACGTACACAAGTGCGAAGAGCATGGATTGTTAAGTACAGACATTGGACATGTCTTAAGATGAATAAGATTAAACTGTAAAGTGCAATAAGCACTAAACAGTAGTTTCAGATTAGGAATCATCCTCAGACCAAAGGTCAGTTGGGGAGAACAATTTAGACATTCGAGAAAATACTAAGAGTATGAGCATAAGATCTTCAAGGAGAATAGGCAGACGAGTTACAACTCATTAAGGCCGTGTATATATAAAGATAACACGTGTCCATTGAGACAATTAAGCCTAAGATTATTAGAGTCGCGCAGCGGAAGCTAGCAGACCACTACTTTGAGATTAGACCAAACTAAGTTAAGAATACGGTATAAGCACCGTTAAGAATCCTCGATACAGAGACTAAGTCATTTCTGATCGAATTATAAGTAAGATAGATGACATGGAAGCTAGAATGCTTGGTGAGAATTAGACATCTTGAACTTATGTTCAAGGATGATATAATGCAGATTACGTGGGCGTAATCCATTTTAAGTGGGGTAGAGCGAAAACCGCTTAGCGTACGTTTGTGTGTTGAGTACATAAACTACGGTGTGCATAGCACAAAATAATTTGAGAATATGTTTTACATAAACATTTTGAGATAAATCATGGTTATTGCACACAAAAGATGTGAATACCATACATATTAAGTACCTATCTTGTTAACTCCGGTGTGAGTACAAGTTAAGAGAATTAAGGAAGAGGATTAAGGAGACTTAAGAAATAAGAATATATGAGGTATG
Organism: Limonium bicolor; assembly: GCA_023374045.1. Lineage (NCBI taxonomy): Eukaryota > Viridiplantae > Streptophyta > Magnoliopsida > Caryophyllales > Plumbaginaceae > Limonium > Limonium bicolor. Next base: position 180,059,993 of record CM041782.1, on the reverse strand, counting down.
AGTCAATATGAGACTATGTGGGAGATAAGAATAAGATAACATTATGGGATACAATTTGATATGATTATGGGTTAGGAAATAGTAATGCTATGAGATATAAGATGGTGAGAATTGGTATGGGACAGTTATAGAACTTAGTAGGAATTTAAGTCTTGAGGTAATTACTTAGAGATGAATCGAGAATGTTTGATGGACTGAGTCCACAGTCGCGAGATGTATTGATTATGATTAGGAAGAACTAAAAAGATAGAAAATTGGACATGAGTGAATTATTTGGATGTTTGAAAATGACGTGGGAGGTGGAACTTGATTTTCTAGGGATCAAGGGAAACCGAACACAAATTGGGGTGGAAGGATAGTTCTACACTGGTGCTGATCACATCAGGGTTGGATGATTCCTGAAACTCCCTACCAGTGGTCACAATTAAATCACAATAAGGATAGAGGCTTTAGGATAAAATGAAATTGGAGTTGATTGTATTTTTAATTAGAGGAATTATTCCTCACATGACCTCGTAAAAAGGATTACCTTTTTACTGAGTCTCGCCCATGAAGTTGAGGACGCACAAGCCTTTGTCTTCGGACCGGTGACATGGGGAGAGCAGCGTGTTTTGTATTCTGGCCCATGGTGACGAGGACGAATGAGCCATTGTCTACGGACCGGTGACATGGGAGAATACGTTGGAAGTTATGTGAATGTTTTAATCATCAAAAGGAACAAAAAGAATTTTGAGTGTTATACATGCGTGAGCATGTTGTGTGATATTTAAGTATAAGAATATGGTGGATCCAATGACCCAATGAGATTAAGTATACGTAAGTATGATCCATATGATCTAAGGAATGAGGTAATACATGTATTCTAATGAGATAAGATGCATGGGAACTTTGGGGACAAAGTTCTTTTAAGGGGGGTAGATTGAAATACCCCAAACCTAAGTATGCTAAGTAAACAACAAATTATGATGTAGTAAGGCTAGAATATGCCTTAGAAAGATTGGTAGACAATTTAAACCAAGGAAAACACAAAAAGTGTCTTAAGGGCAATTAGGGCAAAAATGTGCTCTAAGCTTGGAGAGACTTGGGTGAGTACCCAAATATCATGATAAGACCTTAGTAATATTCTAATGGTCATTTTAAATCAATTATAAAAGAAAACCAAGCTTGAAAACAAGTTAAAACACAAAATGTGCTTTAAGGAGTCTTAAAGCACGTTTTTGAAAAATTGTCTTGTAAATGAGTTTTGAATGGCTAAATATCCATCATTACTCTTTAATTAACATGTGTACTATATAGTATCACATTTGGAAGTCTATATCAATGGGAAATCAAAAATTTCACAACAATGTGCCTTGTTTTGTGAATAGTGAATTAATTAACCTAGTTTACAACATAAGTCTATATAAGAGAGACATTTGGTCAAAAAAAGACTTAAGTACCCTCATTATTAAAAGGGGGCCGGTTTCTTATGAGGTGAGTCACCACCTTCATGAGCCATTAAACAAATAAGAAAGCAAATAAGAGTTATAAAGCAAAAGTACTATTCACCCTTTTGACTTAAATATCTCATTTAACTCACCTCTCTCCTCACCTCTTCATTCTCTCTTATCTTCCCACGATTTCTTGCTCTCTCTCCCTTCTCCATTAACGTGAAGAACAACTCCATGCTAGCTCCATCTAGCTTTGCCCACATCTTGCTCATTTTAGCTCCAAATCCAAAACAAAATACATATTCTTCTTAGTTAGCTCAAGCTCCTTCTTCCTATCTTTTCGAAATTTCAAGAGCTCTGATTTGGTGCCAAGTCAAACCACCATTAGAGGAGGAAACTCAAGCTTGGAGACTCCATTGGCATCTTCATTCTCTTAAGGTAAAGAAAGTGCAAGAAAATCTAGGTTTCCACCATTTTCTTCACATGTCCGAAAATTAGTGCTCATGGGACTCCATTTTAATGCCTTGTTCTAGATTGTTTCTACTCTTCAAAGGAGAGAGGAGGTCCTTCTTGCTTCATATCCAAGCTTGTCTTGAGAAACTAAGGTAAAATAATCACCTTAATACCTTAAAGCATATTTTTAACCTAGGGTTTGTTCCTTAGGGTTAATGTGTTATCTAGTACTCATTGGAGTCATTGGATATTGGTTAGAACATTGGCAAGGAAATACACATTGGTGACCGAGATTGAACAAAGAAAAACCTAAGGAAGGAAGCTTTTTAAGCTTGTAAAAGAACAAGGTAAATTACTTACCTTAAGGTGTTTTATTGTTTAAGGGAATGGGATTTAGATATGTGATGAGTTTAGTGTAGAGTTTACATTAGAAAAAGGGTTATATAAAACCTAGGAGAAACAATGAGCATATTTGTGAACTTGTGACTAAGGAGCAAATGAGGAAAAAGATAGTTTAAGAACATCAAGGTGAATTACAAGAAGCATTTATTTCAATGGGAGCTTTGTTGTGTGTATTCGCAGGTTGAAGGCAATAATGTGGAAATTCAGTGTTTAAGTTTAAGTTATTTAAGGGCCTAAGAGCCATGTCATTTAAGAGCCTTAGTGCTATGCAATTTAAGATTATTGCAATATATTGAGTTTGTCGTGGATGAGATAAGATGAGAAAGGACTTGGTGTGTGTGAGATTATTGTGTGAGAAAAACAATGCATATGGGCATGAGAATATACTAGAGGAGCTATGGCGAAATTTGAGTAGAAAATAAGTGTTTAGGTGAGGGTGGTGAATTAATATGACCTAGGATTTACTGGGAGTCATTATGAGGAATTTGAGTGGAGATTAGTTAACTAAGGAGTTCTTGAGGTTTAGAATGACCTAGAGATGTCTAGGAGGAATTGGAGGATTGGTGAGTGTTTTTGAACACACCAAAATCATGAGATGAGGAATGTAAGACTTGTGCATAAGTTTAAGGAGAAGGTGTAATGCTTAAGGTGATTAAGATATGTCCTAAGGGAATTTAATGACTAAGGAAGTACTAGGAAGTCTTAGAGGTTGTCTTGATGAAAAAGGGGTGAGATAAAGTGTTATAATGAGTTATAATGACTTAGGCATTACTTTGAAGGATTTAGGAATCAAGAGGATGTAATTGAGTATTTAGGACTTAGGTAAATGAAGAACAATGTCAAGGTATTAAAGTAATGGAAGAAATGTATAGGCAAGCTTAAGAGTTTAAGAGTGATGAGTAACAAGTGAAAAGAAGAGAAATTGTGCATGGACATGCAAGATAACCTTGGAAGGTTTAACAAGCAAAGATGGAGTGCAATGATGTTAAGGAGGAGTTATATGGGTTGAAAAGAAACACTTTGGATGGTAGAAGTTTTGGTAAGGTTACAAGTTGGTAATGTAAGGAATTATATGATAAGTGTTAGGAGTGTTTATGAGAATTGAGTAACTGTTTGAGAAGATATTTGGAAGTTGTTTTAATGAGTTTGGTGGAGGTTATAAGGTGGGTTTAAGGTCCAAGATGGTGTTGGACCTATTAGAACACTTGTGGAAGAGTTTGGAATTGAAGGAGACAATTTAAGAGAAAGATCTGTAGAGGACCGACCCAGGGTCCGACCCAGTTTCGGGTCGGTCGGGCCATGTTGAGCCAGCCGGAATGCCTCTGGACTGGACCGACCCAGGGGGTTTGGGTCGGTCGGCTTAGCTTTGGGTCGGTCGGGCAAAGGTTTAACGTAGGAAAATGGGTTCTGTAAGGGACCGACCCAGAGGGTTTGGGTCGGTCGGTCTAGCTTTGGGTCGGTCGGTCTAGCTTTGGGTCGGTCGGATGGGTTTCTGAAATGGTATAAATCCCTAGGTTCCTAAGCAGTCTTCTCTCGCAATTCCTTAATCAGGGTCCTAATCTATCATCAAGCTCTTCAAGTTCTATCGAGTTACCTTGTTACCGAAAAAAGGGGTGAGAGAGAAAGAAAGAGGGATTTGTGACAGCGCAATGCAACAGTGAGGATTCTCGGGTACTGTTCGCGTGCCTTTTATTGAGGGGGTGAACCCCTATTTATAGTGTTTATCACTGGCCTTTTAGCCCATTACATTGTGCCAGGTTGGCACATAAATATCTTGGCGAGCCTAAAAAATATCTGATAAATACCTTACCCTAATTTCCCTATCTTTTGGTCGCTACCCGTACTTGTTTTGCCCTCTTACGGGCCGGTCACAGGCGACCGGTCGTATCCGTGCTATATTTGGTGTATTTGGTGCCCGGTCACAAACGACCGGGCGCCTTCTATACTTATCTCGTACTCCTGGCGACTGGTCGTAAATGACCGATCGAAATGCTTCCTATGGCGACCGGTCACAGACGACCGGTCGCTGCTTGCGGCCTACCTGGGCCTGGACGGGGACGCCCGGTCGTTGCCTTGGCCTCCCTTTCCCTGCTCTTTGCTCTGTTGGGTTGTTGCTCTCTTTTTGGGTCTTCTGGGCGTATTTTCCCCTCTTCATCAGTCCCACAAGTTCTACTTTTGCGTCTTGCGAGGAAAGTAGAACTTAGAACTTGACTCTTTTGGCCCGGTTTGGAGGGTGAGGGTAAAAATTTTGCTTTTTGCTTTCTCGTTGGGCCTTGCCTCCTCGTTTCCTGTCTCCCAGTCCCACAAGTTCCATCTTTTTCCTTCGGAAAAAAGGATGGGACTTCCTAGGGTCCGTGCGATGCGCGTGCGCCATGCCCGTGCTCCACACGCGCCTGCGTTCGTACGAAGTGGCCGTTGCCGAATTTTTATCGTCTCGCGCACGCCAGCCGTCACTGCAGAATGTGCAGAGTCTCTGCAATTTCCTGCAAAAAGCGCCCTTTTGTTTGTTTTTATATTTTAAATATTTCGGAAATTGTGTTACCTCCTTTTAAAGGGTGTTGGGAGGGCAACGTTTTTCTCTTTCCTCCAACTTTCGCACTTCACAAGCTTTCGAATTCTCTCCTTCTCGCTCCGCTATCTCTCGCTTTCTCTCTCTCTCTTCGCTTTGCCTTCTCTTCTCTGCTTCGTTTCGCTGTTTCAATGGCGTCTTCGAGCTCCAGATCGTCTCGTGTTTCCGCCAAAAGTGCCATCGTGGGCTTTAAATCCGATGGGAAATTCCGCCCGACTCTCTTAAAACCTAAGTCCGCTTATTCCAGTAATCGGGAACCGTTGCCCAGCATTCTGGACGTGAAGGCTCTCGATTCGCTTCTCGAGAAGGTGGATGTTCCCACAGGGACGCAGATTTTCCTTCCTTCTGAAGATTCGCATCCCCTGGACGACTTCGGTCGTGGGTACGCTGTGTACTCCGATTTCTTTTTGCGTGGGATGACGGTTCCTCCCCACCCGTTTGTAATGGGGTTTCTAATCCGCCGCTGCTGCACGCTTGCTCAGCTTCACCCGAAGGCAGTGTGTCACCTTCATGCTTACATTGCTCTTTGCGCCGAGAAGGGGGTTGCGCTTTCTGCTACGGAATTCGTTCAGTTCTTTACCAGCAGAGTCGACTCCAACAACTTGACCATATCCGGTCGGTCCGGATATTCACTCTTTGAGTACAAGAAGCTCGCTCAACGCTGGAGCGCCCGGTGGTTTGTCATCCTCCCACCCGCCGGGAGGTATCTCGGGGTCGCCTATTGCCCCTCAATTATCAGGGGCTCCCTGCATAGTCCCACAGTTCCGAAGTCGGAGCTTACCATGTCCCGGGCCCTGAAGGCGGTGGCCGACCTTCATCCGAGTGTTGAGGACTTTTTCACCGGTCCGCGCCTGGCCTCGCTTGCACACTCTGAGGGTAAGAGTTTTCCTCTCCCCTTTCTACTTTCTTTATCGTTTTTGCCTTGCTCCGTACTTACCTACCCCCTTTGGTCGCAGATTTTCCTCAGCTCGGGGCGAAGGTTGGCCCTTTCCACAGCTGGCAGCTGGTGTCCTTCAAGACCGGGGAAGGAAAGGTGGACTACTACGCCACCCTGGAAGCTGTGGAGGAGTCGGCTCTTCGTGAGGAAGAGGCGGTCGTTGTTGGTCGGAAGCGGTCTGGGGGCGAAGCTGATCGCCAGGCAAAGAAGCCGAGACCGGCAAAGGATGGGGAAGGGGGTTCCCCTCGGACTCCAGAGGCCCGGTCGTCTGATACTTCAAACCAACCAGGTACTTGGTACACTAGTCCAGGTTCCGGCCGTCGGGTATTTCTTCCTCTTACGCCCGGGTCAGATCTTATTCTTAGTCCGTGGGACGAGAGAGGGCGTGCATGTGCGGTCTTATCCTTCGTGTTCTACCTGTTATCTTTTCTTCTTTCCCTTTTTTTTTGATTTACTTCTTCGTTGCCTTGGTTGTTACCTGCCGCCAATGTCTAGCTCTCTTTTTTTACCTGGTTTTGTATGTTTCTGTGCTTTGCAGCTCCCGAGGCTGAGAAGGCCAGGGTCGGGGAGGGAGCTGGGCAACCTGGCCCGGTCGAGGCGCCCGGTCAATTGTCTCCTACTCAGCATCGTCAGAAGACTCTTCCCTCAAAGGGTAGGGTGAAGCATATGGCCAAAAGGACGAAGGCCTCCGACATAGTTCATCTTGACGGGTCGGGTGCTTCAGATACTGCTCCGGAACAGGAGCCTTTGGAGGAGACTGCCCCCTCGGGCCCGGGGCTTCAGTACCCGGGTGCGGCGGTGGCAGAGCGGGCCCTGCGCCGGGTACGGCTGAGGGGGAGCCTGCGGATTCAAAGCTTCGTTCGGAGGCGAGGGAGGGTGCCGGGACCGCCACACCGTCTTCACCTCCTCCGCCTGCCCGTGATTCTTTCTGCGGCCCGTCTGCAAAGGATGGCTGGTGCTACCACCGTGGTCAGCCTCTTCCTGTGCTGCCCGTGACGGAGTCATCCTCCTATACCGAGCTGTGGAAAGAAGCCATCCGCAGGTCCGGATCTCCTGATGGCCTCTTCGCCCCTCTGAAGACCACGACCGCGGCCAAAGAGAGGTTGAGGATCGGGGGGGGGGGTGGAGCGGACGCCATCATGCGACACTCCTTCCCGCTGGATGCCTCGCTTAACCATATGTGGCAGGGGATCTACCGAGTGAGCGGCCCATCCTTTCTTAACTTTCGGGTTGCTTCCTTTCCTCCTTTACTTTCTTCTACTTATTATTTTTATTTTGTACAGACGGTGGCCTTTGCACAGGGTGTGGATGTGCACGTGCAATCCCTTCTCTCGAAGCTACGCCTGGAGGAGAGCCGGGCCCGCAATGCCCAGGAGGAATTGAAGATAGAGCGGTCCTCCAACAGCATCTTCGTTGACCATGTTCAAGAGGAGATTTCCAGGCGGGTGCACGAGCAGACCGCTTCCATGAAGAAGGAGCTGGGTGATGCCCGGCGGGCGTGCACAAAGCAGTGCGACAAGTATGAAGAGCAGTTGAAGAAGCTGCGTGAAGAAAACCTTTCCCGAAAAGGTAAAGGAGTTTTGTCGCTAGAGACGGGAGCCGCGTCTTTTGAAAAGGTACGAAGTGAGTTTGCTGTCGCCCGGTTGCCTGCCTTTTCTGACTTGTAGTACTTGGTGGACAGGCCCGAGCTGCCCACAATCAAGAGGTTGAGGGTCTTCGCGCCGAGAAGGCGTTGCTTGCTGAGGATAGGGCCAAACTTTCCCAAGAGCTTTGCTCTGCTTCTGAGGCGAATGCTATCCTCAAAGGAGAGTTGTCGTCTTTCGAGGCGAAGGCGGCAGAGACGGCCCGGTTGGGCGAGGTCCTGGCCTCCGAGAAAGAGAAGCTATCTGCCGAGCTCCACAGGTTGTCTGGTGAGCTTGCGGCTTGCAAGGAACAACTGCTTTCCTCCGAAGAGAAAGTAAGGGTGTTGGAGGAGGAGTCCGCTAGGCTGCGGTTAGAAAACTCCGAGCTGGCTGCGAGAGGTGATTCTTCGCCTCCTTATTCGTTCCTTATTGTCCTTCTTGCTCTTTTTGACAAAAGTTTTCCTCCTTTCCTTTTCTTTGCTTAGGCTCGAGGCCTGGGAATCCCATTGAGGGACTGGAGAAGTTAAACCTGCGGATCGACGACCTCGAGGAGGAGTTGATTGCCGCAAACGCTAGCCGTGACCGGTACCGGGCTTACGGTCAGACCTTGGAGCAGCAAGTGGCCAGCCTCGAGGCTTACTCTCGGAGGGTGCGAGAGGACCTGCGGCAGCAGAGCACGAAGCTTGCTCACCTGAAGGAGTCCTTCACTTCTCAATGTGGGAAGATGGTGAAGTCGTGCCGGCAGATTGTCTCGAGGTTCTTCACGGGTAAGGGGGAGGTTATGGATGACGGCCTTTACCGGGAGCTGTCTTTCCAAGAGGTCGCGCAGAAGACCTCCTTTTATGAGGTGCTTGAGAAGTTCGGGCGCCTTCCGGGGGAGACGTGCCTTGTCCCTGGCCAGGCGTCTTTTCTTCCTCCCGGGAGTACCGCGCATCAGGGTGGTGTGGGCCTCCGATCGTCCCCCGGGAGGTCTGGGTCTTCGGAGAGCGTACAAGGGGCTGCTCCCGCGAATCTTGATACTGTATAGGAGACTTAGACCAGAGAAAGTTTTTAGATTAGGCTTAGTTAGCTTTCTTTGTCTCTTTCTTTTGTTTCGATATTGTACATGTTTCCAACGATTAATGGAATTACTCGCCAGATGTTTTGCTAATTGGTGCCATTTTGTTTCGTGACGGGTCGTTTTCTTAGACCTGTCGCTTTTGATTGTGCGCATTACCGATTTTTTTTCTTAGCCGATTTGTTTTGCGGATGAGACCGGTCATGCTCGAGCGACCGGTCGTTCCGTTTTTATCTTAAGGACGCGACCTGGTCGTTCTTGACGACCGGTCGTTTCGGTCCTCGCCCGGTCGCTCTTTGGTGACCGGGCGCTTCTGTGTGTTCTTTCCCTATCCTTGCTTTTGGTAGCCAAGCGATGGTACTCGTGGTTGTCCCCCCTTTCCTTTTTCTCGTGAGAGGGAGAAAGAGTTTGCAAGGGGGGATTCAGCCGAGGTACGGTGTGGCGTCCCACACCTAATGATTCACCCATTACAGGCGACCAGAGCTCCCAGAGTTTCCAGAGATGGGTTTTCCGTTCTTGTTCTTGTTTGAGTGCGACAACTCGTAGCAAGATTTTTCAGGGCATTGCATCCTGTAGGGCATGGCCCGGGTGTTTCTTTTCCAGGGCATTGCATCCTGTAGGGCATGGCCCGGGTGTTTCTTTTCCAGGGCATTGCATCCTGTAGGGCATGGCCCGGGTGTTTCTTTTCCAGGGCATTGCATCCTGTAGGGCATGGCCCGGGTGTTTCTTTTCAGGGCATTGCATCCTGTAGGGCATGGCCCGGGTGTTTCTTTTTCAGGGCATTGCATCCTGTAGGGCATGGCCCGGGTGTTTCTTTTCCAGGGCATTACATCCTGTTTCTTTTGCGTTCGAATTTTTCCAAAAATAACTTCTTTATTGATGTTGTCAATGAGTTACATCGATTTTCATACATAGAATTTCTTGAGACATTCCGCATGCCAGGAATGGGGCAGTTCGTATCCCTCGACATTTTTCAGGTGATATGAAGCCCGTCCAACCTTCTGATGGATAATGTAAGGACCTTCCCACTGGGGGTCGAGTTTTTTGGGCTGCTTAACCTCCCTTAGGACAAGCTCGCCGGGGACAAAGCTTCGTTCCCTGACCCTGCGGTTGAAGTACCTCTCGACTTTCCTCTTGTCTTTTACCATCCGGGCGGCTGCCACGGCTCTCTCTTCTTCGAGAAGGTCTAGGCGGTCTTTTACCCCTTCGTTGTTGAGCTGCTCATCATAGGACTCGCAACGAACCGACGGGATCATAATTTCAGCTGGAACGACCGCCTCCAGGCCGTAAGTTAATCTGAAAGGTGTTTCTCCCGTCGGTCCCTTTTCCGTCGTTCGGTAGGACCATAAGATTTGGTGCAATAGTTCGGCCCATCCTCCTTTCTTGCTTCCTAACTTTCTTTTCAAGGCTTTGATGATCTGTCCGTTTGCGTTCTCGACCTGCCCGTTGGGGGGGTGCGCCACTGACGCGAATCTTATCTCGATTTTCCACTGTTCACAAAACTCCCGGAAACTGTCGCAATTGAACTGCGTCCCATTGTCGGTTATTATGGTCCTTGGCAACCCGAATCTACATACAATGTGTTTCCATATGAACTCTTGCGATCTCTTGGCTGTGATGGACACGGTTGGCATTGCCTCCACCCATTTTGTGAAATAATCAATGGCCACATATACGAACCTAAACCTCCCGGGAGATGCTTCTGGGAAGGGACCAATGATGTCCAATCCCCACATTGCGAACGGGATCGGGGACAGTATGGCCTTTTGCACGGCCGGGGGGTTATGTATTTTGCTGCCGTGTTCCTGGCACCTGACGCATTTCCGAATGTATTCCTTACAGTGGTTTTGCATTCTCGGCCAGTAGTAGCCGAGCCTCATGATTTTGTGGGTCGTGGCTCTTTCTCCCTGGTGGTTTCCGCAAACCCCTTCATGTACCTCCTTTATAAGTTCACCTCCCTCTTCGTCCGTGACGCATCTGAGGGCGGGCCTGGCGAACGATCTTTTGTAGAGGCGTCCCTCTTCGAAAAAGAATGATGCCGCTCGTCGCTTCAGGGTCCTGGCCCTTTATCCTCCGAGGGCAATTTCCCTTCAAGGATGTACTCCACGATCGGGGTCATCCAAGATTCTTCTGGCACGAGGGGCTCAGCCATCAGGACCCGTGCCTCGTCTACGCTCGGGTTGGTCTTTGTCTCCAACCACACCTTACCTGGTATCCTTTCGGCCATGCTTGCTAACTTCGCCAGCGCGTCCGCTTCGGTGTTTTTTGTCCGAGGAAGGTGTTTCAGCTCACATCTCGAGAAGCTGGCCTTTAGCTCTTGAACCCTTAGCAAGTATCTCCAGAGCTTTTCTTCCTTGACCTCGTATATGTTGTCGTGCTGGCGGGTGACCAGCAAGGAGTCTGAGTATATCTCCAGGTCTGTCGCACCTAGGGCGATGGCGACCTCTAGGCCTTGAATGAGAGCTTCGTACTCAGCCTCGTTGTTAGTTACTTCGAATTCCAGTCGGAAGGCATAATTGATGTCCCGTCCGTCGGGAGTCTGGACTACAATCCCCGCTCCCGCTCCCGTTTTGCACCGAGCACCGTCTACCTGGATGATGAATGGGGCGGGTGGCTTTCCTTCTTCTTGGTCGAAGCTGGTTTCCGTTATGAAGTCTGCTAGGGCCTGAGCTTTGATCGCCGTCCTTGGTAAAAAGTTGATTTCGTATTGGGTGAGTTCAACTGCCCAACTTACCATGCGTCCTGACGCACTGGGGTTGTTCGTTATTTGCTTCAACGGCCAGTTGGTCCTTACAAGGATTCGGTGCGATTGGAAGTACGGTCGCAGCTTCCGGGACGCCACCACTAGAGCCAGGAAGACCTTCTCAATATTGGTGTAGCGTCTTTCTACGGGAGTCAGGATTTTTCCTGTGTAGTAGACGGGGATCTCCTTCTTTTCGTCCTCCATGATTAGGACTGCTGCCACCGCCCAGGCCGATGCGGATAAGTAGAGATAGAGGTCTTGACCGGGCGTTGGGACTCCCAGCTTGGGTAACTCTCGAAGCATTTCTTTGATCTTCTCGAAGGCTTCTTTGCATTCTTGACTCCACTGGAACTTGCTGTTCTTTCTCAACGTGTTAAAAAACGGGATTGCCTTTTCTTGCAATTTTGAACAAAACCTGCTTAGGGCGGTGAGTCTCCCGTTAAGGGCCTGGACGTCCTTGATGCTCCTGGGGGGGCTGAGGTCGAGAATCGCCTGGGTCTTTTCTGGATCGACCTCTATTCCCCCTGCCCAACGATGAAACCAAGGAATTTTCCTTTGGTGACTCCGAATACACACTTCTCCGGGTTTAGCTTGATTTGGAATTTGTCAAGCGTGGTGAATGTCTCCTCCAAGTCTTTCATGTGCTGCTCCTTGGACGGGCTTCTCACGACTATGTCATCCACATAGGCCTCCACATTTCTCGAGAGTTGCTCCCGGAACACTTTGTCTATCATTCGTTGGAAAGTCGCGCCGGCGTTTTTTAGCCCGAATGGCATCACCTTATAGCAGAAGACTCCTGCCGAGGTGACGAAAGAAGTTTTCTCGGAGTCCTTCTCGTTCATCTTTATCTGGTTATACCCGGAGAATGCATCTAGGAAGCTCAGGACGGAGCTTTGGGCTGACGAGACGACCAGTCGGTCAATCGATGGCAATGGGTAAAAATCTTTGGGACATGCCTTATTCAGGTCGGTGAAGTCCACACACATTCTCCATTTCCCATTAGATTTCTTTACCATGACTACGTTCGCCAGCCACTTGGGGTAAGACACTTCTCTGATAAAGCCCGCCTGCAGGAGTTTTTTGACTTCTTCTCGAGCAGCCTGGTCCCTCTCGGCCCCGATCACCCTTCTTCTTTGGCGGATTGCTGGATGCGCGGGGTCTACGTTGAGGTCATGCTGGATAACGTCTGGGTCTATTCCGGGCATCTCTTCCGTGCTCCAGGCGAACGTGGCCCTTCTTTTTTCCAGGAATCTTGTTAGATGGACTTGTTCTTCGCTGTCAAAGGCATTTCCAATCTTGAAGGATTTGTTAGGGTCAGTTCGAAGAGGTACCTCTTTTGGGAGATCAGGGGGCCCCGTACCGTTCCGCCGTTTCGTCGGGGAGGGGGAGCTTTCCCTTGAATTCCTTCTCAGACCCCACGGTTTTGACAGTCTCATTTCCTGGTAGGTTTTCCATGATCCGTACCTCGCATACCCGCGCGACTTTCTGGCTCCCTCTTACCGTGACGAGCTTCCCTGACCTGGTCAGGTACTTCATCTTCAGGTGCTACAGATGGCTCTGAAGGCATTTATTCCCGGCCGCCCGAGGTACATGTTGTACCCAGAGAGCCCGGGAAGGATGAAGGCCGTCAGCTCTTCCGTGCGCCTCTCGTCCCCTTGCCCTAGGGTAATGGTGAAGTCGACGCTCCCTGTAGATTTAGCCGAGATTCCTCCTACAAAACCTCCCAGTACGGCTGAGTAAGGTTTGATCTTATCTTCCGGTATTTCGAGTTTCCTTACTGCCTCGACAGAAATGACGTTTGCACCTGCCCCGCTATCGACCAGGATTCCTCCCATCATGCGGTCATTTACCTGAGCCCTTATGACCAGTGGATCGTTGTGGGGTACAGGACTCCGTCTTCATCGTCCTCGGTGAAGTAGATTGGGGGGAGCTTTTGGTGCTTCGTATCCTTCTTGTCCGGGAGTTCCCGGTGAACCTCGTGGACGTGTCTTTTCCTCTCATTGGGGGTCAGGGGCCCTACTTCTGAGAATAGTCCTGTAAGCATTCTCAAGGAGGATTTCATTAGTTTTTTTTTATTGTTGTTTTATTCGTGGATTTCGAGATATGTGAAACTTTATCGGGATGCAACTACTCATATATAAGAAAGCTTTAATAAAAAGTAACGAATTACAGCCCCCAGTCGGGTACAGAGGTGATTTTTTTTTCTTCTAAAAGGGGGGACTTCGCCCCCTATCCTAGAGAATTACCCTAGGCAATTTACAGACCTGTAATTACCCCGAAGGACTTGCTATGGTCCAATTCGGGGTGGACCTCTCCCTCTGGTTTTGGCCGAGAGGACTGGCTACCATGGGCTGCCTCTGCTGGCCTCCCCTTCCTTTCTTCTTGTTCTCCTCAATTATCCTTAGCTCCTTGGCGAGGTTCGCACAGTTTACGGTTCTGTGGCTGCGGTGCCCATGGTACTCACAGAAGGCCACCGGCACCTCTCCCGGGAAGGGTTTTCTTGGTGGGGGTAGAAGCCCTTCTCTTACGGCGGCGGCATATTTTCCTGGGTCTATCGATACCGTCGGGAAAGTTCTGGAGCTCGAGGCTTGCTGTCCCTGGGGGGTCGGGGTTTTGGAATAAGGCTTGTATCGGCTTCCCCCCTGGTGCGATCCTCCGGCCGCAACCGCCCCACCTGTCTGGCCTGCCTTCTTCTCACCCACAGCTGGGGCTCTAAAGCTGTTGAGGAGCTCCTTGGCCTTATTCTCCGCAACTTCCGACTTGAGGAAGTCGTGGATCATCTCAGCTAACTCACCATGCGACTTTGGCGCCTTGGTGGCTATCTTTCCAGCGAGGCGTGGGTGGGCCAAGCCATTACCGAAGGCTTTGATCAGTATCTTCTCATCGATGTCGTCGATTTCAGCCACCTGCTTGTGGAACCGCTCGCTGTATTCCTTTACAGTCTCTCCCTTCGCCTGCTTTACATCCATGAGCTCTATCGTTTCTCTTTTCACCTTCTTACTGGCCGCAAAGTACTGTTGGAATTCCTCGGTCAGCTGTTTGAAACTGGAGATCGACTGGGGTGGTCTGGACGAGATCCAGCTCAAGGCCCTCTTGGAAAGTGTTCCAGGGAACAAATTGCACAGGGCGAGGGAGCTAATCCCCTGGGTGTTCATGGCGAACATGAACTTCTTTATGTGCTGAGCGGGATCCCCAGTGCCATCGTACTTCTCCACCGCCGGGGCGACGAAGTGAGGCGGGAGTTTAGCTCTGCGGATCTTCTCAGAGAAGGGGTACAGGCTCATGTCAATGGTATCATCTTCTTCTTCTTCGATGGTGATTAAGGCCTCCCCACGGGTGCCTCTTTTCCCGTCATTGCTTCCGGCCGCATCCCGTCCCTTCAGGAGGTCTATCGCCTCGGACATCTCCTCCCACTTTCGCTGGAATTCCTCGTCCCTCTGCATCAATTCCTGTTGCAGGAGCTCGTTTCCTTCCACGATTTTTTCGTCGATTGATCTAGTGAGGCTCGCCAGCATGTTTTCCAAGTCTTTTTTGGAAATGGAGTCGTGGGTTGCCTCGGGCCCAGTGCTTCCGTCGTTGGTTTGCAGATTTTTCCTTGTTCTGGGTGCCATCTTCGTACCTAACCTGCAAAAAACACAATTTTGCTCTCAGATGTGTCGACTTCGTATGTTTTCCAAAGTTATTATTCTTGTTGGTGGACTCGTGGTTGCTAGATCTGAGCTGTTCTCTTCCCACAGACGGCGCCAAATGAAATGGTATAAATCCCTAGGTTCCTAAGCAGTCTTCTCTCGCAATTCCTCAATCAGGGTCCTAATCTATCATCAAGCTCTTCAAGTTCTATCGAGTTACCTTGTTACCGAAAAAAGGGGTGAGAGAGAAAGAAAGAGGGATTCGTGACAGCGCAATGCAACAGTGAGGATTCTCGGGTACTGTTCGCGTGCCTTTTATTGAGGGGGTGAACCCCTATTTATAGTGTTTATCACTGGCCTTTTAGCCCGTTACATTGTGCCAGGTTGGCACATAAATATCTTGGCGAGCCTAAAAATATCTGATAAATATCTTACCCTAATTTCCCTATCTTTTGGTCGCTACCCGTACTTGTTTTGCCCTCTTACGGGCCGGTCACAGGCGACCGGTCGTATCCGTGCTATATTTGGTGTATTTGGTGCCCGGTCACAAACGACCGGGCGCCTTCTATACTATATCTCGTACTCCTGGCGACTGGTCGTAAATGACCGATCGAAATGCTTCCTATGGCGACCGGTCACAACGACCGGTCGCTGCTTGCGGCCTACCTGGGCCTGGACGGGGACGCCCGGTCGTTGCCTTGGCCTCCCTTTCCCTGCTCTTTTTGCTGTTGGTTGTTGCTCTCTTTTTTGGGTCTTCTGGGCGTATTTCCCCTCTTCAGTTTCAAAAGATGGAAGATTTCTGCAATGGACCGACCCAGGGTTGGGTCGGTCGGTTGGGTCGGTCGACCCTTAACACTAAAAAAAAAAACGAAATTTTGAATTCTAAGAATGGTAATGGGTAATGAGAATACCTTTGGTAGGGTGGTAATGATTAGGACCCGAAAACTTAAGGGATTAAGTTAAGTTAAGTATAAACTTAAAAGTGTAAGGTTAAGTTGTAAGATTAAGTGGTAAGACTTAAGAGGTGATAGTGGGAATCGTTAAGTAAGTTAAGTAGGTTAAGTAAGTTGAATTAACTAAGTGATTAATAACCAAAACTGAATGAATTTTTAGACTTGGAATTTGGACTCCGGAAGAGAGTAAGCAACCAAACGGCCAACGGTGAACGGTACAGTTCTCTGTGACCTGCTTGCTAACGAGGTGTCCCTCGGCTTGTGTGCTATTTGTTTTTGTGTGCTCACTAAACAGAATAAAGCATGCAACCGGAATAATATATTATTTTATGTTGGTGATGTTTGAAAACTACACAACATACGTGAGAACTTACTAACCAATGTTTAGTAAGAAATTGAGTGAGACTAAGGAACGCCCTAATAAGGGACGATTGAACCGAAAAAGGTTAACCAACAAACATGGTCTTGAGACTATTACTAACTGGAACTTGAGTGAGGAAACCCGGGACCGATCTCCGGTCATGCATGCTAAGGAAAAAAGGGGGACGGTATCTGAATCAGATCCGCCCTCCGCTTAAGGACTTGTTCGGACTTGTAGCCTAGGGCCGGTTGCCGGCTCAGCTACGCTGGATTCCCGTCCAGGGTAGGTGGCATTAAGATGGTGTGGTGGGATCACCTAAATCCCAGGTTTGGACTTAGGCTACAACCATTCCCCTCCAGGAACGGTTTGTATTTGAGAATAAGTTAAGATAAGATAAGTTACAATCATTCCTTTTTAAAGGATGATTTGTATTATTAAATTAAGATAAGTTACAATCACTCCTCTTTAAAGGATGATTCGTATTATTATTAAGATTAAGATTAAGTTAAGATTAAGATAAGTTTACAATCATTCCTTTTAAAGGATGATTTGTATTGTTAAGATTAAGATTAAGTTAAGGTTAAGATGAGTTGCAACCATTCCTCTTTAAAGGATGGTTTTATAATTAAGATTAAGATATGTGACATCCACCCTTATTAAAGGATGGTGTTTCTAAGATTAAGATAACGACTAAGATTGAGGTGAGATAAGTTGGACTAAGATTAAGAGGGAACATTACTTAAGGTTAAATACTAACTCTCTAATTAAGGGACCAATTAAGTCGTTCATTGTGTGTGAACTTTGATTGTTCATATATGGATTGTTGTTTCAGCTATCTATTATGTTGTGCATTTAATCAACCTCCATGCTATCGACAATTAGTCGTCGTAGCCACGTTAGCTTGGGGCCATGAGGGGATCGTACCAGCATTCGTGCTGACCCCCTTTGGGGGCTGTTTTTACTACACAGGTACATCAGGAAGCGGCCGTCGCAAGAGTAAGAAGAGGATACAAGTGTTAAGGATTAAGTGTGACCTACGAGTTGCATATACACTCGTATGACAATTGAGTTAGTAAGATGTATAGGTTGTGAGAGGATTGTAAGAGGAATATGTATTTGGTTAAGGTTGTTATGTACTAATGTTCGGTATATTCTGTAGTCATACCGTGGCTAGGTCCTGGATTGTAAAGAATTCCGCTGTGACATGTTTATATATATACTGTTAGTTGCGAGACCACATTTGGATTGAGTTGGGGTTACAAAAAGTGGTATCAGAGCGTAGTTACGCTCTGAAGACAAGAAATACCGAACTTAGGGGAATGTTGAGGTTAAGATTGAGTTATGGGTTAAGGGTTGAAGAGATGAGAGGGGCGTAGTCAGGACTTCCCGGTGTTTTACCGGACATCCATAGTACCTAGGCCCGCCCTCCACATCCCTAACCCTAAATATGTGGAACAAACGCCAGAGAGAAGAAACCTTCTCTTACTCGGGAAACCCGATCTGGCAGTTAGCTAACAATAAGCAGTATGAGAAACATCTTTTGCACAACAGTCACGGAGAACTTGGGGGTTTGCAATGGAGCGCACAGAGAAAACAGGCGCTTCCTATGGAATACTATCAGTAAGGGAACGGAAATTACCGGCAACATGGGTCGACATGCTACGCAGTCGAAATAACCCGCATACCAATGATAAGGAAAGCACTACGGGTGCAATAGAAGGAAAAAGAGAAGTGACATGAGTACCGGACAGTGGTCCGAAGGAGCATAACAGTAGGATAATACAGAGCATGAGGATTGAGATTACTGGAAGGTCCAGTTAAGAAACGGGAACTCATATAAATTGTTTCCGAAATGGACTACGATGTAGTGCCTAAAGGAGAATCATTACTGAGTAACCACAACAAATGTGTGGAGACAGGAGCGAGGATTAAGACATAAGAAAATATTAAGGGATTCCCTCAGAAAGAGGAATGCCCTGATAAATGACAGTACTGTCAAACAACAAGGAAACTGCCGGTGGTCGGTTATCCAAAATAAGAGATTATCGAAGGAGTCCCGAGGGCTACCAATTACATGGAAATTAGAAGGAAGTATCACTACCGAAGTACCTTGTACCAATAACCCATCCTGCATGGCGCACTTGCTATAGCAAGTGCTACCACGGTTAAGCTACACGGAAAGCCATCATGGCAAGATAGGAGAACGCTACAGTTGTAGCATATACTAATACCGGATGGTAAACCCATAGAACAAAAAAAATAGGACCTTGGAGGGGCCTGACGGCCTGACCATGATGAGATGAGCCACATCAGTCAGCAGGGAGCTGAGCTTAGACGAAATACTAAACCGTATAAATATTAGCAACGGTATAACCCACTACAACAACAACCGACAGTATGGTAAGAACACCAACCTCAAACTCCACGAGGAAAACCTAAGAGATCGCTCGGAAATGCGAGCAAAAACACTATATAAGCAATGATACAAGGGATGTATTATAAGATACCATTGAGACCGTTGACATAACGTTTTCTAAAAAGAGTGGGATAAAGCTCCCGAGATGACCGTTAAAACTTGCAGATAACAACATTCTTCAATGAAGACGTTGGAAAACCCAGAAAACAAGGATAAAGGAAATAAACGTAAGCTATAACCTACTAAGGATTAAACGTACAATCCTGGAAAAAGGAAAGCTCAGAGGACTACCCCCACAGCGGGCATAGTCAAGCCGAACAACTGATGAATGACAGCTTTGTCAAAGACATCAAGTAACCTCAGATCACCTGAACAACTTCCCTAGCAGGAAGCAGGATGCAGCAACTTATTATGAAATCCGATACTACATTTAGTATGTAACCTAACGGTGGATAGTGCTCAAAGAACCAGAATCTTATAGGGATGACCTGCAGATGAGTAAGAGTACAAATAATGAACTGAGACATTAAGCACTAAGAGCCTACGAGCCAAGGATGTTAACCACATCAGAGCCCGAGGCGCATAAGTTATAGAGAGCTTGTTTAAGCCACGAAGGAACTGCAATGTGTAGATGTGAACGGTTACAAACCTATAACTTAGATTGGGGAAGATATTACTAAGAAAGGGTACCAATGAGAATATTGAGATAATGCTAAGGACAGGAGCGGAGAACGAACCATGCCTTTTAGGGTGGGGATACCTCTCCTTGTTGTGAGGCCATGAGTAGGAATGAACCCCTCAAAAGGGCTTTCACATATTAGAGATAAAATACACTTTATTTAGAAAATGGGAACTATGAACCTTGAGATTACCTTAGAACATACCAGATACACTTGAGTAATAAGGAAGGTTGCACAGATAGACCCCATATCCAACACCCAGGATGTAAGAATTAGAAATGGTCAGAGATAAACATTGTGACTGCACATTATGGCACGTCAATTAATCAATGCTCAGAAGAGCTTGTGATTCAGTGGATGACTTCTTCAGTAACCAGTTAGACTACATGGTAGATAACATCACTAAGGATGAAAGAAAGCGAAAGAAATTAGCCTACTTACGAATCTGAGATTGGAGCAGAACATCTTTACATCAAGAGTTAACTATTTTACAACACCGTACGGCAACCGCCATACACCGGAATGAGAGAACTCCCAGTGTGTTTACACCAAGTGGGGATTGAGTATAAGGTAAGGCATTAGAACAAGTGAATAAGAGGTTGCACCACAAATGGGCAACATGGTAAGGGCCAACTACCATGATAGTAGTGGTCGTGAGTACAATAGTTAGATAAGTGGATTAAGTCATGGTGCGCAGTAAGGCGACCATTATGTATGAGCCGTCAAATATTGACACTGAGGCAATTAGATTTATGAGTTAAGACCAGCATAAGTAAGAAAATAAGATGGTAGACGGACTGTGCATTGATGCCAGTAGTCTGGACATGGTTTGGTAAGATTACACAGGAAGCACACAACCCATTCCTTAAGGAACTGGAAGTGCTTTCCCAATAGAATGAATATGAGAAAGAAGATAAGAGGCTCTATGGAAAGAGACCTAAGCTACTAAGAAATAGAATCAATACGGAATACAGAAAGGAGCTGGAGCATACCATACCCAAGAACGCAGTAAATGGATTTCCCTTGATTAACTTCAAGAAGAACAATAAATGTTATTATGGAACAATGAAAGAGGAGATCGACAACAGAATACTTCATAATTAGCAATAGCTAAACGTGTGACGGACACTATGAGTTTACTAAAACGAGACGTGGGACGACTGCACCCCACCGGGGCATGCAGGCCTGACACGCTCATTTATGAGTTAGTTGGGTAAGTAGTAATGTACCAGTAAGGTACCCCATGCATGTAGACGAGTGGTGTAAGGAACACGGGAGGTAGTCGACTCCGTACCACGGACAGCGACACAAGATCAGACAAGAGCAGCCATTACCGCAAACAGTTGAAGAGAAATTCAGTTGAATCAGCAACATAGAGGAACCAGAGAACAAATAATTAAGGACTAAAGACGTACACAAGTGCGAAGAGCATGGATTGTTAAGTACAGACATTGGACATGTCTTAAGATGAATAAGATTAAACTGTAAAGTGCAATAAGCACTAAACAGTAGTTTCAGATTAGGAATCATCCTCAGACCAAAGGTCAGTTGGGGAGAACAATTTAGACATTCGAGAAAATACTAAGAGTATGAGCATAAGATCTTCAAGGAGAATAGGCAGACGAGTTACAAACTCATTAAGGCCGTGTATATATAAAGATAACACGTGTCCATTGAGACAATTAAGCCTAAGATTATTAGAGTCGCGCAGCGGAAGCTAGCAGACCACTACTTTGAGATTAGACCAAACTAAGTTAAGAATACGGTATAAGCACCGTTAAGAATCCTCGATACAGAGACTAAGTCATTTCTGATCGAATTATAAGTAAGATAGATGATGGAAGCTAGAATGCTTGGTGAGAATTAGACATCTTGAACTTATGTTCAAGGATGATATAATGCAGATTACGTGGGCGTAATCCATTTTAAGGGGGGTAGAGCGAAAACCGCTTAGCGTACGTTTGTGTGTTGAGTACATAAACTACGGTGTGCATAGCACAAAATAATTTGAGAATATGTTTTACATAAACATTTTGAGATAAATCATGGTTATTGCACACAGAAGATGTGAATACCATACATATTAAGTACCTATCTTGTTAACTCCGGTGTGAGTACAAGTTAAGAGAATTAAAGAGACTTAAGAAATAAGAATATATGAGGTATGAGTCAATATGAGACTATGTGGGAGATAAGAATAAGATAACATTATGGGATACAATTTGATATGATTATGGGTTAGAAAATAGTAATGCTATGAGATATAAGATGGTGAGAATTGGTATGGGACAGTTATAGAACTTAGTAGGAATTTAAGTCTTGAGGTAATTACTAAGAGATGAATCGGGAATGTTTGATGGACTGAGTCCACACTCGGGAGATGTATTGATTATGATTAGGAAGAACTAAAAAGATAGAAAATTGGACATGAGTGAATTATTTGGATGTTTGAAAATGACGTGGGAGGTGGAACTTGATTTTCTAGGGATCAAGGGAAACCGAACACAAATTGGGGTGGAAGGATAGTTCTACACTGGTGCTGATCACATCAGGGTTGGATGATTCCTGAAACTCCCTACCAGTGGTCACAATTAAATCACAATAAGGATAGAGGCTTTAGGATAAAATGAAATTGGATTTGATTGTATTTTTAATTAGAGGAATTATTCCTCACATGACCTCGTAAAAAGGATTACCTTTTTACTGAGTCTCGCCCATGAAGTCGAGGACGCACGAGCCTTTGTCTTCGGACCGGTGACATGGGGAGAGCAGCGTGTTTTGTATTCTGGCCCATGGTGACGAGGACGAATGAGCCATTGTCTACGGACCGGTGACATGGGAGAATACGTTGGAAGTTATGTGAATGTTTTAATCATCAAAAGGAACAAAAAGAATTTTGAGTGTTATACATGCGTGAGCATGTTGTGTGATATTTAAGTATAAGAATATGGTGGATCCAATGACCCAATGAGATTAAGTATACGTAAGTATGATCCATATGATCTAAGGAATGAGGTAATACATGTATTCTAATGAGATAAGATGCATGGGAACTTTGGGGACAAAGTTCTTTTAAGGGGGGTAGATTGAAATACCCCAAACCTAAGTATGCTAAGTAAATAACAAATTATGATGTATTAAGGCTAGAATATGCCTTAGAAAGATTGGTAGACAATTTAAACCAAGGAAAACACAAAAAGTGTCTTAAGGGCAATTAGGGCAAAAATGTGCTCTAAGCTTGGAGAGACTTGGGTGAGTACCCAAATATCATGATAAGACCTTAGTAATATTCTAATGGTCATTTTAAATCAATTAGAAAAGAAAACCAAGCTTGAAAACAAGTTAAAACACAAAATGTGCTTTAAGGATCTTAAAGCACGTTTTTGAAAAATTGTCTTGTAAATGAGTTTTGAATGGCTAAATGTCCATCATTACTCTTTAATTAACATGTGTACTATATAGTATCACATTTGGAAGTCTATATCAATGGGAAATCAAAAATTTCACAACAATGTGCCTTGTTTTTGAATAGTGAATTAATTAACCTAGTTTACAACATAAGTCTATATAAGAGAGACATTTGGTCAAAAAAGACTTAAGTACCCTCATTATTAAAAGGGGGCCGGTTTCTTATGAGGTGAGTCACCACCTTCATGAGTCATTAAACAAATAAGAAAGCAAATAAGAGTTATAAAGCAAATACTATTCACCCTTTTGACTTAAATATCTCATTTAACTCACCTCTCTCCTCACCTCTCATTCTCTTCTCTTCCCACGATTTCTTGCTCTCTCTCCCTTCTCCATTAATGTGAAGAACAACTCCATGCTAGCTCCATCTAGCTTTGCCCACATCTTGCTCATTTTAGCTCCAAATCCAAAACAAAATACATATTCTTCTTAGTTAGCTCAAGCTCCTTCTTCCTATCTTTTCGAAATTTCAAGAGCTCTGATTTGGTGCCAAGTCAAACCACCATTAGAGGAGGAAACTCAAGCTTGGAGACTCCATTGGCATCTTCATTCTCTTAAGGTAAAGAAAGTGCAAGAAAATCTAGGTTTCCACCATTTTCTTCACATGTCCGAAAATTAGTGCTCATGGGACTCCATTTTAATGCCTTGTTCTAGCTTGTTTCTACTCTTCAAAGGAGAGAGGAGGTCCTTCTTGCTTCATATCCAAGCTTGTCTTGAGAAACTAAGGTAAAATAATCACCTTAATACCTTAAAGCATATTTTTAACCTAGGGTTTGTTCCTTAGGGTTAATGTGTTATCTAGTACTCATTGGAGTCATTGGATATTGGTTAGAACATTGGCAAGGAAATACACATTGGTGACCGAGATTGAACAAAAAAACCTAAGGAAGGAAGCTTTTTAAGCTTGTAAAAGAACAAGGTAAATTACTTACCTTAAGGTGTTTTATTGTTTAAGGGAATGGGATTTAGATATGTGATGAGTTTAGTGTAGAGTTTACATTAGAAAAAGGGTTATATAAGACCTAGGAGAAACAATGAGCATATTTGTGAACTTGTGACTAAGGAGCAAATGAGGAAAAAGAGATAGTTTAAGAACATCAAGGTGAATTACAAGAAGCATTTTATTTCAATGGGAGCTTTGTTGTGTGTATTCGCAGGTTGAAGGCAATTTGTGGAAATTCAGTGTTTAAGTTTAAGTTATTTAAGGGCCTAAGAGCCATGTCATTTAAGAGCCTTAGTGCTATGCAATTTAAGATTATTGCAATATATTGAGTTTGTCGTGGACGAGATAAGATGAGAAAGGACTTGGTGTGTGTGAGATTATTGTGTGAGAAAAACAATGCATATGGGCATGAGAATATACTAGAGGAGCTATGGCGAAATTTGAGTAGAAAATAAGTGTTTAGGTGAGGGTGGTGAATTAATATGACCTAGGATTTACTGGGAGTCATTATGAGGAATTTGAGTGGAGATTAGTTAACTAAGGAGTTCTTGAGGTTTAGAATGACCTAGAGATGTCTAGGAGGAATTAGAGGATTGGTGAGTGTTTTTGAACACACCAAAATCATGAGATGAGGAATGTAAGACTTGTGCATAAGTTTAAGGAGAAGGTGTAATGCTTAAGGTGATTAAGATATGTCCTAAGGGAATTTAATGACTAAGGAAGTACTAGGAAGTCTTAGAGGTTGTCTTGATGAAAAAGGGGTGGGATAAAGTGTTATAATGAGTTATAATGACTTAGGCATTACTTTGAAGGATTTAGGAATCAAGAGGATGTAATTGAGTATTTAGGACTTAGGTAAATGAAGAACAATGTCAAGGTATTAAAGTAATGGAAGAAATGTATAGGCAAGCTTAAGAGTTTAAGAGTGATGAGTAACAAGTGAAAAGAAGAGAAATTGTGCATGGACATGCAAGATAACCTTGGAAGGTTTAACAAGCAAAGATGGAGTGCAATGATGTTAAGGAGGAGTTATATGGGTTGAAAAGAAACACTTTGGATGGTAGAAGTTTTGGTAAGGTTACAAGTTGGTAATGTAAGGAATATATGATAAGTGTTAGGAGTGTTTATGAGAATTGAGTAACTGTTTGAGAAGATCTTTGGAAGTTGTTTTAATGAGTTTGGTGGAGGTTATAAGGTGGGTTTAAGGTCCAAGATGGTGTTGGACCTATTAGAACACTTGTGGAAGAGTTTGGAATTGAAGGAGACAATTTAAGAGAAAGATCTGTAGAGGACCGACCTAGGGTCCGACCCAGTTTCGGGTCGGTCGGGCCATGTTGAGCCAGCCGGAATGCCTCTGGACTGGACCGACCCAGGGGGTTTGGGTCGGCCGGCTTAGCTTTGGGTCGGTCGGGCAAAGGTTTAACGTAGGAAAATGGGTTCTGTAAGGGACCGACCCAGAGGGTTTGGGTCGGTCGGTCTAGCTTTGGGTCGGTCGGATGGGTTTCAAAAGATGGAAGAGTTTCTGCAATGGACCGACCCAGGGGTTGGGTCGGTCGGTGGGTCGGTCGACCCTTAACACTTAGAAAAAAAAAAGAAATTTTGAATTCTAAGAATGGTAATGGGTAATGAGGAATACCTTTGGTAGGGTGGTAATGATTAAGACCCTAAGAACTTAAGGGATTAAGTTAAGTTAAGTATAAACTTAAAAGTGTAAGGTTAAGTTGTAAGATTAAGTGGTAAGACTTAAGAGGTGATAGTGGGAATCGTTAAGTAAGTTAAGTAGGTTAAGTAAGTTGAATTAAGCTAAGTGATTAATAACCTAAAACTGAATGAATGTTTTAGGACTTGGAATTTGGACTCCGGAAGAGAGTAAGCAACCAAACGGCCAACGGTGAACGGTACAGTTCTCTTGTGACCTGCTTGCTAACGAGGTGTCCCTCGGCTTGTGTGCTATTTGTTTTGTGTGCTCACTAAACAAGATAAAGCATGCAACCGGAATATATTATATTTATTGTATGGTTGTGTGATGTTTGAAAACTAACACAACATACCGTGAGAACTTACTAACCAATGTTTAGTAAGAAATTGAGTGAGACTAAGGAACGCCCCTAATAAGGGACGATATGAACCGAAAAAGGTTAACCAACAAACATGGTCTTGAGACTATTACTAACTGGAACTTGAGTGAGGAAACCCGGGACCGATCTCCGGTCATGCATGCTAAGGAAAAAGGGGGACGGTATCTGAATCAGATCCGCCCTCCGCTTAAGGACTTGTCTTCGGACTTGTAGCCTAGGGCCGGTTGCCGGCTCAGCTACGCTGGATTCCCGTCCAGGGTAGGTGGCATTAAGATGGTGTGGTGGGATCACCTAAATCCCAGGTTTCGACTTAGGCTACAACCATTCCCCCAGGAACGGTTTGTATTCTGAGAATAAGTTAAGATTAAGATAAGTTACAATCATTCCTTTTTAAAGGATGATTTGTATTATTAAGATTAAGATAAGTTACAATCACTCCTCTTTAAAGGATGATTCGTATTATTAAGATTAAGATTAAGTTAAGATTAAGATAAGTTACAATCATTCCTTTTTAAAGGATGATTTGTATTGTTAAGATTAAGATTAAGTTAAGGTTAAGATGAGTTGCAACCATTCCTCTTTAAAGGATGGTTTGTATAATTAAGATTAAGATGAGTGACATCCACTCCTTATTAAAGGATGGTTGTTTCTAAGATTAAGATAAGACTAAGATTGAGGTGAGATAAGGTTGGACTAAAATTAAGAGGGAACATTACTTAAGGAGTTAAATAACTAACTCTCTAATTAAGGGAACGCATTTAAGTCGTTCATTGTGTGTGAACTTTGATTGTTCATATATAGATTGTTGTTTACAGCATTTACTATTATGTTGTGCATTTAGTCAACCTCCATGCTATCGACAATTAGTCGTCGTAGCCACGTTAGCTTGGGGGCCATGAGGGGATCGTACCAGCATTCGTGCTGACCCCCTTTGGGGGCTGTTTTTACTACACAGGTACATTAGGAAGCGGCCGTCGCAAGAGTAAGAAGAGGATACAAGTGTTAAGGATTAAGTGTGACCTACGAGTTGTGCATGTACACTCGTATGACAATTGAGTTAGTAAGATGTATAGGTTGTGAGAGGATTGTAAGAGGAATATGTATTTGGTTAAGGTTGTTATGTACTAATGTTCGGTATATTCTGTAGTCAGACCGTGGCTAGGTCCTGGATTGTAAAGAATTCCGCTATGACATGTTTATATATATACTGTTAAGTTGCGAGACCACATTTGGATTGAGTTGGGGTGTTACACTGTTACACAATTGCAACAGAGATAACAATTGCAAATTCATTCTCTGCGCACAATTGCAACAAAAATATTCAATACAACAGCTAGAATCTGTTACAGCAGCTAGCAATTCATTACAAAAAAATATAATCTGTTACAGCAGCATCAACTAACAGAATCAGAGGGCTACAAAGGTAGCAGAGTAACCTATACATGGTAGATACAGCTAGGATGACTCCCAGCAAGAAATAGCATAAAACAGAAGTGTAAAACAGTACAAAAACGGTGCAGAAAACTGTAAAAAACAAAATCCATGATAGCAGCATCAGAGCTAGCTAGTCTACCACTCCATTCTCATAAACATGGCTGCCATGCTCTCTCTGACATGCAACAAGTCGGCAGGAGCATAAGTCTTGAATCTGGCATAATGCTCTTTAATCTGCAACAAGAAAAGGAATGGAACACATAATGAGATTAAGATAAAGACACAAAAAATCTGCCGAAAGAATTAAATACAAGACAGCGTTCGTATTACCTTGTCAATATCATTCTTAAAACTTGGGAAGTACCCGCAGAACTCGTACATATACCGCATCACGTAGTACCCGCAACTCTTAGAATCCTTTTGGGTAGGGCACTAAATCACCAAAATTCACAAATGTAAAACAATTGTACAAAGATAATAGCAGCACGAATGAAATACATGAATTACCAAACCTTGATGTAATCGACGGTCAAATCACCAAACTCTCCCTGAGGGGTTTTTTTGTAACAACTGTTACATATATTAACAAAAGCGTTTAGCAAAATGAACAAGTACATTAATTTTGGTTCAAAAAACTTACAAACAATTAAATAGTAATAAAAACTTACTCTTTGATTAAGTCTTCAGTGTTGAATTCTTCCACTGCCCTAGTGGATCTAGAACGAGCAGAGTAGCGGTGGCAGCGCAGAATATAAACAAAGCCCAGTGGTGGCTACAATGTCAAATACAAAATGAAATGAGAAATGAAGGTAAAAAGTTAGCTAATTAGTATGTAATTTTATATTAGAACTCACGTTTGGTGATACGGCATTAGAATGAATAATTTATTCTGTTGATCAACAACATTGAAGCATGAATCATGTATTACAAAACCTCCCGGGTCCCTAGTGACTGTCGTACGATAAACGCTCCGGGCACACCGCAGTAATGGAGTCATGTCCTTCTCAACACATCTCTCAAGCAGACATCTATTATATCACATGTACTATAAAAAGTTAGCCAATGCAACTTCATAGATACTTATTCTATATGTTTTTACAGTATGAGGAAAGAACACTTACTTTAGATAAGCTTGAATAATGTTAATGTTCAGATAATCTCCACACATCATCTCTCTGATGTCCTCAAAGTTGATTGCCGTCATCATATCTTCTTCGTAGTGAAACATCGACTTTGGAAGCGTCATCATGAAGTTGTTAGTTTGAGATGACTTCACATGATCTTGTCGTAGAGATTCATCTGCTTGGCCCCCAAAACATTAACAAGTTTTTGTGGCAGTGCGAGCTTATTTTTAGGCGCCTCAGAAGTCCTGGTGCGACCCCGGACGGGCGCTGGATTCTTACCTTTCGCACCCCGACTCACTGGATTCTTACCCTTCACACACAAACAGTAAAGCATAAATGTAAAGATAATTACTAATTGATTATTATAGTAACATTAAACATTTATCTAGAACATACCCTTGTACTTCTGACAGGATTCGCCGGCGCGCAGATCTCTTCTTCTCTGGGCCGGGATACGCGGCGAGGAAGCTCAGGGATCTCAGGATTCGCCGGCGCGCTGGTCTCTTCTAGTCTGGGCCGGGTTACGCGGCGAGGAAGCTCAGGGATCTATAATAGATTAGATTAGACACTTAATGCTAAATAATGCATTTTATTAGATACTAAATGGTTGTCAAACAGTCTTACCTCATCGGTGACAACAATATAACATGCTGGCCAGGGCAATATGTCTCCCTTCGCTTCGATCAGCGTGCATTTGTTGTCAAACGCCATCGGAAGGTATGCATGCTCAAATCCATCAACTATCAGGTCCAAGGTCACACGCGCGTAGAATGGGGGTAGACGTACGAAACTGATGAGCGTGAGTGGACCTGATGGCAACACCGTCCCGTAGGCCGCATCTACAGGGTGCCCGTCTAATGGTATTTGGAGACGACATTTTTTTTGCTCCTTTAATAAACAGAGATAATACGTGAAATAAATAAGTGAGTCCAATCTAATACTATTTAAATAACTTTATTTTAGGAGAAAAATAGTTAAACAAAGTTAACCTGGATGTTGGCAAACGGGTACGGGTCAGCGGCCGGAGCACAACTAGACGAGGAAGACATCGAGGAGGATCTAGCTGCTGCTGCTGAGTAGTCGCATGTGCAATCGCATTCAACGCTTCCTGCAGCCTCTCCTCGATAGCCCGGCGCTCAGCAGCCTATTTCTCGTCATTAGCTTGGCGCTCAGCAGCGAACTTACGCTCTACCATCGCCTCGACTTCAGCAGCACTCATCTGACCCTTCCTAGCAGATGGCGGGAATACGTTCTTCTGACGTACTTCTCCCCCAAATCCTCTAACACGCCCCGGGTGATCCTTCTTCCCAAGCATTTGATTCAGCGCGTCGTCTTGAGAAGGAGGAGCGTGTAAGTCTACTTCTCTCTGTGCCGCTTCGTACTGTCCAATTTTCAAAGAAGTTAATGACGAGATTTAAGATCAACAAACACTTGAGTATATAAGTAAATTATTAACAGCTACTTTCAAATACTTACAATTTGGTTAGCCAGTTGTTCCATCGCAGCATTAGGAAATATCCTCTGACCTTCGCTGGTCGTTTTCTGGCGTCCCAGTATGTACATCTGCACCCTCCTCGCCTCAGAGACATCCTCGATCGGGCATTCACTTCCATCCTCGTTCCTCCGTGTCAGCAAACCAGCTTCTTTCCATCCCTCGAGGCTGCCCACATATCCCCTTCGTCCCATGGTGTGGGGGTAGAGATTAGCTTCACGGTTTTGCGTGCTTGTTCTTGTACTTGCTGTTAAGAAAGTACAACAGGAAATTAATTAGAAAATCAGGGATAAAGCATTATGAGCATTAATTAAGAAAAGAGTACACACAAACATACCCTGAACTCGGGGGTGGCGTGCCGCTCAACGAACTCCTTCCACTCCTCTTCAGTGATCATGCCATTGTACCAACATACGGCGGAGGCTCACGTGGGGGCACCCTGTTGATCCAATGCTCAACCAAGTAGTGGCGGAATGATTTAGCTTTGCTGGCCACCAAAGAAAGAACGGTCTTCTTCACTTCTTCTGGATCTTGTACCGTTCTTGCACCTTCTTCCAAATGGTCTCCTTTACTTCTTCCGGGACTTGTTTCCATGTGTGGTTGATGCAGCAATGTGATCTGGCCAGAGTCCCTAGCATACTAGCGAACTCTGACCTGCTGCCCCCACCATACCTCCCATACTGGTCCCACAGAAGACTAATCTGATCCGGTTTCTGCAGTTTCAACCCACGGGTCGGACCTCTACCTCTGGGTCTCTGAGTAGCACTCGTAGAAGGTGCACTCATGGAAGGGCCAACAGCAGCGGCAGATGTGGATGGGGCAACACAGCAGCGGCAGATGTAGATGGGACCGGTACCATTTGCTGCTCATTTTCCTCCTCCTCACGACAAAATAAATCGAACTCTTCATCAGCCATGTCCTGATCAGCCATGCCTGCAAGGATTGAAATACAATTTGAATTAAATTAAGCATTTCATAATGGTCATAAACAAGCAATAAATAAAAGAGTGTTAATTTCATATAAATTTTTATAGTAATAACTTACATATACCATTATCTCTCAACCCACATTCCCTCGTTATGGTCTGATCGTATATACTCACGATGACCTGTGACCTCAGCCTCTTCCAATGAAATAGGAACAGTTGGAGGTTCATCTTCTGCATCATACTCATCCTCATCAACCACACCAACTATTCCTCTTCTCCCTTTAAGCACAACAGACCATCTAGGATTACAGGGATCAGTTACATAAAATTCTGCTTAACCCTTTGTCCCAACAACGAATGGCTCAACCGTGGGAGTAGCTCTAGACAGATCACCAGTTTCATACCATGCTCCTCCTCACGGTAGCCATGATTGTTGTTAACCCAGTTACAGCGGAAAACACCATTTCGTAGCTGTTGTAGTCCAATACCCAGATGTCTTGTATAACACCGAAATATGATTGTTGTACTGAGACAGGACTATGACCAACGACACCGGTGTCATATAAGTTTTGATAAGCTTCAAGCTCTACACCACTGTTTTGATTCGTTGACTTCTGATCCTGACGTTCTGTGAAAAAGGTGAATCCGTTGACATCGTACCCCTCATAAGAAATTACATCCAGATTCGGTCCAAATGCAACTACTTTAATCAGTTCAGGCACATTCGTGGACTGATCGGACAACACTCTCTCTTTGAACCATCGGACAAATGTCCTATTCTGCTCATTTTGTAGTCTATCGTCACTCATGTTTGGATATTGTGCTCTTAAAACACACAAGTGTTCATCAAAGTATGGTTCAGCATCTTCAAGATGACTTAGCACAACTAAATGAGCTTTGTTAAGAGTGTCTATGTCAATTCTTTTCAGTTTCCTTCCAACCGTGCCAACACCCTTCAATCTGCCCTCGTGTCTAGAACGTGGAAGTCCAATGGTATCGACACCTTCTAGGTAATTGATGCAGAAGTCTACAACTTCCTCTGTGATAGTGCCCTCTATAATACTACCCTCTGGGTGACGACAGTTCTTCATTTTCTTCTTCAGGACACCCATGTACCTTTCGAACGGATACATGTAGCGAAGGTACAAAGGACCACACATCAGAATCTCTCTTACAAGATGCATGAGGAGATGTATCATTATGTCGAAGAACGATGGAGGAAAATACATCTCCAGCTGGCACATTGTCACAATAAGATCCTTTTGTAATTTAGACAGAATGTCCATATCAAGAACCTTAGACGAAATGGATTTGAGTAAGACACTGACGTTTGTGATTGTGTGTCTGACAGCATCCGGCAAGATCCCACGTAGTGCAATTGGCAAAAATTCTTGAAGTAGGACATGATAATCGTGAGATTTCATTCCTACTAATTTGAAATCTGTCATGTACACTAGGTTTCTTATGTTTGAGGAGTAACCTGATGGCACCTTGATGTTTTAAAGGGTACTACATAGACTATGTTTCTCTTCTTTAGACAGAGTGTGACAGGCAAGAGGCAAGAATGTGCATTTTCCACGTTCTTGCGGGCCAAGCTCTGTGCGTATGCCCAACTCAATTAAATCTTTTCTTCCTTTCAAATGATTCTTTGTCTTTCCTTTTATGTTCAAAAGAGTGCTAGTGATACTTTCACCCACGTTCTTCTCGACATGCATCCCATCGATACAATGTCTAACCTCCAGATGATGCCAGTACTGTAGTTCCCAAAATATTGATTTCTTTTTCCAGACACTTTTTTCACCACTTTTGGTTGGTGGCCCGAAGTTGTTCACAATATTATCAAACTTTTTGTAAATCTCTGTACCTGTCAAAGGCTGGGGCGCCATGCTGTGATTAGTTTTCCCATCGAACTCTTTCGCCATCTTTCGATACTTATGTCCTTTTGGAAGCATTTTTCAGTGGCCCATATACACGGTTTTCCCATTATGTTTCAAGCGAATGCTACAAGTGTTTTCACCACAAATCGGACACGCCAACGCCCCCTTGATTGAATAGCCTGAAAGATTACCATAGGTGGGGAAATCATTGATTGTGCAGTACAAAATAGCACGCAAATTGAAGTCCTCTTTACTGAATGAGTCATAAACCGTAGCCCCTTCATTCCACAAGAGTTGTAGATCCTCTATCAAAGGTTGTAGGAATACGTCAATTTTGTTGCCCAGTTGCTTTGGACCAGATATTAACAAAGACAACAAGATATGTCTTGGTTTCATGCATAACCACGGCGGTAGATTGTAAATAACCAAAAGCACAGGCCAGGTACTGTGTATGCTACTCAAAGTACCGTAAGGGTTCATCCCATCCGTGCACAAGCCTAGCCTTAGGTTTCTCGGTTCGTTACCAAACTCAGGAAATTTTACGTCTATGTTTCTCCACTGTGGTGCATCAGCGGGATGTCTCAATCTGCCATCCTTTTTCCTGTGAACTGAATGCCACCGAAGATTCTCTGCGTCTTTCTCAATGGAGAACAAACGTCTGAACCTTGGAATGATGGGCAGGTACCACAGTACCTTAGCTGGTGAACCTTTCTTACTACCGCTGATGTGAGTTTGTTGTTTCTTATACCGTGACGCTCCACATGCTGGACAGCTTTCAGCAAATTCATCCGATTTCCAAAACAGCATGCAACCATTTGGACAAGCATGAATTTTCTGGTACCCCATACCCATTGGGCACATCATTTTTTTGGCTGAGTACGTAGTCGTTGGTAAAACGTTGTCCACCGGAAGAACGTATTTCAATAGTTCCAGGAGGTCAGTGAAACTTACGTCGCTCCAGCCATGTTTCGCTTTCAAGTTGAATAGCTTGAGGACGACACTCAACTTGCTTAACTTTGTAGGGTCACACCCGGGGTACAACGGTGTTTTGGATGAATCCAACAAATTTTCATGCTTGTCTGGCGTGTTAGAGTGATGTCGTTCCACATCTTCGAGCATAGTCTCAATGTCATCATCCCAGAAATCTGGCTCAACGTTCGCTGTAACGTCTTCTAGATCACCAGCAACTGTATCATCTCCAAGTTCTGTTTCTATGTTTGCCTGACCATTATCCCCTTCGTCAGGCTTAATAACATCGAACGCACTCTGACCATGCCATCGGATTATGTCTTGGAAATCTTTTGTAAAACCGCGGCGGATCAGATGTTCCTTAATTGTTTCAACGCCGCGATATCTCAGATTGTTTTGGCAGTCGATACACGGACAAAATATGTATCCCTTGTCTGTAGGTTTCAGATTGTTCGCCAACACCGTGCATAACTTATCAACTCCTTCTAAAAACTTGTCGTCCAAATTTCCGCTGTAAATCCACGAACGTTCCATCTCCTTCTAGCTATTTATATGAAGGCAGCCATTTCATACCATCACCCGTGGCAGAGTCTTTACACTTTTGTATCTTATCAACCTAAATCCATCCATGAGTATTAAATCCCACCGGTGAACGTGTTTTTAATATGTAATTTATTGAAAATTTTGGCAGCATCTCCCTACAGTTCTTCAAATGCACGATATTATGATATTAATCAATAATATATGCATTCGAAGAACAATAAAGAGATACTGCTGAAATAATCAATAAAGTACAATGAAAAACACATTCACACCCTAGGTGTGAGATTTAACAATCATGGACAGTCCCGACAGGGACTGCCGAAGATATACCTCTATTAGGTATATCTTGGGCGGATAACTATGTTTGGTAGTTTGTCAAATATTATATGTATATATGTAAATCTTACCTCTGGTAGACGATTAGCCGATGCTAAGACGGTTGAGGTCGGAAGCCAAAATAAAGTCGTAGTCCTGATGCATAAATGAAAAACGGCAACATTAGAATTCATCAAAAAATCAAGGTTAAATGCTAGCTAAACCGCGGAAAAAAATCGACAGCATCTCCCCTATATTTCTAACGTCTCCAAATCAGTTTTATCAAAGTCAAATTTGCACGCACCATCTAGAACTAGTAACATACATAAACTTATCTTATTCTACTATATATGATGTTTATTTATGACCTTTTCTGCAGTACTTAAGATTGAAGGACTGAAACTAGTCATTCTAGAACCATTAAAATACCGAAACTTATCTTATTCTTTCTGGTGGTTATAACAATAGCATTGTTGATTCCTGTCACAGATTGTGAATCAAACAGAGAGCATCTGGCATAGCAGATTGAGCAGTTGAAAATGAGCTATTTTCAGGAATCGATAATATACTTGAACTTACTTTCTTTCCTGTGGCAGTTTTAAGTAGTAGCATTTTCAAAACTACACTATTATTTATTAATTGTAATACTAAATGCTAAGAATAAATAAATACAGCAGTTTACAGTTTGCTTTGCAAAATTACCGTTACTAAGCACCGAAGTGGGCAAGTAGTGTAGAAATCAGCCCACGAACTAGGTTGCAATTAACTGTGAATCTGGGCACAAATATATGAACAAGGTTAGAACATTTGCCATTACACTCTCAGGATTCGTAGAACGAGGTTAGAACTTGCAATCGAAATGCATGTATATGAACAAAGTTAGAAAAAAACGACAATCAATCGATCGCATACCCAATACGCGATAGAGAGGTCGACGGTGAGACCAGTGGTAGATGGGTGGTGACCGGCGGCGATGGGAGTGACAAAGGTGGTGGGAGTGACGGCGGCGATGGCCGTTAGCAAGGTGACGGGAGAGAGGAGGCGATTTTAGTGAGGAAGATAGCGCGAAAGAAGAGTTACTGTAAGTACAGTGTGCAGAGTAAACGGGCAAATGTTGTAGTTAAAGGACTTTAGATTACGGTTTACATGAAAACCGTAATGTAAAGTCACACTTTAAATGACGGTTCCTAAAGAACCGTAATCTAAAGTGTAACGAAATAAAAAAAATAGCGCGAAAATTATTTGGCCTATGCTAGGTTTCGAACTCAAGATCGATGGTGTTGACTCATGTACCCACGGCCATTAAGCCATGAGTCTTATTTGATCAAACATATGTAACACATTAATATAAAGTTATTTTTAATCTAAAATACACTGATAAACGACGTCGTTAACTATAGTTTAGATTACGCGCGGCATCGAAAAAATCAAATAACATGGGAAATATTTGGCGTCAGGTGAAAACGATGTCGTTGACCATCAGTCGGAGGTAGGCGCGCCTTTTTTAGGACGGACTTTAGCTGACGGTTATTAGTAAACTGTAATCTAAAGTCCGTTGACCGTAAAGCGCGCGTCAACACGAGACTTTAGATTACGGTTTCACTGACAACCGTCATCTAAAGTCCGTCCTAAAAAAGGCGCGCCTACCTCCGATCGATTATTGCTTACGGTTAATTCAATAAACGTCGCTAATTAACTCCGGCCTTCATATTAATTACGGTTTCTGTTAAAGCCGCGATTAAACCACCGTCATTAAAGGCTTCCGTTCCACCAGTGCACCCCGAAGTCTCGTATCTAAGTTCAAATGGTTGTGGGGAATCAAGTTCCACTAAGCTTCCACAACTCAATTCTATTTTAGGGATAAAGTCCCAAGTTTCACTACTTTTAAGTTCGTAGTATATATTCAATCATAACATGCAGTATAATGAACATGAAAGGTCATCACCAAAAATAACTTTAGTGCAGTGCAACGTAGTGCACGTAATTCATTCATAGTAGTGTAGCATAGTACAGATCATGCAAACATGGAGTCATTCTAATATAGTGTAACGTAGTACACATAATAACGTAGTAACAAAGTAGCTTCAATATAGTGTAACGTAGTACACCTAATCCATTCATGCAACTGTAACGTAGTACACATCAGTAAGTAAGAGTTCATAGAATCACAAAGTCATACTTGTAAACACACAAATCACAGTGCAACAATACAACGGAAGTGTACTTCCATGCTAAAAATGTTAAAGCGTAGTAGGCTCTCCCCCCCTTAAAAGAGGGGTACGCCCACGTACCCTAGACTAGTATAGCTAGTCGGTAACTA
Source organism: Limonium bicolor (assembly GCA_023374045.1). Taxonomy (NCBI): domain Eukaryota; kingdom Viridiplantae; phylum Streptophyta; class Magnoliopsida; order Caryophyllales; family Plumbaginaceae; genus Limonium; species Limonium bicolor. Next base: position 180,023,249 of record CM041782.1, on the reverse strand, counting down.
GTGAAGGAATCTACACTCTTATTTTGGACTTATGATTAGTTCAAATAGATAGCCTCTCGGATGTAAGATTTTCATTTTGGTTAAGATACATGAAATTCGTTATGCATTCCCTTTGAACTCAGTAGATAATTCTTACTGATGGGACCACCACGCTTCTGCTGCGCAACTCTGATTAACTAATGTCTCAACATTCCAGATAGTCTTAAATGCGCTTCGTAGGTGGTATGTTTAAGTTGTTTATGTACACATGTATGGCTGATGAGTTTTGTTCATCATTTCTTTCGTTTGGTTATCATTGTTGATCTTGTCTGGACTTCTGTCCTTTTACGGGGTATTGCCCGTAAAAATCTATGTATTCTCCGACATGCTCTATTTGCATTATTATGCTTTTATATTTGAATGCCGTATGTATGGGTGAAGGTGATCTACCATCTTGTTTGTTGCCAAATTATTCCATGTCTTGTTTAGACTGTCGGATCGATGTGCCGCGTTATGCCACTGCTCCCGATTATCTTGTCTCGAAGTAACTGTTAGTTGCAGCATAGCTTGGTATTCTTCATTGTATATTTTATTTCTGTACATCTGATTGTCACCAATATTGTAAGGTTTGCCCTAATTTGATCTCTCATCATTCAGTTCTTTTCAAGTTCCACTTGATTGTTTTATGCATGTATGCGTATCTCTGATTGCTGCTTTTGACGGTGATTCCACTAGAATTCTTCTCGTCGATGTTACTAAGGCATCTTGCTCTTCATCAAAGTCTCCATTACTTTTTTTGTTACAGTGTTGGTTATTTCCCGTGTTCTTCACCCTAGTCGTTTTCGCATGTGGGGTACCTTCTGACATATTACTACTTACCTGTCCAATATAGGATTATTTCTTGTCAAGTCCATAAGTTCTCGCACGTTTTGTTGAAGCAATCTTCTTTCCACGGGTCCTTACCCGATTGGTTTGCTATACATATTCTTCATTGATAGTGGTAGCGTCCAAATAGTGAGGTTCATCATCTTGTCGTGTTGCTGATGCATTCAGTGGTTCAGTTGTTGTAGCTGTAAGGTTGCAGTAATCTTGTTGGTCTTAAATGTGTCTTCTATTCATCGCCTTCTGTAATTGTAATCGTCGGTGTTCGGGTTTTGTATAATACCGGGGCATATGAAAATTCTTCTCTTTGACCTTCAGGTCATCATCCCATGGTTCAGGTATTTGGGTTTATTGTTACTGTATTCGGTTTCCATTTTCAATGTAGAGTATGAGCTGCGGTCGAGTCGTGCATCTTGTATATAATATAGAAGGATTTCCTGTTATTATTGATTCACCAATTGTTGGTAGTACATACATGATTTTTATTGTCTGTTCATCCAGTATACCACATGCACAGTGGGTTTCCGTTAAGGTTTCTAATAAGGTACTGTTTTCTCTCAATTCTACATGTTCTTGCGGTTTATAAATCAACTCAGGTGAATATTAGTATAACGTTTCTACTCTTTATATTCTACCATACTTATAGGTAGGTTCCCATTTAATATAATGGGTTTGAACTTTGAATTCATAAAGAAAGACTTAAAGTCGATCCTTCCCTTTAGATGGCAATATGGCCATAACTTAGAAGGTAGCTTGTAAATACTGTCATTTTAGATACGTGTCTCTTGATCTCATGTTTAATTTATTATCATGACTCATGGTATAATAACAGTTAGTATTTCCTTCATAGTTGACTATTTTTCCGACATACGCGGAGTCGTTTTAGCTATTAAATCTCTTCAGGATAGCTTGGTTAATTTAACTTTTAACTTACATCCTCAACATCTAATATACTTTATTAGGCAGATTTTAGATTAGAATTATGAACAAATATTTACTTATCACAGAGATATTGGTGACCACTTGTAGGGAGTCTCAGGAATCATCCAACCGTGCCGGGGTCAGCGTCAGTGTTGAACTATCCCTCCACTCCATTTTGTGTTTGGTTTTCCCTTGATCTGACCAGGATCAAGTTCGACCTCCCACGTCAAATATCAAATAACCACATAGTTGCAAGTTTCCAAATTTTATCTTATCAAGACTTCATGATGTAGTGATTACAACATTCTTCCTTGACTGTTATACAACTAATCTAATAACCGTTATAACCTACACTTGAAACTAGTGTATTCCTTATTTCCCGGAACTAAGTTCGTTTGATCAAATCATTTAGCAGGGAATCCAGTTTTTTTCTTCCTGGCATAAAAGATAGACTCTTATTAAACACCTAGACACTTACTGTCTAATAATTATTTCATCAATCATTTGACCCTTAAACCCATCATACAAGCAATAATTTCAGTTATGGACTTGGATACCTTGAAACATACTCTTTCCCTTTAAAAGGATTTATCTAGTATTTAACTTATCAGGGCTTGATCATTGCCTACACTTTGGTTATCATCACTTGGAACAAAGACAGTCATAGTTATTACTAAATTTGAGATACGACTCCAAGGAAAAGTTTTTATAACTTGATCAATTACGGTTTCATAAAGTATTATTTCTTGCTCCTTAAAGCTTGGATTTTTCTTACTCCATTTAAATTCCATGAATCAGGTGAATCATATGTTCGGCCTAGGTTAAGTACCTTCTAACATTGGAACAATTTCAACTAAGGGTTCCCAGTTTGGATCCTACAGTTGGTGATAAGACAACCAAAGCTTATTGTTTGTTCCTACCACTTAGAAATGTGGTTATTTCACATACTCATCGGCTTCAAAAGAAAATAGACCATTTAGGTGTATTAAATAGAGGCTTTAAATTCACAGTGATTGGTATATAACGTTTAGGAAAGTTCACGTGTAAAACACTTGTACAAGTCAAGGGATATATTTGCCCATTGTTATATTTAACTTCCACTTATCTTTAGTGTATATATTAATCTAAAGCCTTAATATAATTTACACTGCCTCCATTGTTAGTGTCAAGGAGTGTTATTCGTTACCATGTATATATGAAAATCTATTTTACATTGGTGTTAGCTTTCTTTGATTTTCTGAGCTCTTTACTCTTATCCACAAATTGAGCTGTCATGGAAGACGTACGCTCATATAAATCCATAAGGATAGTGTAGGACATGTGCCTCAAAATAGGGTAGGTATATTTTATGATACTTATCCCTCTGAAATATATCAATACTCCTCAAAAGTTTTATATTTATACCCTCCCAATCATATGTATTTATTTATAGCATTTAGTTTTTCTAGTTTGGTGGTTCTCCTAACTTCAAAATATATGGATTCCAAGTTTGTTCTGTTCTCACTGTTTATTAGGAGTCCAGCATTGTCACTGTAATGATACTAGCTGAGACCCTTGGTATTTGAGCAGGTATTACACCCCGTGTTTATTTATGTTGGATGTTTGGTTATATATAGTGAGATTTTGTTCTGATTTTCTTGATATTATCATTGTTATTTTGTAGGACTATACTGATAGTCATATTTCAAGGTTTCGCACGATCTTCTCGCGAAGTTATTAAGGGATTGTAAGATTTTCCAGTCCCGCACTGGGCGGCAAGCTCAGTGCCTGGGTATCCCATAAAATTCAGTGTTGGCTCTTTACATGTAGGTCTTCATTCTCCTTTATTCGGTTTACTGGAACAACACTTGTTGTAGCAAGTGCGCCAGACAGGTTGGATCATCATGCAGTGTATGTCTATTGAGATATATTTTTACTCCATCATCACTGTATACTCGGCGGTATTATCAGCCTTTCCTGATGTCACTGGTATGGCGTCACTGTCGATTGTCGTCAGCTCCTCATATGAGTAGTGGTTGGCGACGTACGGTCTTCAACACACTCTTTCAATAGCTCAAGTAGTCTTAAGTACGTTAATTATTGTATTTCTTTTCATGACATCTGCTCGTTATTTAGGCAGGTCATAACTTATAGTTATTGTATGTTTTGAATAGTTATTAACGCCCTTCGGCGGACCAAGTAAAAACTAACTTACTATTCCTCACTGTTCTATCACACACCCTGTATCCCAAGGTAAGTTTTGGTTGTATTCAGATCTCAGAGCGCAACTACGCTCTGATACCACTTTTTGTAACACCCCAACCCGAAATCCAATAACCTGAACGATGATAGCTCCCAAAAATAACTAGAAATGCAGCGAAAAATATATACATAACAACGGGTGGTGCTATAACGCCGCTAGTCACCCATGCGACTAACAAGGCTAACTCCAACATAAATTACAAATGATGCGGTCTGAGCGCTGAATACAAACCTCTTAAAATAACAAAAGTCAATAGTAAAAATACAGTACTGTAGATTGATGTCGGTAATAATAATCCCCGTCTTAACTCTACCCCACCTACACTCGGTCGGGCAATCTCTTCATTCTTCATGTAACACCCCTAGTCTTAAACCTGTAATAGCATCGTGTGTCGTAGCATAATAAATAATAGTTCGCAGCGGAAAATAAAACTATCTACCTTGGTGTCACACGCCGTTACTCACCCTTGTGAGTAATAAGGCATCCTCACTCTTTCCAACATTACAACTCCTCACGCTGTGATGAACAGATACTGAGCACTTTTAATTATTACAAACCAAATTCAACTAAATGAGCAACTATCTAAATACAACAACCTTTTTAAAATAATACAAATAAAACCAAAGGTGTTTGCTGAAAACACAACAGCTACCCCCGAGTCCCGCACTCCGGCTTGAGTCTTCTTCAATAACCTGGAATGTTTGGCCCAATGAAAGGCTCAGCAGTCAAAATGCTGGCATGCTCAATGTAGTCTTAAATCATCAAGATTCCTTAAGTCGTTTTAGCCATCTTGATATTAGGTTCTTTACATGAAATACCGGTTTACAAAATAACAGTAATAACTGAAAACATTTAACAATCACTTAACAATTCACCTGCAAACATCAGTGTACAATAGTACACAACACCAATAACCCCACAACAATAATCCATAGCAAAAACCAATAATCACACATTAACAATCCATAACAATCACCAAACAAGATACGCGTATTAAACTATACTTGTTAGTTGGCCACCTGACCCTTATCTTTTAAACCAATCATTTAACCTTTTCCAATTAATTTCCACCTCAGGCGTCATGTCAAGACAACCCTTAATAACTTATTAATGGACAGTAGTCCCCTGTGTTCCATTGGAACTGTTACCAGTTGACCCTAGGCCCTGGTTAATTGACCGATCCGGTCAAACCTATGCACCAACGGCAGTGCCCTCCGCCATCCCCGAATATGGCTGATGGATTTCCTTGAGTGACTCTCCATTGAAGTCTCTCGTAGTGATCACAATGCGCAACCAGAATGTCGGAACAGTCTGGATTCCTCTCTTTATAAGTTAGCCCTTTTTTTTGTCAGTGCCATAGTAACCAATATTTGAATTAAGACTATAATAGTTGACCTTCAGTAAGGTTCAATAATACCTAGAGGTCGGTTAGTCCTATTCCAGTTTAGATGTATAAACTTCCAGTCATAAGACGTTCGCGTAAACATACAATGCAACAATGTTGAGCAATACAGTATACAATATTATACACACAAAATCACAGATATCGCTCTTAAACAATTAACACATAATGTCTGGACCTTAGGACAATCCTTAGGACATTCAGACCACACAATTAACATACCGTTCACCGTGATAACAGCTAGCTTGACAATTCACGCTTTAACAGTCCTGCCCCGTACGCTGTTATATTTACAAGCAATACCGGGTAATATTAATATAACTATCCATTAAATATTATAGTACTGTCAATGTAGTGTTTGTACTCGTTGTATAATAACTCTGTATGTTCTTTATTTCCCCCTGTTATTTTACAGTGACTCTAGATAGTTCAACAGTTCGTTATTTTATGTGATATTCACATGTGATAATGAATTTTCACCTTGTAGTATATTTCTACTTCCTTAATTATATACTCATAATTGTTTCCACTTAATCTTTATATTATATCCCTTGGTCATTTTTATTATAACCACAATTATTTTATAAACTTTATATTATACTCCATAATATACCATAATACTTTATATTACCTAGTTTTATTCCCTTTCCTTATTAAATTACAAAACCAACCTTATTATTTCGGTATTTTATTTTATACCCAACAACTTTATAAATTACTAGATAACCACATATAATTTCCGGTAATCATAATTTGAACCCATTAATTTTTACAATTTTCCAAACAACCATATACTTTTATAATTTACTAAATACCCATATTAATTTTCGGAAATTGTAAAACAATTATATTAACTTCCATAAATTGCCACAATTACTTTATAACTTTTATAATTCACTAATTACCCACATTAACCTTTGTAATTATTAATCATCCACATTACCTTTTTAATTTACCAAATGTCCACCTTATTTTCTGTAAATTACAATCTCATTATACCAACTTTTAATAAATTACAATTAAACCCCTTAATTTTCAGTTTTCACTTATATTTTCCTTTATTCACTTTTAAACCCCAAAGCTCTATATAAGTTACATATTAACTTATAAACAATAGTTTAAATATTTTATTTCTTTAAATAACCGAAGTAACCCATATATTTCTTAAATTATGATTTCGCCCCAAACCAATTCGGTTTTACATAGAATCTTCCATAAATTACATATTCACCCCAAGACTTTTATAAACTTAATATTTTATGTCATAAATCACTTTAACCCAAGGTTTTTAGTCAACACTTTGACCAAGACTTAATTTCTTAATTAATACTTTAATATACCCATAAAATCATATGTAATTCTCGGTTATACTCCAAACTTCTCATTAATTATAAAATAGTCCCTAAATTTTATAAATTGTTATTTAAACAACACTTATTTAAATTCACCAAAATTCATAATATTAATTCCTACCTTATATTATAACATAAATTTACCAAATAACTCCTTATACTCTCGGCAATTATAATTTGTACACCAAACTTTTCAAAATTTACATTTTAGCCACATAACTTTATAAACTAGCCATTTAAATACTTATAGCTATTTTTAATATTCCCAAAATTTATAATATAAGTTAATACACTTATATATATATATATATATCTCAAAAATCATCAAATGCAATACTTTGCTCTCGGTTTTAATATTTCTTTACCATATAGTTTTAAAACTTGATTTAAACCTTATAATAAATACATATAAATGTATATAAGCCATATAACACTTCTAAAAATTATGCTAATGACTTAGAATGATTATAAACTCAAAATAGAACCTTTTACCCTTAGATATTTCGGTTTAATAATATGTGTATCATATTTAATTTTTGTGACACAATTTTATACCTTAAGGTAATAATCTTACCTTATATGTTATAAATTATTTTCTTGCCATTATAACCTATGATTTTCGGCCTTAATTTATTTAGAGGTTATACATAATTTTTATACCAAAGTTTGAAGCTTAAATCAAGTTTAAACTTAATAAACCTTAATTATATAAACTTACTCTTAAATCAAGACAATTCTTGTACTTGATTTCTCCTTGAATTCTAAGCTCTCCAAATGCTATTTTGATGTAGAGATTTCGGCCTCCTTATACATATTTAGGAGATCCATTTGTTAGACTTCTAACAAAAATTATAAATAAGGTTTGGAGTAGTTTTACAAGAGTTTACCTTAGGAATTTATCAAGGTATTTTTGATACACCTTGTGATGATTGTAGATCCAAGTTTCCTTCATGAAATAATGAAGAGAACATAGGTTTGGAAGTTCTAAATTTTCGAAAATGATTTAGGTAATTACTTATGATTTTTCAACATGAAAATATACCTTAACTTGATCTTGTTGTTCCTTGTGTTGTTGTTGAATCTAGGAACCTCCTTGGAGCATCTAACCTTGGCGAAAATTGTAAGAATTCCTAGGATGATTCTTGCTTCAAGACTTAGTAGATTTAACTAGGAAATTGCATAAAAATGGTGTTAGAACTTAGATCACCATTAATGGAGCTTTGAAGCTCTAAGGAATTAGCTAACAATGGAAGAAGAAAAGAGAGGAAATGAAAGTACTTACACAATCAGCCAAGGGTTGGGCAAAGAAGAATGAAGCCTACGTGAGTTTTTAGAAGAAGGGAATGAGAGGAACTGAATTGGAAATTATTGTCATGTAACATAGCATTATTCTATGATTTGTTTCTTTAATTATTTGCTTTCATAATTGGCTAGAAAGGTCTCTTATTTGAGGTAGACTTACGGCTGAGTGTTGGAGAATTATGGAGTCTTTATTGACAATTGAAACTAGAAGACAAATGTTAGCTTAGGTACATGTTCCCTTGAATTTTATAAGTTGAATGGTCCTTGTTTTCTTCTCGTTATTTTACGGTAATGTAGATACCATTGGGCACCAGATTTCTTTGTCATTTAAGACTAGAGAACATGGCTAATTTAGTAGATGTCTTAGTTTAATTATTGTACAGCAACTAGACTTCTTTTCCATGCTTGAAATCAGACATATGAGCTGTTTGAGACAATTGATTTTGTCAATATTAGGCAAGGGATTAGACATAGTTAGGTAGTGTATTATTTAGACTAAAGTACAGCAATAATTCTCCCTTCTTTAGATAAGAAATCGGCAGCCATTAGCTTGCACATGGGCTGCTTGATTGTTTAATTACTAGCTCTACATTATACAAGTATAGCTCCACTTTTGGTGTATTTAATTTCTTTGTTTTTCAAAAGTTAATCTCTTCTTTTTTTTTCCTTGCAGGTCTTACGATGGTAGAGCTCCAATTTACTGATTTACTTTGTCATTTTGTCATATAGTACATGCTAGGATGACTCATCATTCCAATAGGTAATTTACAACTCAAAAACTAGACAAATTCACATGAAATGGCGCCTAAAATGGAGGGTGATTGGGACTGATTTTTGATTAATTTTTGTTACACTATATTGTACTAAGATCATAATAATATGTGTAATAGGTCACAACATTTAATTGGTACATTTATATGATGGTAAAAGATGAAAGTTTTAAGGTAAAAATGCTGATTTTAGGTACCTTTTTGTCCCAAAAATCGCCCCCATTTGTACTATGAGTTTAGTAATGGAATTAATTGATTTATATGGTCACTTTATCCACTTTTAAGATTATCAACTCGTGGCTCCTCAAAAACTTCAAGACAATTGCGTAAAACGCATTTTTGTGACAACCGAAGGTGCGTTTTTGTGCTTTAAGGATTTTTCTGGAATTAATTAGTCGCTATGAGTTCCAAGTGTTTATTGACATTGTTTATAGTCAATAATAATATGTTAAGGTATTACATTGAGTTATATGGGGTTATATAAACTTGTAACTCAATTTTCGGGCTAACGGGACACTCCGGGGCAAAAAGGAGCATTAAGAAATTCATCCGGGCACTTTGTTAATTTTTGAAAGTAGCTCGAGAACCCTCTTTGGAATAATGAATATAGATGATAGGAACTCTTAGAATGATTTATATTGGAGTTCGTGCCACTTCGGTACCTCTCCGAGGCACTCCCGTGGTTTATGGGGCCCTCATCGGGAACCTCCGAGAACTTTGTCTCTAACCGAGAATCTATCTTGAGAACTTCATCTTAAATGTTAATTAAAGTGTTATTGTGTATTTAGAATGAAGTGTAATTCTTTACTTTATTTAATAAGGTATTCCGGGACTTTCGGGTCTTAAGGGGGCCCTTCAGGGACTCCCGGGCATTTTGTATTTTTACTCAGTTATCACCGAGGGCTTGTGTTTTAAAGGTCATAAAATGATCCTTGATTAAATTCATATGAGTTTTATAGCTTATATAACTTGATTAGCTTAAGGTCGGGCTTTAACGCTCGTTTTTTACCTTAAGGAGTTTTGGTGCGTTTTAACGCCCAAGTGTTTATATACTTTTATTAGGGTTTAATAGTCCCTTAAATAATACTTTTTCATCATTATTTAATTATTTAAGGGTTAGGGGTATTTCAGTCTACCCCCCTTAAAAGGACTTCGTCCCGAAGTCATAACTTATATTTGTTCATCCTACGGAATCAAGTTCCTCATATCTATTCCTGTATACTTATCATTCTTGGGTGTCAATACTATATTGACACTTCTACGTTCCATCTGTATTCTAAGTCCATGCACTTCATACAAACCTATTCTTACTCATGATAACCAACATAATCACAGCATAATAACTTGATAATTATTGTAAAGCAAATAAGTGTACTCTATTATTCATCCAAGTGTTACATAGAACACGAATAACCAAGTGTTACATAGAACACTTCAATAACCATTCACTTAATAGTAACCATTCAACCAATTGCACACATGCGCAACAATCAAACACAACAAAACAAGATAGACTGCAGATATGCAAGTTGCATGTGGTGCTCTACCCCCCTTAAAAAGGGTTACGCCCACGTACCCCCACAAGTATACACAAAACTAAGAGAAAATTGTTGGATACTTGTCTCGCATGGAGTCTTCTAACTCCCATGTCGCCTCCTCAATGTCGTGGTTTGACCACAAAGCCTTGACCATTCTAATGGTCTTGTTTATGGTCTCCCTAGTTTGGAGTCTAAAATGCGAACTGGGGTCTCCTCATATCTAAGTGTAGGATTTAGCTCGAGTGTCTCGGGCTCTAAGTTATGTGATGGGTGAGGCACATACTGCTTTAGCTGAGAAATGTGAAACACATTGTGCACTCTCCCTAGCTTAACATATGAGTCTAATCTGTAGGCTAATGGGCCCACTCGCTCCGTAATAAGGTACGGTCTTACATACTTCGGGCTAAGCTTGCCCTTCTGCTCTAATCTAAAAATTCTCTTCATAGGTGACACTCTAAGGAATACTCGACCGCCTACTGCGAATTCAAGGTCTCTCTTTTGATATCAGTATATGACTTTTGTCTGTTTCGGGGTATAGCCCCCAAGAATCTATGCATTCTCTAACATGTTCCATAGTGCATTAGTATGCTTTTATATCTGAATCCCGTATGTATGGGTGAAGGTGGTCTATTATCTTGTACATTGCCAATATTATTTCATGGCGTGTTTAAACTATTTGTGTATAACACACTTCCATTGATCGCCTCTTAGTTGTAATCGTCAGCGCTCTTTGTATTAATATTGGGCATACTTATAATTCCTATCTTTAGGTCATCATCTTGTGATTCTGGTATTTGAGTTTACCGTCGCCATATACGGCTTTCATTTTCAATGTAAAGTATGAGCTACGGTTGAGCCGTGCATCTTATGTATATTATAGAAATATTTCTTGATATTATTGATTCACCAATTATCGGTAGTATATACACGATTATTATTGTCTGTTCATCAGGTATACCACAGTAGGGTTCCTGTTAAGGTTTCTAACAAGGTATAGTTTCCTCTCAATTAAACATGTTCCTGCAATTCGAATCAACTCATGTGAGTATTAGTTTAATGTTTCTACTCTTTTATATTCTACCATATTTATAGGTAGGTTTCCATTTTAATATATTGGGTTTGAATTCATAAAGAAAGACATGGAAGACGATCTTTCCTTCCAGATGGCAATTTGGCCATAATTTAGAAGGTAGCTTGAGAATACTGTTATTATAGGTAATTTCTCTTGATCTCATATTTATTTATTAACATGGTTCATGGAATAATAATAGTTAGTATTTCCCTCATAATTGACTATTTTTCCGACATATGCGGAGTTGTTTTAGTTATTTAATCTCCTTAGGGTAACCTGGACAACTTAACTCTTAATTTACAACTTCTACATCTCATGTACTTATTAGTCAATTTTTACATACTATTTAAGAATCAATACTTACGTATCACAGAAATATTTGTGACCATTTGTAACGAGTCTCAGGAATCATCCAACCCTAACGGGGTCAGCATCAGTGTTGAACTATCCTTCCACACCATTTTGTGTTTGGTTTTCCCTTGATCTGACCAGGATCAAGTTCGACCTCCCACGTCAAATATCAAACAATCATATAATTGCCATTTTCCAAATTTTATCTTATCAAACTTTGTGACGTGGTGATTACTATATGTACATTTTCCCTTAATTGTTATACAACTATTCCAAAACTGGTATAACCTATACTTGAATATAGTGTATTCATTAATCCCTGGAACTAAGTTCCTTTGATCAACTCATCAAGCGGGGAAGCCAGTTTTTCCTATTGGCACAAAAGGTAAATTCTTATTAAAACATCTAGGCTCATACTGTTTAATAATTATATCCATCAATCATCTTAACTCCTAAATCCATCATACAAGTAATAAGTTCAGTTAAGGATTTGCATACCTTTGAATACCCTCTTCTCTAAAAAGGCTTATCTAATATTTTACTTATCAGGGCTTGATTATTGCCTATACTTGGTTATCATTACATGGAACAAGGACAGTCACAGTTAAACTCCAAAGAAAAGTTTTCATAACTCCATCAACAATTACGGTTCCATAAAGTACTATTTCCTCCGTCTTTAAAGCTTGGCCTTTCTTATTCCATCTAAACTCCATAACTCAGGTGAACCATATGTTCAACCTAGGTTAAGTATCTCTTAATATTAGTACCTTCTTAACTAAGGGTTTCCAGTTTGAATCCTACAGTTGGTAACAAGACAATCATAGCTTATTGTTTGTTTCTATCTCTTAAAGACGTGGTTAATCCACAAGCTTAATGGCTTCAAAAAAAATAGGTCGCTTAGGTGTATCAAATAGAGGATCGAAAATCCTTAGAAGCTTAACTTCCACTCACTTTTAGTGTATATATTAATTCAAATTCTTATATAACTTATACTACCTTCATTGCAAGTGTCAAGGAGAGTTATTCGTTACCATGTTTATTTAAAATATATATTACACAGGGTTTTACCTTATTTGATTTATTGCGATCTTTATTCGTGTTTATAACTTGAGCTGTCATAAAAGACATATGCTCGTATAGAACCATAAGGATAGTGTAGGATGATAGCCTCAAAATAGGGTAGGTATATTTAACGATACTTTAGGCCTCTGAAATGTATCAATACTCCTCAACGTTTTAGGTTTACAACCTCCAAATTATATTTATATACGTAGCATTTGGTATTTCTAATTAAGTAGTCCTCCCGACTTCAGAAAATATAGATTCAAAGTTTGTTCTCTCCCCTTTATTAATTAGGAGTCCAGCATAGTTACTATATTAACACTAGACCCTTGGTATTTACTCGGTATTTAAACCCGTGCTTATCCCTGTTGGATGTTTTAGTTATATATTTTGAGATTTGTTTCTCTATTGTCATATTTCAAGGTTTCACTCTATCTTCTCTCATAGTTAATAAAGGATTTTAAGATTTTCCAGTCTCGTACTGAGCGGTAAGCTTGGTGCCTGGGTATCCCATAAAATTTAGTGTTTGCTCTTTACGTGAACTCTTTTGACAATTCAAGTAGTATTAAGTTTATCTTAATTAATGTATTCCTTTTCATGACATCAGCTCATCATTTAGGTAGGTCATACTTTGTAGTTACTGTAAGTTTGGACAGTTAATATCACCCTTCGGCGGTCCAAGCAAAAATTAACTTACTATTCCTCACTGTACTATCTCACACACTGTATCCCAAGGTTAACCTCGGTTTAATACTTTTAATACTCTAATCCTTTGGTACACTAATCTGGATTCTCTATCAAGTATTAACGTGTCTCCTGACTTTAAAATAATCTTGTTCGTATTATCCATCCTCTTCTTTTCACCGTATAAAACTCAGCAATATCTCCTATGGAGAAGGATACAACTGGTATCCCAATCCTTACCATACTCATCATATATAATTTAAGTTTTGATCCACTCTCATATCCTGGAATATAAATCCTCCAAGGCTTATCCCCAAGTTCTACATTCATTTATAATAGTTATTTGTTCATTTATAGTTAAGTATTTCTTGAGTAGGATCATGCTGGGTCAAATTACTTGGCATTATGCTTCCGGATATTCCCGACCTTCGCTCATAGGCTCAGGTGATCTCGGTCTCATTGGTAAGGTAAAACAATGTTGAAGTATCCTATTAGGTGAGAGGTTACCTAGGTTAGGTCTCTCTAAATTTTGATACTTACTAACACATACAAGTCTCATCGACTAATAAATATAAACATATATTCATGCATTAGGTTTAAGTTCTAGGCTTACCGGTTTCGCGCTAAGTGCTAGCTTCAGTGCCTGAAGTTCCCACTGAGTACAGGGTATTTCTTCATGGAACTATCTTCTTTCCCTTCCAGCTCCCGGATGTGGATGGTTGTTCTGTCGGTCCCCTAGTATAGATGTTGTTTTGCGGTGCCTGGCCTCCTCTTGGTCCGTCCGCCTCATTAGCTGGTGCTCTCTGTAAACCTCTAGCTCCCTTGTATACTCGGCTCCCTGGATTGGAAAAGCATTCATACTCCCTGTGACCTTCTTTCTCGCAATAGCGACACCTCACCTTCTTGCCTGCGCTGTCTACGCCTGGATGATCCTTTCCACAGCGCTTACAGTAGTAGTGGCGCCGGGTTGGCTTATTGCTCCTAGGTGGTGCTGGTCTCCGTGGCTGTGCATCAATGGCTGGGCCGGTCAGACGAGGAATCAGCTCCTTCGTCTTCTGACCATGGAAGTCCTTCCGCCCTTTCTTCTTATCAAATAATTTCTTCCCCTTCTTGTAGTGACCGTCTGAGGTTGCTCCACCATCATCTCCTTCAGTACTCATTCTCTTCTTTCTTCCTGCGCCTCTTCCCCTAAACCTTTGAATCTCCACAGTGTCGGAGTAGTCGACTCCTGGTGTGTAGTCCAATAAACTGGTGAACCGCGTGTAGTACTGGTCAATTGTTTGACTCCCTTGGTTTAAGGTTTCGATCTCCTGCCTTTTTCTCCGCTTTAGGTGTTCGGGGTAGAACTTCTCCCGCAATACTTCTACAAACGCTGTCCATCCAAAGTCCGGTGTAGCTCTACGGTGGCCCTCCATGGACCACCACCAAACGTCAGCAGCGTCCTTTAGGTTGTATGCGGCGATGTCGACCTACTGGTCTTCTGGAACCCTGACAGCCTTGAACGCCTTCTGGTGCTCTGCAATGAATTTCTCCATTGCGGCGGGATCCGGTTCTCCTGAATAAATTGGTACTCTCGCGTCTGCAACGCTCTTCAACCAGTTGGTTACCCTGGGCTGCGGTGGGTGGGGTATGGCTCGCGAAAGTTGAGCTCCTAGTTGTTGCGCGAAGATTGCCATGGCTGCTGCTAGGTCTGGTGCTTCTGGAACATCTGCCGGTGTCTCGCCACCGCGTCCACCGCTGTCTCTATGTGGTCTTCCGCTTGTCGACATCTAAGACAGTATACTATTATTTCTACTTGGTTGCTACACCGTCACACAATCACAGTAAGTAGGCTAACTACTAGCAATAAAATATCCCTAGGGTTTTTTTTTAAGTCATGAATCCTCATGGATGTTTCCCGTATCCAATATTCCTATGCTCATTGTCGTAGACTCAGTATCTTTTCATCAGAGCGGTTGTAACACCCCTAGTCTTAAACCTGTAATAGCATCGCGTGACGTAGCATAATAAATAATAGTTTGCAACGGAAAATAAAACCATCTACTTTGGTGTCATACGCCGTTACTCACCCTTGTGAGTAACAAGGCATCCTCACTCTTTCCAACATTACAACTCCTCACGCTGTGATGAACAGATACTGAGCACTTTTAATTATTACAAACCAAATTCAACTAAATGAGCAACTATCTAAATACAACAACCTTTTTAAAATAATATAAATAAAACCAAAGGTGTTTGCTGAAAACACAACAGCTACCCCCGAGTCCCGCACTCCGGCTTGAGTCTTCTTCAATAACCTGGAATGTTTGGCCCAATGAAGGGCTCAGCAATCAAAATGCTGGTATGCTAAATGTAGTCTTAAATCATTAAGATTCCTTAAGTCGGTTTAGCCATCTTGATATTAGGTTCTTTACATGAAATACCGGTTTACAATAATAACTGTTTTAACTGAAAACATTTAACAACCACTTAACAATTCACCTGCAAACATCAGTGTACAATAGTACACAACACCAATAACCCCACAACAATAATCCATAGCAAAAACCAATAATCACACATTAACAATCCATAACAATCACCAAACAAGATACGCGTATTAAACTGTACTTGTTAGTTGGCCACTTGACCCTTATCTTTTAAACCAATCATTTAACCTTTTCCAATTAATTTCCACCTCAGGCGTCATGTCAAGACAACCCTTAATAACTTATTAATGGACAGTAGTCCCCTGTGTTCCATTGGAACTGTTACCAGTTGACCCTAGGCCCTGGTTAATTGACCGATCCGGTCGAACCTATGCACCAACGGCAGTGCCCTCCGCCATCCCCGAATGTGGCTGATGGATTTCCTTGAGTGACTCTCCATTGAAGTCTCTCGTAGTGATCACAATGCGCAACCAGAATGTCGGAACAGTCTGGATTCCTCTCGTAGTGATCATATTTAATTTTTGTGACACAATTTATACCTTAAGGTAATAATCTTACCTTATATGTTATAAATTATTTTCTTGCCATTATAACCTATGATTTTCGGCCTTAATTTTTTAGAGGTTATACATAATTTTTATACCAAAGTTTGAAGCTTAAATCAAGTTTAAACTTAATAAACCTTAATTATATAAACTTACTCCTTAAATCAAGACAATTCTTGTACTTGATTTCTCCTTGAATTCCAAGCTCTCCAAATGCTATTTTGATGTAGAGATTTCGGCCTCCTTATACATATTTAGGAGATCCATTTGTTTGACTTCTAACAAAAATTATAAATAAGGTTTGGAGTAGTTTTACAAGAGTTTACCTTAGGAATTTATCAAGGTATTTTTGATACACCTTGTGATGATTGTAGATCCAAGTTTCCTTCATGAAATAATGAAGAGAACATAGGTTAGAAGTTCTAAATTTTCGATAATGATTTAGGTAATTACTTAGGATTTTTCAACATGAAAATATACCTTAACTTGATCTTGTTGTTCCTTGTGTTGTTGTTGAATCTAGGAACCTCCTTGGAGCATCTAACCTTGGCGAAAATTGTAAGAATTCCTAGGATGATTCTTGCTTCAAGACTTAGTAGATTTAACTAGGAAATTGCATAAAAAATGGTGTTAGAACTTGATCACCATTAATGGAGCTTTGAAGCTCTAAGGAATTAGCTAACAATGGAATAAGAAAGAGAGGAAATGAAGTACTTACACAATCGGCCAAGGGAAAGAGAATGAAAGAAGAATGAAGTACGTTTTAGAAGAAGGGAATGAGAGGAATTGAATTGGAAATTATTGTCATGTAACATAGCATTATTCTATGATTTGTTTCTTTAATTATTTGCTCTCATAATTGGCTAGAAAGGTCTCTTATTTGAGGTAGACTTACGGCTGAGTGTTGGAGAATTATGGAGTCTTTATTGACAATTGAAACTAGAAGACAAATGTTAGCTTAGGTACATGTTCCCTTAAATTTTATAAGTTGAATGGTCCTTGTTTCTTTTGTTATTTTACGGGTAATGTAGATACCATTGGGCACCAGATTTCTTTGTCATTTAAGACTAGAGAACGTGGCTAATTTAGTAGATGTCTTAGTTTAATTATTGTACAGCAACTAGACTTCTTTTCCATGCTTGAAATCGGACATATGAGCTGTTTGGAGACAATTGATTTTGTCAATATTAGGCAAGGGATTAGACATAGTTAGGTAGTGTATTATTTAGACTAAAGTACAGCAATAATTCCCCCTTCTTTATGTAAGAAATCAGCAGCCATTAGCTTGCACATGGGCTGCTTGATTGTTTAATTACTAGCTTTACATTATACAAGTATAGCTCCACTTTTGGTGTATTTAATTTCTTTGTTTTTCAAAAGTTAATCTCTTCTTATTTTTTTTCCTTGCAGGTCTTACGATGGTAGAGCTCCAATTGACTGATTTAATTTGTCATTTTGTCATATAGTACATGCTAGGATGACTCATCATTCCAATAGGTAATTTACAACTCAAAAACTAGTCAAAATTCACATGAAATGGCGCCTAACATGGAGGGTGATTGGGACTGATTTTTGATTTAATTTTTGTTACACTATATTGTACTAAGATCATACTAATATGTGTAATAGGTCACAACATTTAATTGGTACATTTATATGATGGTAAAAGATGAAAGTTTTAAGGTAAAAATGCTGATTTTAGGTACCTTTTTGTCCCAAAACTCGCCCCCATTTGTACTATGAGTTTAGTACTGGAATTAATTGATTTAGATGTTCAATTTATCCACTTTTAATATTATCAACTCGTGGCTCCTCAAAAACTTCAAGGCAATTGCGTAAAACGCATTTTTGTGACACTTGAAGGTGCGTTTTTGTGCTTTAAGGATTTTTCTGGGAATTATTTAGTCGCTATGAGTTCCAAGTGTTTATTGACATTGTTTATAGTCAATAATAATATGTTAAGGTGTTACATTGAGTTATATGGGGATATATAAACTTGTAACTCAATTTTCGGGCTAACGGGACACTCCCGGGGCAAAAAGGAGCGTTAAGAAATTCATCCGAGCACTTTGTTAATTTTTGAAAGTAGCTCGAGAACCCTCTTTTGAATAATGAATATAGATTATAGGAACTCTTAGAATGATTTATATTGGAGTTCGTGCCACTTCGGTACCTCTCGAGGCACTCCCGTGGGTTTATGGGGCCCTCATCGGGAACCTCCAAGAACTTTGTCTCTAACCGAGAATCTATCTTGAGAACTTCATCTTAAATGTTAACTAAAGTGTTATTGTGTATTAAGAATGAAGTGTAATTCTTTACTTTATTTAATAGGTATTTCCGGGACTTTCGGGTCTTAAGGGGGCCCTTCAGGGACTCCCGGGCATTTTGTATTTTTACTCAGTTATAACCGAGGGCTTGTGTTTTAAAGGTCATAAAATGATCCTTGATTAACTTCATATGAGTTTTATAGCTTATATAACTTGATTAGCTTAAGGTCGGGCTTTAACGCTCGTTTTTTACCTTAAGGAGTTTTGGTGCGTTTTAACGCCCGTGTTTATATACTTTTATTAGGGTTTAATAATCCCCTAAATAATACTTTTTCATCATTATTTATTATTTAAAGGTTAGGGTTATTTCAGTCTACCCCCTTAAAAGGACTTCGTCCCGAAGTCATAACTTATATTTGTTCATCCTACGGAATCAAGTTCCTCATATCTATTCCTGTATACTTATCATTCTTGGGTGTCAATACTATATTGACACTTCTACGTTCCATCTGTATTCTAAGTGCATGCACTTCATACAAACCTATTCTTGCTCATGATAACCAACATAATCACAGCATAATAACTTGATAATTATTGTAAAGCAAATAAGTGTACTCTTTTATTATTCATCCAAGTGTTACATAGAACACGAATAACCAAGTGTTACATAGAACACTTCAATAACCATTCACTTAATAGTAACCATTCAACCAATTGCACACATGCGCAACAATCAAACACAGCAAAACAAGATAGACTGTAGATATGCAAGTCGCATGTGGTGCTCTACCCCCCTTAAAAAGGGTTACGCCCACGTACCCCCACAAGTATACACAAAACTTAGAGAAAATTGTTGGATACTTGTCTCGCATGGAGTCTTCTAACTCCCATGTCGCCTCCTCAATGTCGTGGTTTGACCACAAAGCCTTGACCATTCTAATGGTCTTGTTCATGGTCTCCCTAGTTTGGAGTCTAAAATGCGAACTGGGGTCTCCTCATATCTAAGTGTAGGATTTTGCTCGAGTGTCTCGGGCTCTAAGAAATGTGATGGGTGAGGCACATACTGCTTTAGCTGAGAAATGTGAAACACATTGTGCACTCTCCCTAGATTAACATATGAGTCTAATCTGTAGGCTAATGGGCCCACTCGCTCCGTAATAAGGTACGGTCTTACATACTTCGGGCTAAGCTTGCCCTTCTGCTCTAATCTAAAAATTCTCTTCATAGGTGAAACTCTAAGGAATACTCGACCGCCTACTGCGAATTCGAGGTCTCTCCTTTTGATATCAGATATGACTTTTGTCTGTTTACGGGTATAGCCCCCAAGAATCTATGCATTCTCTGACATGTTCCATAGTGCATTAGTATGCTTTTATATCTGAATCCCGTATGTATGGGTGAAGGTGATCTATTATCTTGTACATTGCCAATATTATTTCATGGCGTGTTTAAACTATTTGTGTATAACACACTTCCATTAATCGCCTCTTAGTTATAATCGTCAGCGCTCGTGTCTTTGTATTAATATTAGGCATACTTATAATTCCTATCTTTAGGTCATCATCTTGTGATCTCTGGTATTTGAGTTTACTGTAGCCATATACGGCTTTCATTTTCAATGTAAAGTATGAGCTACGGTTGAGCCGTGCATCTTATGTATATTATAGAAATATTTCTTGATATTATTGATTCACCAATTATCGGTAGTATATACATGATTATTATTGTCTGTTCATCAGGTATACCACAGTAGGGTTCCTGTTAAGGTTTCTAACAAGGTATAGTTTCCTCTCAATTAAACATGTTCCTGCAGTTCGAATCAACTCATGTGAGTATTAGTTTAATGTTTCTACTCTTTTATATTCTACCATGTTTATAGGTAGGTTTCCATTTTAATATATTGGGTTTGAATTCATAAAGAAATACATGGAAGTCGATCTTTCCTTCCAGATGGCAATTTGGCCATAATTAGAAGGTAGCTTGAGAATACTGTTATTATAGGTAATTTTCTCTTGATCTCATATTTATTTATTAACATGGTTCATGGAATAATAATAGTTAGTATTTCCCTCATAATTGACTATTTTTCCGACATATGCGGAGTTGTTTTAGTTATTTAATCTCCTTAGGGTACCTGGACAATTTAACTCTTAATTTACAACTTCTACATCTCATGTACTTATTAGTCAATTTTTACATACTATTTAAGAATCAATACTTACGTATCACACAAAATATTTGTGACCACTTGTAATGAGTCTCAGGAATCATCCAACCCTAACGGGGTCAGCATCAGTGTTGAACTATCCTTCCACACCATTTTGTGTTTGGTTTCCCTTGATCTGACCAGGATCAAGTTCGACCTCCCACGTCAAATATCAAACAATCATATAATTGCCATTTTCCAAATTTTATCTTATCAAACTTTGTGACGTGGTGATTACTATATGTACATTTTCCCTTAATTGTTATACAACTATTCCAATAACTGGTATAACCTATACTTGAATATAGTGTATTCATAATCCCCGGTGAAATACCCCAAACCTTGATATGTGGTTTAAATATCAAACTATGGTATGTAAAGGCTAAAAGTGCCTTAGTAACATCAGTGAACAATTCAGACCATAATAAATGCAATAAAGCATAAGACACAGTTTGAGCAAAAACATGCTCTAAGCTATGAGTGAACTTGGTTAGGACCCAAAGAGCCTACCAAGACTTGATAACATTAATTATGATTGATAGGGCTATAAATAAGTCCTTAGGAAACTTTGGTGGACAGTTAAACCAAATAAAACACAAGAAAATACCTTAAAGTCAATATGAGCAAAATGTGCTCTAAGCTTGGGAAAATGTGTATAAGACCTAATGGTCATACCTATACCTTATAAATATGTTAATGAACATATTAAATCAATTACTAAAGAATACCAAGCTTGAAAACAAGTTAAAACACAAAAAGTGCTTTAAGGAGTCTTAAAGCACGTTTTTGAAAAATTGTCTTGTAAATGAGTTTTGAGTGGCTAAATGTCCATCATTACTCTTTAATTAACATGTGTACTATATAGTATCACATTTGGAAGTCTATATCAATGGGAAATCAAAAATTTCACAAATATGTGCCTTGTTTTGTGAATAGTGCTCAAATAGTGCTAGTTAAGTTATAAGTCAACATAAGTGTTTTAATTGGTCAACAAAGGCCATATATATGTTATATATTGAAGGGGCCACGGTTTTTAAGGTGGGGAGTCACCAACCTAGTCATCCAACTAAAGAAAAGAAAAGAAATAAGTAAAGTTACTATTTGCTTTAAGCTTAAATATCTTACAAAAGTGAGACCTCTCACCTCTCTCTTCATTTCCTTGCCTTCCCACCGTGTTCTTCCTCTATTCTCCCAACCAGAAACCGAGCTTGCTACAGCCCATCTCTTCTCTAACTTCAATTGCTCACCAAATGTTCATTAATGCTCCAAATCAAATTCTAAGACCATATTTGTCTTAGTTAGACCAAGCTCTTCACTTCTATCTTTTCAAATCTTCAAGAACTCCATTTTGGTGCCATGAAGAATCTCCATTGAAGGGGGAAAAGCTCATCTTCTTTCATATTGTCATTCTCCCTTGTTTCAAGGTAACAAAAACCAAAGAAAATCTAAGTTTCCTCTCATTTTTGTATGTGTCCGTAAATTCACCTCACAATGGTGCTTTTTCTTGCTCTCTTCATAGCTTAATTCAAACTTCAAAGGACTAGGAGGAGTCCTATCTTGCTACTTAACCAAGCTCTCTTCCGAATTCCAAAGGTAATCATCAAATTTTGGGTGTTTTAAGACACATATGTAACCTAGGGTTTAACTATGAGTTTGGGTATTAAACTTAATGCTCATTACCCTTATATGTGTAATGGTTAGAAGATTGACAAGTGATAAAAAGCCTTGCCGATTTTCAATCAAGAAAGAACAAGAGAAAACAAGTGAGAAAACTTGGAAACAAAGAGGTAAATGACCTCTCATAATGTAGTTTTATGTACTAGGAAATTGAGCTAGCTATTTGCTTAATAATTAACCTAAAGAGCCAATGGGAAATGAGCTAGAGAAACTATCCACAAGGTGGACTAAAAAGACATGGAGCATTGTTGTGTGTATTCGCAGGTTGAAGGCATTTAAATGGGAGATTCAGTGTTTAAGTTTAATGCAATTTAAGGGCCTAAGAGCCATGTTATTTAAGGGCCTAAGTGCCAAGCAATTTAAGTTTATGCACTATATTGTGATGTAGTGTAGTTTTAAAGGTTTAGTTGTGTGTAAAGAACATCTCTTGTGAAGGTGAATGTGTTTGATGGTTAAAGGATGAAAAACCATATGTTTGTGTATAAGAGCGTGTATTAAGAGATTGAATGTTCTTGATTGTCTAAAGGTGAAAAACAATGTGTTTGGTGTAAGGTGATACAAGAGAAGCTATGGCGAAATTTAGTTGATAAACAAAAGAGTTTATGTGTTGTAATGAGATTTTATGACCTAGAAGGTACTAGGAATTTTTAAGTGTTAAGATGGTGAAAGAAAGTGAATTAAGGTGTTCTTAGGTGTTAAGATGCCTTAGGCATAGTCTTGGAAATAGGGAACTAATGGATGATTTCTTGATACACCAAGGTGATGGTGGAGGTGTCGTAAAGTCTTGTGCAAAGTTTGGTGAACAATGGAAGTGTAACGCCTTGTGAAGGTTTATTATGAACTTGTGGGAAAGACTTGAGGAGTGTGTGTAAAGGGGATGAGTGTAGTGCAAAATGATGTTTAAAAGGGTGGTTATAAGGTAGTGAGGGAGTACTTTGGTTAGGTGAAGTTTTAGGCAAGAATACAAGTTACAAGTGTAAGAAAAAAATGTTCTAAGTGTTAAGGACTTAGTAAAAGTTGAGTAAAAGTTTAAGGAATTTTGGGATGTTTCGAGAGGGTTTAAGTGTGCCCAAAAGATGTTAAAACATGTGGGAGAACATGTGTAAAGCATAGGAAAAAATTGGGATGAATTGGAGTTCAGAAAGAGGAGAAAAGCACATTAGAAAATTGGTTCTGCAGTGGACCGCCCCTACGGACCGCCCCTGTGGGAGGTCCAGTGCAGAGAAGTGAAAAAAAAAAGAAACGTGTAGCATCTGTTGTGGACCGCCCCTGGGACCGCCCCAGAGGGGCGGTCCAGACCAGAAATGAAGAAAAAAATTTGTTTAAGGCTCCTAATGATGGGGGATTGAATGGTAATGGTTTTAGATGATGTTTAGGCCTTGTTTGGTGACTTTTAAAGGCCATTGGAAGTATAAACAGGTTGTGAGAGTGAATGTGTAAGTTGTGAACTTAAGATCACATAAATAAATTAAGTACAACGGGATGGGGGGGTTAAATATGGGCATTAGATATTAAACAATCATGTCACCCCGATGTTAATGACAGTAATTGTGATGTTACCAGTTGTACGGGATTTGTTCGAGGAACCTAGAAGGACACAAATAGTGGACCGTGGTGAAAGGTATGGTTTTCTTGCAACCTGTGTCCTACCGGATTACACCGGCTTGTATGCCAATGTGTTTTCTGTATGTTTGCCACGTTGTAAGATAAAACTAAATGTAATGAGTTTACAGTAATTCATATATGTGGCGTGTTCAACTCCGATACCATTTAACCTCGCAGTGTTAACCTTAGTTAACTGAGTCTAGGATCACATGAGAGTTCGGTATTCGGATTAAACGACCCAACCATGGGGCGTTCTAACCACGGCTATGCGTGAGTTGATTATGTGATGTTGTGTATGTGAATGTAGGGATCTCCTTGTATGTTTAACCCAGTTCTAATACTGTATGAGTGTAGTTATGATAGGCTCCATAGTGGGGTTCTAACTAATATCTAAAAGTAAGTATGTACTAACAGTAGTGAGGAATCCGGTTTGGCCGGTCGCGCGTTGTTTGGGAGAGGGTATCCTTCTTAGCCTTACCCTTCTCTTTGTTATGGTTGTTTCCCTCACGGGTTATGATCTCCCATAGCTCACTCCAAAGCTTAGCTATTCTGACTTATGATCGGTTTAGGGGGAACATGTGTTGTGTGGTGTGTTCGGGCCTCCAAACCCGAACGCCTTAACTTAAGTTACTCGTCCGACTATTAGGACGGTAATGAGTGTTGTTGCTATTGTATAACGAGCTTATCATGAGACTGACAGTGACAACATTCTCTAGGCTCACCAGTGTATAACTAATGTTTGGGTCGGTTCCTAAGAGAACCATCCCGTTATGTTATGTATTTTTTGTATGCAATATCTATTGCGATATTAGTTGTGCATATGGAAACGTGCAAAGTGTTGTTATGTGTTGTTATGTAGTGAATGTTATATGTTGTATAATGTGGAGTGTGGGATCATGGATATGAATCCCAGTTTGAGAAAAGAGGCGTTTAAGGATAACCCGATTTAAGGGTAAGTGTCGTCTATTAAGGAAGTAGCTCCATTAGAGGAGGAACACTCTAGGGATAATGAATACCATGAGTGACTTATCAAGTAAGGATGTATTATCCGTTTGTTAAGCCCATTGAGGCGAAATGTTATGTGTTGTGTGTTTACTGTTACATGCATGATTTAAATATAATCAACCGCATGCTAAGACGACAATTAGTTGTGCGTGGCCCGGTGGTAGCATGTGGGCTGCGGGATTACCATACCAGCAAAGGTGCTGAGCCCCTGGGGGCCACCCTTTCTCTTCTTTTTCCTATTTCAGGTACAGAGAGCTGGAAGCCGTTCGAGAGTAGGACGGGGTAGCCATTGTACATGGGTATTCATTTAAGTGTATATATACAGTAGGTGTAGTAAGACCGAAATTGTTGTCGGCATCAATTTTAAATACTCGGTATAGTTGAAAGGTGTATGTGTTTGTTTGTTAATGGAAGGGATAGTATGTGTAGTCGCTCGGAATTTAGCCCATCAGACCGGTACAATGTGTACGTATTAGCCTTGTTAGCCACGTGGGTGGCTAACGGCGTGTAACACCAACGAGTTAAGTATGTGATGAGGGTTGTTTTTCCGCTGCAGTTTATTATAAGTGTGTTAATGTTGGATGGGGTGTTACAAAAAGTGGTATCAGAGCGAAGAAGTATCGCTCTGATGACTGAATTACCGAGCTTAGGAAGTACCGAGTTAGGATTTTAGTACTTTGGGTAAGGGTTGAGTGATAGCGTGAGAGATACGCTAGTTAGGAACTACCAGTGAATACTGAAACCTACTATATCCAACCCCGCCCTCCACAACCCCTATTTTATAACTTGGGAAAACAACGCCAGAGAGATGGAAGTCCACTCCTACTCGGGAATACCCGATCTGGCTGTTATTAAATACTTTAAAGTACGAAGAACCTGTCATACGGTAGATCCCGAAAACTGGGAATCCCGGAGACGGTTTCCATCTGAACAATGTTAACCGCATTTAATAGCGAAGAATGAAGAATTTCATGTATGGAGAATAGAATTTCCGGCAACCTGGGTCGACATGCGAGCAGAGTCGAGGATAACCAGCTTGCAACGCACCAACCGTGCAACGGGCAAGAAGTGGATTAATAAACCCGAGACGAGTGTCTACGGGACCACAGTTGTTAAATGACACACCGACGGTATAACCAACCGACAAAGGAACTACAACGTAGTGCCCCAAATACGTGGAACGGGCTACAAAGAGAATACAATACAAGAAAAAGGGGTCTCCCAGAATGGGAAACACCCTAGTTGATGATCGTCATGTGAAGACAGTGAGAAGTCACCTAGAAAGTTATTATCAAGACAGTAAGATCAGTGAGGGCCAACAAGGCCACTGATGACAGTGCGGGTAAGAAAAATACCGCAACCGGTAAGTGTGAACGATAGCCAGTTAGCATGGGCACTTGCCATGGCAAGTGCTGCTATAACAGGGCTGTTCGGAGAAATTTTAACAAAATACAAAGTACTTAGTAAAGTACCAGAAGTTAAGTGTGAACATTATGACCATGGAAGGGCTTAACAGCCTAACCTTTGTAATTGGAAGTACACAGTCAGCAAGAAGCTAGACTTGGCTAAGGTAAGAAGATGTTGTGAAACCATGAAAATTCTTCTTTCAAACCCAGATTTATTCAAACCCTTTTCTTTTCAAAACAGATTTTCTTTCAAACCAACACTTCTTTCCAACCTTCTTTTAAACCAAACCAGTAAAACCAAGGGCAATTGACAAGGATACAACAGTGGATAAACCTTCCCTCGATTAAGTTCGGGAAGCAAGGAATGAATATTGTCACGGGACAATATAAGGGAGTTGACAACAGAATACTTCACCTAGGCGTGTGACGGACACTACGAGTGTACCAACCGTAATGTGGGACGACCGCACTCCGATAGAGCTTGTGGGCCTGACAGACCTACTTAGGGTTAGTTGGTGGGTGGTAGCATGTATGAAGGTAGTCCACCGTACAATGTAATAGTATGTATCACGAAGGTATGAGAAGTTCCGAACACGGGAAAGTAGTCGAGTCAGTCGACTCCGTACTACGGTCGCGTAAGACAAGAAAACAGAACCAAGCTTAGGATTACCATGAATGGTTGAAGTTAAGGAACTCAGTTAGTTAAGATTACGAGACTAAAGGAAATTAGTGAATTCATTTCAAGGATGTTTAAGAGTCAAGAGGTGCGAAGTGCACTAACTGTATATAAGACATCACACATGTCTTAAGAATTCCGAGGAATAAACATGATAGCTGGAACGGTGACCCAGCCTGTACATGGCAAGCAGATGCCTAATGTGGACACATTAATGTGCAATGAACGGGATGAAACTCCCAGAATAAGTACCTACACTATCAGGAAATGTTGATCTTCACAAAAGGAGATAATAAGCCATTTAGAACGCAAACGGCGTGGCTAAGGAATGTACCAATAAGTGTGAAACAAATGTAAGGCATAACGTTAACAACACCCAGGAGCAATCCTTGAAGGGTGTTCGCATCAAAAATGTTGAACGAAATGCATGACAGAAAACAAGGGTTGAAACTAACACCCAGTTTAGACATAAGTTGTCAGGAGACGGACTGACAATCCTAAAGGCATCCCATGAAAGGAAACGGAATGCAACGACCTTGTCATGGAGCCCATACAACCTCTAACCATGTAACATTTTACAGAGAAACACATGTGTGTGGACAGCCTACAATGAGCCAGCTCAAGGCAATAAGGCTTATAAGCCATAAACAAGATATGTTATATAAATTCGATTGGTTGCAGAAGTTTATGTTATATAAGTGAATAGAGTGGAGTAAACAAACCACTGCATTAAGAGTGGGGACACCTCTCGATATTCTGAAACCGCAGGAGCGGTAGGGTAGTTGATGTGGATCAAGTTCAAGAATATGTAAGGATGGACGACGTTTATTACTGAAAGAGAGCAATTAGTTAGTAGCATGTGTGTATAAAGTGAAGCACCGAGCTGAATAATGCGGCTTGTGGACTCGAATGATCGATGCTCAAGGAGCATTCAGTAGTCACCAAATGAGTGACTGAACCATATGTGAATAATGTAAGTATATGTGTGGAAGTTAATGTGACGGTAAACACGATATAAGATGATGTTATACAGGGAGTAAGTAGAGCACGGTGCGCAACAAGCGACGTTGTATAAGTATTGTTAAACGATAATGTAGCAGATAAGACCAGTTATGAGTTAAACTCAGTGAGAGATGCAAGATAAGCGATGTAAACAGACTGGGCAATAAGCCAGTGGTAGGTACTATGTGATGAGGAAACTCAGTGTGAATTCCATGGCGAGTCGCATAAGGGATGTACTGTCAAGAGTTTACGCCTCTGCACTCTGTATGACTGAGTGTTTTGGTATTGCACTTGCGCAGTAATGATCGAGTGGGATAGCTAGGAATAGGAAACATGTTAATTGTGGAGGAATAATGTTAGTAATGGCCGATGCATAGGAAATGCAAGGCCGCACCAATAAAGAGTGCTTGTACAAAACCAATGTGGAGACATGATTAACAGTAAGTGACTACAGTAGCACTAACTGCCAAATATCGGTATGGAATATACCCAAATGTTGTAAATAGCTGAGAGAGCACTACATACTAGGTAGTAGCTCAATCTCAACCGACATGAGTCGGAAGGAAACAAGTCAATCATTGTGAGATACATAGCTGTATGCACAGTAAATTGTATGGAAGTGGATAGAAAATTTATAACTCACCGAATTCGCTAAAGGTAAGAGATACCACGCGTCGGTTGAGAAACCATTGTTACCAAGATGAAGGTCACAATTGGGGATGTACAATACAGTAAGAATAACAAATGGGAGCAATTAAGCTCTACAGTTATTAGAGTTTCGCAGCAGAAACTAGTGAGCCAGTGATTCAAGTGTTGAATGTACATGGTGAACATGAGCGAATGGCTAATTATTACGCCTAGAAGCCTAACAGGCCAGAATCGAAACCACTAAGAGTTTAAACAACTCCAATGAGAATTATTGGTTTAGGAACTAAACGCCAATATGGTTAAGATCCTCTAATCAGAATCCATTGTTTAATAGGCCGCGTGGAAGTTAAAACACTTCACGACGGCAGAAACATTAGAAGCCAATGTTTAGTGATTGATTACGTGGGCGTAATCCCTTTTAAGGGGGTAGAGAGCGCAAAACCACTTAGTGTATATTACCGTACAAGTGTACGTAGTGTATTGGACTTATATTGTGCATAGCACAAAATTATATTATTGTTTTGATGATTGGTGTGTGTGTTACGTAAACATACACATTCATTCATGGTTTAATTGGGGGTAATTGCGCACAGAAGATGCGAATACCATTGTGATAAGTGTGTGTTTTGTTAACATTGTGTTGGTGATACAAGTGTGGGGAGTAGAGAAACTCCCGGGGGACAAAAGCCCCGACAGTGTATAAATGTAAAACCAGTGTTTGTATTTTGATAAATTATGGTGTATATATATATATAGTGTATAGTGATGATGAAGGGTATGAAACCGCATAGAACCTAGTGAGAATAAGATTCCCTAGGCAACATGATTAAAGCGAATGGAGGTAACTGAGGACGAGTTCTATCCTTGGAGATGTATGATCATGATTAGAATGATTAAAAGATAGAAAATTGGAAATGAGTGATTTACTTGATGCTTGAAAATGAAGTGGGAGGTGGAACTTGATTTGCATGCGATCAAGGGAAGCCGAACACAAATTGGGGTGGAAGGATAGTTCCACACATGCATGATCACATCAGGGTTGGATGACTCTTGAAACTCCCTATAGTTGTCACAAATAACCACGCTAAGAAAAGAAGCAAAGAGCTTAAGTTGGACTTGGAGTTGTGTGTGTTTCAAAAGATTTTAAATTGGTATTTATAAAACGTTGATAGATACTTTACATAATTAGTCTTCTTACTTAACCTCACAAGGAAATTTTAAACTTAAGTGATTTTTTAATCTCCCAAAGGCACGGGGACGGAAGGTGTCCATCGCGACCGGGTTCGGGTTCTGCGGATCACAGTGTTATGTAAAAAGATATTTTTGATTGTTATACATGCTATGACATGTTGTTGGTATGTGTAATAAATGTTATTTTTGACTTGATCTTCCTAAAACTATGTATGCTATTGAGACCTATGAGTCTAAATGTGTTGTGTTACATAGACCTAAGTGTCGAAGACTGTTATGTTATGGGGACCTATGTGTCCAAATGTTGTGATGTTACCCAGACCAGTGAGTCCAAGGGTTGCTTATGTATGTGTAAGTGTTGTTAAGATACCCGACCAAGAGTCCGAGGTTATCATGTGGATATGTTTTATGTTATGCTGGATGTGAATGTGTTGCCCGGACCATTAAGTCCGAGTTGTGATGTAAAGTGTTTGGTTATGGAAGTTTATTTCCAAGTGATTCCTGTGTTCTAATCTAATGATGTGTGGAAAGTGTGAACTTCGAGGACAAAGTTCTTTTAAGGGGGTAGATTGAAATACCCCAAACCTTGATATGTGGTTTAAATATATAAACTATGGTATGTAAAGGCTAAAAAGTGCCTTAGTAACATCAGTGAACAATTCAGACCATAATAATGCAATAAAGCATTAAGACACAGTTTGAGCAAAAACATGCTCTAAGCTATGAGTGAACTTGGTTAGGACCCAAAGAGCCTACCAAGACTTGATAACATTTATTATGATTGATAGGCTAATAAGTCCTTAGGAAACTTTGGTGGACAGTTAAACCAAATAAAACACAAGAAAATACCTTAAAGTCAATATGAGCAAAAATGTGCTCTAAGCTTGGGATAAATGTGTATAAGACCTAATGGTCATACCTATACCTTATAAATATGTTAATGAACATATTAAATCAATTACTAAAGAATACCAAGACTTGAAACAAGTTAAAACACAAAAAGTGCTTTAAGGAGTCTTAAAGCACGTTTTTGAAAAATTGTCTTGTAAATGAGTTTTGAGTGGCTAAATGTCCATCATTACTCTTTAATTAACATGTGTACTATATAGTATCACATTTGGAAGTCTATATCAATGGGAAATCAAAAATTTCACAATATGTGCCTTGTTTTGTGAATAGTGCTCAAATAGTGCTAGTTTAAGTTATAAGTCAACATAAGTTGTTTAATTGGTCAACAAAGGCCATATATATGTTATATATTGAAGGGGCCACGGTTTTTAAGGTGGGAGTCACCAACTAGTCATCCAACTAAAGAAAAGAAAAAGAAATAAAGTAAAGTTACTATTTGCTTTTAAGCTTAAATATCTTACAAAAGTGAGACCTCTCACCTCTCCTCTTCATTTCCTTGCCTTCCCACCGTGTTCTTCCTCTATTCTCCCAACCAGAACCGAGCTTGCTACAGCCCATCTCTTCTCTAACTTCAATTGCTCACCAATGTTCATTAATGCTCCAAATCAAATTCTAAGACCATATTTGTCTTAGTTAGACCAAGCTCTTCACTTCTATCTTTTCAAATCTTCAAGAACTCATTTTGGTGCCATGAAGAATCTCCATTGAAGGGGAAAAGCTCATCTTCTTCATATTGTCATTCTCCCTTGTTTCAAGGTAACAAAAACCAAGAAAATCTAAGTTTCCTCTCATTTTTGTATGTGTCCGAAATTCACCTCACAATGGTGCTTTTCTTGCTCTCTTCATAGCTTAATTCAAACTTCAAAGGACTAGGAGGAGTCCTATCTTGCTACTTAACCAAGCTCTCTTCCGAATTCCAAAGGTAATCATCAAATTTTGGTGTTTTAAGACACATATGTAAACCTAGGGTTTAACTATGAGTTGGGTATTAAACTTAATGCTCATTACCCTTATATGTGTAATGGTTAGAAGATTGACAAGTGATAAAAGCTCCTTGCCGATTTTCAATCAAGAAAGAACAAGAGAAAACAAGTGAGAAAACTTGGAAAACAAAGAGGTAAATGACCTCTCATAATGTAGTTTTATGTACTAGGAATTGAGCTATACTTGCTTAATAATTAACCTAAAGAGCCATGGGAAATGAGCTAGAAAACTATCCACAAGGTGGACTAAAAGACATGGAGCATTGTTGTGTGTTCGCAGGTTGAAGGCATTTAATGTGGAGATTCAGTGTTTAAGTTTAATGCATTTAAGGGCCTAAGAGCCATGTTATTTAAGGGCCTAAGTGCCAGCAATTTAAGTTTATGCACTATATTGTGATGTAGTGTAGTTTAAAGGTTTAGTTGTGTGTAAAGAACATCTCTTGTGAAGGTGAATGTGTTTGATGGTTAAAGGATGAAAAACCATATGTTGTGTATAAGAGCGTGTATTAAGAGATTGAATGTTCTTGATTGTCTAAAGGTGAAAAACAATGGTGTTTGGGTGTAAGGTGATACAAGAGAAGCTATGGCGAAATTTAGTTGATAAACAAAAGAGTTTATGTGTGTAATGAGATTTTTATGACCTAGAAGGTACTAGGAATTTTTAAGTGTTAAGATGGTGAAAGAAAGTGAATTAAGTGTTCTTAGGTGTTAGATGCCTTAGGCATAGTCTTGGAAATTTAGGGAACTAATGGATGATTTCTTGATACACCAAGGTGATGGTGGAGGTGTCGTAAAGTCTTGTGCAAAGTTGGTGAACAATGGAAGTGTAACGCCTTGTGAAGGTTTATTTATGAACTTGTGGGAAAGACTTGAGGAGTGTGTGTAAGGGGATGAGTGTAGTGCAAATGATGTTTAAAAGGTGGTTATAAGGTAGTGAGGGAGTACTTTGGTTAGGTGAAGTTTTAGGCAAGAATACAAGTTACAAGTGTAAGAAAAAAATGTTCTAAGTGTTAAGGACTTAGTAAAAGTTGAGTAAAGTTTAAGGAATTTTTGGGATGTTTCGAGAGGTTTTAAGTGTGCCCAAAAGATGTTAAAACATGTGGGAGAACATGTGTAAAGCATAGGAAAAAATTGGGATGTGAATTTGAGCAGAAAGAGGAGAAAAGCACATTAGAAATTGGTTCTCTGCAGTGGCCCGCCCCTACGGACCGCCCCTGTGGGGGGGGTCCAGTGCAGAGAAGTGAAAAAAAAAAGAAACGTGTAGCATCTGTTGTGGACCGCCCCTGGGACCGCCCCAGAGGGGCGGTCCAGAACAGAAATGAAGAAAAATTTGTTTAAGGCTCCTAATGATGGGGATTGAATGGTAATGGTTTTAGATGATGTTTAGGCTTGTTTTGTGACTTTTAAAGGCCATTTGGATATAAACAGTGTGAGAGTGAATGTGTAAGTTGTGAACTTAAGATCACATAAATAAATTAAGTACAACGGGATGATGGGGTTAACTATGGGCATTAGATTTAAACAATCATGTCACCCCGATTAATGACAGTAATGGTGATTTGTAACCAGTTGTACGGGATTTGTTCGAGGAACCTAGAAGGACACAATATAGTGGACCGTGGTGAAAGGTATGGTTTTTCTTGCAACCCTGTGTCCTACCGGATTACAACCGGCTTGTATGCCAATGTGTTTTTCTGTATGTTGCCACGTTGTAAGATAAAACATGTAATGAGTTTACAGTAATTCATATATGTGGCGTGTTCAACTCCGATACCATTTAACCTCGGCAGTGTTAACCTTAGTTAACTGAGTCTAGGATCACATGAGAGTTCGGTATTCGGATTAAACGACCCAAACCATGGGGCGTTTATCTAACCACGGCTATGCGTGAGTTGATTATGTGATGTGGGTATGTGAATGTAGGGATCTTCCTTGTATGTTTAACCCAGTTCTAAATACTGTATGACACTCCAATGTAGTGGAGTGTAGTTATGATAGGCTCCATAGTGGGGTTCTAACTAATATCTAAAAGTAAGTATGTACTAACAGTAGTGAGGAATCCGGTTTGGCCGGCGCGCGTTGTTTGGGAGAGGGTATCCTTCTTAGCCTTACCCTTCTCTTTGTTA
Source organism: Limonium bicolor (assembly GCA_023374045.1). NCBI lineage: Eukaryota > Viridiplantae > Streptophyta > Magnoliopsida > Caryophyllales > Plumbaginaceae > Limonium > Limonium bicolor. Next base: position 179,989,017 of record CM041782.1, on the reverse strand, counting down.
TGGTTGTTTCCCTCACGGGTTATGATCTCCCATAGCTCACTCCAAAGCTTAGCTATTCTGACTTATGATCGGTTTAGGGGGAACATGTGTTTGTGTGGTGTGTTCGGGCCTCCAAACCTGAACCGCCTTAACTTAAGTTACTCGTCCGACTATTAGGACGGTAATGAGTGTTGTTGCTATTGTATAACGAGCTTATCATGAGACTGACAGTGACAACATTCTCTAGGCTCACCAGTGTATAAACAATGTTTGGTCGGTTCCTAAGAGAACCATTCCCGTTATGTTATGTATTTTGTTGTGATGCAATATCTATTGCGGTATTACGTTGTGCATATGGAAACGTGCAAAGTGTTGTTATGTGTTGTTATGTAGTGTATGTTATATGTTGTATAATGTGGAGTATGTGGATCATGGATATGAATCCCAGTTTGAGAAAAGAGGCGTTTAAGGATAACCCGATTTAAGGGTAAGTGTCGTCTATTAAGGAAGTAGCTCCATTAGAGGAGGAACACTCTAGGGGTAATGAATACCATGAGTGACTTATCAAGTAAGGATGTATTATCCGTTTGTTAAGCCCATTGAGGCGAAATGTTATGTGTTGTGTGTTTACTGTTACATGCATGATTTAAATATAATCAACCGCATGCTAAGACGACAATTAGTGTGTGGGCCGGTAGCATGTGGGCTGCGGGATTACCATACCAGCAAAGGTGCTGAGCCCCTTGGGGGCCACCCTTTCTCTTCTTTTCTATTTCAGGTACAGAGAGCTGGAAGCCGTTCGAGAGTAGGACGGGGTAGCCATTGTACATGGGTATTCATTTAAGTGTATATATACAGTAGGTGTAGTAAGACCGAAATTGTTGTCGGCATCAAATTATAAATACTCGGTATAGTTGAAGGTGTATGTGGTTGTTGTGTTAATGGAAAGAGTAATGTGTAGTCGCTCGGAAATTAGCCCATCAGACCGGTACAATGTGTACGTATTAGCCTTGTTAGCCCTGGAACGGCGTGTAACACCAACGAGTTAAGTAATGTGATGAGGTACTTGTATTGCCTTTTTTTTGTGTGTATGCCAGGTGGTAAGTATGGTATGTTGTGTGTTGTGGTCCGCCTTGAGTTAAGTTTTATGTGTGATAGTGGTGTAATGTTTGTTGGTTTTCCTGTTAATTGTGATATAAGTGTGTAATACAAAAAGTGGTATGAGCGAAGTATCGCTCTGATGACTGAATTACCGAGCTTAGGAAGTACCGAGTTAGGATTTAGTTTTGGGTAAGGGTTGAGTGATAGCGTGAGAGATACGCTAGTTAGGAACTACCAGTGAATACTGAAAACCTACTATATCCAACCGCCCTCCACAACCCCTATTTTATAACTTGGAAAACAACGCCAGAGAGATGGAAGTCCACTCCTACTCGGGAATACCCGATCTGGCTGTTATTAAATACCTTTAAAGTACGGAAGACCTGTCATACGGTAGATCCCGAAAACTGGGAATCCCGGAGACGGTTTCCATCTGAACAATGTTAACCGCATTTAATAGCGAAGAATGAAGAATTTCATGTATGAGAGAATAGAATTTCGGCAACCTGGGTCGACATGCCGAGCAGTCGAGGATAACCAGCTTGCAACGCACCAACCGTGCAACGGGCAAGAAGTGGATTAATAAAACCCGAGACGAGTGTCTACGGGACCACAGTTGTTAAATGACACACCGACGGTATACCAACCGACAAAGGAACTACAACGTAGTGCCCAAATACGTGGAACGGGCTACAAAGAGAATACAATACCAAGAAAAAGGGGTCTCCCAGAATGGGAAACACCCTAGTTGATGATCGTCATGTGAAGACAGTGAGAAGTCACCTAGAAAAGTTATTATCAAGACAGTAAGATCAGTGAGGGCCAACAAGGCCACTGATGACAGTGCGGGTAAGAACAATACCGCAACCGGTAAGTGTTGAACCGATAGCCAGTTAGCATGGGCACTTGCCATGGCAAGTGCTGCTATAACAGGGCTGTTCGGAGAAATTTTAACAAATACAAAGTACTTAGTAAAGTACCACGAAGTTAAGTGTGAACATTATGACCATGGAAGGGCTTAACAGCCTGACCTTTGTAATTGGAAGTACACCAGTCAGCAAGAAGCTAGACTTGGCTAAGGTAAGAAGATGTTGTGAAACCATGAAAATTCTTCTTTCAAACCCAGATTTATTCAAACCCTTTTCTTTTCAAAACCAGATTTTCTTTCAAACCAACACTTCTTTCCAACCTTCTTTTAAACCAAACCAGTGAAACCAGGGGCAATTGACAAGGATACAACAGTGGATAAACCTTCCCTCGATTAAGTTCGGGAAGCAAGGAATGAATATTGTCACGGGACAATATAAGGGAGTTGACAACAGAATACTTCACCTAGGCGTGTGACGGACACTACGAGTGTACCAACCGTAATGTGGGACGACCGCACTCCGATCAGAGCTTGTGGGCCTGACAGACCTACTTATGGGTTAGTTGGGTAGGTAGCAATGTATCAGTATGATACCCCATATATGTATACGAGTAGAGTCCGAAACACGGGAAGTAGTCGACTCCGTACTACGGTCAGCAGTATAAGTCAAACAAGAACTAAGGATTACCATGAATGGTTGAAGTTAAGGAACTCAGTTAAGATAACGAGACTAAAAGAATTAGTGAATTCATTTCAAGGATATGTTTAAGAGTCAAGAGGTGCGAAGTGCACTAACTGTTATATAAAGACATCACACATGTCTTAAGAATTCCGAGGAAACATGATAGCTGGAACGGTGACCCAGCCTGTACATGGCAAGCAGATGCCTAATGTGGACACATTAATGTGCAATGAACGGGATGAAACTCCCAGAATAAGTACCTACACTATCAGGAAATGTTGATCTTCACAAAAGGAGATAATAAGCCATTTAAGAACGCAAACGGCGTGGCTAATGGAATGTACCAATAAGTGTGAAACAAATGTAAGGCATAACGTAACAACACCCAGGAGCAATCCTTGAGGGGTGTTCGCATCAACAATTGTTGAACGAAATGCATGACAGAAACACAAGGGTTGAAACTAACACCCAGTTTAGACATAAGTTGTCAGGAGACGGACTGACAATCCTAAAGGGCATCCCATGAAAGGAAACGGAATGCAACGACCTTGTCATGGAGCCCAATACAACCTCTAACCATGTAACATTTTACAGAGAAACACATGTGTGTGGACAGCCTACAATGAGCCCAGCTCAAGGCAAATAAGGCTTATAAGCCATAAACAAGATATGTTATATAAATTCGATTGGTTGCAGAAGTTTATGTTATATAAGTGAATAGAGTGGTAAACAAACCACTGCATTAAGAGTGGGGACACCTCTCGATATTCTGAAACCGCAGGAGCGGTAGTTATGTGGATCAAGTTCAAGAAATATGTTAAGGATGGACGACGTTATTACTGAAAGAGAGCAATTAGTTTAGTAGCATGTGTGTATAAAGTGAAGCACCGAGCTGAATAATGTCGGCTTGTGACTCGAATGATCGATGCTCAAGGAGCATTCAGTAGTCACCCAAATGAGTGATGAACCATAATGTGAATAATGTAAGTATATGTGTGGAAGTTAATGTGACAGTAAACACGATATAAGCTGATGTTATACAGGGAGTAAGAGCACGGTGCGCAACAAGCGACCGTTGTATAAGTATTGTTAAACGATAATGTAGCAGATAAGACCAGTTATGAGTTAAACTCAGTGGAGATGCAAGATAAGCGATGTAAACAGACTGGGCAATAAGCCAGTGGTAGGTACTATGTGATGAGGAACTCAGTGTGAATTCCATGGCGAGTCGCATAAGGGATTTACTGTCAAGAGTTTACGCCTCTGCACTGTATGACTGAGTGTTTTGGTATTGCACTTGCGCAGTAATGATCGAGTGGGATAGCTAGGAATAGGAAACATGTTAATTGTGGAGGAATAATGTTATAATGGCCGATGCATAGGAAATGCAAGGCCGCACCAATAAAGAGTGCTTGTACAAAACCAAATGTGGAGACATGATTAACAGTAAGTGACTACAGTAGCACTAACTGCCAAATATCGGTATTGAATATACCCAAATGTTGTAAATAGCTGAGAGAGCACTTAGGTGTATCAAATAGAGGATCTAAAATCCTTAGAAGTTTAACTTCCACTCACTTTTAGTGTATATATTAATTCAAATTCTTAATATAACTTATACTACCTTCATTGCAAGTGTCAAGGAGAGTTATTCGTTACCATGTTTATTTAAAATTTATATTACATAGGGTTTTACCTTATTTGATTTATTGCGATCTTTATTCGCGTTTATAACTTGAGCTGTCATAAAAGACATATGCTCGTATAGAACCATAAGGATAGTGTAGGATGATAGCCTCAAAATAGGGTAGGTATATTTAACGATACTTTAGCCCTCTGAAATGTATCAATACTCCTACGTTTTAGGTTTACAACCTCCAAATTATATTTATATATGTAGCATTTGGTATTGCTAATTAAGTAGTCCTCCCGACTTCAGAAAATATAGATTCAAAGTTTGTTCTCTCCCCTTTATTAATTAGGAGTCCAGCATAGTTACTATATTAACACTAGACCCTTGTATTTACTCGGTATTTAAAACCCGTGCTTATCCCTGTTGGATGTTTTAGTTATATATTTGAGATTTGTTTCTCTATTGTCATATTTCAAGGTTTCGCTCTATCTTCTCTCATAGTTAATAATGGATTTTAAGATTTTCCAGTCTCGCACTGAGCGGTAAGCTCGGTGCCTGGGTATCCCATAAAATTTCAGTGTTTGCTCTTTACGTGAACTCTTTTGACAATTCAAGTTGTCTTTAGTATTTTATCTTAATTAATGTATTCCTTTTCATGACATCTGCTCATCATTTAGGCAGGTCATACTTTGTAGTTACTGTAAGTTTGGACAGTTAATATCGCCCTTCGGCGGTCCAAGCAAAAAAACTTACTATTCCTCACTGTACTATCTCACACACTGTATCCCAAGGTTAACCTCGGTTTAATACATTTAATACTCTTAATCCTTTGGTACACTAATCTGGATCTCTATCAAGTATTAACGTGTCTCCTGACTTTAAAATAATCTTGTTCGTATTATCCATCCTCTTCTTTCACCGTATAAAACTCAGCATCATCTCCTATGGAGAAGGATACAACTGGTATCCCAATCCTTACCCATACTCATCATATATAATTTAAGTTTTGATCCACTCCCATATCCTGGAATATAAATCCTCCAAGGGTTATCCCCAAGTTCTACATTAATTTATAATAGTTATTTGTTCATTTATAGTTAAGTATTTCTTGAGTAGGATCATGCCGGGTCAAATTACTTGGCATTATGCTTCCGGATATCCCGACCTTCGCTCATAGGCTCAAGTGATCTCGGTCTCATTGGTAAGGTAAAACAATGTTGAAGTATCCTATTACGTCAGAGGTTACCTAGGTTAGGTCTCTCTAAATTTTGATACTTACTAACACATACAAGTATCATCGACTGATAAATATAAACATATATTCATGCATCATGCATTAGGTTTAAGTTCTAGGCTTACCGGTTTCGCGCTAAGCGCTAGCTTCAGTGCCTGAAGTTCCCACTGAGTACGGGGTATTTCTTCATGGAACTATCTTCTTTCCCTTCCGGCTCCCTGATGTGGATGGTTGTCCTGCCGGTCCCCTAGTATAGATGTGTTTGCGGTGCCTGGCCTCCTCTTGGTCCGTCCACCTCATTAGCTGGTGCTCTTGTAAACCTCTAGCTCCCTTGTATACTCGGCTCCCTGGATTGGAAAAGCATTCATACTCCCAGTGACCTTCTTTCTCGCAATAGCGACACCTCACCTTCTTGTTTGCGCTGTCTACGCTGGATGATCCTTTCCACAGTGCTTACAGTAGTAGTGGCGCCGCGTTGGCTTATTGCTCCTAGGTGGTGCTGGTCTCCGTGGCTGTGTATCAATGGCTGGGCCGGTCAGACGAGGAATCTGCTCCTTCGTCTTCTGACCATGGAAGTCCTCCGCCCTTCTTCTTATCAAGTAATTTCTTCCCCTTCTTGTAGTGACCGTCTGAGGTTGCTCCACCATCATCTCCTTCAGTACTCTTTCTCTTCTTTCTTCCTGCGCTCTTCCCCTAAACCTTTGAATCTCCACAGTGTCGGAGTAGTCGACTCCTGGTGTGTGTAGTCCAATAAACTGGTGAACCGCGTGTAGTACTGGTCAATTGTTTAACTCCCTTGGATTAAGGTTTCGATCTCCTGCCTTTTCTCCGCTTTAGGTGTTCGGGGTAGAACTTCTCCCGCAATACTTCTACAAACGCTGTCCATCCAAAGTCCGGTGTAGCTCTACGGAGGCCCTCCATGGACCACACCAAATGTCAGCTGCGTCTTTAGGTTGTATGCGGCGATGTCGACCTGCTGGTCTTCAGGAACCCTGACAACCTTGAACGCCTTCTGGGCTCTGTAATGAATTTCTCTAGTGCGGCGGGGTCCGGGTCCCCTGAATAAATTGGTACTCTCGCGTCTGCAACGCTCTTCAACAGTTGGTTTGCCCTGGGCTGCGGCGGGTGGGGTATGGCTCCGAAAGTTGAGCTCCTAGTTGCTGCGCGAAGATTGCCATGGCTGCTGCTAGGTCTGGTGCTTCTGGAACATCTGCCGGTGTCTCGCCACCGCGTCCACCGCTGTCTCTATGTGGTCTTCCGCTTGTCGACATCTAAAACAGTATACTATTATTTCTACTTGGTTGCTACACACAATACAACCGTCACACAATCACAGTAAGTACGCTAACTACTAGCAATAAAATATCCCTAGGGTTTTTTTTTAAGTCATGAATCCTCACGGACGTTTCCCGTATCCCAATATTCCTATGCTCATTGTCCTAGACTCAGTATCTTTTCATCAGAGCGGTTGTAACACCCCTAGTCTTAAACCTGTAATAGCATCGCGTGTCGTAGCTGTAACACCCCTACTACGCACTTAACAAATAATCGAAATCGCAGCGGAAATAACAACTAAACAATAACTAAACGGTTCGGTGCTACAACGCCGTTAACCACCCACGTGGTTAACAAGGCAGAATAAATACAAGCGTATCGGTCTGATGATCAGACTCCCGAGCATAGTAACTAATAACCTTTAATACATTAACATAATACCGAGTTTGTAACTACATCCTTAAACATAACTGTACATCACAAACTGTCACCGTGACTGTTAACGACCATCATTGTACTACATCGGTACCAAAAATATATCGCCTCGGGAGCACAGGAGCATCCCGGGCTCAACATCCAAAAACAATCAAAAGTATTCCTGCAACCTAGAATCTAAAGCCATTCTGCTTCTCCGATCCTCATCCTGCAGTAAAAGAAATATGGAGCCCCCGAGGGGTCAGCAACCCTTGGCTGGTATGGTTAACGCGCAGCCCATCGGCTACCGGGATACGCGCAACTAATTGTCATGATGACATGGCATTCTTTTTAAACATACAACTTATACATATATCATAACATGAGTATTGTACATAACATCACACATAACATACATGAACAATTCCTTTTAGGAAGTGAACCAATACAATTAGTTCCCATGGAGAGCCTAGAGAATGTTGCCATACTCATGCTAAGCTCGTTACATAACTCGTTACCGTCCTGTTTGATTGAACGGATAACTTAACACAAGGTGCCTCAGATATAGTGACCCAAGCACACCGAACAACACATAGTATGTCCCTGTGGCCCGACGTGAGTCAGTAAAATAGCCTTGGTTAAGCTAAAGGGAAGGTTGGAAACCAAATTGGAAAACAACCATAACATACAAAGAGAATCAAACCAGTTATGACATCGACTCCCATACTCACACGCGTGGCGGAACAGACCGGACTCCTCACTTCCCCCCCCCGTTAGCACTTGTTAGAAGTTCAACATTGAACTCAATAAACAAATCACAAACAATTGGTTAAGTCTTGTTAGACACACACAAGGGAAGAGAGAGTCATACTTAACAATACAATAATATTTAACAACTGTAAACTCATTACATGACTTAAGTCTTACAAGGTCATAAACACACAGAAAAACAAACAACACACAAGCCGGTTGTTATACCCAAAATTCAACCCTCAACCCCCCGGAAGAGAGTCTCTACTAATAGGCTATATAGGCGAGGGTTCCCAGTTCGATCGGCACATTTCAGAGTACTAGGGACAGCTTAGTCATCTCCAGGGCATTTTCGTAATTTTTCAAGGCTCTTAAGCCCCCTATAGGCTTTCTCTCTCCTCCAAATAAGGGTCAAATCAATTCAAAATGCTTTGAAATTTTAACCCATGATAGAGGATGACATCTGAAGCATAATGGAATTGGAATTTTGATTTTTTGAATTTCCAATAATTTTCTAGCAATTTCTGATTGAATCTGACGAGAAATTGAATTTAAAAATATTCCAATATCCAAAAAATTCGATTCTACTTTAGAAAATTCAGAAATATCATCCTTTACCCATGTGTAAAATTTCATAATCAAATTCCTTTTGGAAGCCCTTGAGCTAAAACGTCGGTAAATCTCGGTTTTTACCGGATTTTTCTATCTTTAAGGAAGCCTATATAAGGAACCTTATCCCATGATCAAATCAGAACCTCAAGAACCCTAGACCCTCAAAGAAGGCAGTCATCTCATTCTCTTCACGTTTTTGCACATCCAAGCACCAAAAATCACATCAAAAATCCCCAGAAATCACCATCTAAACACATTTTTTCAACTCCCAACACATCAACAATCATCAAACATCAACCAAACCACCTCCAAAACCCGAAGAACACCTTCAACAATCAACAACCAGAAGCTCGGGTCGAACTCAATCCGGAACCAGCACCATCGGAGCCTCCGAAGAATCCCGACGTGAAGAATCCTCCTGAATTCGAAGGTAAAACAGGTTGCAATTCTACTTTTCTAACTCTCCACGACCTTATTAACTCTCTGTCAAATTTTGGGTTCAAACTAACCTTTTTACGCTTCTGTATTGCTAATTACTTTTGTTTCTTCCTTGTTACTTGTTCGTCAAGTTTCGTACATAATTCGACTTCAAACTGCAATCTTTCAATTACTAACGAATTGTATACCTTTCAGGCTACACGTGCATAAATTTTGAGCCGAAAACACCTTCGGGAACCACCATAAAACCCCTTTCCGTGGGTGGTCCGGGATCTTGGACCTATGGTCCGGGACCACGGACGGTTGTCCGTGGCCACGGACACCCACGGACGGCGGCGGGATTTTAAAATTTTAAAAATTTAGGTTTTGCTAAACTATGTCCGGCCTACGGACGTCCTGTCCGTGGCCCCGGACTTTTCAAATTTTTGTTTCCTGTTTAATTTCGACTTTTATTTCCACATAGATTAACTAGGGTCCGTGGTTACGGACATTAGGTCCGTGGCTACGGACGGAAACAAAATTTGACCTAATTCTGCCTCCGAAACCCTAGTTTAGGTAATTTCAACTTTCACTTTTTTTATTTTCAGTCAAAAAATGCTAAAAAACAAAAAAAAAAAAAACGAAGCTCACACACTTAGTTTAAAACGACTCGTAATAAGCCGTAATTAAACTAAGTAGAGGAAAAACGACTTCTAGGGGTAATGAAAGTAATTGAACCCTAATTAAGTCGAATATCAAGCCCCCGAACCCGAACTCTCCTTTCCTAATTTGATCTAGGTTAAAATTAGGTGGCGACTCATAATAGGTTCCAGTGAGCTAGCTTAGGTTTTAATAATCATTGTTATATGACATAGTTATTAACCTTAGGTTATAAGTGGACCTAAATCCCGGTTAGATCCTAATCAGCTTTAACCAACATAGGATAGGGTTTAAAATCGAGGCTCACAGACTGGCGACTCTGCTGGGGACAAACTCTTAATTTTAACTTGTTTAATTTTAAGAAAGAGGCTTAACTCGAAAATGTTTATTAATGGCTTTATTACTTTGTTTTTTACTTTTGTGCGCACTTTAATTTCTGCACCTTGCATCATGTGAGAGCGAGGGTCCATGCAACCGATTTTACCCGGACCCGTTTGAGGGTCCCCTATCAGGGACTCACACCTTTTAGGTGATGTGAATAAGTGGGGGAAAGAGTAGGGTGTCGTCTAACCACACCCCTTAATACCTGGGCTTTAGCCCCAAGCATTTTCCTGACAGTATCCTTACCTAGCCCATTGTTTGGTCAGTCAAAGACCCGACCGTAGACGCACACCTTCAGGTGATGTGAAAAAGTGGGGAAGCCCAAAGAGAATAGCGTGCAAGCCCTATTCCTTTGAGGTGACCTGGGCCCATGCCCTAAGCACCTCTCCGGATCGATCCATACCCGTTTGATTTAAACGTCTAGTGAGGACATGTTGAATTTGTGTGGGCCTTGTTGCTTGTATGATCGGCCCATTACCCAGCCTAGAGATTGATAGGACTTCTCCTACATTAACCTAGCCCAACCCGAATTGGCAGCTCCGCTTGTTTGCGGCCTAGAGGTCCTGTTTGTTTATATGTGAGTCATTCAGGCTTCGGCCCAAAAGCTTAGACTTAGGCGATTTCTCTTCTGGCCCAATTTGAATTATCCAATCAGTTCTAGGCCCATAAAAAAGAAATCCACCTGAACTTGAAATAACCCACAAGTTCTGAAAATAAAAATTTTTTCTGCTTAGCAACCATTCTTCTCTGGCCCAAAGAAAGTTAGGCCCATTTGTGATTAGGGACCATTCCAGCCCATGTGCTTTACTCTCAGGCCCAAACACATTCCGGCCCAAGGGCTCATTCTAGACTAGGTAGACTTCTTATTCGGGCCCTAGCCCTAACCCTAGATCTAGGTGTCACCTCTCAGGCCCAATCAAAGCCATCTGTTTAGATTTCTCAGTCCAAGTTCAGTTCATAGTCTGAAAGATACTAGCTCCAGACACGAATTCTCTGGGGTTTGGCCCACTTATTTTTCAGCGCTTGTTAGCCTACTTTCGTTAAAGCGCATCAGCCACCTTTTGTAGCTAATAAAGGACACCTGGTAGGTCCTAGTCCTAAGTGTGGTCCAATCGACATGGAAACCCAGCTCGCAATTTTGGAACAAAAGCACATGGCCACCATTGAAGCTATGGAGCAGAGGCATAGTGCTGCCATGGACGCCGTGGAATCTAACTATGTTGCTGTTATCGAAGAGTTGAAAGCAAAGGCTCTTTCCCTCGAGTCCGAACGTCAAGCTCGGGATGAGTTAGTGGACAGGCTTCTCAACACCCTTTTGACTGCATTGAATTTGGCTCCATTAGGGTCCGAGGATCGAAGGGGAATGTCAAAGAAATTGCTACAGAACTCGGGAAAGTGATTAGGCAACCAGGAGCAGCAACTTGCATCCAAAGCTGCACTCGCAAGAGAACCAGGCAACATGAGAAAGACAGTGATCGACAGTCAAGAGGACCTGGTTGGAGCGTTGGGACAGTAGAACCACCCCGACGGAATTCTCGACAGAGAGAGTTTACAGACATCGGTCGAACACCAAGACAAGCACTTGAAGAGCTTCGAGGAAGATATCCGATGCAACCGCTCGCCCTGAGGCCAGGAACTACTCATTTGGGGAAGGATCTTAATCAATTTTGTCACTTCCATCAGCTGCCCGGTCACACATGACCACTGCAGGGCCCTACAACACAGAATTCAAGATCTAATTGACCAAGGGCTCCAATTCTAAGAACATGGGGAGAGCGCAGAGCACGCGTGCCCAAGCATCATCAGAAATGTTGTTTTTTAGTGTTTTTCTCATTAAATGCATTTCTTTTCTTGTTTAGTTGTCTTTCAACTTTTGTAGTAGTTAGTTCCCTTGATCATTTTCGGTAGTTTTCTTGAGTTTGTAATTTCCAACATTATTCTTTTTGTTGAATAAAAAATAGTCCCATTTTCATAATTTTTGTACAAAGCATTATTCATTAATTCAAAAACTAAAAAAAAGAGCACTTACGTCTTTCAAGGATCACGAAGTAATCTTTTTGACTATGCAATGGAATACAAAGACTTGCATTTTGTTTCTGAAAATTTGAACATGCCTAACCAAACACCACAACTCACAACCCACAAAGAGGTTCAAGGTCCACATCTATTGAATTGTTGTCACAAACCCCGAAATCAATACTGGGGGTAATCTAAGTTTAAGTTCATCATCTTTTATCTTTTGTTTAAATGTGCGAACGAGTTTCCGAGTGAAAATCTCGCGAGAGTGTCTTGAGTGGAAAAACCATGTGTGAACGAGCGTGTCATTTTTACATGACTCCGGTGAGACCACATTCAAAGGTGAGGTAAACGGCATAACTCCGACCGAAGGAGATAATTTGTAAATTTACTCTTAGACCTGCGAAAAGTAACAACGAACAGATACACAACTATCAGGAATGACGAAGCACCTAGGTACAACACCACATAGCTAAAAGCTTGTAAACCCTGACATTAAACCCTAGGCACCCCGCTGAGCCTTTCATATATCCCTTTTCGATGTTGCAAAGCTCCACAGAACAAGCCAGCCCGTGATGAATAACCAACCCGGTGACCAAAGGAAGTGAGGAGCCTGACTCTCAGATAACGTTTTCATCAGTCCAGAGAAGCAAAGCCGCTATCAGCATGACGAAGTGATCCGCAAATGGTCCCAAGGTGACACAGGATCAAAAGAGCTCACATCAAAAGCTCTCAAAACTCAAAACTGGGAAACACAAGAACCCCGAAGGCAAAGTCAAGAAAGGATCAAACAAAGAGGCAAAACCGAAGTGCCTCGAAGAAATCCAAAAGACGAAAAGAGAAATGGTGTAAAGGACAACTTCAAAAGTCCAAGTCCAGAAGCTCAAAAACAACGTCAACATGAAGCAGTTAGACGACTTCAAGACAAGGAAGATGAATCTGAGAGAAGACGCAAGTTGCAGCTTTGGTCACCCACTTAAGCTCCACATACCTCAAATATCCCTCCATGGTCCCGTTGTCCTTCATCACACCCCGTGGCCACGTTATAACCTTTAAAGTCTTCCGACTTGATAGTTGTGTGTCCAATCACGTGAAAGTAATAGATCAAATGCGTAAATCCATAAAATATCGAATTTAATGGTCTTGAAGTTGTGACTGTTGGTGAGGAACGAGTGCAAGCACCAAACACGCCGAGTGTAGGTTAGGAAGCACCACATAAAAACATAAGCCCTGACCCTGTGAGGACGAGACTCGTTCGCACGTTTGATAAAAGAAAATACTGGGGGCAATCGATCTGAACGATCGATTGCCATGAACTCTAGCTCAGATTGTCTTAAGGGAAAAATACTAGGGGCAATTGTTGGTTCCAACAATTGCTATGACAACACCAATTGGAACCCAGAGCTCAAACATCACCACCACCATCACACACACCACCGGCCCGCATAAGCCCTTACCTCCACATCAAACACCACAGGCCCACATAAGCCCTTACCTTTACATCATACACCATACCCCACCGATGGAATGTTCATCTCTTAGGAGATAAATTACAAGTCCGAAGTCTATGGTCAGGAAATGATAATTTCGCTTTCCTTTTCATTAAACAGATTATTCTTCAAACACTACACTGCCACGTTTGGCACCTCTTTCAACAATTTCTTGTTTTGGACAAATTTCCTACATACACTTTGATCGTATTTTAACATGCACATCCTCATTTCCACGTTTGGCACTTTCATAATCAACTTTCATCATGACCATTGCATCTATTCGTATGAGACTCCTCGTCACAATTCAGGGATACAGATTCTCAGCCGAAGGTACAGATTCTTCAGGATACAGATTCTCAGCCGAAGGTACAGATTCTTCAGGGATACAGATTCTCAGCCGAAGGTACAGATTCTTCAGGGATACAGATTCTTAGCCGAAGGTATAGGTTCTTCAGGGATACAGATTCTCAGCCGAAGGTACAGATTCTTCAGGGATACAGATTCTCAGCCGAGGTACAGATTCTTCAGGGATACGGATTCTCAGCCGAAGGTACAGACTCTTCAGAGATACAGATTCTCAGCCAAAGATTCAGATTCACCAGAGCAGCAGAACTCACCAGAGCAGCAGAACTCACCCGGATAGAAGAACTCGACCCAACACCAATTTTCAATCACTGATAGGTAGTCAATGCCTCAGAATAGCTTGACATCACTTCATTCATTATAGGTAGCCAGCGCCTTAGAATAGCTTGACATCATCTCATTCATTATAGGTAGTCAACGCCTTAGAATAGCTTGACATCATATCATCCTTATTGGTAGTCGGCGCCTTAGAATAGTCTGACATTACTTCATTATTACCTTTAGGTGGTCGACGCCTTAGAACCGCTCGACACCTTTCCACTTTACTCATAGGTAGTCAGCGCCTTAGAATAGCTCGACGCAACATGTCGGATTGCACGTGTGGTCTTTTAAGATCCAAAATTTTGGGGTATCACTCAAGCATCAACTAGCCTTTTCATTTCCATTATAAAGTCTAGTTGACGGGGGGCAATCTGTTATACCCAAAATTTCAACCCCCCGGAAGAGAGTCTCTACTAATAGGCTAGTAGCGAGGGTTCCTAGTTCGATCGGCACATTTCAGAGTACTAGGGACAGCTTAGTCATCTCCAGGGGCATTTTCGTAATTTTTCAAGGCTCTTAAGCCCCCTATAGGCTTTCTCTCTCCTCCAAATAAGGGTCAAATCAATTCAAAATGCTTTGAAGTTTTAACCCATGATAGAGGAACATCTGAAGCATAATGGCGTTAGAATTTTGATTTTTCGAATTTCCAATAATTTTCTAGCAATTTCTGATTGAATCTTACGAGAAATTGAATTTAAAAATATTCCAATATCCAAAAAATTCGATTCCACTTTAGAAAATTCAAAAATATCATCCTTTACCCATGTGTAAAATTTCATAATCAAATTCCTTTTGGAAGCCCTTGAGCTAAAACATCGGTAAATCTCAGGTTTTACCGGATTTTTCTATCTTTAAGGAAGCCTATATAAGGAACCTTATCCCATGATCAAATCAGAACCTCAAGAACCCTAGACCCTCAAAGAAGGCAGCCGTCTCATTCTCTTCACGTTTTTACACATCCAAGCACCAAAATCACATCAAAAATCCCCCAAAATCACCATCTAAACACATTTTTCAACTCCCAACACATCAAAAATCATCAAACATCATCAACCAAACCACCTCCAAAACGTGAAGAACACCTTCATAATCAACAACCAGAAGCTCGGGTCGAACTCAATCCGGAACCGGCACCATCGGAGCCTCCAAAGAATCCCGACGTGAAGAATCCTCCTGAATTCGAAGGTAAAACAGGTTGCAATCTACTACTTTTCTAACTCTCCACGACCTTATTAACTCTCTGTCAATTTTGGGTTCAAACTAACCTTTTTACGCTTCTGTATTGCTTATTACTTTTGTTTCTGCCTTGTTATTTGTTCGTCAAGTTTCGTACATAATTCGACTTCAAACTGCAATCTTTCAATTACTAACGAATTGTATACCTTTCAGGCTACACGTGCATAAATTTTGAGCCGAAACACCTTCGGGAACCACCATAAAACCCCTGTCCGTGGGTGGTCCGGGATCTCGGACCTATGGTCCGGGACCACGGACGGGTTGTCCGTGGCCACGGACACCCACGAACGGCGGCGGGATTTTAAAATTTTAAAAATTTAGGTTTTGCTAAACTATGTCCGGGCCTACGGACGTCCTGTCCGTGGCCCGGACTTTTCAAATTTTTGTTTTCTGTTTAATTTGACTTTTATTTCCACATAGATTAACTAGGGTCCGTGGTTACGGACATTAGGTCCGTGGCTATGGACGAAAACAAAATTTGACCTAATTCTGCCTCCGAAACCCTAGTTTAGGTAATTTTCAACTTTCACTTTTATTTTCAGTCAAAAATGCTAAAAAACAAAAAAAACAGAAGCTCGTGCACTTAGGTTAAAACGACTCGTAATAAGCCGTAATTAAACTAAGTAGAGGAAAAACGACTTCTAGGGGTAATGAAAGTAATTGAACCCTAATTAAGTCGAATATCAAGCCCCCGAACCCGAACTCTCCTTTCCTAATTTGATCTAGGTTAAATTAGGTGGCGACTCATAATAGGTTCCAGTGAGCTAGCTTAGGTTTTAATAATCATTGTTATATGATATAGTTATTAACCTTAGGTTATAAGTGGGCCTGAAACCCGGTTAGATCTTAATCAGCTTTAACCAACATAGGATAGGGTTTAAAATCGAGGCTCACACCGTGTAAACCGGTAGGCAACAGACTGCAAGAAAACCATAACTTGGTCCTTGCTTCGATTTGTTTCCACCGTAGGTCACTCCTATACATGTTTAAGAATGTCGGTTAATTACTTACTTAACTTCAAATTTACTAAATGTTTAACATGATTATATGACATGTTTTAATGCCCCAACTTATCCTTGATTACTTACATTATACCCCCTAGGGTTTATTACTTAAGCCATATTTTTGTTTTTTTTTTAAGTTTTGGTCAGTCCGACCCACCGTCCGACCCAACCAACTGGGTCAGACCCTTCCAGTAATTTTCGATTTTGAAAAATTCTACTTGTCCCACCCATGTCCGACCCAACCATCTGGGTCGGACCATTCCAGAGATTTTACCGCCTTTTAAGCACACCCCGTCCGACCCATGTCCGACCCACCAGTCCTCTGGGTCAGACCGTTCCAGAACATCATACTGGCCTCTAACAGAGGCCGTCCGACCCAAACTTGGATCGGACCCCTGGGTCGGACGCCACCAGAACATGCCCAAACATTGTTAAATCTTCACTAAACTTTTCCTCAAGCCTTCTAATGTTTTCCAACACCATTTGGCACACTTATTCTCTCATACAACATCCTTAAACTCATCTTCCTCCTCCTTATACACTTACTCATTTCTTACCAAAATTCCTAACACTTGTAATGTTTTCTCCTTAGCTAAGTGGTGTTTCATACCTAGGATAACCACTATGCCAATAATGTTTCCTCACCACTACTAAATCATCACCCAAGCATCTTTACTTCCTAACCAATTCCTTAAATATCTCTACAAGTCTATAGTTTCTTCATGCAATACATTATTTCTCCTTATTCACCAACGTAGCACAAGTCCTAAACACAATCTCACCATGATCTTGAAGTATCCCAAAACATTCTTTTGCATTCTAAATCCTCTAAAACATTGCCTAGGTCCTTTTTATTTCCTAGAATACCTTAATGCATGTTTCTTTCACTAGTTGAACACTTAACCATTCCAAACACTTCCTAACTTACGAAACTCATTTTAAACACCTAAAACTTCTTATACATTATCTAAATTTCGACATAGGTTCTCCTAGAATATTACCAAGCCAAACACATTGTTTTCACCATTAAACAATCAAGAACACTAAAATTCATCAAACACATTCTTACACAAACTTCACTCATTTAGCACTACATCACAATACAGTGCATAATTTAAATTGCTTGGCACTTAGCCCTTAAATAACATGGCTCTTAGGCCCTTAAGATGCATAAATCTTAAACACTGAATTTCCACAATATGTTTGCCTTTGACCTGCAAATACACTCAACAATACATATGCCTTTTACTAAGCCCTTGAGAGCATTCTTCTAAGTCATTTTCCATTGGCTCTTTAAATCATTTTCAATAAGCAATATAAGCTCATTTCTCCTAAGACTTCAACCACATTAGGTTAGCATATTACCTCTCTTTCCTCACACAAATTCTTTCTTGTTTCCTTGACTAAATTGGCAAGGCTTTTAGTTGCTTGTCAACTTCTAAACATTATACAAATGATAAAATGAGTATACAAGCTTTATGCTTCATCTCATTGTAAACCCTAGTTACATATATTATTTTAAAGCATTAAGATGATTGTTTTACCTTAGAGCTTGAAGAGAGTTTGAATATATATCAAGAGAGGAATCCACCTAGTCCATGAAAGGTTGAAATGAAGCTAGAACAAAGCAACATAAGGACACCATTAAGGGTGATTTTCGGACAACACAAAAACATGAAGGAATTGTTATTTTTCTTTGAGTTTCCTTACCTAGAAGCAAAGGAGAACAACAATATGTGAAAGATGAGCTCAAGCTCCTCTCATGGTGATTCCTCTTGGCACCGAAATGGAGCTCTTGGGATTTTGAGAAGATAGGAATGAAGAGCTTGATGAGACTAAGAGAATGGTGGTCTTTGTTTTTGATTTGGCAAAGTGAGCTAGGAGTTACAAGAGGTTGAAGATGAAGAATGGTGGTGGTACTATTGCAAAACCGTGAATGGAGAGCAAGAAGGAGGTAGAAGAGAGCTTGGAACCGTGGGAAATGAGGAGGGAAATGAGAAGTGAAGATAAGTTCACTTTTAAGAGATATTAAGTAGTAAAGCAAATAGTAACTTGCTTTATCATTTGTTATTTATTTTGTTACTTACAAGGTGGTGACTCACCTCATAAAAACCGGCCCCCATTAGTCATCTAGGGGTGTTTTAGTCTTGTTGACCATTTAACTTACTTATATAAACTTATGTTATAAACTTGCTTATTTTGTTACTATTCACTAAAACAAGGCACATAGATATGAAATTTTGATTTCTCATTGATATAGACTTCCAAATGTGATACTAAGTAGTACACATATTAATTAAAGAGTAATGATGGACAGTTAGCCATTCAAAACTCATTTACAAGAAAATTTTTCAAAAATGTGCTTTAAGACTCCTTAAAGCACATTTTGTGTTTTAACTTATTTTCAAGCTTGGTTTTCTTTGGTAATTGGTTTAATATGTTCATTAGTATATAAATAAGGTCTTGGTAAGCTCACTAGGTCTTACCCAAGCCTATCCCAAGCTTAGAACACATTTTAGCCCTAATTGACTTTAAGGCATTTATTTGTGTTTTCTATGGTTTAAATTGTTTACTAATGTTCCTAAGACTCTTTTTAGTCTTAACATACCATATTTTAATGTTTAAACAGCATAACTAGGTTTGGGGTATTTCAATCTACCCCCCTTAAAAGAACTTTGTCCCCAAAGTTCATACTTCCACATATCCTAAATATTAGAACACGGGAACACATATAAACAATACTTCCATAACAACATTAACAACATCCTTACATAACATCGGACACAAGGTCCCAAACAACAAAACATCACAATATCATTCAGACTCACGGTCTGTAACATAACAACATGACAACACAACACAGACAATGTATCCAAATACATGTCGTACACACAGATAACCGAAACGGCTCTACCCCCCCTAAATAGGGGTACGCCCCGTACCCTATACATATAAATACTAAGAAGTAAACAATGACAGGTACTTCACCTTCATCTTATCTTCCAGCTCCCAAGTGGCCTCCTCAACGTCCTGGTTAGACCAAAAACCTTCCCCAGTCTCACAGACTTATGGCGAGTGTCTCGAGTCTTAGTATCCAGAATACGTACCGGAGTCTCCACTGATCGCATGGTCGGCTCTAAAGTTAGCCTCTCAGGCTGAAGTACATGAGACGGATGAGACATATATTTCTTCAACTGGGACACATGAAATACATCATGTACCTTGCCCAGCTCGGCGGGTAAATCAAGTCTGTACGCTACCGGGCCGATCCGCTCCGTCACAACATAAGGCCCCACATATTTTGGGCTCAACTTGCCTTTCTGGCCAAAACGAAATACTCCCTTCATGGGGGACACTCTAAGAAATACCTGATCGCCCACGGCGAACTCCAGGTCACGTCTGCGCACATCAGCATATGATTTCTACCTATCCTGAGCTGACTTCATGTTAGCCCGGATCTGTCGTACTTCTGCTTGAACTTGTTCCAGATACTCTGGTCCTATAATGACCATCTCACTTGACTCATCCCAGCATATGGCGTGCGGCATGGTCTACCGTACAAAGCCTGGAAGGGAGACATCTTGATCGAAGCATGGTAACTATTGTTGTAGCTAAACTCGATCAGATGTAACTTGTCAATCCAGCTGGTCTGAAAGTCAAGTGCACATGCACGTAACATATCCTCAGATGTCTGGTGCGCTCACTCTGATCGTCACTGGTGTGGGGCTCACTTACTCTGTCTGTGTAGCTTCTTAGCTTCAGCTCGTACCAAGCGCTTCCGTGTAGATTTCAAGTACCTGGAGAGGAATCTGATATCCCTGTCAGACACGATAGTCTTTGGTACCCCATGTGTGCTAATCTCTCTCTATCAAAGAGCTCTGCTAGTTTTGCCACTTTCCAGGTGTCCTTCATCGGTATGAATCGAGCCACCTTGGTCAGTCGGTCAACAACAACCCAAATCATATTCAGACCTCCCCTTGTAGGCGGAAGCCCTACTACGAAGTCCATAGAAATATCATGGAACTTCCACTCAGGCACTGGCATTGGCTGTACCATACCACTAGGCCGTCGGTGCTCAAACTTGACCTTCTGACAAGTGAGACACCTCAACACATAATCATTTACATCCTTTTTCATCCCAGTCCACCAAAAATAACGTTTCATAACCTTATACATTTTTGAAGCTCCGGGGTGAATCGAAGTCGTAGAACAGTGGGATTCACTCAGTATGCGCTCCTTCAGCTCGGCGCTACTCTCCTCGGAATGCACAGTCGGCCATTAAGCCTAATCAAGTGATCATCGTGGAGTCTGAAGTCGTACTTCTGACCCTCGAATGTGCCATCAATGAGCTTCTGTCTAATCTCCAACATGTACTAATCCGTCATCTGAGCACTCTCCGCACCTCTTCAACCAAGCTAGAATGAGAGACTAGCGAATGGAGAGAGTGTGCTTGGCGACTCAACGCGTCAGCTACCACATTTGCCTTACCCTCTTTATACTGTAGATTAATGTCGTAGTCGTTTAGAAATTCAGCCCACCTTCTTTGTCTCATGTTCAACTCCTTCTGAGTGAACAAGTACTTTAAACTCTTGTGGTCAGAATAATTGTCACACTTACCCCATACAAATGATGTCGCCATATCTTCAGTGCGAAGACAATGGCACCCAATTCTAAGTCATGGGTAGGGTAGTTCTCTTCATGCTTCTTCAGCTGTCGGGAGGCGTATGCTACGACCTTCCCGTGCTGCATCAACACACAACCCATACCTCTGCCTGATGCGTCGCAATAGACCTCAAAACCATCTGGACCGTCTGGTAAAAGTCAGGACTGGTGCAGATGTCAGAGCATCCTTGAGATTCTGGAAAGAACTCTCACAGTCGACTGTCCACTCGAATGGTGCATCCCTCTTCATCAAGGAATCATCGACTTCGAGACACTGGAGAAGTCCTTCACAAACCTCCTCTAATATCCTGCCAGACCGAGGAAGCTACTGATATCGGTAACTGTCTTCGGCCTAGGCCAGGTGCGCACTGCATCAATCTTTGCCGGATCAACAGCGATCCCGGCTTTAGAAATCACATGTCCAAGAAAGGATACTTGGTTCAACCAAAACTCACACTTTGAAAATTTAGCATACAGCTGATTCTTTTCTCAATTCTGCAACAACACTTCTTGAGGTGGCTTCCGTGCTCACCTCTCGATTTCGAGTACACAAGTATATCGTCGATGAAGACTACCACTGACTTGTCCAACTGATCTTGGAACAAGCGGTTCCTTAAGTCCATGAACTTTGCTGGTGCATTGGATAGACCAAACGGCATAACCGTAAACTCGTAATGTCCATACCTTGTTCTGAACGCTGTCTTCTCAATATCACTGTCACGGATGGCAATCTGATGGTATCCGGACCGTAGATCTATCTTGGAGAATACTGATGCCCCTTTCAACTGATCAAATAAATCGTCGATGCGTGGTAAAGGGTAACGGTTCTTCACCGTAACTGCATTCAGCTCTCGATAGTCAATACACAGGCGGAGGCTACCGTCCTTCTTCTTCACGAAGAGGACCGGCGCTCCCCATGGTGAGACGCTAGGGCGGATAAACCCCTTGTCGAGTAGGTCTCTCAACTGCTCCTTGAGCTCTGTCATCTCTGCTGGAGACATACAATAGGGCGCC
Organism: Limonium bicolor; assembly: GCA_023374045.1. Lineage (NCBI taxonomy): Eukaryota > Viridiplantae > Streptophyta > Magnoliopsida > Caryophyllales > Plumbaginaceae > Limonium > Limonium bicolor. The sequence continues at coordinate 179,966,902 of CM041782.1, read as the reverse complement.
TTCGCAATTGGTCCGGTGCCTGGAACCAAATCGATCTGAAACTCAACTTCCCGTGCTGGCGGCATGCCCGTCAGTTCCTTAGGAAATACATCAGGAAACTCCGACACTACCGGCACATCAGGACTAAACTCTGGGTCTCTCTCTATGTCCTGGACATAGCAGAGGTATACATCACTCCCTCGTCGTAATTCTTGATACATAGCCATGGCGGTGATGATCTGAGTCGAAGGCTCCCTGGGCCTCTGGCGGTAAGATATGGTAACCCCAGACGGACTCCGATGAAGCAGGCGATGCTCGGCACACAGGATCTGCCCTTGTACCGCTCCAACCAGTTCATCCCGACAATCACATCAAAACCAAGTCCGTCGAACTCTATCAAGTCGATCGGAAACTCTTGATCTCTGATTCGAACAACAAATCTCGGTGGTAGCGGGTACACCTGATCGCTCTTTTCGACAGGAGAGTGACTAGGAATCTGGCATCTCATCACCGTCAACCCTAAGATAGGAGCTAACTGCTCTAAAGATATAGAGAGAAATGATAGAGAGTATAATCTGAACGCCTCGAAAGACGATTGTAGACGTCCACGCCATTGACTGGGAAGGTACCGGTGAGATTGTGCTGCTCCTTCCGGCTTCTGCCTCATTGCAGACACTCAGTATACCTCCCGTTCCGAGTGCACAGCCTAATTCATTGGCAAACTAATAAGTATTTGGTAACAACACGGTTGACATGCTTCAAACAACTCCACTTTATTCATTAACACACTCTTTTTACAACATTTGTTGGCTTATACTGTCGCCATAACTAACACTTACAACATCCTTAACATACACTGGTTCAACACGTCACATAATTATACAAGGCTTTAATACTGTCTGAAGGTCAAATTCAAACGTCCGGGTTTCATGTGTGTGGCATTGATCACTGCCGATGGTGCGGTATTCAGTTTGATCTTCTTGATGCCATGGTATAGCATCCTTGATTGCCCACCCATGATTAACACATCTCCTGATTTCAACACTAGCTTCTTCGCGAGATCAGCACACTTCTGCTCGCCATACACAAACACTACGGTGTCACTACGGACCAAGACACCACGGGTACTCCCTTACTTAGGGACTCGGGTGACTCGTCCTTATCTTGGTGTAAGTTCACAATACACAAATCTGCTTTAACACTTGGAATTGAATCCGCTTCAACTTGTTGAGCAATTCCCACGGCGTGGTTAACGACCGCAAGGAACTCCTCAGGTATACTTTGTACAGTTGCTCCATCTTCATCTCGCACTTCTTGATATGTCTTGGTGTAAGGATCCAGTCCTTACCCATGCACATCATCTTCAATTTCATTCTTGATCCACTAGGGTATTCGGTGTGTAGAAACCTCCAGGTTTGCTCCAAGTTCATTGCATCATCTGATGATATGGATTTGTGCTTCCAGTGTCAGGTATCCATTTAAGAGTATCATACCTGGTTGGTTGACCTGACATTGCTCCATTGGAAAGTCGGTGATGTTGATGGTGGTTTCTTCAGGGTTCGGTGTGGGTAGGATTGGATAACAGATATTGAAGGTTCCTAAGTTTTCAAATTACCTAATTAGGTGTTCTCACATTATACTTTAACTGTTTACTTACATGGTTATTTACTTGGACTCACTAACACACATGCATGAAATGCGGTATGCAATCACTTATTTCACTCAACGGTTTAGGCGGTACTGGTCTAGAAGAGGCCCTGGCGCCTCAGACCGGTCCACCACATGCAGGGTGGCCTTGCTAGGTCCCGACCCCTTCCCCTTCTGGGAATCTGTGTACCTCTGATCCGGGGGTGGCTGATTCGCCGTCTTCAGGCCATCGGTGGTCGCGGTGGCCTTACCCTTCCATTGCCCCTTGGGCCTGTAGTTTCTGCTGTTCGGTTCTGCCAGCACTCAGGTCGCGGTGCTCCATCTTTTTGCAGTATCGGCACTGCACATCATTACCCTTGCAGTCCTTGCCGGGGTGGTCTCCGTTACACCACTTACAATAGTAGTGGCACTCCGGTCCAGAGCCCGTGCTAGCTGCTAACACATCACACACTCAGTACATACTTCACAAGTTAATAACACACACTAGATTTCAGTATTGAAATTCATTAATTACCCTTGGGTGGGTAAGAGCGTAAGGGCTTGGCCGCATACGCGTAGGTGAGCTGCAGAGGCTCCTCAGCAGTGGTGGTCTGGGTCTGGCCCTTGCCACCCTATTGCTGTCCTTTCTGGGACTGGGGGTATGGCTTCTTCTTCTTTCCTCCCCCTTGCCCTTGCGTGCCTTGGCCCTCGCTCATGGCCTTGCTCTTGAGCGCACTCTCCTCGTCCCTCAGACGGACGGTGATCTCAACAATTGCAGCGGCATGGTAGCACTCCTATATTTAGGGTGTTAGTTATGCCCCGCTAAAAAACTCACATCACATTAACATACTATACATACGCATCACTTATACAGTAGTTCATTACCTGCAAGGTAGTATACCCGCTCGGCCCATGCCGTAGCGTAAACGGTAACTCAACCCGTTGTAAAAACGGTTCACTAAAATCCGGTCTGAGTAGCCCAGATCCGTAGTAGATGGATGAGCCCGATAAAAGCGGGTGTAGTACTCATCAACTGTCATCTTGTCTCCCTGTTGCAAACTGTCAAGCTCTAGGCGCTTGGCCTCCTGAACATGAATTGGGTAGTACTTGGCTCGCAGCAGGGTCGTGTACTCCCTCCACTGGAAGGTAGGATCACCAACTCTTCCCTCCTTTACCAGATTCCACCAAGTCTGAGCCGATCCCTTCAGATAGTAAGCGGCTAGTCGAACCTTGCACCAGCAGGAACGTCCAAGGTCTCGAAAGCGGTCTCCATCTCGGAGATGTATGCCTCCAGCTTACTAGGGTCAGTCTCCCCATTGAATGACGGTGGTCTCAAATCCGCCAACGCCTTGACCCAGTTGGTCTCGCGCGGCTGTGGTTGCGGTTTGTTGCCCTTGTTAGCCCTCATCGCCTTGCTGCTACTGCTGCTACATCGCAGCTAATAACTGTGGGACCATCTGGGCTACGGGCGGCCGCAACAGCGTCGGCCATGACCTGTGCCGTAGGGTTCTCCCCCTGGTTCCCAGTATCACCAATGCCGCGCCCGCGGCCTCGACCTCGTGGTCTACCTGACATCTGAATTCACATGAACATTTATTAGCACCGTGCTTCCACACTTATCGGTCCAACGGTTGTAACATCTTCCCGACAAATAAGTATCTCCACACTTAGTTGGTGGTTAACCTGCTCATAAATGTTACTTAGGTACCTATGGTTAGATTTCCTAACTCGGTATATTCCTAAGCTCGGTATTCTAGCCATCAGAGCGATACTTCGCTCTGATACCACTTTTGTAACACCCCTACTACGCACTTAACAAATTTAATCGAAATCGCAGCGGAAATAACAACAAAACAATAACTAAACGATTCGGTGCTACAACGTCGTTAACCACCCACGTGGTTAACAAGGCAGAATAAATACAAGCATATCGGTCTGATGATCAGACTCCCGAGCATAGAACTAATAACCTTTAATACATTAACATAATACCGATTTGTAACTACATCCTTAAACATAACTGTACATCACAAACTGTCACCGTGAACTGTTAACGACCATCATTGTACTACATCGGTACCAAAAATATATCGCCTCGGGAGCACAGGCGCATCCCGGGCTCAACATCCAAAAACAATCAAAAGTATTCCTGCAACCTAGAATCTAAAGCCATTCTGCTTCTTCGATCCTCATCCTGCAGTAAAAGAAATATGGAGCCCCCGAGGGGGTTAGCAACCCTTGGCTGGTATGGTTAACGCGTAGCCCATCGGCTACCGGGATACGCGCAACTAATTGTCATGATGACATGGCATTCTTTTTAAAACATACAACTATACATATATCATAACATGAGTATTGTACATAACATCACACATAACATACATGGACAATTCCTTTAAGGAAGTGAACCAATACAATTAGTTCCCATGGAGAGCCTAGAGAATGTTGCCATACTCATGCTAAGCTGTTACATAACTCGTTACCGTCCTATTAGATTGAACGGATAACTTAACACAAGGTGCCTCAGATATAGTGTCCCAAGCACACCGAACAACACATAGTATGTCCCTGTGGCCCGACGTGAGTCAGTAAAATAGCCTTGGTTAAGCTAAAGGGAAGGTTGGAAACCAAATTGGAAAACAACCATAACATACAAAGAGAATCGAACCGGTTATGACATCGACTACCATACTCACACGCGTGGCCGGAAACAGACCGGACTCCTCACTTCCCCCGTTAGCACTTGTTAGAAGTTCAACATTGAACTCAATAAACAAATCACAAACAATTGGTTAAGTCTTGTTAGACACACACAAGGGAAGAGAGAGTCATACTTAACAACAATAATAATTTTAACAACTGTAAACTCATTACATGACTTAAGTCTTACAAGGTCATAAACACACAGAAAAACAAACAACACACAAGCCGGTGTAAACCGGTAGGCAACAGACTGCAAGAAAACCATACCTTGGTCCTTGCTTTGATTTGTTTCCACCGTAGGTCACTCTATATATGTTTAAGAATGTCGGTTAATTACTTACTTAACTTCAAATTTACTAAATGTTTAACATGATTATATGACATGTTTAATGCCCCAACTTATCCTTGATTATTACTTACATTATACCCCATAGGGTTTATCACTTAAGCCATACTTTTATGTTTTTTTTTAAGTTTTGGTCAGTCCGACCCACCGTCCGACCCAACCAACTGGGTCGGACCCTTCCAGTAATTTTCGAATTTGAAAAATTCTACTTGTCCGACCCATGTCCGACCCAACCATCTGGGTCGGACCATTCCAGAGATTTTACCGTCTTTTAAGCACACCCGTCCGACCCATGTCCAACCCAAGTCCTCTGGGTCGGACCGTTCCAGAACATCTTACTGGCCTCTAACAGAGGCCGTCCGACCCAAACTTGGATCGGACCCCTGGGTCGGACGCCACCAAAATATTCTTTTGCATTCTAAATCCTCTAAAAACATTGCCTAGGTCCTTTTTATTTCCTAGAATACCTTAATACATGTTTCTTTCACTAGTTGAACACTTAACCATTCCAAACACTTCCTAACTTACGAAACTCATTTTAAAAACCTAAAACTTCTTATACATTATCTAAATTTCGACATAGGTTCTCCTAGAACATTACCAAGCCAAAACACATTGTTTTCACCATTAAGCAATCAAGAACGCTAAAATCCATCAAACACATTCTTATACACAAACTTCACTCATTTAGCACTACATCACAATATAGTGCATAATTTAAATTGCTTGGCACTTAGGCCCTTAAATAACATGGCTCTTAGGCCCTAAGATGCATAAATCTTAAACACTGAATTTCCACAATATATTTGCCTTTGACCTGCAAATACACTCAACAATACATATGCCTTTTACTAAGCCCTTGAGAGCATTCTTCTAAGTCATTTTCCATTGGCTCCTTAAATCATTTTCAATAAGCAATATAAGCTCATTTCTCCTAAGACTTTAAACCACATTAGGTTAGCATATTTACTCTTTTCCTCACAAACTTCTTTTGGTTTCCTTGACTAAATTGGCAAGGCTTTTAGTGCTTGTCAACTTCTAAACATTATACAAATGATAAAATGAGTATACAAGCTTTATGCTTCATCTCATTGTAAACCCTAGTTACATATATTATTTTAAAGCATTAAGATGATTGTTTTACCTTAGAGCTTGAAGAGAGTTTGAATATATATCAAGAGAGGACTCCACCTAGTCCATGAAAGGTTGAAATGAAGCTAGAACAAAGCAACATAAGGACACCATTAAGGGTGATTTTTGGACAACACAAAAACATGAAGGAAATGTTATTTTTCTTTGAGTTTCCTTACCTAGAAGCAAAGGAGAACAACAATATGTGAAAAGATGAGCTCAAGCTCCTCCCATGGTGATTCTTCTTGGCACCGAAATGGAGCTCTTGGGATTTTGAGAAGATAGGAATGAAGAGCTTGATGAGCCTAAGAGAATGGTGGTCTTTGTTTTTGATTTGGCAAAGTGAGCTAGGAGTTACAAGAGGTTAAAGATGAAGAATGGTGGTGGTACTATTGCAAAACCGTGAATGGAGAGCAAGAAGGAGGAAGAAGAGAGCTTGGAACCGTGGGAAATGAGGAGGGAAATGAGAAGTGAAGATAAGTTCACTTTTAAGAGATATTAAGTAGTAAAGCAAATAGTAACTTGCTTTATCATTTGTTATTTATTTTGTTAACTTACAAGGTGGTGACTCACCTCATAAAAAACGGCCCCATTAGTCTTCTAGGGGGTTTTAGTCTTTGTTGACCATTTAACTTACTTATATAAACTTATGTTATAAACTTGCTTATTTTGTTACTATTCACTAAAACAAGGCACATAGATGTGAAATTTTTGATTTCCCATTGATATAGACTTCCAAATGTGATACTAAGTAGTACACATATTAATTAAAGAGTAATGATGGACATTTAGCCATTCAAAACTCATTTACAAGACAATTTTTCAAAAATGTGCTTTAAGACTCCTTGAAATACCCCAAACTTTGATATGCTGTTAAACATTTAAACTATGGTATGTAAAAGCTAAAAAGTGCCTTAGGAACATCAGTGAACAATTTAAACCATAGTAAATGCAATAAAGCACTAAGATACAGTTTGAGCAAAAACATACTATAAGCTTGGAGTGAACTTGGTTAGGACCCAAAGATCCTACCAAGACTTAATAATATTCAATTATGATTTAATAAGGCAAATTAAGTCCTTAGGAAACCTTGGTAGACAATTAAACCAAACAGAACACAAGGAAATACCTTAAAGTCAATAAGAGCAAAAATGTGCTCTAAGCTTGGGATAAATTTTTATAAGACCTAAAGGTTTACCTATACCTTATAAATATGTTAATGAACATATCAAACCAATTACCAAAGAAAACCAAGCTTGAAAACAAGTTAAAACACAAAATGTGCTTTAAGGAGTCTTAAAGCACATTTTTGAAAAATTGTCTTGTAAATGAGTTTTGAATGGCTAAATGTCCATCATTACTCTTAATTAACATGTGTACTATATAGTATCACATTTGGAAGTCTATATCAATGGGAAATCAAAAATTTCACATCTATGTGCCTTGTGTTAGTGAATAGTAACTTTAATAAGCTAGTTGTAACATATGTTGTTATAAGTAATTAAATGGGTCAACAAAGACTATTGTACCCTAGGTAGAGATGGGGGCCGGTTTTTATCATGGTGAGTCACCAACATGTAAAAGAAATCAATTAAGGAAAGGAAGGAAAGTAAGTAATAAGAAGAAGAAAGTTACTTTATAACATAAATATCTTCCAAAAGCAAACTTAAAACTCATTCTCCATTCCTCTCTTGTTCCACCGTCTTCACTTCCTTATTTCTCTCTTTTACGATGGGCTATAGTAACCTCTCTTCTCCATCTTCATTTCCTTGCCATCCAACTCCATGCTCCAAATCAAATTCTAACACCATAGTTGTCTTAGTTAGACCAAGCTCTACACTTATACCTTTTCAAATCTTCAAAACTCAATTTGGTGCCATGGAGATTCACCATTGAAGGAGCTTGAGCTCATATTTTCATGCCTTATCATTCTCTTATGCTTCAAGGTAAGGAAACTCAAAGAAAAATGATGTTCTTCATGTTTTGTGTTGTCTGAAAATTCACCTCACAAGGTGTCCTTACCTTGCTTGTTTTAGCTTCATTTGAATCTTCCAAGGTCTAGGAGGAGTCCTCTCTTGATACTTATTCAAGCTCTTTCCCATTCCAAAGGTAAAACAATTACCTTAATGTGTTAAGATAATATATGTAACTAGGGTTTACAATGAGATGAAGCTTAAAGCTGTATTATCATTACATTATTTGTATAATGTTTAGAAGTTAACAAGCAACTAAAAGCCTTGCCAATTTAGTCAAGGAAACAAGAAAGAAGTTTGTGAGGAAAAGAGGTAAATGTGCTAACCTAATGTGGTTTAAAGTCTTAGGAGAAATGAGCTTATATTGCTTATGAAAATGATTTAAGGAGCCAAGGGAAAATGACTTAGAAGAATGCTCTCAAGGGCTTAGTATAAGGCATATGTATTGTTGAGTGTACTTGCAGGCCAAAGGCAAAAATACAATGTGGGAAATTCAGCGTTTATGATTTATGCATCTTAAGGGCCTAAGTGCCATGCAATTTAAGTTTATGCTATATTGTGATGTAGTGCAGTTTAAGGATTTAGATGTGTGTAAAGAACATTCTTTGTGAAGATGAGTGTCTTGGATGGTTAAAGGAGGAAAAAACAATATGTTTGTGTGTAAGGAATGTGCATTAAGTGATTAAGTGTTTTTGGTTGTAAAAGGGTGAAAACCTAAGTGTTTGTGTGTGAGAATACTCTTGATGGATTTTAGGTGTTCTCGAATGTCTAATGGTGAAAGCTATGTGCTTTGGTATAGCAATGAGCTAGATGAACCCATGTCAAAATTTAGAAAATGTATAAGAAGTTCTAAGTGATTTAAACAAGTTTGGTGAACTAGGAAGTGTTAAAGGTGAACAAGTGTTTTACTAGGGAAGAAAACATGTATTAAGGTGATTTAGAGTGATACAAGGATTTAGGTATTATCTTGAAGTTCTAGGAATTCAATGTGCGTTTTTGAGAATGTATTAAAGTCTTGGAGAAGTTTGTTGGTTTAGGAATGTTGATGTACAAGGAAGAAATGATGTTAGGTAAGATGTGAAAAGGAGATTTAGTTAGTAAGAAAAGAAGTTTGAGAGATGATGTTAAGGTGTAGAAGAAACACCCTTGGTATAGTGGTCATTATAGGTGAAATACCACTTAGAAATCTTAAGGAGAAAACATTCCAAGTGCTAGGAATTTTGTAAGAAATTTGTGAATGATAAGATGGTTTGGTAAGTGATTAAAGAGTTTAGCACATGGCTAAAGGTGTGTTTGATGTGCCAAATGATGTTAGAACATTAGGAGGCTTAAGGAGAAGTTTGGAGAAAGTTTGACAAAGTTTGGACAATTTCTGATGTTGTCCGACCCAGTGGTCCGACCCAGGGTAGGTCGGACAGCCTTGTTAATTCAATCGTTGGAGTTCTGGAATGGTCCGACCAGAGGTCATGGGTCGGACATGGGTCGGACATGTGTGCTCTAAGTCTCTGGAATGGTCCGACCCAGATGGTTGGGTCGGACATGGGTCGGACAGGTGTATTTAAAAGACGGGAAAAGTTTCTGGAACGGTCCGACCCAGTTGTGGTCGGACGGTGGGTCGGACGGCCCAAAGTATGTAAAAAAATTTTTAAGGTTATAGGATGATGGGGATTATTAAGTAATGATGTTATAAGATTGTTAAGGACATGTTAAGTAAGTTATAATGACAATTTAGTGGGGGAAAGTTGTATTAAAATGTAAAAGTAAAACAAGTTAAAATGTGAAGTTATGTAACTAAGTTAACGGGGAAAAGTTATAGGCATTAGACTTGAACAATCATGCTACCCCGATGTTAATAGACGTACATGTAATGTTATCAGTTGTTCGAGAGTTGCTCGAGGAACATAAGTGGACACGATAAAGTGGACTCCGGTGACAGGTATGGTTTTCTTGCAACCTGTCCTACCGGATTACACCGGCTTGTATGCCAATGTGTTATTCTGTATGTTTGCCACGTTGTAAGATAAAACATGTAATAAGTTACAGTAATTCATTTATGTGGCGTGTTCAACTCCGATACCATTTAACCTCGGAAGTGTTAACCTTAGTAACTGAGTCTAGGATCACATGAGAGTTCGGTATTCGGAGTAAACAACCCGAACCATGGGACGTTCTAACCACGGCTATGCGTGTGGTTAATTGTGTGATATGTGTATGTGAATGTAGGGATCTCCCTTGTATGTTTAACCCAGTTGTAATACTGTATGGTGTGTAGATGTGATAGACTTCATAGTGGGGTTCTAACTAATATCTAAAAGTAAGTATGTACTAACATTGGTGAGGAATCCGGTTTGGCCGGTCGCGCGTTTTTTGGGAGTGGTATCCTTCTTAGCCTTACCCTTCTCTCTGTTATGGTTGTTTCCCTCACGGGTTATGATCTCCCATTAGCTTATTCCAAAGCTTAGCTATTCTGAATATGATCGGTTTAGGGGGAACATGTGTTTGTGAGGGTGTTCGGGGCACCAACCCGAACCATCTTAACTTAAGTTACTCGTCCGACTATTAGGACGGTAATGTGTGTTGTATAACGAGCTTACCATGAGGGTGACATCATCCTCTAGGCTCACCAGTGAATTAACAATGTTTGGGTCGGTCCTAAGAGAACCGCTCCTGTTATGTTATGTGCTGTTGATGTAATGCAATCTCTATTGCGATGTTGTTATGTGCACATTGAAATGTGGAAAGTGTTGTTATGTGTTGTTATGTGATGTATGTTATATGTTGTAAAATGTGGAGTGTGTGGATCATGGATATGAATCCCAGTTGTGATAAGAGGCGTTTAAGGATAACCCGAATAACGGGTAAGTGTCGTCTATTAAGGAAGTAGCTCCATTAGAGGAGAAACACTATAGGGGTAATGAATACCATGAGTGACCTATCAAGTATGGATATGTTCTATGTTTGTTGAGCCATTGAGGTGGAATGATTCGTGTTGTGTGTTTAAAGTTACATGCATGATTTAAATAAATCAACCGCATGCTAAGGACGACAATTAGTTGTACGTGGCCCGGTAGTATGTGGGCTGCGGGATTACCATACCAGCAAAGGTGCTGAGCCCCTTGGGGGCCACCCTTTCTCTTCTTTTCCTATTTCAGGTACAAAGAGCTGGAAGCCGTTCGAGAGTAGGACGGGGTAGTCGTTGCACATGGGTAATCATTTAAGTCATACATATACAGTAGTTGTAGTAAGACCGAAATTGTTATCGGCATTAGTTTCTGAATACTCGGTACAGTTGGAAGGTGTATGTTGTTCTATTGTTAATGGAAGGGTCAGTAATGTGTAGTTGCTCGGTAATCTAGTCCATCAGACCGGTACAATGTATATGTAATAGCCTTGTTAGCCACGTGGGTGGTTAACGGCGTGTAACACCAACGGGTTAAGTAATGTGATGAAGTATATTTTTCCGCTACAGATTGTTGTTATGTGTTTGTTGTTGGATGGGGTGTTACAAAAAGTGGTATCAGAGCAAAGTATCGCTCTGATGACTGAATTACCGAGCTTAGGAAGTACCGAGTTAGGATTTTAGTACTTTGGGTTAAGGGTTGAGTGATAGCGTGAGAGATACGCTAGTTAGGAGTAACCAACGTGTACTGGAAACCTACAATATGCAACCCACCCTCCACAATCCCTGTTTTATAACTTGGGAAACAATGCCAGAGAGATGGAAGTCCTCTCTTACTCGGGAATACCCGATCTGGCTGTTATTAAATACCTCTAAAGGTACGGAGAACCTGTCATACGGTAGATCCCGAAAACTGGGAATCCCGGAGACGGTTCCCATCTAAACAATGTTAACCACATTTCATAGCGAAGAGTGAAGAATCTGTGTATAAGAGAATAGAATTTCCGGCAACCTGGGTCGACATGCTAAGCAGTCGAGAATAATCAGCTTGCAACGCACCAATTGTGCAATAGGCAAGAAGTGGATTAATGAAACCCGAGACGAGTGTCTACGGGACCACAGTTGCTAAATGATACACCAACGGTATACCAACCGACAAAGGAACTACAACGTAGTGCCCAAACAAGAGACAAGTCTCAGTAACCACGACAAATACGTGGAATGGGCTACGAAGGAGATATAATACTAAGTAAAAGGGGGTCTCCAAGAATGGGAGGCACCCCAGTTAATAATTATCGTGGGAATACAGTGAGAAGTCGTCTGGAAGGTCAACTATCAAGAATATAGGATCAAGTGAGGGCCAACAAGGCCACTGATGACAGTGCGGGTAAGAACAATACCACAACCGGTATGTGTTGAACCGATAGCCAGTTAGCATGGCGCACTTGCCATGGCAAGTGCTGCTATAACAGGGCTGTTCGGGGAAGTTTTAACAACTACAAGTACTTGGTGAAGTACCACGAAGTTAAGTGCGATCATTATAACTGTGGAAGGGCTTAACAGCCTAACCCTTGTAATTGGAAGTACACCAGTCAGCAAGAAGCTAGATTTGGTTAAGGCAAGAAGGCATTGTAAAACCATGAGAATTTTTCTTTCAACCCAGATTTATTCAAACCCTTTTCTTTTCAAAACCAAATTTTCTTTCAAACCAACACTTCTTTCTAACCTTCTTCTAAACCAAACCAGTAAAACTAAGGGCAGTTGATAAAGATACAACAGTGGATAAACTTTCCCTCGATTAAGTTCGGGAAGCACGGAATGAATATTGTCACGGGACAATATAAGGGAGTTGACAAGAATACTTCACCTAGGCGTGTGACGAGCACTACGAGTGTACTAACTGAAATGTGGGACGACCACACTCCGTGAGGAGCTTGTGGGCCTGACAGACCTACTTATGGGTTAGTTGGGTAAGTAGCAATGTATCAGTATGGTACCCCGCATATGTATACAAGTAGAGTCCGGAACACGGGAAGTAGTCGACTCCATACTACGGTCAGCAGTATAAGTCAAACAAGAGCTAAGGATTACCATGAATGGTTGAAGTTAAGGAACTCAGTTAAGTTAACGAGACTGAAGGAATTAGTGAATTCCTTTCAAGGAAATGTTTAAGAGTCAGGAGGTGCGAATTGCACTAACTGTAATGTAAAGACATCGCATATGTCTTAAGGATCCTCAGGGATAAACATGATAGCTGGAACGATGACCCAGCCTGTACATGGCAAGCAGATGCCTAATGTGGACACATTAGTGTGCAATTAACGGGATGAAACTCCCAGAATGAGTACCTACACTACTAGGAAATGTTGATCTTCACAGAAGAAGATAATAAGCCAGTTAAGAACGCAAACGGCGTGGCTAACTGAATATACCAATAAGTGCGAACCAGATGTAATGGCATCACTTAGCAACACCCAGGAGCAATCCTTGAAGGGTGTTCACATCAACAATAATTGTACGAAATGACATGACAGAAACACAAGGGTTGAAACTAACACCCAGTTTAGACATAAGTTGTTAGGAGACGGACTGACAATCCTAAGGGGCATTCCATGAAAGGAAACGCGATGCAACGACCTTGTCATGGAGGCCAATACAACCTCTAATCATGTAATGTTGTACAGAGAAGTACATGTGTGTGGACAGCCTACAATGAGCGCAGCTCAAGGCAAATAAGGCTTATAAGCCATATATATAAATTAGATTGATTGCAGAAGTTTATGTTGTATAAGTGAATAGAGCGGAGTACAAACCACTGCATTAAGAGTGGGGATACCTCTCGATATCGTGAGACCGCAGGAGCGGTAGTTATGTGAACCAAGTTCAAGAAATATGTTAAGGATGGACAATATTATTATTTGGGAGCAGTAAGTTTAGTAGCATGTGTGTATAAAGTGAAGCACCGAGCTGAATAATGCCGGCTTGTGACTCGAATGATCAATGCTCAAGGAGAATTTAGTAGTCATCCAATGAATGATGAACCATAATACGAATGATGTAAGTATATGTGTGGAAGTTAATGTGACAGTAAATACCATGTGAGTTAGTGTTATACAATAAGTAAGAGCACGGTACGCAGCAAGCGACCGTTGTATAAGTGTTGTTAAACAATGATATGGCAGATAAGAGCAGTTATGAATTAAATTCAGTGGTGATGCAAGGTAAGTGATGATAAACAAACTAGGTAGTAAGCCAGTAGCCAGTATTACGAGATCAGAATCTCAATGAAACACAGTGTGAATTCCGTTGCGAATCGCATGAGAGATTTGTTGTCAAGAGTTTACGCCTCTGCACTCTGTATGACTGAGTGTTTTGGTATTGCACTTGTGCAGTAATGGTCGAGTGGGATAGCTTGGATTCGGGGAATGTTAATTGTGGAGGAAATAGAAAGTGGCTTATAACGACATAGTGACCGATGCATAGGAAATGCAAGGTCGTACCAGTGAAAGAATACTCGTACAAAACCAATTGTGGAGGCATGATTAAGAATAAGTGACTACAATGGCACTAAATACCAAATACCGGTATGGAATATACCTCAAGTGTGGGAAATAGCTGAAGAGCACTACACACTAGGTAGTAGCTCAATCTCAACCGACAGTAAGTCGGAAGGGAACAAGTCAATCATTGTGAAATACGTAGCAGTTTACGCAGTAAGTTATTAGAGAAGTGGATGGAAGTTTTGTAACTCACCGAGTTCGCTAACAGTAAGAGATACCACGCGTCGGTTGAGAAACCATTGTTACCAAGATGAAGGTGACAATTGGGATGTACAATACAGTAAGAATAACAAATGGGGCAAACTAAGCCCTACAGTTATTAGAGTTTCGCAGCAGAAACTAGTGAGCCAGTAATTTAAGTGTTGAATGTGCATGGTGAATATGAGTGAACGGCTAATTATTTAAGCCTGGAAGCCTCACAGGCCAGAACCGAAACCAGTTAAGAGTTAGAGCAGCTCCAATGAGAATTCTTGATTTAGGGACTAAACCGCTAATATGGTTAAGATCCTCTAATCAGAATCCATTGTATAATAGACCGCGTGGAAGTTAAAACACTTCACGACGACAGAACATTTTAACCAAATGTTTAGTGATTGATTACGTGGGTGTAATCCCTTTTAAGGGGGGTAGAGCGCAAAACCACTTAGTGTGTATTACTGTACAAGTGTACGTGATGTACGTGACCTATGTTGTGCATAGCACAAAATAATTTGTTTTGATGATTGGTGTGTGTGTTACGTAAACATACGCATTCATTCATGGTTTAATTGTGGTAATTGCGCACTGAAGATGCGAATACCATTGTGATAAGTGTTTTATTTCGTTAACAGTTATGTGTGATAGTACAAGTGTGGGGAGTAGAGAAACTCCCGGGGAACAAAACCCTGACAATGTCTAAATGTGAAACTGTGTGTGGTATTTTGATAAAATATATGTGTATATATATACTATATAGTGATTCATGAAAGGGTATGAAACCGACATAGAACCTAGTGAGAATAAGATTCCCTAGGTAACAACATTAAAGTAAATGGAAATAACTGATAGAATTCCATAGGTAGCGCCTGTTTTTCTGTTGCGCTCCATTAAAAACCTCCAAGTTCTCCATAACTGTTGTACAACAAGTTGTTTCTTGTATTGCTTACTGTTAACTAACTGCCAGATCGGGTTTCCCCGAGTAAGAGAAGGCTTTCTTCTCTCTGGCGTTGTTCCACATATTTAGGGTTAGGGATGTGGAGGGCGGGTCTAGGTACTATGGATATCCGGTAAACACCGGGAAGTCCTGACTAACGCACCTCTCACTCTATCTCTCAACCCTTAACCCATAACTCAATCTCAACCTCAATATTCTCCTAAGTTCGGTATTTCTTGTCTTCAGAGCGTAACTACGCTCTGATACCACTTTTTGTAACACCCCAACTCAATCCAAATGTGGTCTCGCAACTTAACAGCATATATATATACATGTCACAGTGGAATTCTTTACACTCCAGGACCTTGCCACGGTCTGACTACAGAATATACCGAACAATAGTGCATTACAACCTTAACCAAATACATAATCTTCTTACAATCCTCTCACATCCTATACATCTTACTAACTCAATTGCCATACGAGTGTACATGCACAACTCGTAGGCCACACTTAACCCGTAACACTTGTCCCCCTTCTTACTCTCGCGACGGCCGCTTCCTGATGTACATGTGTAGTAAAAACAGCCACCAAAGGGGTCAGCACGAATGCTGGTACGATCCCCTCATGGCCCCCAAGCTAACGTGGCTACGACGACTAATTGTCGATAGCATGGAGGTTGATTAGATGCACAATATAATAGTAAGTGCAGTAAACAACAACTCAGATATGAACAATCAAGTTCACACACAATGAACGACTTAAATGCGTTCCCTTAATTAGAGAGTTAATTATTTAACTCCTTAAGTAATGTTCCCTCTTAATCTTAGTCCAACCTTATCTCACCTCAATCTTAGTCTTATCTTAATCTTAGAAACAACCATCCTTTAATAAGGAGTGGATGTCACTTATCTTAATCTTAATTATACAAACCATCCTTTAAAGAGGAATGGTTGCAACTCATCTTAACCTTAACTTAATCTTAATCTTAACAATACAAATCATCCTTTAAAAAGGAATGATTGTAACTTATCTTAATCTTAACTTAATCTTAGTCTTAACAATACAAATCATCCTTTAAAAAGGAATGATTGTAACTTATCTTAATCTTAACTTATTCTCAGAATACAAACCGTTCCTGGAGGGGAATGGTTGTAACCTAAGTCCAAACCTGGGATTTAGGTGATCCCACCGCACCATCTTAATGCCACCTACCCTGGACGGAAATCCAGCGTAGCTGAGCCGGCAACCGGCCCTAGGCTACAAGTCCAAAGACAAGTCCTTAAGCGGAGGGCGGATCTGATTCAGATACCGTCCCCCTTTTTCCTTAGCATGCATGACCGGAGATCGGTCCCGGTTTCCTCACTCAAGTTCCAGTTAGTAATAGTCTCAAGACCATGTTTGTTGGTTAACCTCTTTCGGTTTATATGAGACCCATATTAGGGTGTGTTCCTTAGCCTCACTCAATTCCTTACTAAACGTTAGTTAGTAAGTTCTCACGGTATGTTGTGTTAGTTTTCAAACATCACACAACAATACAATAATCATAATATTCCGGTTGCATGCTTTATCTTGTTTAGTGAGCACACAAAACAGATAGCACACAAGCCGAGGGACACCTCGTTAGCAAGCAGGTCACAAGAAGAACTGTACCGTTCACCGTTGGCCGTTCAGTTGCTTAATCTCTTCCGGAGTCCAATTTCCAAGTCCTAAAACATTCATTCAGTTTTAGGTTGTTAATCACTTAACTCAATTCAACTTACTTAACTTACTTAACCCTTAATGACTCCAACCTAACACCTCTTAAGTCTTACAACTTAATCTTACAAACTTAATCTTAAACTTTTAAGTTTATTCTTAACTTAATCCCTTAGTCTTTATACCTCTAATCATCATTGCCCCCTTAATGGGGTACCATTAATACCACTAAACTCTCTTAGGGTTTCTCTTTTTTTTTCTTTTTTTTTTCTTTTTTTTTTATGGTCCGACCGACCCACCGACCGACCCCCCCTGGGTAGGTCGGCTGCAGAGAACATCCAACATCACAGTTTCAGCCCGACCGACCCAGACTGGGGTCGGTCCCCTGGTAGGAGGTCGGCTGCAGAAACTTCCCATACATTGTCAAACTTTCTCCAAATTTTTCCTCAAGCCTCCTAATGTGTTCTAACATCATTTGGCACATCAAACCTACCTTATAACCTCCACCAAACTCATTAAAACAACTTCCAAAGATCTTCTCAAACTTTTACTCAATTCTTACAAGAAATTCCTAACACTTGTCAATTAATTCCTTATATTTCTAACATGTACATTTTGCCTAAAACTTCAACTAACCAAAGTGTTTCTTTTCTACCCATATAACTCCTTCTTAACATCATTGCACTCCTTCTTTGCTTGTTAAACCTTCCAAGGTTATCTTGCATGTCCATGCACAATTTCTCTTCTTTTCACTTGTTACTCATCACTCTTAAACTCTTAAGCTTGGTTATACATTTCTTTCCATTATCTTAATACCTTGACATTGTTCTTCATTTACCTTAACCATGCAACACCCTCCTTAGACATTTCCACTTCTCTTATGCAACTTACTCACCATTCTCATGATCATACCCTCTTATATGTTTCTAGTCATTTTCCTTGATGACTTACAACATCCTCCTTCCATTTTCACTTCCATCACCCAGTCCTCACATTACCATTCAACTAAACCTTACTAATCCACCACTAACATCACCACCTCTTACATAAACTTCCCGAACTCTCATTGTTCTTCTCTTAGTTCATACCTAAATCATCTCAAAGCATTATACATCATTTCCTTAAAACTTATGCACAAGTCTTACATTCCTCATACCATGATTTTGGTGTGTTTAATACACTCACCAATCCTCTAATTCCTCCTAGACATCTCTAGGTCATTCTAAACCTCAAGAACTCCTTAGTTACTCATTTTCACCCAATTTTTCTTTTCATGTTCCCTGGTAAACCCTAGGGCATATTAACTCACCACTACCACTTAAACACTTTGTTTTCTACTCAAATTTTGCCATAGCTTCTCTAGCATCTTATCATGCCCAACTGCATTGTTTTCCTCATTCAACCATCTCACACACATCAAGTTCTTCTCATCATATCTCATCACCCAAACCAACTCATTCACAAACTCAATATATTGCAATAATCTTAAATTGCATAGCACTAAGGCTCTTAAATGACATGGCTCTTAGGCCCTTAAATGACTTAAACTTAAACACTGAATTTCCCACATATAAAAGCTTTCAACCTGCAAATACACCCATCAATCTCATAGTAGTTATAATGTTCTTAAAATCCACCTTAAACTTATATTACTAACTCATTCTCATTAGCTCCTTAATCACAAGTTCATAAGCTTGTTTAAGTTCTTTTCTTAGGTTATATAACCCAATACACAATGTAAGCTCTAAGCTACATTGGTACTTATCTAAAACTCATTCCTTAATTTTAAACCACCATTAGGTAAGCATTTTACCTTGTTTTCTCAAGCTTATCTTAATCTCCTCCTTAGACCTTCTTCTTGCATGGATCTCGGCCACCACTTAAATTCCCCTTGCCAATGTTCTAATCAATATTCAATTACTCATATGAGTACTAAACAATACTACTACCTCAAGGAATGAAAACCTAGGTTAGAAATGTGTTCTAAAACATAAAAGTGGATGATTACCTTTGAAGTCTCAAGATAGACTTTGGCATTGAATGAAATAGGACCTCCACTAGTCCTTGGTGAATAAATCAAGCTAGAACAAGGCATAAAACATAGCCCCATGAGATAATTTTCGGCCATGTAGAAGAAATGATGGAAACGTGGTTTTTCTTACATTTTCTTTACCTTAAGAGAATGGAGAAGCTAATGAGCTCTTCAAACTTGATTTTCCTCCATCAATGGAGTTTTCTCATGGCACCAAACTTGAGCGTTGAAGGATTTGAAAAGATAGGAATGAAGGCCTTGATCTAACTAAGAGAAATCTATGCTTACTTTTCGATTTGGAGCAAGATGAACATTTGGTGAGCAATTGAAGGTGGAGGCACCATGGATGGAGCTCTCACGGTTTTGGAGAAGGGAATAGGTAGTAAAACCGATGGTGAAGGTGGTAAATGAAGAAGAGAGGAGAGAGGAAGGTATAAGAAGATATTTGTCATTTAAAGCAAATAGTGAATTTACTCACTTTCCCACCTCTTCCTTACTTACTAGCACATGGTGAGTCACCACTTCAAAAAACGTCCCCCCTTTAATAATAAGATACTTTTGGTCTTTGTTGACCAACTAATTGAATTAAGTTGATTAAAACTTAAACTAGTCACTATTTGGCACTATTCACTAATCAGTGCACATATTTCTAAAATTTTTGATTTCCCATTGATTTAGACTTCCTAATGTGATACTAATTAGTACACATGTTGATTAAAGAGTAATGATGGACATTTAGCCACTCAAAACTCAATTCTAAGACAATTTCTCAAAATGTGCTTTAAGACTTCTTAAAGCACATTTTGTGTTTTAACTTGTTTTCAAGCTTGGTTTTCTTTGCTAATTGATTTAAAATGACCATTAGAATATTACTAAGGTCTTATCATGATATTTGGGTACTCACCCAAGTCTCTCCAAGCTTAGAGCACATTTTTGCCCTAATTGCCCTTAAGGCATTTTCTTGTGTTTTCCTTGGTTTAAATTGTCTACCAATCTTTCTAAGGCATATTCTAGCCTTACTACATCATAATTTGATGTTTACTTGCATACTTAGGTTTGGGGTATTTCAATCTACCCCCCTTAAAAGAACTTTGTCCCCAAAGTTCCCACGCATCTTATCTTATTAGAATACATGTCTTAACTCATTCCTTAGATCATATAGATCATATCTTATGTAACTTTCTCATTGGATCATTAGATCCATCATATTCTTATACTTAAATATCACACAACATGCTTAAGCATGTGTAGCACTCAAAATTCCTTTTGTTCCTTTTTGATGATTAAAACATTCACATAACTTCCAACGTATTCTCCCATGTCACCGGTCCGTAGACAATGGCTCATTCGTCCTCGTCACCATGGGCCAGAATACAAAACACTCTGCTCTCCCATGTCACCGGTCCGAAGACAAAGGCTCGTGCGTCCTCGACTTCATGGGCGAGACTCAGTAAAAAGGTAATCCTTTTACGAGGTCATGTGAGGAATAATTCCTCTAATTAAAAATACAATCAACTCCAATTTCATTTTATCCTAAGGCCTCTACCCTTATTGTGATTTAATTGTGACCACTGGTAGGGAGTTTCAGGAATCATCCAACCCTGATGTGATCAGCATCAGTGTAGAACTATCCTTCACCCCATTTTGTGTTTGTTTCCCTTGATCCCTAGAAAATCAAGTTCCACCTCCCACGTCATTTTCAAACATCCAAATAATTCCAGTCATTTTCCTAAGTTCAAACATCTTTTTAGTTCTTCTAATCATAATCATACATCTCCAAGTGTGGTCATTCCATCAACATTCCCATTTCATCTCTTAGTAATTACCTCAAGACTTAAATTCCTACTAAGTTCTATATCAGTCCATACCAACTTCCACTGTCTCATACCACATAGCATTACTATTTCCTAACTCATAATCATATCAAATTGTATCTCATAATGTTATCTTATTCTTATCTCCACATAGTCTCATATTGACTCATACCTCATATATTCTTATTTCTTAAGTCTCCTTAATCCTCTTCCTTAATTCTCTTAACTTGTACTCACTCCGGAGTTAACAAGATAGGTACTTAATATGTATGGTATTCACATCTTCTGTGTGCAATAACCATGATTTATCTCAAAATGTTTATGTAAAACATATTCTCAAATTATTTTGTGCTATGCACACCGTAGTTTATGTACTCAGTACACAAACATACGCTAAGCGGTTTTCGCTCTACCCCCCTTAAAATGGATTACGCCCACGTAATCAACATTACATGATCTTTGAACATAAGTTCAAGATGTCTAATTCTTACCAAGCATTCTAGCTTCCACGTCATCTATCTTACTTATAATTCGATCAGAAATGACTTAGTCTTTGTATCGAGGATTCTTAACGGTACTTATACCGTATTCCTAACTTAGTTTGGTCTAATCTCAAAGTAGTGGTCTGCTAGCTTCCGCTGCGCGCCTCTGATAATCTTAGTCTTAATTGTCTCAATGGACACGTGTTATCTTTATATATACACGGCCTTAATGAGTTGTAACTCGTCTATCCATTCTCCTTGAAGATCTTACGCTCATACTCTTAGTATTTTCTCGAATGTCTAAATTGTTCTCCCCACTGACCTTTGGTCTGAGGATGATTCTTAGTCTGAAACTACTGTTTAGTGCATAATGCGCTTTACAGTCTTAATCTCTTACATCTTAAGGCATGTTCAATGTCTTACGTGCGTCGTTGTCCGTGGTACGGAGTCGACTACCTCCCTTGGTCTTACACCACTCGTCTACGTGCATGGTGGTACCTTACTGGTACATTACTACTTACCCAACTAACTCATAAATGAGCATGTTAGGCCTGCAAGCCCCTGTGGGGTGCAGTCGTCCCACGTCTCGTTTTAGTAAACTCATAGTGTCCGTCACACGTTTAGCTATTGCTAATTATGAAGTATTCTGTTGTCGATCTCCTCTTTCATTGTTCCATAATAACATTTATTGTTCTTCTTGAAGTTAATCAAGGAAATCCATTTACTGTGTTCTTGGGTATGGTATGCTCCAGCTCCTTTCTGTATTCCGTATTGATTCTATTCTTAGTAGCTTAGGTCTCTTTCCATAGAGCCTCTTATCTTCTTCTCATATTCATTCTATTAGGAAAGCACTTCCAGTTCCTTAAGGAATGGGTAGTGTGCTTCCTGCGAAATCTTACCTAACCAGGTCCAGACTACTGGCATCAACGCTCAGTTCGTCTACCATCTTATTTTCTTACTTATGTTGGTCTTAACTCATAAATCTAATTGCCTCAGTGTCAATATTTGACGGCTCATACATAATGGTCGCCTTACCGCGCACCATGACTTAATCCACTTATCTAACTATTGTACTCACGACCACTACTACCGTGGTAGTTGGCCATTACCATGTTGCCCATTAATGGTGCAACCTCTTACTCACTTATTCTAATGTCTTACCTTATACTCAATCCCTTCTTGGTGTAAACACACTGGAGTTCTCTCATTCCGGTATTGGCGGTTGTCGTACCGTGTTGTAAAATAGTTGACTCTTTTATGAAGATGTTCTGCTCCAATCTCAGATTTGTAAGTAGGCTAATTTCTTTCGCTTTTTTCATCCTTAGTGATGTTATCTACCATGTAGTTTTAACTGGTTACTGAAGAAGTCATCCACTGAATCACAAGCTCTTCTGAGCATTGATTAATTGACGTGCCATAATGTGCAGTCACAATGTTTATCTCTGACCATTATTAATTCTTACATCCTGGGTGTTGGATATGGGGTCTATCTGTGCAACCTTCCTTATTACTCAAGTGTATCTGGTATGTTCTAAGGTAATCTCAAGGTTCATAGTTTCCATTTTCTAAATAAAGTGTATTTTATCTCTAATATGTGAAAGCCCTTTTGAGGGGTTCATTCCCACTCATGGCCTCACAACAAGGAGAGGTATCCCCACCCTAAAAGGCATGGTTCGTTCTCCGCTCCTGTCCTTAGCATTATCTCAATATTCTCATTGGTACCCTTTCTTGGTAATGTTCTTCCCATTCTAAGTTATAGGTTTGGTAACCGTTCATATCTACAAATTGTAGTCCCTTCGTGGCTTAAACAAGCTCTCTTATAACTTACCGCGCCTCGGGCTCTGATGTGGTTAACATCCTTGGCTCGTAGGCTCTTAATGCTTAATGTCTCAGTTCATTATTTGTACTCTTACTCATCTGCAGGTCATCCCTATAAGATTCTGGTTCTTTGAGCACTATCCACCGTTAGGTTACATACTAAATGTAGTATCGGATTTCATGATAAGTTGCTGCATCCTGCTTCCTGCTAGGGAAGTTGTTCAGGTGATCTGAGGTTACTTAATGTCTTTGACAATGCTGTCATTTTACTAGACTTATGTCTTTTAATAGTCAAGGTTAGGTTCGTATTAGGCGTTCGCCTTAAGGTGTCCAAGTTGGATATCATCCTGTTATCTTATACTCCCATCTCAACGCTTCGTTCAACTTCCGTTGACTATGCCACCCGTTGATGATCAATCATACTTGGGTGTTAATGAGTTAAACAAACAGTGTTAACTGTCATTCATCAGTTGTTCGGCTCGACTATGCCCGCTCTGTGGGGGTAGTCCTCTGAGCTTTCCTTTTCCAGGGTTGTACGACTTTAATCCTTAGTAGGTTATATCTTAGTTTATTTCCTTTATCTTTGCTTTCTGGGCTTCCCAACATCTTCATTGTAGAATGTTTGTTATTGGTATTCTTAGTGTTCAACTGGGAGTTTTATCCCTCCCTGTTGGGAGTCGTTCTGTCGACTGCCTTTATTGTATATCTTTATACATTCCATGTATGTTGTTACTTACGTGGTGTTTTTGCTCGAATTATTGAGCGATCTCTTAGGTTCCTCTTTGAATCCGGTTTGGTGTTCTTACCGCACTGTCGGTTGTTGTTGTAGTACGTTGTACTGTTGCTAACATCCATATGGTTTAATATTATGTCCAAGTTCCGCTCCCGCTGACTGGTGTGTCCCTTATCTCATCATGGTCAGGCCGTCGGGCCTTTCCAAGGTCTTTTTTCTGTTCTCTATGGATTTACAATCGGTATTAATATGCGTTTCAACTGTAGCGTTCTCCTATCTCGCCTTGATGGCTTTTTTGTGGCTTAACCATGGTAGCACTTGCTATGGCAAGTGCGCCATGCAGGATGGGTTATTGGTACAAGGTACATCGGTAGTGACACTTCCTTCTAATTTCCATGTAATTGGTAGTCCTCGGGACTCCTTCGATAATCTCTTATTTTGATAACCGACCATCCGGCAGTTTCCTTGTTGTTTGACAGTACTGTCATCTACCAGGGCGTTCCTCTTTCTGAGGAACCCCTTAATATTTTCTTATGTCTTAATCCTCGCTCCTGTCTCCACACATTCTGTTGTGGTTATTAAGTAATGATTCTCCTTTAGGCACTACACCGTAGTCCTATTTCGGTATACAATTTATATGTGTTTCCACCGTTGTCCGTGTTATGTCGGGCAGGTTTGTAACCTTTTCATTGTATGGGGTTTGGAGTTCCCGTTTCTTAACTGGACCTTCCAGTAATCTCAATCCTCATGCTCTGTATTATCCTACTGTTATGCTCCTTCGGACCACTGTCCGGTACTCATGTCGCTTCCTTTTCCTTTCTATTGCACCCGTAGTGCTTTCCTTATCATTGGTATTGCGGGTTATTTCGACTGCGTAGCATGTCGACCCATGTTGCCGGTAATTACCGTTCCCTTATTGATAGAATTCCATAGGTAGCGCCTGTTTTTCTGTTGCGCTCCATTAAAACCTCCAAGTTCTCCATAACTGTTGTACAACAAGTTGTTTCTTGTATTGCTTATGTAACTAACTGCCAGATCGGTTTCCCCGAGTAAGAGAAGGCTTTCTTCTCTCTGGCGTTTGTTCCACATATTTAGGGTTAGGGATGTGGAGGGCGGGTCTAGGTACTATGGATATCCGGTAAACACCGGGAAGTCCTGACTAACGCACCTCTCACTCTATCTCTCAACCCTTAACCCATAACTC
Source organism: Limonium bicolor (assembly GCA_023374045.1). NCBI lineage: Eukaryota > Viridiplantae > Streptophyta > Magnoliopsida > Caryophyllales > Plumbaginaceae > Limonium > Limonium bicolor. The sequence goes on along the minus strand of CM041782.1, from coordinate 179,941,772 downwards.
AATCTCAACCTCAATATTCTCCTAAGTTCGGTATTTCTTGTCTTCAGAGCGTAACTACGCTCTGATACCACTTTTTGTAACACCCCAACTCAATCCAAATGTGGTCTCGCAACTTAACAGCATAATATATACATGTCACAGCGGAATTCTTTACAATCCAGGACCTTGCCACGGTCTGACTACAGAATATACCGAACATTAGTACAACAACCCTTACCAAATACATATCTTCTTACAATCCTCTCACATCCTATACATCTTACTAACTCAATTGCCATACGAGTGTACATGCACAACTCGTAGGCCACACTTAACCCTTAACACTTGTACCCCTTCTTACTCTCGCGACGGCCGCTTCCTGATGTACCTGTGTAGTAAAAACAGCCCCAAAGGGGGTCAGCACGAATGCTGGTACGATCCCCTCATGGCCCCCAAGCTAACGTGGCTACGACGACTAATTGTCGATAGCATGGAGGTTGATTAGATGCACAATATAATAGTAAGTGCAGTAAACAACAACTCAGATATGAACAATCAAGTTCACACACAATGAACGACTTAAATGCGTTCCCTTAATTAGAGAGTTAATTATTTAACTCCTTAAGTAATGTTCCCTCTTAATCTTAGTCCAACCTTATCTCACCTCAATCTTAGTCTTATCTTAATCTTAAAACAACCATCCTTTAATAAGGAGTGGATGTCACTTATCTTACTTATTATACAAACCATCCTTTAAAGAGGAATGGTTGCAACTCATCTTAACCTTAACTTAATCTTAATCTTAACAATACAAATCATCCTTTAAAAAGGAATGATTGTAACTTATCTTAATCTTACTTAATCTTAGTCTTAACAATACAATCATCCTTTAAAGGAATGATTGTAACTTATCTTAATCTTAACTTATTCTCAGAATACAAACCGTTCCTGGAGGGGAATGGTTGTAACCTAATTCCAACCTGGGATTTAGGTGATCCCACCGCACCATCTTAATGCCACCTACCCTGGACGGAATCCAGCGTAGCTGAGCCGGCAACCGCCCTAGGCTCAAGTCCGAAGACAAGTCCTTAAGCGGAGGGCGGATCTGATTCAGATACCGTCCCCCTTTTTCCTTAGCATGCATGACCGGAGATCGGTCCCGGGTTTCCTCACTCAAGTTCCAGTTAGTAGTAGTCTCAAGACCATGTTTGTTGGTTAACCTCTTTCGTTTATATCGTCCCTATTAGGGTGTTCCTTAGTCTCACTCAATTCCTTACTAAACATTGGTTAGTAAGTTTCACGGTATGTTGTGTTAGTTTTCAAACATCACACAACAATACAATAATCATAATATTTCGGTTGCATGCTTTATCTTGTTTAGTGAGCACACAAAAACAGATAGCACACAAGCCGAGGACACCTCGTTAGCAAGCAGGTCACAAGAGAACTGTACCGTTCACCGTTGGCGTTCAGTTGCTTAATCTCTTCCGGAGTCCAATTTCCAAGTCCTAAACATTCATTCATTTTAGGTTGTTAATCACTTACTCAATTCAACTTACTTATCTTACTTAACTTACTTAACCCTTAATGACTCCAACCTAACACCTCTTAAGTCTTACAACTTAATCTTACAAACTTAATCTTAAACTTTTAAGTTTATTCTTAACTTAATCCCTTAGGTCTTTATACCTCTAATCATCATTGCCCCCTTAATGGGTACCATTAATACCACTAAACTCTCTTAGGGTTTCTCTTTTTTTTTTTTTTTTTTTTATGGTCCGACCGACCCACCGACCGACCCCCCCTGGGTAGGTCGGCTGCAGAGAACATCCAACTTCACAGTTTCAGCCCGACCGACCCAGACTGGGGTCGGTCCCCTGGGTAGGTCGGCTGCAGAAACTTCCCATACATTGTCAAACTTTCTCCAAATTTTTCCTCAAGCCTCCTAATGTGTTCTAACATCATTTGGCACATCAAACCTACCTTATAACCTCCACCAAACTCATTAAAACAACTTCCAAAGATCTTCTCAACTTTTACTCAATTCTTACAGAAATTCCTAACACTTGTCAATTAATTCCTTATATTTCTAACATGTACATTTGCTAAAACTTCAACTAACCAAAGTGTTTCTTTTCTACCCATATAACTCCTTCTTAACATCATTGCACTCCTTCTTTGCTTGTAAACCTTCCAAGGTTATCTTGCATGTCCATGCACAATTTCTCTTCTTTTCACTTGTTACTCATCACTCTTAAACTCTTAAGCTTGCTTATACATTTCTTTCCATTATCTTAATACCTTGCATTGTTCTTCATTTACCTTAACCATGCAACACCCTCCTTAGACATTTCCACTTCTCTTATGCAACTTACTCACCATTCTCATGATCATACCCTCTTATACGTTTCTAGTCATTTTCCTTGATGACTTACAACATCCTCCTTCCATTTTCACTTCCATCACCCAAGTCCTCACATTACCATTCAACTAAACCTTACTAATCCACCACTAACACACCACCTCTTACACAAACTTCCCGAACTCTCATTGTTCTTCTCTTAGTTCATACCTAAATCATCTCAAGCATTATACATCCTTTCCTTAAAACTTTATGCCAAGTCTTACATTCCTCATACCATGATTTTGGTGTGTTAATACACTCACCAATCCTCTAATTCCTCCTAGACATCTCTAGGTCATTCTAAACCTCAAGAACTCCTTAGTTAACTCATTTCCCCAATTTTTCTTTTCATGCTCCCTGGTAAACCCTAGGGCATATTAACTCACCACTACCACTTAACACTTTGTTTTCTACTCAATTTGCCATAGCTCCTCTAGTATATTCTCATGCCCAAACACATTATTTTTCCTCATTCAACAGCTCACACACGAACTGCATTGTTTTCTCATTCAACCATCTCACACACATCAAGTTCTTCTCATCATATCTCATCACCCAAACCAACTCATTCACAACAACTCAATATATTGCAATAATCTTAAATTGCATAGCACTAAGGCTCTTAAATGACATGGCTCTTAGGCCCTTAAATGACTTAAACTTAAACACTGAATTTCCCACATAAAAAGCTTTCAACCTGCAAATACACCCATCAATCTCATAGTAGTTATAATGTTCTTAAAATCCACCTTAAACTTATATTACTAACTCATTCTCATTAGCTCCTTAATCACAAGTTCATAAGCTTGTTTAAGTTCCTTTTCTTAGGTTATATAACCCAATACACAATGTAAGCTCTAAGCTACATTGGTACTTATCTAAAACTCATTCCTTAATCTTAAACCACCATTAGGTAAGCATTTTACCTTGTTTTCTCAAGCTTATCTTAATCTCCTCCTTAGACCTTCTTCTTGCATGGATCTCGGCCACCACTTAAATTCCCTTGCCAATGTTCTAATCAATATTCAATACTCATATGAGTACTAAACAATGTACTAACCTCAAGGAATGAAAACCTAGGTTAGAAATGTGTTCTAAACATAAAAGTGGATGATTACCTTTGAAGTCTCAAGATAGACTTTGGCATTGAATGAAATAGGACCTCCACTAGTCCTTGGTGAATAAATCAAGCTAGAACAAGGCATAAAAACATAGCCCCATGAGAAGAAATTTCGGCCATGTAGAAGAAATGATGGAAACGTTTTCTTACATTTTCTTTACCTTAAGAGAATGGAGAAGCTAATGAGCTCTTCAAACTTGATTTTCCTCCATCAATGGAGTTTCTCATGGCACCAAACTTGAGCTTTGAAGGATTTGAAAAGATAGGAATGAAGGCCTTGATCTAACTAAGAGAAATCTATGCTTACTTTTCGATTTGGAGCAAAGATGAACATTTGGTGAGCAATTGAAGGTGGAGGCACCATGATGGAGCTCTCACGGTTTTGGAGAAGGGAATAGGTAGTAAAACCGATGGTGAAGGTGGTAAATGAAGAAGAGAGGAGAGAGAGAAGGTATAAGAAGATATTGTCATTTAAAAGCAAATAGTGAATTTACTCACTTCCCTTCTTTCCTTACTTACTAGCACATGTGGTGAGTCACCACTTCAAAAAACGTTCCCCCTTTAATAAGAGATACTTTTGGTCTTTGTTGACCAACTAATTGAATTAATAAGTTGATTAAAACTTAAACTAGTCACTATTTGGCACTATTCACTAATCAGTGCACATATTTTCTGAAATTTTTGATTTCCCATTGATTAGACTTCCTAATGTGATACTAATTAGTACACATGTTGATTAAAGAGTAATGATGGACATTTAGCCACTCAAAACTCAATTCTAAGACAATTTCTCAAAAATGTGCTTTAAGACTTCTTAAAGCACATTTTGTGTTTTAACTTGTTTTCAAGCTTGGTTTTCTTTGCTAATTGATTTAAAATGACCATTAGAATATTACTAAGGTCTTATCATGATATTTGGGTACTCCCAAGTCTCTCCAAGCTTAGAGCACATTTTGCCCTAATTGCCCTTAAGGCATTTTCTTGTGTTTTCCTTGGTTTAAATTGTCTACCAATCTTTCTAAGGCATATTCTAGCCTTACTACATCATAATTTGATGTTTACTTGGCATACTTAGGTTTGGGGTATTTCAATCTACCCCCCTTAAAAGAACTTTGTCCCCAAAGTTCCCATGCATCTTATCTTATTAGAATACATGTCTTAACTCATTCCTTAGATCATATAGATCATACTTATGTATACTTAATCTCATTGGATCATTAGATCCATCATATTCTTATACTTAATATCACACAACATGCTTAAGCATGTGTAGCACTCAAAATTCCTTTTGTTCCTTTTTGATGATTAAAACATTCACATAACTTCCAACGTATTCTCCCATGTCACCGGTCCGTAGACAATGGCTCATTCGTCCTCGTCACCATGGGCCAGAATACAAAACACTCTGCTCTCCCCATGTCACCGGTCCGAAGACAAAGGCTCGTGCGTCCTCGACTTCATGGGCGAGACTCAGTAAAAAGGTAATCCTTTTTATGAGGTCATGTGAGGAATAATTCCTCTAATTAAAAATACAATCAACTCCAATTTCATTTTATCCTAAGGCCTCTACCCTTATTGTGATTTAATTGTGACCACTGGTAGGGAGTTTCAGGAATCATCCAACCCTGATGTGATCAGCATCAGTGTAGAACTATCCTTCTACCCCATTTTGTGTTCGGTTTCCCTTGATCCCTAGAAAATCAAGTTCCACCTCCCACGTCATTTTCAAACATCCAAATAATTCACTCATGTCCAATTTTCTATCTTTTTAGTTCTTCTAATCATAATCAATACATCTCCAAAGTGTGGACTCATTCCATCAAACATTCCCAATTCATCTCTTAGTAATTACCTCAAGACTTAAATTCCCACTAAGTTCTATATCAGTCCCATACCAACTTCCACTGTCTCATACCACATAGCATTACTATTTCCTAACTCATAATCATATCAAATTGTATCTCATAATGTTATCTTATTCTTATCTCCCACATAGTCTCATATGACTCATACCTCATATATTCTTATTTCTTAAGTCTCCTTAATCCTCTTCCTTAATTCTCTTAACTTGTACTCACACCGGAGTTAACAAGATAGGTACTTAATATGTATGGTATTCACATCTTCTGTGTGCAATAACCATGATTTATCTCAAAATGTTTATGTAAAACATATTCTCAAATTATTTTGTGCTATGCACACCGTAGTTTATGTACTCAGTACACAAACATACGCTAAGCGGTTTTCGCTCTACCCCCCTTAAAATGGATTACGCCCACGTAATCAACATTACATGATCTTTGAACATAAGTTCAAGATGTCTAATCTCTTACTAAGCATTCTAGCTTCCACGTCATCTATCTTACTTATAATTCGATCAGAAATGACTTAGTCTTTGTATCGAGGATTCTTAACGGTACTTATACCGTATTCTTAACTTAGTTTGGTCTAATCTCAAAGTAGTGGTCTGCTAGCTTCCGCTGCGCGCCTCTGATAATCTTAGTTAATTGTCTCAATGGACACGTGTTATCTTTATATATACACGGCCTTAATGAGTTGTAATTCGTCTATCCATTCTCCTTGAAGATCTTACGCTCATACTCTTAGTATTTCTCGAATGTCTAAATTGTTCTCCCCAACTGACCTTTGGTCTGAGGATGATTCTTAGTCTGAAACTACTGTTTAGTGCATAATGCGCTTTACAGTCTTAATCTCTTACATCTTAAGGCATGTTCAATGTCTGTACTTGCGTCGTTGTCCGTGGTACGGAGTCGACTACCTCCCGTTCCTTACACCACTCGTCTACGTGCATGGGGTACCTTACTGGTACATTACTACTTACCCAACTAACTCATAAATGAGCATGTTAGGCCTGCAAGCCCCTGTGGGGTGCAGTCGTCCCACGTCTCGTTTTAGTAAACTCATAGTGTCCGTCACACGTTTAGCTATTGCTAATTATGAAGTATTCTGTTGTCGATCTCCTCTTTCATTGTTCCATAATAACATTTATGTTCTTCTTGAAGTTAATCAAGGGAAATCCATTTACTGCGTTCTTGGGTATGGTATGCTCCAGCTCCTTTCTGTATTCCGTATTGATTCTATTTCTTAGTAGCTTAGGTCTCTTTCCATAGAGCCTCTTATCTTCTTCTCATATTCATTCTATTAGGAAAGCACTTCCAGTTCCTTAAGGAATGGGTAGTGTGCTTCCTGCGAAATCTTACCTAACCAGGTCCAGACTACTGGCATCAACGCTCAGTTCGTCTACCATCTTATTTTCTTACTATGTTGGTCTTAACTCATAAATCTAATTGCCTCAGTGTCAATATTTGACGGCTCATACATAATGGGTCGCTTACCGCGCACCATGACTTAATCCACTTATCTAACTATTGTACTCACGACCACTACTACCGTGGTAGTTGGCCTTACCATGTTGCCCATTAATGGTGCACCCTTACTCACTTATTCTAATGTCTTACCTTATACTCAATCCCTTCTTGGTGTAAACACACTGGGAGTTCTCTCATTCCGGTATTGGCGGTTGTCGTACCGTGTTGTAAAATAGTTGACTCTTGTTATGAAGATGTTCTGCTCCAATCTCAGATTTGTAAGTAGGCTAATTTCTTTCGCTTTCTTTCATCCTTAGTGATGTTATCTACCATGTAGTTTTAACTGGTTACTGAAGAAGTCATTCACTGAATCACAAGCTCTTCTGAGCATTGATTAATTGACGTGCCATAATGTGCAGTCACAATGTTTATCTCTGACCATTATTAATTCTTACATCCTGGGTGTTGGATATGGGGTCTATCTGTGCAACCTTCCTTATTACTCAAGTGTATCTGGTATGTTCTAAGGTAATCTAAAGGTTCATAGTTTCCATTTCTAAATAAAGTGTATTTTATCTCTAATATGTGAAAGCCCTTTGAGGGTTCATTCCACTCATGGCCTCACAACAAGGAGAGGTATCCCCACCCTAAAAGGCATGGTTCGTGCTCCGCTCCTGTCCTTAGCATTATCTCAATATTCTCATTGGTACCCTTTCTTGGTAATGTTCTTCCCATTCTAAGTTATAGGTTTGGTAACCGTTCATATCTACAAATTGTAGTCCCTTCGTGGCTTAAACAAGCTCTCTTATAACTTACGCGCCTCGGGCTCTGATGTGGTTAACATCCTTGGCTCGTAGGCTCTTAATGCTAATGTCTCAGTTCATTATTCGTACTCTTACTCATTTGCAGGTCATCCCTATAAGATTCTGGTTCTTTGAGCACTATCCACCGTTAGGTTACATACTAAATGTAGTATCGGATTTCATGATAAGTTGCTGCATCCTGCTTCCTGCTAGGGAAGTTGTTCAGGTGATCTGAGGTTACTTAATGTCTTTGACAATGCTGTCATTTTACTAGATTTATGTCTTTAATAGTCAAGGTTAGGTTCGTATTAGGCGTTCGCCTTAAGGTGTCCAAGTTGGATATAATCCTGTTATCTTATACTCCCATCTCAACGCTTCGTTCAACTTCCGTTGACTATGCCACCCGTTGATGATCAATCATACTTGGGTGTTATTAATGAGTAAACAAACAGTGTTAATTGTCATTCATCAGTTGTTCGGCTCGACTATGCCCGCTGTGGGGGTAGTCCTCTGAGCTTTCTTTTCCAGGGTTGTACGACTTTAATCCTTAGTAGGTTATATCTTAAGTTTATTTCCTTTATCTTTGCTTTCTGGGCTTCCAACATCTTCATTGTAGAATGTTGTTATTGGTATTCTTAGTGTTCAAACTGGGAGTTTATCCCATCCTGTTGGGAGTCGTTCTGTCGACTGCCTTTATTGTATCTCTTGATACATTCCATGTATGTTGTTACTTACGTGGTGTTTTTGCTCGAATTATTGAGCGATCTCTTAGGTTCCTCTTTGAGATCGGGTTTGGTGTTTTACCGCACTGTCGGTTGTTGTTGTCGTAGTACGTTGTACTGTTGCTAACATCCATATGGTTTAATATTATGTCCAGTTCCGCTCCCGGCTGACTGTGTGTGTACCTTATCTCATCATGGTCAGGCCGTCGGGCCTTTCCAAGGTCTTATTTTTCTGTTCTCGTGGATTACAATCGGTATTAATATGCGTTTCAACTGTAGCGTTCTCCTATCTCGCCTTGATGGCTTTTTGTGTGGCTTAACCATGGTAGCACTTGCTATGGCAAGTGCGCCATGCAGGATGGGTTATTGGTACAAGGTACATCGGTGGTGACACTTCCTTCTAATTTCCATGTAATTGGTAGTCCTCGGGACTCCTTCGATAATCTCTTATTTGGATAACCGACCATCCGGCAGTTTCCTTGTTGTTTGACAGTACTGTCATCTACCAGGGCGTTCCTCTTTCTGAGGGAACCCCTTAATATTTTCTTATGTCTTAATCCTCGCTCCTGTCTCCACACATTCTGTTGTGGTTATTAAGTAATGATTCTCCTTTAGCACTACACCGTAGTCCTATTTCGGTATACAATTTATGTGTTTCCACCGTTGTCCGTGTTATGTCGGGCAGGTTTGCAACCTTTTTCATTGTATGGGGTTTGGAGTTCCGTTCTTAACTGGACCTTCCAGTAATCTCAATCCTCATGCTCTGTATTATCCTACTGTTATGCTCCTTCGGACCACTGTCCGGTACTCATGTCGCTTTCCTTTTCCTTTCTATGCACCCGTAGTGCTTCCTTATCATTGGTATGCGGGTTATTTCGACTGCATAGCATGTCGACCCATGTTGCCGGTAATTACCGTTCCTTATTGATAGAATTCCATAGGTAGCGCCGTTTTTCTGTTGCGCTCCGTTAAAAACCTCCAAGTTCTCCATAACTGTTGTACAACAAGTTGTTTCTGTATTGCTTACTGTTAACTAACTGCCAGATCGGGTTTCCCCGAGTAAGAGAAGGCTTTCTTCTCTCTGGCGTTTGTTCCACATATTTAGGGTTAGGGATGTGGAGGGCGGGTCTAGGTACTATGGATATCCGGTAAACACCGGGAAGTCCTGACTAACGCACCTCTCACTCTATCTCTCAACCCTTAACCCATAACTCAATCTCAACCTCAATATTCTCCTAAGTTCGGTATTTCTTGTCTTCAGAGCGTAACTACGCTCTGATACCACTTTTTGTAACACCCCAACTCAATCCAAATGTGGTCTCGCAACTTAACAGCATATATATATACATGTCACAGCGGAATTCTTTACACTCCAGGACCTTGCCACGGTCTGTACAGAATATACCGAACAATAGTGCATTACAACCTTAACCAAATACATAATCTTCTTACAATCTCTCACATCCTATACATCTTACTAACTCAATTGCCATACGAGTGTACATGCACAACTCGTAGGCCACACTTAACCCGTAACACTTGTCCCCTTCTTACTCTCGCGACGGCCGCTTCCTGATGTACCTGTGTAGTAAAAACAGCCCCCAAAGGGGGTCAGCACGAATGCTGGTACGATCCCCTCATGGCCCCCAAGCTAACGTGGCTACGACGACTAATTGTCGATAGCATGGAGGTTGATTAGATGCACAATATAATAGTAAGTGCAGTAAACAACAACTCAGATATGAACAATCAAGTTCACACACAATGAACGACTTAAATGCGTTCCCTTAATTAGAGAGTTAATTATTTAACTCCTTAAGTATGTTCCCTTTAATCTTAGTCCAACCTTATCTCACCTCAATCTTAGTCTTATCTTAATCTTAAAAACAACCATCCTTTAATAAGGAGTGGATGTCACTTATCTTAATCTTAATATACAAACCATCCTTTAAAGGGGAATGGTTGCAACTCATCTTAACCTTAACTTAATCTTAATCTTAACAATACAAATCATCCTTAAAAAAGGAATGATTGTAACTTTCTTAATCAACTTAATCTTAGTCTTAACAATACAAATCATCCTTTAAAAAGGAATGATTGTAACTTATCTTAATCTTAACTTATTCTTAGAATACAAACCGTTCCTGGAGGGGAATGGTTGTAACCTAAGTCCAAACCTGGGATTTAGGTGATCCCACCGCACCATCTTAATGCCACCTACCTGGACGGAATCCAGCATAGCTGAGCCGGCAACCGGCCTAGGCTACAAGTCCGAAGACAAGTCCTTAAGCGGAGGGCGGATCTGATTCAGATACCGTCCCCTTTTTCCTTAGCATGCATGACCGGAGATCGGTCCCGGGTTTCCTCACTCAAGTTCCAGTTAGTAATAGTCTCAAGACCATGTTTGTTGGTTAACCTCTTTCGGTTTATATGAGACCCATATTAGGGTGTGTTCCTTAGCCTCACTCAATTCCTTACTAAACGTTAGTTAGTAAGTTCTCACGGTATGTTGTGTTAGTTTTCAAAAACACACAACAATACAATAATAATAATATTCCGGTTGCATGCTTTATCTTGTTTAGTGAGCACACAAAAACAGATAGCACACAAGCCGAGGGACACCTCGTTAGCAAGCAGGTCACAAGAAGAACTGTACCGTTCACCGTTGGCCGTTCAGTTGCTTAATCTCTTCCGGAGTCCAATTTCCAAGTCCTAAAACATTCATTCAGTTTTAGGTGTTAATCACTTAACTCAATTCAACTTACTTATCTTACTTAACTTACTTAACCCTTAATGACTCCAACCTAACACCTCTTAAGTCTTACAACTTAATCTACAAACTTAATCTTAAACTTTTAAGTTTATTCTTAACTTAATCCCTTAAGTCTTTATACCTCTAATCATCATTGCCCCCTTAATGGGGTACCATTAATACCACTAACTCTCCTTAGGTTTCTCTTTTTTTTCTTTTTTTTTTTTTTTTTTTATGGTCCGACCGACCCACCGACCGACCCACCCCCTGGGTAGGTCGGCTGCAGAGAACATCCAACATCACAGTTTCAGCCCGACCGACCCAGACTGGGGTCGGTCCCTGGGTAGGTCGGCTTGCAGAAACTCCCATACATTGTCAAACTTTCTCCAAATGTTTCCTCAAGCCTCCTAATGTGTTCTAACATCATTTGGCACATCAAACCTACCTTATAACCTCCACCAAACTCATTAAAACACTTCCAAGATCTTTCAAACTTTTACTCAATTCTTACAAGAAATTCCTAACACTTGTCAATTAATTCCTTATATTTCTAATGTACATTTTGCCTAAAACTTCAACTAACCAAAGTGTTTCTTTTCTACCCATATAACTCCGTCTTACTCATTGCACTCCTTCTTTGCTTGTTAAAACTTCCAAGGTTATCTCGCATGTCCATGCACAAATTTCTCTTCTTTCACTTGTTACTCATCACTCTTAAACTCTTAAGCTTGCTTATACATTTCTTTCCATATCTTAATACCTTGACATGTGTCTCATTTACCTAAACCATGCAACACCCTCCTTAGACATTTCCACTTCTCTTATGCAACTTACTCACCATTCTCATGATCATACCCTCTTATAAGTTTAGTCATTTTCCTTGATGACTTACACATCCTCTTCCATTTTCATTCCATCACCCAAGTCCTCACATTACCATTCAAACTAAACCTTACTAATCCACCACTAACATCACCATCTTACACAAACTTCCCGAAGCTCTCATGTTCTTCTCTAGTTCATACCTAAATCATCTCAAAGCATTATACATCATTCCTCCTTAAAACTTATGCACAAGTCTTACATTCCTCATACCATGATTTGGTGTGTTTAATACACTCACCAATCCTCTAATTCTCTAGACATCTCTAGGTCATTCTAAACCTCAAGAACTCCTTAGTTAACTCATTTCCACCCAATTTTTCTTTTCATGCTCCCTGGTAAACCCTAGGGCATATTAACTCACCACTACCACTTAAACACTTTTTTTCTACTCAAATTTGCCATAGCTTCTCTAGCATCTTATCATGCCCAACTGCATTGTTTTCCTCATTCAACCATCTCACACACATCAAGTCTTCTCATCATATCTCATCACCCAAACCAACTCATTCACAACAACTCAATATATTGCAATAATCTTAAATTGCATAGCACTAAGGCTCTTAAATGACATGGCTCTTAGGCCCTTAAATGACTTAAACTTAAACACTGAATTTCCCACATATAAAAGCTTTCAACCTGCAAATACACACCATCAATCTCATAGTAGTTATAATGTTCTTAAAATCCACTTAAACTTATATTACTAACTCATTCTCATTGCTCCTTAGTCACAAGTTCATAAGCTTGTTTAAGTTCTTTTTCTTAGGTTATATAACCCAATACCAATGTAAGCTCTAAGCTACATTGGTACTTATCTAAACTCATTCCTTAAACTTAAACCACCATTAGGTAAGCATTTTACCTTGTTTTCTCAAGCTTATCTTAATTCCTCCTTAGACCTTCTTCTTGCATGGATCTCGGCCACCACTTAAATTCCCCTTGCCAATGTTCTAATCAATATTCATTACTCATGAGTACTAAACAATGTACTAACCTCAAGGAATGAACCCTAGGTTAGAAATGTGTTCTAAGGCATAAAAGTGGATGATTACTTTGAAGTCTCAAGATAGACTTTGCATTGAATGAAATAGGACCCCACTAGTCCTTGGTGAATAAATCAAGCTAGAACAAGGCATAAAAACTAGCCCCATGAGAAGAAATTTTCGGCCATGTAGAAGAATGATGGAAACGTGGTTTTTCTTACATTTTCTTTACCTTAAGAAATGGAGAAGCTAATGAGCTCTTCAAACTTGATTTTCCTCCATCAATGGAGTTTTCTCATGGCACCAAACTTGAGCGTTGAAGGATTTGAAAAGATAGGAATGAAGGCCTTGATCTAACTAAGAGAAATCTATGCTTACTTTTCGATTTGGAGCAAAGATGAACATTTGGTGAGCAATTGAAGGTGGAGGCACCATGGATGGAGCTCTCACGGTTTTGGAGAAGGGAATAGGTAGTAAAACCGATGGTGAAGGTGGTAAATGAAGAAGAGAGGAGAGAGAGAAGGTATAAGAAGATATTTGTCATTTAAAAGCAAATAGTGAATTTACTCACTTTCCCACCTCTTTCCTTACTTACTAGCACATGTGGTGAGTCACCACTTCAAAAAACGTTCCCCCCTTTAATAATAAGATACTTTTGGTCTTTGTTGACCAACTAATTGAATTAAGTTGATTAAAACTTAAACTAGTCACTATTTGGCACTATTCACTAATCAGTGCACATATTTCTGAAATTTTTGATTTCCCATTGATTTAGACTTCCTAATGTGATACTAATTAGTACACATGTTGATTAAAGAGTAATGATGGACATTTAGCCACTCAAAACTCAATTCTAAGACAATTTCTCAAAAATGTGCTTTAAGACTTCTTAAAGCACATTTTGTGTTTTAACTTGTTTTCAAGCTTGGTTTTCTTTGCTAATTGATTTAAAATGACCATTAGAATATTACTAAGGTCTTATCATGATATTTGGGTACTCACCCAAGTCTCTCCAAGCTTAGAGCACATTTTGCCCTAATTGCCCTTAAGGCATTTTCTTGTGTTTTCCTTGGTTTAAATTGTCTACCAATCTTTCTAAGGCATATTCTAGCCTTACTACATCATAATTTGATGTTTACTTGGCATACTTAGGCTTGGGGTATTTCAATCTACCCCCCTTAAAAGAACTTTGTCCCCAAAGTTCCCATGCATCTTATCTTATTAGAATACATGTCTTAACTCATTCCTTAGATCATATAGATCATACTTATGTATACTTAATCTCATTGGATCATTAGATCCATCATATTCTTATACTTAAATATCACACAACATGCTTAAGCATGTGTAGCACTCAAAATTCCTTTTGTTCCTTTTTGATGATTAAAACATTCACATAACTTCCAACGTATTCTCCCATGTCACCGGTCCGTAGACAATGGCTCATTCGTCCTCGTCACCATGGGCCAGAATACAAAACACTCTGCTCTCCCCATGTCACCGGTCCGAAGACAAAGGCTCGTGCGTCCTCGACTTCATGGGCGAGACTTAAAAAGGTAATCCTTTTTATGAGGTCATGTGAGGAATTCCTCTAATTAAAAATACAATCAACTCCAATTTCATTTTATCCTAAGGCCTCTACCCTTATTGTGATTTAATTGTGACCACTGGTAGGGAGTTTCAGGAATCATCCAACCCTGATGTGATCAGCATCAGTGTAGAACTATCCTTCTACCCCATTTTGTGTTCGGTTTCCCTTGATCCCTAGAAAATCAAGTTCCACCTCCCACGTCATTTTCAAACATCCAAATAATTCACTCATGTCCGATTTTCTATCTTTTTAGTTCTTCTAATCATAATCAATACATCTCCAAAGTGTGGACTCATTCCATCAAACATTCCCAATTCATCTCTTAGTAATTACCTCAAGACTTAAATTCCCACTAAGTTCTATATCAGTCCCATACCAACTTCCACTGTCTCATACCACATAGCATTACTATTTCCTAACTCATAATCATATCAAATTGTATCTCATAATGTTATCTTATTCTTATCTCCCACATAGTCTCATATTGACTCATACCTCATATATTCTTATTTCTTAAGTCTCCTTAATCCTCTTCCTTAATTCTCTTAACTTGTACTCACACCGGAGTTAACAAGATAGGTACTTAATATGTATGGTATTCACATCTTCTGTGTGCAATAACCATGATTTATCTCAAAATGTTTATGTAAAATATATTCTCAAATTATTTTGTGTTATGCACACCGTAGTTTATGTACTCAGTACACAAACATACGCTAAGCGGTTTTCGCTCTACCCCCCTTAAAATGGATTACGCCCACGTAATCAACATTACATGATCTTTGAACATAAGTTCAAGATGTCTAATTCTTACTAAGCATTCTAGCTTCCACGTCATCTATCTTACTTATAATTCGATCAGAAATGACTTAGTCTTTGTATCGAGGATTCTTAACGGTACTTATACCGTATTCTTAACTTAGTTTGGTCTAATCTCAAAGTAGTGGTCTGCTAGCTTCCGCTGCGCGCCTCTGATAATCTTAGTCTTAATTGTCTCAATGGACACGTGTTATCTTTATATATACACGGCCTTAATGAGTTGTAATTCGTCTATCCATTCTCCTTGAAGATCTTACGCTCATACTCTTAGTATTTTCTCGAATGTCTAAATTGTTCTCCCCAACTGACCTTTGGTCTGAGGATGATTCTTAGTCTGAAACTACTGTTTAGTGCATAATGCGCTTTACAGTCTTAATCTCTTACATCTTAAGGCATGTTCAATGTCTGTACTTGCGTCGTTGTCCGTGGTACGGAGTCGACTACCTCCCGTGTTCCTTACACCACTCGTCTACGTGCATGGGGTACCTTACTGGTACATTACTACTTACCCAACTAACTCATAAATGAGCATGTTAGGCCTGCAAGCCCCTGTGGGGTGCAGTCGTCCCACGTCTCGTTTTAGTAAACTCATAGTGTCCGTCACACGTTTAGCTATTGCTAATTATGAAGTATTCTGTTGTCGATCTCCTCTTTCATTGTTCCATAATAACATTTATTGTTCTTCTTGAAGTTAATCAAGGGAAATCCATTTACTGCGTTCTTGGGTATGGTATGCTCCAGCTCCTTTCTGTATTCCGTATTGATTCTATTTCTTAGTAGCTTAGGTCTCTTTCCATAGAGCCTCTTATCTTCTTTCTCATATTCATTCTATTAGGAAAGCACTTCCAGTTCCTTAAGGAATGGGTAGTGTGCTTCCTGCGAAATCTTACCTAACCAGGTCCAGACTACTGGCATCAACGCTCAGTTCGTCTACCATCTTATTTTCTTACTTATGTTGGTCTTAACTCATAAATCTAATTGCCTCAGTGTCAATATTTGACGGCTCATACATAATGGTCGCCTTACCGCGCACCATGACTTAATCCACTTATCTAACTATTGTACTCACGACCACTACTACCGTGGTAGTTGGCCTTTACCATGTTGCCCATTAATGGTGCAACCTCTTACTCACTTATTCTAATGTCTTACCTTATACTCAATCCCTTCTTGGTGTAAACACACTGGGAGTTCTCTCATTCCGGTATTGGCGGTTGTCGTACCGTGTTGTAAAATAGTTGACTCTTGTTATGAAGATGTTCTGCTCCAATCTCAGATTTGTAAGTAGGCTAATTTCTTTCGCTTTCTTTCATCCTTAGTGATGTTATCTACCATGTAGTTTTAACTGGTTACTGAAGAAGTCATTCACTGAATCACAAGCTCTTCTGAGCATTGATTAATTGACGTGCCATAATGTGCAGTCACAATGTTTATCTCTGACCATTATTAATTCTTACATCCTGGGTGTTGGATATGGGGTCTATCTGTGCAACCTTCCTTATTACTCAAGTGTATCTGGTATGTTCTAAGGTAATCTCAAGGTTCATAGTTTCCATTTTCTAAATAAAGTGTATTTTATCTCTAATATGTGAAAGCCCTTTTGAGGGGTTCATTCCCACTCATGGCCTCACAACAAGGAGAGGTATCCCCACCCTAAAAGGCATGGTTCGTGCTCCGCTCCTGTCCTTAGCATTATCTCAATATTCTCATTGGTACCCTTTCTTGGTAATGTTCTTCCCATTCTAAGTTATAGGTTTGGTAACCGTTCATATCTACAAATTGTAGTCCCTTCGTGGCTTAAACAAGCTCTCTTATAACTTACCGCGCCTCGGGCTCTGATGTGGTTAACATCCTTGGCTCGTAGGCTCTTAATGCTTAATGTCTCAGTTCATTATTCGTACTCTTACTCATTTGCAGGTCATCCCTATAAGATTCTGGTTCTTTGAGCACTATCCACCGTTAGGTTACATACTAAATGTAGTATCGGATTTCATGATAAGTTGCTGCATCCTGCTTCCTGCTAGGGAAGTTGTTCAGGTGATCTGAGGTTACTTAATGTCTTTGACAATGCTGTCATTTTACTAGACTTATGTCTTTTAATAGTCAAGGTTAGGTTCGTATTAGGCGTTCGCCTTAAGGTGTCCAAGTTGGATATAATCCTGTTATCTTATACTCCCATCTCAACGCTTCGTTCAACTTCCGTTGACTATGCCACCCGTTGATGATCAATCATACTTGGGTGTTAATGAGTTAAACAAACAGTGTTAATTGTCATTCATCAGTTGTTCGGCTCGACTATGCCCGCTCTGTGGGGGTAGTCCTCTGAGCTTTCCTTTTCCAGGGTTGTACGACTTTAATCCTTAGTAGGTTATATCTTAAGTTTATTTCCTTTATCTTTGCTTTCTGGGCTTCCCAACATCTTCATTGTAGAATGTTTGTTATTGGTATTCTTAGTGTTCAAACTGGGAGTTTTATCCCATCCCTGTTGGGAGTCGTTCTGTCGACTGCCTTTATTGTATCTCTTGATACATTCCATGTATGTTGTTACTTATGTGGTGTTTTTGCTCGAATTATTGAGCGATCTCTTAGGTTCCTCTTTGAGATCCGGGTTTGGTGTTCTTACCGCACTGTCGGTTGTTGTTGTCGTAGTATGTTGTACTGTTGCTAACATCCATATGGTTTAATATTATGTCCAAGTTCCTCTCCCAGCTGACTGGTGTGTTACCTTATCTCATCATGGTCAGGCCGTCGGGCCTTTCCAAGGTCTTATTTTTCTGTTCTCGTGGATTTACAATCTGGTATTAATATGCGTTTCAACTGTAGCGTTCTCCTATCTCGCCTTGATGGCTTTTTGTGTGGCTTAACCATGGTAGCACTTGCTATGGCAAGTGCGCCATGCAGGATGGGTTATTGGTACAAGGTACATCGGTGGTGACACTTCCTTCTAATTTCCATGTAATTGGTAGTCCTCGGGACTCCTTCGATAATCTCTTATTTTGGATAACCGACCATCCGGCAGTTTCCTTGTTGTTTGACAGTACTGTCATCTACCAGGGCGTTCCTCTTTCTGAGGGAACCCCTTAATATTTTCTTATGTCTTAATCCTCGCTCCTGTCTCCACACATTCTGTTGTGGTTATTAAGTAATGATTCTCCTTTAGGCACTACACCGTAGTCCTATTTCGGTATACAATTTATATGTGTTTCCACCGTTGTCCGTGTTATGTCGGGCAGGTTTGCAACCTTTTTCATTGTATGGGGTTTGGAGTTCCCGGTTCTTAACTGGACCTTCCGAATCTCAATCCTCATGCTCTGTATTATCTGTTATGCTCCTTCGGACCACTGTCCGGTACTCATGTCGCTTCCTTTTCCTTTCTATTGCACCCGTAGTGCTTTCCTTATCATTGGTATGCGGGTTATTTCGACTGCATAGCATGTCGACCCATGTTGCCGGTAATTACCGTTCCCTTATTGATAGAATTCCATAGGTAGTGCCTGTTTTTCTGTTGCGCTCCGTTAAAAACCTCCAAGTTCTCCATAACTGTTGTACAACAAGTTGTTTCTTGTATTGCTTACTGTTAACTAACTGCCAGATCGGGTTTCCCCGAGTAAGAGAAGGCTTTCTTCTCTCTGGTTTGTTCCACATATTTAGGGTTAGGGATGTGGAGGGTGGGTCTAGGTACTATGGATATCCGGTAAACACCGGGAAGTCCTGACTAACGCACCTCTCACTCTATCTCTCAACCCTTAACCCATAACTCAATCTCAACCTCAATATTCTCCTAAGTTCGGTATTTCTTGTCTTCAGAGCGTAACTACGCTCTGATACCACTTTTGTAACACCCAACTCAATCCAAATGTGGTCTCGCAACTTAACAGCATATATATATACATGTCACAACGGAATTCTTTACACTCCAGGACCTTGCCACGGTCTGACTACAGAATATAGCGAACAATAGTGCATTACAACCTTAACCAAATACATAATCTTCTTACAATCCTCTCACATCCTATACATCTTACTAACTCAATTGCCATACGAGTGTACATGCACAACTCGTAGGCCACACTTAACCCGTAACACTTGTCCCCCTTCTTACTCTCGCGACGGCCGCTTCCTGATGTACATGTGTAGTAAAAACAGCCCCCAAAGGGGGTCAGCACGAATGCTGGTTCGATCCCCTCATGGCCCCCAAGCTAACGTGGCTACGACGACTAATTGTCGATAGCATGGAGGTTGATTAGATGCACAATATAATAGTAAGTGCAGTAAACACAACTCAGATATGAACAATCAAGTTCACACACAATGAACGACTTAAATGCGTTCCCTTAATTAGAGAGTTAATTATTTAACTCCTTAAGTAATGTTCCCTCTTAATCTTAGTCCAACCTTATCTCACCTCAATCTTAGTCTTATCTCTATCTTAGAAACAACCATCCTTTAATAAGGAGTGGATGTCACTTATCTTAATCTTAATTATACAACCTCCTAAAGGGGAATGGTTGCAACTCATCTTAACCTAACTTAATCTAATCTTAACAATACAATCATCCTTTAAAAAGGAAGATTGTAACTTATCTTAATCTTCACTTAATCTTAGTCTTAACAATACAAATATCTTTAAAAGGAATGATTGTAACTCTATCTTAATCTTAACTTATTCTCAGAATACAAACCGTTCCTGGAGGGGAATGGTTGTAACCTAAGTCCAAACCTCGGATTTAGGTGATCCCACGCACCTTAATGCCACCTACCTGGACGGAATCCAGCGTAGCTGAGCCGGCAACCGGCCCTAGGCTACAAGTCCGAAGACAAGTCCTTAAGCGGAGGGCGGATCTGATTCAGATACCGTCCCCCTTTTTCCTTAGCATGCATGACCGGAGATCGGTCCCGGGTTTCCTCACTCAAGTTCCAGTTAGTAATAGTCTCAAGACCATGTTTGTTGGTTAACCTCTTTCGGTTTATATGAGACCCATATTAGGGTGTGTTCCTTAGCCTCACTCAATTCCTTACTAAACGTTAGTTAGTAAGTTCTCACGGTATGTTGTGTTAGTTTTCAAACATCACACAACAATACAATAATCATAATATTCCGGTTGCATGCTTTATCTTGTTAGTGAGCACACAAAAACGAGGCACACAAGCCGAGGGACACCTCGTTAGCAAGCAGGTCACAAGAAGAACTGTACCGTTCACCGTTGGCCGTTCAGTTGCTTAATCTCTTCCGGAGTCCAATTTCCAAGTCCTAAAAATTCATTCAGTTTAGGTTGTTAATCACTTAACTCAATTCAAACTTACTTATCTTACTTAACTTACTTAACCCTTAATGACTCCAACCTAACACCTCTTAAGTTTAACTTAATCTTACAAACTTAATCTTAAACTTTTAAGTTATTCTTAACTTAATCCCTTAAGTCTTTATACCTCTAATCATCATTGCCCCTTAATGGGGTACCATTAATACCACTAAACTCTCTTAGGGTTTCTCTTTTTTTCTTTTTTTTTTTTTTTATGGTCCGACCGACCCCACCGACCGACCCACCCCCTGGGTAGTCGGCTGCAGAGAACATCCAACATCACAGTTTCAGCCCGACCGACCCAGACTGGGGTCGGTCCCTGGGTAGGTCGGCTGCAGAAACTTCCCATACATTGTCAAACTTTCTCCAAATTTTTCCTCAAGCCTCCTAATGTGTCAACATCATTTGGCACATCAAACCTACCTTATAACCTCCACCAAACTCATTAAACAACTTCCAAAGATCTTCTCAAACTTTTACTCAATTCTTACAAGAAATTCCTAACACTTGTCAATTAATTCCTTATATTTCTAACATGTACATTTTGCCTAAAACTTCAACTAACCAAAGTGTTTCTTTTCTACCCATATAACTCCTTCTTAACATCATTGCACTCCTTCTTTGCTTGTTAAACCTTCCAAGGTTATCTCGCATGTCCATGCACAATTTCTCTTCTTTTCAATTGTTACTCATCACTCTTAAACTCTTAAGCTTGCTTATACATTTCTTCCATTATCTTAATACCTTGACATTGTTCTTCATTTACCTTAACCATGCAACACCCTCCTTAGACATTTCCACTCTTATGCAACTTACTCACCATTCTCATGATCATACCCTCTTAACGTTTCTAGTCATTTTCCTTGATGACTTACAACATCCTCCTTCCATTTTCACTTCCATCACCCAAGTCCTCACATTACCATTCAACTAAACCTTACTAATCCACCACTAACATCACCACCTTACACAAACTTCCGAAACTCTCATTGTTCTTCTCTTAGTTCATACCTAAAATCATCTCAAAGCATTATACATCATTTCCTTAAAACTTATGCACAAGTCTTACATTCCTCATACCATGATTTTGGTGTGTTTAATACACTCACCAATCCTCTAATTCCTCCTAGACATCTCTAGGTCATTCTAAACCTCAAGAACTCCTTAGTTAACTCATTTTCACCCAATTTTTCTTTTCATGTTCCCTGGTAAACCCTAGGGCATATTAACTCACCACTACCACTTAAACACTTTGTTTTCTACTCAAATTTTGCCATAGCTTCTCTAGCATCTTATCATGCCCAACTGCATTGTTTTCCTCATTCAACCATCTCACACACATCAAGTTCTTCTCATCATATCTCATCACCCAAACCAACTCATTCACAACAACTCAATATATTGCAATAATCTTAAATTGCATAGCACTAAGGCTCTTAAATGACATGGCTCTTAGGCCCTTAAATGACTCAAACTTAAACACTGAATTTCCCACATATAAAAGCTTTCAACCTGCAAATACACCCATCAATCTCATAGTAGTTATAATGTTCTTAAAATCCACCTTAAACTTATATTACTAACTCATTCTCATTAGCTCCTTAATCACAAGTTCATAAGCTTGTTTAAGTTCCTTTTCTTAGGTTATATAACCCAATACACAATGTAAGCTCTAAGCTACATTGGTACTTATCTAAAACTCATTCCTTAATCTTAAACCACCATTAGGTAAGCATTTTACCTTGTTTTCTCAAGCTTATCTTAATCTCCTCCTTAGACCTTCTTCTTGCATGGATCTCGGCCACCACTTAAATTCCCTTGCCAATGTTCTAATCAATATTCAATTACTCATATGAGTACTAAACAATGTACTAACCTCAAGGAATGAAAACCTAGGTTAGAAATGTGTTCTAAAACATAAAAGTGGATGATTACCTTTGAAGTCTCAAGATAGACTTTGGCATTGAATGAAATAGGACCTCCACTAGTCCTTGGTGAATAAATCAAGCTAGAACAAGGCATAAAAAACATAGCCCCCTGAGAAGAAATTTTCGGCCATGTAGAAGAAATGATGGAACATGGTTTTTCTTACATTTTCTTTACCTTAAGAGAATGGAAGCTAATGAGCTCTTCAAACTTGATTTTCCTCCATCAATGGAGTTTTCTCATGGCACCAAACTTGAGCTTTGAAGGATTTGAAAAGATAGGAATGAAGGCCTTGATCTAACTAAGAGAAATCTATGCTTACTTTTCGATTTGGAGCAAAGATGAACATTTGGTGAGCAATTGAAGGTGGGACCATGGATGGAGCTCTCACGGTTTGGAGAAGGGAATAGGTAGTAAAACCGATGGTGAAGGTGGGAAATGAAGAGAGAGAGGAGAGAAGGTATAAGAAGAATTTGTCATTTAAAAGCAAATAGTGAATTTACCACTCATTCCCACCCTTTCCTTACTTACTAGCACATGTGGTGAGTCACCACTTCAAAAACGTTCCCCCCTTTAATAATAAGATACTTTTGGTCTTTGTTGACCAACTAATTGAATAAGTTGATTAAAACTAAACTAGTCACTATTTGGCACTATTCACTAATCAGTGCACATATTTCTGAAATTTTTGATTTCCCATTGATTTAGACTTCCTAATGTGATACTATTAGTACACATGTTGATTAAAGAGTAATGATGGACATTTAGCCACTCAAAACTCAATTCTAAGACAATTTCTCACAAATGTGCTTTAAGACTTCTTAAAGCACATTTTGTGTTTTAACTTGTTTTCAAGCTTGGTTTTCTTTGCTAATTGATTTAAAATGACCATTAGAATTTACTAAGGTCTTATCATGATATTTGGGTACTCACCCAAGTCTCTCCAAGTTAGAGCACATTTTTGCCCTAATTGCCCTTAAGGCATTTTCTTGTGTTTTCCTTGGTTTAAATTGTCTACCAATCTTTCTAAGGCATATTCTAGCCTTACTACATCATAATTTGATGTTTACTTGGCATACTTAGGTTTGGGGTATTTCAGGGTCGGACGGCCCAAAGTATGTAAAAAAAAAAATTTAAGGTTATAGGATGATGGGGATTAATAAGTAATGATGTTATAAGATTGTTAAGGACATGTTAAGTAAGTTATAATGACAATTTAGTGGGGGAAAAGTTGTATTAAAATGTAAAAGTAAAACAAGTTAAAATGTGAAGTTATGTAACTAAGTTAACGGGGAAAAGTTATAGGCATTAGACTTTAAACAATCATGCTACCCCGATGTTAATAGAAGTACATGTAATGTTATCAGTTGTTCGAGAGTTGCTCGAGGAACATAAGTGGACACGATAAAGTGGACTCCGGTGACAGGTATGGTTTTCTTGCAACCTGTGTCCTACCGGATTACACCGGCTTGTATGCCAATGTGTTTTTCTGTATGTTTGCCACGTTGTAAGATAAACATGTAATGAGTTTACAGTAATTCATTTATGTGGCGTGTTCAACTCCGATACCATTTAACCTCGGAAGTGTTAACCTTAGTTAACTGAGTCTAGGATCACATGAGAGTTCGGTATTCGGAGTAAACGACCCGAACCATGGGACATTCTAACCACGGTTATGCGTGTGTTAATTGTGTGATATGTGTATGTGAATGTAGGGATCTCCCTTGTATGTTTAACCCAGTTGTAATACTGTATGGTGTGTAGATGTGATAGACTCCATATTGGGGTTCTAACTAATATCTAAAAGTAAGTATGTACTAACATTGGTGAGGAATCCGGTTTGGCCGGTCGCGCGTTGTTTGGGAGTGGGTATCCTTCTTAGCCTTACCCTTCTCTCTGTTATGGTTGTTTCCCTCACGGGTTATGATCTCCCATTAGCTTATTCCAAAGCTTAGCTATTCTGACTTATGATCGGTTTAGGGGGAACATGTGTTTGTGTGGTGTGTTCGGGGCACCAAACCCGAACCATCTTAACTTAAGTTACTCGTCTGACTATTAGGACGGTAATGAGTGTTGTATAACGAGCTTACCATGAGGGTGACATCATCCTCTAGGCTCACCAGTGAATTAACAATGTTTGGGTCGGTTCCTAAGAGAACCGCTCCCGTTATGTTATGTGTTGTTGATGTAATGCATCTCTATTGCGATGTTGTTATGTGCACGTTGAAACGTGGAAAGTGTTGTTATGTGTTGTTATGTGATGTATGTTATATGTTGTAAAATGTGGAGTGTGTGGATCGTGGATATGAATCCCAGTTGTGATAAGAGGCGTTTAAGGATAACCCGAATAACGGGTAAGTGTCGTCTATTAAGGAAGTAGCTCCATTAGAGGAGAAACACTCTAGGGGTAATGAATACCATGAGTGACCTATCAAGTATGGATATGTTCTCTGTTTGTCGAGCCCATTGAGGCGGAATGATTCGTGTTGTGTGTTTTAAGTTACATGCATGATTTAAATATAATCAACCGCATGCTAAGACGACAATTAGTTGTGCGTGGCCCGGTAGCATGTGGGCTGTGGGATTACCATACCAGCAAAGGTGCTGAGCCCCTTGGGGGCCACCCTTTCTCTTCTTTTCCTATTTCAGGTACAAAGAGCTGGAAGCCGTTCGAGAGTAGGACGGGGTTGTCGTTGCACATGGGTAATCATTTAAGTCATACATATACAGTAGTTGTAGTAAGACCGAAATTGTTATCGGCATTAGTTTCTGAATACTCGGTACATTTGGAAGGTGTATGTTGTTCTATTGTTAATGGAAGGGTCAGTAATGTGTAGTCACTCGGGAATCAAGTCCATCAGACCGGTACAATGTATATGTAATAGCCTTGTTAGCCACGTGGGTGGTTAACGGCATGTAACACCAATGGGTTAAGTAATGTGATGAAGTATATTTTCCGCTGCAGATTGTTGTTATGTGTTTGTTGTTGGATGGGGTGTTACATCCTTAAAGCACATTTTGTGTTTTAACTTGTTTTCAAGCTTGGTTTTCTTTGGTAATTGGTTTAATATGTTCATTAGTATATAAATAAGGTCTTGGTAAGCTCACTAGGTCTTACCCAAGCCTATCCCAAGCTTAGAACACATTTTAGCCCTAATTGACTTTAAGGCATTTATTTGTGTTTTCTATGGTTTAAATTGTTTACTAATGTTCCTAAGACTCTTTTTAGTCTTAATATACCATATTTTAATGTTTAAACAACATAGCTAGGTTTGGGGTATTTCAGTAGCATAATAAATAATAGTTCGCAGCGGAAAATAAAACCATCTACCTTGGTGTCACACGCCGTTACTCACCCTTGTGAGTAACAAGGCATCCTCACTCTTTCCAACATTACAACTCCTCACGCTGTGATGAACAGATACTGAGCACTTTTAATTATTACAAACCAAATTCAACTAAATGAGCAACTATCTAAATACAACAACCTTTTTAAAATAATACAAATAAAACCAAAGGTGTTTGCTAAAAACACAACAGCTACCCCCGAGTCCCGCACTCCGGCTTGAGTCTTCTTCAATAACCTGGAATGTTTGGCCCAATGAAGGGCTCAGCAATCGAAATGCTGGTATGCTAAATGTAGTCTTAAATCATCAAGATTCCTTAAGTCGTTTTAGCCATCTTGATATTAGGTTCTTTACATGAAATACCGGTTTACAATAATAACAGTAATAACTGAAAACATTTAACAATCACTTAACAATTCACCTGCAAACATCAGTGTACAATAGTACAGAACACCAATTGTAATGCCCCTACTTATCATAAATGCAGCGGAAATAAAATACTAAGGCGATTACAGATCATCGGGTTCCAAACACCCGGCACCAAACCTCACCAATTACAACTTATGATATTACAAATGCTACGGTCTGAACTCGAGAAAACATAGTATAAAAGTAATGATAACAAAATACAGTAGCTCTCCAAATTCCTAATTCCATCCCATACACTCATACTCTTCGTGGCCACCTGTATAACAATTCGTACCTGCAAGATGAAACCAAGCAGCCCACCCCAGGAGGGGTGAGTCAGTTCCCTGGAATGGAACTGGTACAACTCTCCAAAACAACAGTATTAAAAGAAAAACATAACTCTTAAAATAACAATAACTTGAAGTCAAATGCTCAAAACAAATCAGAAGAACAAGGCACACTAAAACACCAAGTCAAAGATAACAAGTCAAGGATAGAGACAAATAACGTGAAGGTAGAGTGAGCCAACATAAAAGAAACCACGCCAGAAGTTAGTGAACATCCATTGCTTAAGTTAGATTCAATTCCAATTAGGATTAGAAAGACCCAAGTAGTCACAAGGACTGGGAATGAAAGAAGATATCCAAGAACCCATAACTCAAGAGTGGAATAAAACCAATTGGAAGAGATGGCCCTGCTGCCAACTGCGTCCCTTTTGGGACAGGGGATATACAGCCCCTCGCTGTTAACTACGTCCGATAGGACAGGGGATATACAGCCCCTCGCTGTTTACAACGTCCGATTGGACAGGGGATATACAGCCCCTCGCTGTTTACCGATGAAGATGTGCGCACATCACAACCAAGACTCAGCTCACGGATGAAACAATATCCAGGGTCAAAAGAAGCATTTACCAAGATTGACATTTCCCATATTTCCACTAGATCATTAACTACACCAGAGCGATACCAAAACACTCAGTCCTACAGAGTGCAGAGGCGTAAACCCCAGGCAGATAATATCTAATGAAACAACCAGATAGAAGGAACCAATGATCATGTGAGTTGTACATTCAAGGCTCAGTTAGTCACATCAAGCTGAGTTAGTCAAACAAATAGTCTCCTTTGAAAACCATTCAAGCTCACTTAGCGTTTCTCAAAACATTCCATAAAGTTCGTCACCAAAAGTATCTGAGTACGAGAAGTCGTACCTGGTAATCGCTGTAGCAGTTCTAGTCGACTTGTGCAAATAATCAACAATACTCTGAGGAATATTAAAGGTAGTCTAACATCAATAACTTGTAACCTAAGTTAAACTTAAATAAATTCCTCACTCTTATTTCTAAGTCTCAATTGTCTTTTAAGCCCTCACTTAAATGTTATGTATAACCTTTGACTTATATTAGAATGTTGTATAACCCAAGGTATATTATTTACTTTATCATTAACTATATAATAAGGCACTTTAAGATAACCTTTTATTTATCCTTGCTTACATTTAATTTCCCAAATGTTTTATTTTTACACACATTCCCGCTATAGACTATGTATAATCCTTTTATACTAAATTTTAATAAACTTACGTCTTAAAATATATTTTCATATTGTTTACAAAACCTAAGGTTTCAAAGGAATAACTTAATAAATTAATCTCCTTTATTATGTTTTAGGATGAACATTATATCTTAGCATAAGGTAGAATTTATCTAAGAATTAAACTCTCATTCACAAGTGAAATTGTCAATTACTTAATAAGATAATATGTTCTGAAAAATCCTCATACCTTATACTCAAATGACACATTAATATTTTTAGTGTCGTAAATTAGATCAATATAATCTCTTATGTAACTTAGTTTTATCTAATAAAAGGTTCAAAGGTTTTAAGTATCAAATTCCTATTTATTAACCTTTCTATAAATTCTAACTACTAAATACCTCACCTAATTGTAGACTCACATCCTAAGTATTGGTAATTAATGTTATAAATGTATTTCATAAGGCTTATCTAATGCCAAGAAACTTAAGGATTATTATTTAGATAAATTTCCAAATCATAGTTTAATGTAGTTTTATATCATAATCCTTTTAATGATTTTATCTTAAAACATTAAGTTATATTTCAATACCTTAAATGTTAAGAAATGATTAAATCTAGACTTACTAATCCACCTCACATTCATATGTAAAAGTATTTTATTTACTTTATTATTGTTTATATATTAAGAACATTTAGATGTAAAAGTATTACATTATTTATCATTAATTATAGAATAAGATCTATTTGTGTAACATTTTATGTAATCTAATCACAATTTTCCTAAGTTTTAACTTATTAATTACTTAACCCAATTATAGACTTACATTATGGTCGTTGACTAATACTATACATGTATTTTAATACGGTTTATATAAATCTTAGAAATTCAAAGATAACTCCTTAAGTTTAATAATCATAATTTAATACCGCCTCATATAATATTCTTTTATTAGTATTATGTAGAGGTTTAGTTTATCTCATTAATTCCTTCATATTATATTTTCTACAAGGAATTTTATTTCTTTTATTTATGTAGTTTTTTTATGTGTATATATATTAGGATTTATTCAAGGCATTCCTTGTGTAGTTTTATTGCACTTAATTATTTATACTAACTTTTACACATAGCTACACCCAATATATGGTTTACAAAATAAAGTATTTTCATTAGTTTCAATTAAGTATATTAACTACCATATTATATAATTAATATAAATGTAGATTAATTTAGTTCCTTGATTTAACCTAAGTTACTATGTTATTTCTTTTACATATATGTGTAAATATATATATATATATATATTTATATATTCCTTAGTTTTAATTAAGAATATTAACTCCCGTATAATATAATAAATAAAACGTAAAAATAATTATATTCCTTGATTTATATAAGTTTCCACTTAAATATGTATATATACATATATGTAAATAATTTCACTTCTATTAAAAACTAATACCTAAACATTTATAAACTTACTGTTATAAAATGTTAATTTAGTGTTCCATATTTTTCCCAGATTAAAAAGTTTATTAACAAACCATACTTTAATTTTTTTTTGGTTACATTAAAAACCATATATTATAAGTTATTCTTATGAAAACCTCATAAACACAATTTTTAAAACCTTTTACCATTGCCCAAAAATCCCCAAATTTAATATACAGTAACTATAACATTTTAGACACATTATAAAAATTTTATTTCATAAAAATATCTTTTTAATTTAGCCAAATAATTCCAGAAAACCCGTAACTTGCAAAAATCATAACTTACGTTTAACAACTCCAAAACCATATTAATTTACATCAAAATAAACTAGATTAAATAAGGAATCTATGGTTAAAATTTCAAGTCAAAATACATTCGGGAAGGTATTTAAATTAATTCAACAAGTTAAGATTTATTTCTGAAATCATAATAAAAACTTATACTCTTAATTTGAAACGATCTAATCTCAGCCGTCCGTTTCCTATAGCTACGATCGGACGGCTGCTGAAAGCCAAGTTCATCAGCAACCTCCTCTACCTAGTCAAGTACTAAATCGTAATTATCTCACAATCTACAGAACGAAATCGAGTGATTCTTGTTTCTATGGTTTCGAAATCAAATTTCGGTTCTAATGATACCAATTTCCCCAATTATAATGCAGTATTCATCGGGTTTCGATTTCTGTTTCGAAGTTAGGTTTTCTTTTCCGGTTTCGAATTCGATTTGTCAAATTCTCTCAATTTGTTGCGTAATTGGGTAAATTGATAGAGGGTTATGAACGAGAATGCAAAACAGAGTAGCATTATAGGTATAATTTGGTCGGAATCGTACCGGAGATGCGCCGGCAAGGCAATTCGAACTCGTTTTTCTGGAAAACTAGTATTTTATGTGTTGTTCAGGTAGGCAACTTCGCGGATCAACTCGGGATAACTGAGATGGATTCAATCCATAAAACCTACGTCATTTTAAATAAGACATGTAACTCTAAACATTGGTGGAAGAATCATGGAAAACGAATAACTAGGGAGAAAGTTATAGATCCACAAAGATCGGAGTTTACCATGTTGTTTCTGGAAATATTCTGGCAAAAACCGACGTGATCGGTAGTGGTACTTTAGACGACTCGCTCTCCCTATTGGTTGCGAATCAGCCTTGGTCATTAACATGAAAGTTGTAGAGGGATTTGAGATCTTCAAAACAAGCTAAATAACACGAAATTTGGATGAGAACAAAGAAGTTATGACGAGACGAGTTTACCTACCGATTTCAGGAAAAACTGGAATTCTGGGTTCGCAATCGCGAGGAGCCAACTTTGGATCAATTTTCCGGTCATTGTAGAAGGATTAGATGATGTGTGAGTAATGGTTGGAAAGATGAGATTAAGGAGAGAGTGAAACCAGGATACCAAATGGTGGAGTATAGCAGGAGATATAGGCGTTTGAAATTCGACCCTCGACATGCCAAAACTGTCGAAAACTGGGACTGTTCAGTGGTAATGCCTGGCTGACTGACACGTCAGCATTTCTCAAAATTTTGGCTCTAAACTTCAATCTATCATAACTTTGGCTAGGATGGTCCGTTTTTAACGTTCTTTTTATCGATCTTCATGGTTTTTCATAACCTATTTATTGGTATAAGGTTTCATGGCCTGGTTTGACCATTCTCAAAAAGTCAACTCTAGCAAGGCTTAATAAGCTTTAAGGTTTCTAGAATTTTATATTGACTTTTATGTTTCAAACAATGTTCCAACACTTCCTAAAATCTTTATAATATATTTGGAGTGTTTAGAAATTTTCCCAAGATTTATTGACTTATAAATCTTATTATTAAATTCATAATACATATAATAATGTATAATAATTAGGGTTAAATAGGAGAAAACCCCTAAATAATTTCACAATTCCATATAATAATTTAATATTCATAATTCCATACCATAATTTAATATTAATAGTATTATTTTGGTTTAATAAAGAAATCCCCTAAATTAATTTAAATTAATTTAGGGGTATTTCAGTATATCCCCCTTAACAGAAACTTCGCCTCGAGTTTAAAAATCAACTAATAAGCACTCACACCACTTCGGTGTGCTAAAACAATAATAATTCCAACGAAATTCCATACCAATCCAATCCTTTATTTCCATCCATTCCCATTCCACATTCCACTCGAGATTACTCAAACTCAAACAGAACCAAGATATACCGAGATATTTCATGATAAAAATAAAAAGTCACATGCGGTGTCATAATGTAAACCAAGTACACACATACACCTCTTACTCTGCTAATCACGCAACAGGGCATCTGGATGAGGTAAGGATTATGCTCTAAATACCCTACCCCCCCCCCCCCCCTTAAAAGAGAACTTCGTCCCGAAGTTTAAGATTTATCTACCAACTACTCACACCCGCTTCCGGTGTGTGGGTAAACTAAATATCAAGTTGTACTACAAGCTTTAAAATGTATACCAAACAATCAACCACTCAAGGGTATTCATCCAATAACAATTCCCAAACATTTGTTTCCATTATCAAACACTACATTCAAAGAATTCAGCACCTTATTATCAAGCTTTGTTGTAAATTTTATGGCACTGTTGAATTTATCTATGATCGATATTTATTTGTACCCCCTGATTGTTATGTATTTGTATTTTCTTGATTATTATAAAATTTTATTTTATGATCCTTACCTATTCATTTTATGACCAGTACGAATGATATGTCCATTATATGTTCATTTTATATTGTATGTTTATTTTATGAAGATGTCGTACCCCCCCTTAAATAGGGTACGACCTATATCCGTCTCGTAATAAAGAAGTGGAATTTAAACTCACTTTTAAGGAGCACTATATTTTACATCTCCTATGGAGATTCCTCCTTCAAGGATGTAGTTCATTTTTGATGCACAATATCACTCGTTGTTATTCTAGCTTGATTATAATTAAATCTTTTAGTGTCCCCAACATGCTTTCCTAACTCATTTCGCCTCTCTTATGGTCATTGGCAAGAACAACGTTTAGAATTCATCATTCATATAGTAGGTTAAATTTTGAGAACGGAACATAGGTTATACTTAGATATTACTATAATAACATTTTAGTTCACTCTTTCTTTATTTAAGTATTGGGTGTAGTAGGTATCAAAATCTTAATCATGTGATTTGGAAACTATTAATTCATAAAAGAAAAATTCCATTATAATGTAATGTAATTATTTAAATGCCATCCTTACTACAACATTTCTCTAGAAGCATTTTATAACCTAAAGTTTCTTAATTGTCATGGCTTAAAAATTCATGAACTTATTTAAAATAGTATCATACTATATATTAAAACTTCTTTTTTCTTTTCAATGCAATTAAATCTTTCATGAAACCTTGTACCGAATTTATAACCTAAAATACGTAAATATGCCATTTATGTTATTTTCACATATCAATATATTAACAAGCTATAAATCAGGTGTAACATGTTTGAGTAGTTTAAATAATATTTTAGATCATATAATAAGTCTAGATAGTCTTTCAAAATTATATTCAAAGCTTTATTAGCCAACCATACATTAAAATTTGTATTATATTCCTTTATAAAAATACACCTTTTGTGACTTCTAAAATTTTGCATATGTATAATGTTAAACTTCCAAATAAACATGAGAATTTCCAATCCTTAAGTAACTCTCATTTTTTTTTACTAGATGCTCATTACTCCAAGTATTTAAGAATCAATGATATTTAGTTTAGTATTACTCTTCCCTTCACTCAATCTTTAAGTTACTTCCTTTAATATATTTTTTTTTATATTTAATAAGGGGTAAATGTTGTACCTTGGAGTACCCAAATTTAAATCCCCTTCCTCCATGTATAGGTATTTTTCACCAAATATTTAACTCAATAAACCCTTTACATGTATGAATTTTAATACTGAATCTTAAGATACAAATTTTGAATTGTTCATTGTGGCTAGTAATGAAATATGCTTAGCTCAAGATTTCATGATGGTAACGTCTTACCACCAATCCTCCTCAAGTTCAACACAATCCATCACTTGCGTAGAAGATTATTTACGGTTAGATGACAAGGCTTGTCTAGCCCCTAGACTTCCAAAAGTGAGTGTGCACCCCCACTACTTTCAGCCTAGGAGTTCGTCGCACCAGGCACTTCCCGTAGGGTGTTAGGTTTATGTATTTTCTTTCTGAAGTTAACATAGAGTTTTAGTGTGGATTACAGGTTTGGATGTTGATCTTTTCTGATGAGTTACTAGTTCTTGTTAGTTTAATAATTTTCTAGACTTAAGATTTATCTTAAACATGATCTTTAGGTAATAATTTGTACCAAGTAGTTCTTGAGATTTATTTCAAGCTTTAAAGGAGTTGAAGTATATCACTTAATTATTCAAAGCTCCACTTGTATACTATTCCCAACCAAAAGTATTCTTTAAAATTCTGGGAACATGTGTACAAGCTTTTAAAGCATTGCTCTCTTAGCCATGTATTTTCCATACGTATGCTTTTGAAAGTAGTTCAATGTATGATTTATTCCAACCAAGATCTTATCATACCCAATTGATAATGTTCCAGACTTATTATTATTATATTTTTTTTCTATAGTTTAATGATCAAACGGTATGACCACACACTATTCCTAACAGACATTCATACAAAAAGTGTATAAAGAAATCATTCACTAATCCAAGAAGGGTTAGGAGTCGTGCCTTACTGGAATCCTCACTTCCCAATTCTACCCCAATTCCCCAGTTTTAAGGGCACCTATATTCTAACTATTTCACTCGGCTTGTTTCCTCGGGTTCAGAGCGTAACTACGCTCTGATACCACTTTCTGTAATGCCCCTACTTATCATAAATGCAGCGGAAATAAAATACTAAGGCGATTACAGATCATCGGGTTCCAAACACCCGGCACCAAACCTCACCAATTACAACTTATGATATTACAAATGCTACGGTCTAAACTCGAGAAAACATAGTATAAAAGTAATGATAACAAAATACAGTAGCTCTCCAAATTCCTAATTCCCATCCCATACACTCATACTCTTCGTGGCCACCTGTATAACAATTCGTACCTGCAAGATGAAACCAAGCAGCCCACCCCAGGAGGGTGAGTCAGTTCCCTGGAATGGAACTGGTACAACTCTCCAAAACCAACATATTAAAAGAAAAACATAACTCTTAAAATAACATAACTGAATCAAATGCTCAAAACAAATCAGAAGAACAAGGCACACTAAAACCCAAGTCCAAGATACATCACAATCAAGGATAGAGACAAATAACGTGAAGGTAGAGTGAGCCAACATAAAAGAAACCACGCCAGAAGTTAGTGAACATCCATTGCTTAGTTAGATTCAATTCCAATTAGGATTAGAAAGACCCAAGTAGTCACAAGGACTGGGAATGAAAGAAGATATCCAGAACCCATAACTCAAGAGTGGAATAAAACCAATTGGAAGAGATGGCCCTGCTGCCAACTGCGTCCCTTTTGGGACAGGGGATATACAGCCCCTCGCTGTTAACTACGTCCGATAGGACAGGGATATACAGCCCCTTGCTGTTTACAACAAGTCCGATTGGACAGGGGATATACAGCCCCTCGCTGTTTACCGATGAAGATGTGCGCACATCACAACCAAGACTCCTCACGGATGAACAATATCCAGGGTCAAAAGAAGCATTTACCAAGATTGACATTTCCCATATTTCCACTAGATCATTAACTACACCAGAGCGATACCAAAACTCAGTCCTACAGAGTGCAGAGGCGTAAACCCCAGGCAGATAATATCTAATGAAACAACCAGATAGAAGGAACCAATGATCATGTGAGTTGTACATTCAAGCTCAGTTAGTCACATCACTGAGTTAGTCAAACAAATAGTCTCCTTTGAAAACCATTCAAGCTCACTTAGCGTTTCTCAAAACATTCCATAAAGTCGTCACCAAGTATCTGAGTACGAGAAGTCGTACCTGGTAATCGCTGTAGCAGTTCTAGTCGACTTGTGCAAATAATCAACAATACTCTGAGGAATATTAAAGGTAGTCTAACATCAATAACTTGTAACCTAAGTTAAACTTAAATAAATTCCTCACTCTTATTTCTAAGTCTCAATTGTCTTTTAAGCCCTCACTTAAATGTTATGTATAACCTTTGACTTATATTAGAATGTTGTATAACCCAAGGTATATTATTTACTTTATCATTAACTATATAATAAGGCACTTTAAGATAACCTTTTATTTATCCTTGCTTACATTTAATTTCCCAAATGTTTTATTTTTACACACATTCCCGCTATAGACTATGTATAATCCTTTTATACTAAATTTTAATAAACTTACGTCTTAAAATATATTTTTCATATTGTTTACAAAACCTAAGGTTTCAAAGGAATAACTTAATAAATTAATCTCCTTTATTATGTTTTAGGATGAACATTATATCTTAGCATAAGGTAGAATTTATCTAAGAATTAAACTCTCATTCACAAGTGAAATTGTCAATTACTTAATAAGATAATATGTTCTGAAAAATCCTCATACCTTATACTCAAATGACACATTAATATTTTTAGTGTCGTAAATTAGATCAATATAATCTCTTATGTAACTTAGTTTTATCTAATAAAAGGTTCAAAGGTTTTAAGTATCAAATTCCTATTTATTAACCTTTCTATAAATTCTAACTACTAAATACCTCACCTAATTGTAGACTCACATCCTAAGTATTGGTAATTAATGTTATAAATGTATTTCATAAGGCTTATCTAATGCCAAGAAACTTAAGGATTATTATTTAGATAAATTTCCAAATCATAGTTTAATGTAGTTTTATATCATAATCCTTTTAATGATTTTATCTTAAAACATTAAGTTATATTTCAATACCTTAAATGTTAAGAAATGATTAAATCTAGACTTACTAATCCACCTCACATTCATATGTAAAAGTATTTTATTTACTTTATTATTGTTTATATATTAAGAACATTTAGATGTAAAAGTATTACATTATTTATCATTAATTATAGAATAAGATCTATTTGTGTAACATTTTATGTAATCTAATCACAATTTTCCTAAGTTTTAACTTATTAATTACTTAACCCAATTATAGACTTACATTATGGTCGTTGACTAATACTATACATGTATTTTAATACGGTTTATATAAATCTTAGAAATTCAAAGATAACTCCTTAAGTTTAATAATCATAATTTAATACCGCCTCATATAATATTCTTTTATTAGTATTATGTAGAGGTTTAGTTTATCTCATTAATTCCTTCATATTATATTTTCTACAAGGAATTTTATTTCTTTTATTTATGTAGTTTTTTTATGTGTATATATATTAGGATTTATTCAAGGCATTCCTTGTGTAGTTTTATTGCACTTAATTATTTATACTAACTTTTACACATAGCTACACCCAATATATGGTTTACAAAATAAAGTATTTTCATTAGTTTCAATTAAGTATATTAACTACCATATTATATAATTAATATAAATGTAGATTAATTTAGTTCCTTGATTTAACCTAAGTTACTATGTTATTTCTTTTACATATATGTGTATATATATATATATATATTTATATATTCCTTAGTTTTAATTAAGAATATTAACTCCCGTATAATATAATAAATAAAACGTAAAAATAATTATATTCCTTGATTTATATAAGTTTCCACTTAAATATGTATATATACATATATGTAAATAATTTCACTTCTATTAAAAACTAATACCTAAACATTTATAAACTTACTGTTATAAAATGTTAATTTAGTGTTCCATATTTTTCCCAGATTAAAAAGTTTATTAACAAACCATACTTTAATTTTTTTTTGGTTACATTAAAAACCATATATTATAAGTTATTCTTATGAAAACCTCATAAACACAATTTTTAAAACCTTTTACCATTGCCCAAAAATCCCCAAATTTAATATACAGTAACTATAACATTTTAGACTCATTATAAAAATTTTATTTCATAAAAATATCTTTTTAATTTAGCCAAATAATTCCAGAAAACCCGTAACTTGCAAAAATCATAACTTACGTTTAACAACTCCAAAACCATATTAATTTACATCAAAATAAACTAGATTAAATAAGGAATCTATGGTTAAAATTTCAAGTCAAAATACATTCGGGAAGGTATTTAAATTAATTCAACAAGTTAAGATTTATTTCTGAAATCATAATAAAAACTTATACTCTTAATTTGAAACGATCTAATCTCAGCCGTCCGTTTCCTATAGCTACGATCGGACGGCTGCTGAAAGCCAAGTTCATCAGCAACCTCCTCTACCTAGTCAAGTACTAAATCGTAATTATCTCACAATCTACAGAACGAAATCGAGTGATTCTTGTTTCTATGGTTTCGAAATCAAATTTCGGTTCTAATGATACCAATTTCCCCAATTATAATGCAGTATTCATCGGGTTTCGATTTCTGTTTCGAAGTTAGGTTTTCTTTTCCGGTTTCGAATTCGATTTGTCAAATTCTCTCAATTTGTTGCGTAATTGGGTAAATTGATAGAGGGTTATGAACGAGAATGCAAAACAGAGTAGCATTATAGGTATAATTTGGTCGGAATCGTACCGGAGATGCGCCGGCAAGGCAATTCGAACTCGTTTTTCTGGAAAACTAGTATTTTATGTGTTGTTCAGGTAGGCAACTTCGCGGATCAACTCGGGATAACTGAGATGGATTAATCCATAAAACCTACGTCATTTTAAATAAGACATGTAACTCTAAACATTGGTGGAAGAATCATGGAAAACGAATAACTAGGGAGAAAGTTATAGATCCACAAAGATCGGAGTTTACCATGTTGTTTCTGGAAATATTCTGGGCAAAAACCGACGTGATCGAGTAGGTAACTTTAGACGACTCGCTCTCCCTATTGGTTGCGAATCAGCCTTGGTCATTAACATGAAAGTTGTAGAGGGATTTGAGATCTTCAAAACAAGCTAAATAACACGAAATTTGGATGAGAAACAAAGAAGTTATGACGAGACGAAGTTTACCCGATTTCAGGAAAAACTGGAATTCTGGGTTACGCAATCGCGAGGAGCCAACTTTGGATCAATTTTCCGGTCATTGTAGAAGGAGTTAGATGATGTGTGAGTAATGGTTGGAAAGATGAGATTAAGGAGAAGAGAATGAAACAGACGGAATACCAAATGGTGGAGTAGAGCAGGAGATATAGGCGTTTGAAATTCGACCCTCGACATGCCAAAACTGTCGAAAACTGGGACTGTTCAGTGGTAATGCCTGGCTGACTGACACGTCAGCATTTCTCAAAATTTTGGCTCTAAACTTCAATCTATCATAACTTTGGCTAGGATGGTCCGTTTTTAACGTTCTTTTTATCGATCTTCATGGTTTTTCATAACCTATTTATTGGTATAGGTTTCATGGCCTGGTTTGACCATTCTCAAAAAGTCAACTCTAGCAAGGCTTAATAAGCTTTAAGGTTTCTAGAATTTTATATTGACTTTTATGTTTCAAAACAATGTTCCAACACTTCCTAAAATCTTTATAATATATTTGGAGTGTTTAGAAATTTTCCCAAGATTTATTGACTTATAAATCTTATTATTAAATTCATAATACTATATAATAATGTATAATAATTAGGGTTAAATAGGAGAAAACCCCTAAATAAATTTCACAATTCCATATAATAATTTAATATTCATAATTACATACCATAATTTAATATTAATAGTATTATTTATGGTTTAATAAAAGAAATCCCCTAAATTAATTTAAATTAATTTAGGGGTATTTCACCAATAACCCCACAACAATAATCCATAGCAAAAACCAATAATCACACATTAACAATCCATAACAATCACCAAACAAGATACGCGTATTAAACTGTACTTGTTAGTTGGCCACCTGACCCTTATCTTTTAAACCAATCATTTAACCTTTTCCAATTAATTTCCACCTTAGGCGTCATGTCACGACAACCCTTAATAACTTATTAATGGACAGTAGTCCTCTGTGTTCCATTGGAACTGTTACCAGTTGACCCTAGGCCCTGGTTAATTGACCGATCCGGTCGAACCTGTGCACCAACGGCAGTGCCCTCCGCCATCCCCGAACGTGGCTGATGGATTTCCTTGAGTGACTCTCCATTGAAGTCTCTCGTAGTGATCACAATGCGCAACCAGAATGTCGGAACAGTCTGGATTCCTCTTTTTATAAGTTAGCCCTTTTTTTTGTCAGTGACATAGTAACCAATATTTGAATTAAGACTATAATAGTTGACCATCAGTAAGGTTCAATAATTCCTAGAGGTCGGTTAGTCCTGTTCCAGTTTAGATGTATAAACTTCCAGTCATAAGACGTTCGCGTAAACATACAACGCAACAATGTTGAGCAATACAGTATACAATATTATACACACAAAATCACAGATATCGCTCTTAAACAATTAACACATAATGTCTGGACCTTAGGACAATCCTTAGGACATTCAGACCACACAATTAACATACCGTTCACCGTGATAACAGCTAGCTTGACAATTCTCGCTTTAACAATCCTGCCCCGTACACTGTTATATTTACAAGCAATACCGGGTAATATTAATATAACTATCCATTAAATATTACAGTACTGTCACTGTAGTGTTTGTACTCGTTGTATAATAACTCCGTATGTTCTTTATTTCCCCTGTTATTTTACAGTGACTCTAGATAGTTCAACAGTTCGTTATTTTATGTGATATTCACATGTGATAATGAATTTTCACCTTGTAGTATATTTCTACTTCCTTAATTATATACTCATAATTGTTTCCACTTAATCTTTATATTATATCCCTTGGTCATTTTTATTATAACCACAATTATTTTATAAACTTTATATTATACTCCATAATATACCATAATACATTATATTACCTAGTTTTATTCCCTTTCCTTATTAAATTACAAAACCAACCTTATTATTTCAGTATTTATATTTTATACCCAACAACTTTATAAATTACTAGATAACCACATATAATTTCCGGTAATCATAATTTGAACCCATTAACTTTTACAATTTTCCAAACAACCATATACTTTTATAATTTACTAAATACCCATATTAATTTTCGGAAATTGTAAAACAATTATATTAACTTCCATAAATTGCCAAATTACCTTATAACTTTTATAATTCACTAATTACCCACATTAACCTTTGTAATTATTAATCATCCACATTACCTTTTTAATTTACCAAATGTCCACCTTAATTTCTGTAAATTACAATCTCATTATACCAACTTTTAATAAATTACAATTAAACCCCTTAATTTTCAGTTTTCACTTATATTTTCCTTTATTCACTTTTAAACCCCTAAAGCTCTATATAAGTTACATATTAACTTATAAACTATAGTTTAAATATTTTATTTCTTTAAATAACCGAAGTAACCCATATATTTCTTAAATTATGATTTCGCCCCAAACCAATTCTGTTTTACATAGAATCTTCCATAAATTACATATTCACCCCAAGACTTTTATAAACTTAATATTTTATGTCATAAATCATTTTAACCCAAGGTTTTTGGTCAACACTTTGACCAAGACTTAATTAATACTTTAATATACCCATAAAATCATATGTAATTCTCGGTTATACTCCAAACTTCTCATTAATTATAAAATAGTCCCTAAACTTTATAAATTGTTATTTAAACACTTAAACACTTATTTAAATTCACCAAAATTCATAATATGAATTCCTACCTTATATTATAACATAAATTTACCAAATAACTCCTTATACTCTCGGCAATTATAATTTGTACACCAAACTTTTCAAAATTTACATTTTAGCCACATAACTTTATAAACTAGCCATTTAAATACTTGTAGCTATTTTTAATATTCCCAAAATTTATAATATAAGTTAATACACTTATATATATATATATATATATCTCAAAAATCATCAAATGCAATACTTTACTCTCGGTTTTAATATTCCTTTACCATATAGTTTTAAAACTTGATTTAAACCTTATAATAAATACATATAAATGTATATAAGCCATATAACACTTCTAAAAATTATGCTAATGACTTAGAATGATTATAAACTCAAAATAGAACCTTTTACCCTTAGATATTTCAGTTTAATAATATGTGTGTCATATTTAATTTTTGTGACACAATTTTATACCTTAAGGTAATAATCTTACCTTATATGTTATAAATTATTTTCTTGCCATTATAACCTATGATTTTCGGCCTTAATTTATTTAGAGGTTATACATAATTTTTATACCAAAGTTTGAAGCGTAAATCAAGCTTAAACTTAATAAACCTTAATTATATAAACTTACTCCTTAAATCAAGACAATTCTTGTACTTGATTTCTCCTTGAATTCCAAGCTCTCCAAATGCTATTTTGATGTAGAGATTTCGGTCTCCTTATACATATTTAGGAGATCCATTTGTTAGACTTCTAACAAAAATTATAAATAAGGTTTGGAGTAGTTTTACAAGAGTTTACCTTAGGAATTTATCAAGGTATTTTTGATACACCTTGTGATGATTGTAGATCCAAGTTTCCTTCATGAAATAATGAAGAGAACATAGGTTTAGAAGTTCTAAATTTTTGAAAATGATTTAGGTAATTACTTAGGATTTTTCAACATGAAAATATACCTTAACTTGATCTTGTTGTTCCTTGTGTTGTTGTTGAATCTAGGAACCTCCTTGGAGCATCTAACCTTGGCGAAAATTGTAAGAATTCCTAGGATGATTCTTGCTTCAAGACTTAGTAGATTTAACTAGGAAATTGCATAAAAAATGGTGTTAGAACTTAGATCACCATTAATGGAGCTTTGAAGCTCTAAGGAATTAGCTAACAATGGAAGAAGAAAAGAGAGGAAATGAAGTACTTACACAATCGGCCAAGGGTTGGGCAAAGAAGAATGAAGCCTACGTGAGTTTTTAGAAGAAGGGAATGAGAGGAATTGAATTGGAAATTATTATCATGTAACATAGCATTATTCTATGATTTGTTTCTTTAATTATTTGCTTTCATAATTGGCTAGAAAGGTCTCTTATTTGAGGTAGACTTACGGCTGAGTGTTAGAGAATTATGGAGTCTTTATTGACAATTGAAACTAGAAGACTAATGTTAGCTTAGGTACATGTTCCCTTGAATTTTATAAGTTGAATGGTCCTTGTTTTCTTCTTGTTATTTTACGGTAATGTAGATACCATTGGGCACCAGATTTCTTTGTCATTTAAGACTAGAGAACATGGCTAATTTTGTAGATGTCTTAGTTTAATTATTGTACAGCAACTAGACTTCTTTTCCATGCTTGAAATCGGACATATGAGCTGTTTGGAGACATTGATTTTGTCAATATTAGGCAAGGGATTAGACATAGTTAGGTAGTGTATTATTTAGACTAAAGTACAGCAATAATTCCCCCTTCTTTATGTGAGAAATCGGCAGCCATTAGCTTGCACATGGGCTGCTTGATTGTTTAATTACTAGCTTTACATTATACAAGTATAGCTCCACTTTTGGTGTATTTAATTTCTTTGTTTTTCAAAAGTTAATCTCTTCTTATTTTTTTTCCTTGCAGGTCTTACGATGGTAGAGCTCCAATTGACTGATTTAATTTGTCATTTTGTCATATAGTACATGCTAGGATGACTCATCATTCCAATAGGTAATTTACAACTCAAAAACTAGTCAAAATTCACATGAAATGGCACCTAACATGGAGGGTGATTGGGACTGATTTTTGATTTAATTTTTGTTACACTATATTTTAATAAGATCATACTAATATGTGTAATAGGTCACAACATTTAATTGGTACATTTATATGATGGTAAAAGATGAAAGTTTTAAGGTTAAAATGCTGATTTTAGGCACCTTTTTGTCCCAAAAATCGCCCCCATTTGTAATATGATTTTAGTACTGGAATTAATTGATTTAGATGGTCAATTTATCCACTTTTAAGATTATGAACTCGTGGCTCCTCTAAAACTTCAAGGCAATTGCGTAAAACGCATTTTTGTGACACCCGAAGGTGTGTTTTTGTGCTTTAAGGATTTTTCTGGGAATTAATTAGTCGCTATGAGTTCCAAGTGTTTATTGACATTGTTTATAGTCAATAAGGTGTTACATTGAGTTATATGGGGTTATATAAACTTGTAACTCAATTTTCGGGCTAACGGGACACTCCCGGGGCAAAAAGGAGCGTTAAGAAATTCATCCGAGCACTTTGTTAATTTTTGTGAAAGTAGCTCGAGAACCCTCTTTGGAATAATGAATATAGATGATAGGAACTCTTAGAATGATTTATATTGGAGTTCGTGCCACTTCGGTACCTCTCCGAGGCACTCCCGTGGGTTTATGGGGCCCTCATCGGGAACCTCCGAGAACTTTGTCTCTAACCGAGAATCTATCTTGAGAACTTCATCTTAAATGTTAATTAAAGTGTTATTGTGTATTTAGAATGAAGTGTAATTCTTTACTTTATTTAATAAGGTATTTCCGGGACTTTCGGGTCTTAAGGGGGCCCTTCAGGGACTCCCGGGCATTTTGTATTTTTACTCAGTGCTTGTGTTTTAAAGGTCATAAAATGATCCTTGATTAACTTCATATGAGTTTTATAGCTTATATAACTTGATTAGCTTAAGGTCGGGCTTTAATGCTCGTTTTTTACCTTAAGGAGTTTTGGTGCGTTTTAACGCCCAAGTGTTTATATACTTTTATTAGGGTTTAATAATCCCCTAAATAATACTTTTTCATC
Organism: Limonium bicolor; assembly: GCA_023374045.1. Lineage (NCBI taxonomy): Eukaryota > Viridiplantae > Streptophyta > Magnoliopsida > Caryophyllales > Plumbaginaceae > Limonium > Limonium bicolor. The sequence goes on along the minus strand of CM041782.1, from coordinate 179,897,532 downwards.
ATTATTTAATTATTTAAAGGTTAGGGGTATTTCACTTCAGGTACCTGGAATTGTTTAGCCATGAAATGGCTCAGCAAAATAATTTGCCGGTATGAAAAACATGCAGCCCACAAGCTACTGGGCCACACCAACTATTTTGTCGAATACATGCAAGTCATTTTTATAAAGCTGTAAATAAGCATCATAACATAATCATAACAAGCATCCATACAAGGATAACAATGTCACACATAACAAGACTGCAGAAGGTCAAGTTAGATGTCCTGTAATTATTCACCAGTAGTCAGATCCTCACAATGGGACTAACATGTATATAAGAGTACCTCACAGCAGTGGAGGTATAGTGACCTCGTTAAACTCCTTCATGGAGTAAGATGATCGGGTATGATAAACCCTTAGACGAGATGGGACTCTCGTACAAATAGGTGGGTAATAAGTCCCTCAGAAGATAACGTAGTTAACTCCTGTACTGATAATGGTGGGAATCGAACCCTCGAGAGAAGTGTAGTCTTCTTCTTAACTTGAACTGTTCCGGTACGCAGCCGGTGAGTGACATAGTGCACCCAAAACTCCCGTCGCGACGTAAATTGAATAGGAGACGACCTGTGACAGGTACAGCTCCTGTAGCATGCATGGCCAGATCCAACTGGGCTCCTCGTTCTCGTAGTATAGAATTGTTAAATGTCACTCAAGGACGTTAAACAAGAACACAATGTGTATTGTCAGTTGTCACATTTAGGACAACGGCGTTTGTTATAAAGTGAAGTTAGTGAGAAACTTGAGTACAAGTTCTCGGTATAATAATACGCAGGTATTTAATCCACTGGTAACGTAGTGTTGTATGCGTGGGGCATACATGTTATAGTTAGTGTCATTCACGCATATAAAGCAACACAATAGTGCACAAGAGTAATACAACATTTTACATATAATTATCTTGGTCGTTAATTCAAACAACAGATAGCACACAAGCCGGTGTAATCCGGTAGAAAGCAGACTGCAAGAATTCCATACCATTCACCGTAGACTGTACTTGTTTAGTTCCCGGTCAATGTCTGGTCAAACAAGGTCCTAGAATAGGATTAAATGAGAGTGTTAATTTATGTAACTCTCGTATGATAATTTTATTAATTCATGAAACGATTTCATATTCGTTATCTCATGTGAGGTTCATCCCTTTATACTTAGGTAGTTTCTTTCACCTCTTTTCCTTATTATCATTTAAGGTATTTATATATTTCCAAATCATGTAGTCTTAATTTATAAAACTTATATTGTGTGGTAATTCCTTTTAATTACCTTATGATTGGATGTATAACTTATTTGTTATTCCTGGTGATTTATTTTTAAATCCTTTAATGTATATAACTATATATTCATGTACCATTTACGTTACATGTTTTACAATTGTTCAAACGACATAATAATTTATAATTTAATCAATGACATTTATTGGTCATTTGTTAATTAATTCTCCTCTTAACTTTATTTTCAAATATGTTATAACTCCAAATATTATTTGGTGTTTCCACATTAAATTCCTTATATTCATTCCCTTTTGATTTACTTGAAAATCTAAAATATATATATTTCATACACATGTACTATTTATGATACTTATATATAATTGCCTAAATAACATAACAACTTAATAATTCCTCAAATTATATTTACATGTTACGCATGGGCATATTATTCTCATATCTTTTATTAGTCACAAACTAACCCCAAATAATATTATTTCTTTTACAAGTAAATTACTTGTACTTGTATATCATATAGTTTTAATTCCATAAATTCTTAAATCATTATTTCCTTTTCTAAATTTCCTAAATATCCATATAGGACCTACAAATATTTTTAATTCCATAAATACAACATACTTTTCGGTTATTATATTATAACCTCATTTATTTCATAAACTTTACATTATACTCCAAAATACATCATAATACTTAGTTTTATTTTCTTAATTAATTAATTCACTAAACCTCCTCCAAAAATTCGGTATTTATTATTTAAACACCATAACTTTTATAAATTACCAATTAGCCACATTGATTTTCGGCTATGCCATATAGTTTCTCATAAATACATTTTTACCTCAAAAACTTTATATAAGTTACATATTAACTTATAAACTATAGTTTTAATATTTAATTTGCTTAATTACCAAGTGGACATTTATATTTCTACAAATTATACTTTCGCCCCACATAAGATCCGGTTTTATAGTTAAACTCTTATAAATTACATAATCACCCAAAAACTTTTATAAACTTAATATTTCATATCATAAATCATTTTAACCCAAAGTTTTCGGTCAACATTTTGACCAAGGTCAAATTTTATACTCAATACATTAATATACCCATAAACTTATATGAATCTCGGCTTTACACCATTCTTTCCAAAAATTACAATTTAGCCCCAAAACTTTATAATAGTTACTTAATAACTTATAAACTATAGTTTAAGTATTTAATTCCTCTAATTTCGGAAGTGTACTTTATAATTCTCTTAATTATGGATTCGCCCCATATTAAACTCCAAGTTTTCATAATAACTTTTATAAATTACATATTAGCCCAAAACTTTATAAATTGTTATTTTAACACTTGTTTAAATCATCTAAAATTCATAAACTTAATTCCTAACCTTATATTATATCATAATTACTCCAAAGGTACCCTTAACTCTCGGGTTTCATTATATATACACCGAACTTTGTAAAATTTACAATTTAACCACATAACTTAATTAATTAGGCATTTAAGCACTTACAAAATATTTTTAACTAACCAAACTATATAATATAAGTTTATATACATAAGTAGCTCATTAAAACCTATTTTTCACCAAAACAATTCGGCCATAATTAATAGGATACCATATAGTATATAAAAGTAGATTTATAAGTCAAAATAATCATACATAAATTCACATGAGTCATATAACTCATGTAAAAATTATTGTAATGTCTTAGATTGATTTTTAGCTCAAAATAGAGCATATATGCCCTTGACCATTCGGCATGTATATGTATTTAACTTAGGTAAATTTTGTGACACCAAAATGTGTCTTAAGGTAAATATTTTCCATATATGTTATAGATTATATTTTTGGTATATGTTACCATATGATTTCGGTTTTTAACACCTAGGAAGGTGTACATAATTTTTATACAATTTTTAAGTGCTTAAATAAGCTTAAAACAATAAAGGTTTACTTAGTAAACTTACTCTTAATAAAGGATGATTAAGTGCTTGAACTCCTCTTGAATTCCCAAGCTTCCTCCAATGGTAGATGGTGTGCCTCTTCGGTTTTTATGCAAGAGAGGATGGGGTTTAGGAGTTAGATCTTTAACAAAGATCTTAAGTAGATTTGTAAGTAGTTTTCCAAAGATTTACCTTAAGCTTTTCGCCTTAGAATTTCGGCACACCTAGGATGAATGAAGAATAAACTTTCCTTCATGAAAATGAAGAAGAAAAGAACCTTAGAAGATGTAGAATTCGGTTACACATTAAAATGTGCTTTAAGGACATTCAAGCATGAAATAACCTTGAGATGCTCCTTGGATTAATGTTGATTTAGACAACTTCCTTGGATGTTATTTGATGCCGAATTTCTATGGTTGTGCTAGGAAGAGTTTTACTTCAAGGCTTGACAAGAAATGCTAGGAAATTACCTTAAAGATGAAGATAGAAGTTAAATCTCCATTAATGGACTTAAGACCTTCAAAGGAAGAAGATGAAAGGAGAAGAGAGAAGGCTTACCAACCGGTTGCAATGTGTGAAAGGAATGGTGATGCAACCGTAAGACTATATTAGTTTTATGAAGATTTCATTTGTTAATTGAAAACATAATGATGTGTCATGTTAGGTAAGGTCTTTGTTTATCGATTTCCCTTTGGTTTTTCAAGCTCAAAAGCTCCTCCAAACCTGGATTTTTTCGGCCATGTGAAGAGGCAAGACAAGGTGGAAGAAATTATGGGAACTAAATGACAAGGTAAGTTAGGTAAGGTTTTATTCTTTTGATTTTTCAATTGTTGAATGGTGTCTTCTTCCTCCCATGTAGACCCACGAATTGGAGCTATTTTTAGGCCTCTTCAATCAGCACTAACATGGCTTAGACAAGCATGGGGTGTCACTTGGATTTAACAAATCAAAAAGTAAGTCTAGATCTACTTTTTGCCTTAATAATTCTTGCTTTTGTCTAGCTAACATGGCCTTGTTTTCTTGCAGGATTTCGACAGCATGGAGGTCAAATGAGACCTACATTTTTTTCCATTAAGTATTATAGCACATGGGAAGGTGAGTCACCATGTTCTATGCCTTTTACAAGTTTTAAATGCAAATTTTATACTAGTTTTTGGGTGGAAAATCGGCCCCTATATAGCTCCTTGTTTGACACTGCCATTAATTGATTTAGAGGTTCAATTCATCCCCATTTAAGATTCATAATTCGTGGCATGTCAAAAACTACAAGGTAATTGCGTAAAACGCGTTTTAGTGACACCCGAAGGTGTGTTTTTGTGCTCTAAGGATATTTTGGGAAATAAGTTGTCTTAATGAGTCACAAGTGTTTATAAACATTTATTATAGTAAATAATGATATATTAAGATGTTAAATTGAGTTATGTGGGGTTATATCAACCCATGACATAATTTCGGGCTATCGGGACACTCCCGGGACAAAAAGGAGCGTTAAGAATTCCTCCTGAGGTTTTTGTTGAATTTTGAGAACCTAGCTCGTGGGTTCTATTTAGAATGATTATTAATGATGTTAGGAACTATAGGAATGAATTATATAGGAGTTCGTGCCGCCTCGGCACCTCTCTGGGCTTTTCGTGCTTTAAGGGGCGTGCGTGAGCGCTCCCGAGCGTTTTGCGTTTTTGACTGAATATAGCCAAGGGACTGTGTTTTTATAGTCACATAATGAGGGTATGAACATTTGGTTTGAGTTTAAAAGGTCATAGGACTCATGTATTACAAGGTCACACGTAATTGTACGTTTAAAGGCGTTTTACGAACGTTCTTCTTGTCAAGATGTTTAGTGCGCATCTTTGACCTTTGATGAGTTATTATATCCTCATAATATATACAATAGGTGTAAAATAAGTTGTTACATTAATATAAATGTGTATTTCAATTTATTGTAGCATTTATAAACACTTAGTGATTCATAAAATATTTACGTTGCTCGTTTGTATACACGTTGGCAATGTTCTTTCCTTGTTGACGCTCTCTCTATCGAGCTTGTTATGCATGAAGTTTATTCCTTGTTAATAATCGTACATGATAGTTTGTACGAATATGTTTAGTAAAATTACGTCAGTTAGCGTTTATGGAAAAACGACTATTTTTACGTGACGTTTGCATGCGTGAGTTTGCATGTGCACGCGTAGTAATATTAATTTACGTAACGTTTGCATCCATAGATTAGCATGCTTAACTAAAATGATCTGTTTCTAGATCAATTCTCCATAATTTAATATTTTTAAAGTATTAGTTAGATTTGGGGTATTTCAAATGGTAAAGACAACTTGGGTAAGTTCTCTCCTAAAAGTGATGAAGGTATATTTCTTGGCTACTCTTCTAAAAGCAAAGCTTGTCGTGTTATCAATCTGAGAACTCAATGCTTAGAAGAGAGTCCCCACGTCAAGTTCGATGAGTCCCACAATGTTGGCTCGTCTTCTGATCAACTTGACTTTGCTCCAAACGATTAGCTCACCGATCCACACTTCATCACTGTACCCATAGGAAGACTCCAAGATTCCCCATCCATCACACCTAATGACTCTCCAGCAAACAAAAGCAATGCATCAGACTCTACAGACTCTGACAATAACCCTGAGACACTCTTACCACAAAACTTGAACTGTGACAACTCTGACAAAGACACACCCCTTCCTGCTTCACGCCGACAGTTCCAACAAAAATCAGCCCACCCTCCTGACAATATATTATCTAACCCAAACTCAGGTGTTCAAACACACTTCCAAGCTATGCAAAACCTTTGTGCCTTTGGTGCTTTTCTCTCCAGTACTGAACCAAGAAATGTCAAAGAAGCACTCCTTGATAGTGATTGGGTCACTGCAATGCAGGAGGAATTAAACTCTCTCTAACGACATGCTGTCTGGGAGTTAGTTCCTCGACCCACACATCAACAAACCATCGGTACTCGTTGGGTTTTTCGTAATAAACTTGATGATGGAGGACAAGTTTTTAGGAACAAAGCTAGATTGGTCGTTCAGGGCTACCATCAAGAAGAAGGGATTGACTATCATGATACCTTCGCACTTGTATCTCGTCTTGAAGCAATTCGCATGTTAATTGTGTTTGCTGCATTCAAAGGTTTCGCATTATATCAAATGGATGTCAAGACATCCTTCCTCCATGGCTATATTGATAGAGAAGTCTATGTTGAGCAACCCCCAGGGTTCACAGACTCCGTCCATCCCGACTACGTCTACAAACTGTGTAAGGCCCTTTACGGATTGAAACAGGCTTCGTGTGCTTGGTATGATAGACTGTCTACATATCTGCTGCAAAATGGTTTTTCTCGAGGTAACGTAGATAAGACACATCATTCTTCATTCATAACACATGACTTACTTCTAGTACAGCATTATGTTAATGATATCATTTATGGCTGTACAAGTAACACCCTCTACGACCGTTTTGCTAACCTTATGAAGCAAGAGTTTTCCATGAATGAGTTAGGTGAGCTCAAGTTCTTCTTAGGATTACAAATTCAACAAGAAAAGGAAGGGACTAAGATCCATCAACAAAAGTACATCAAGGAACTCCTGATAAGTACATCTCAAAAATGTCCAAGAGCATGTGACTACCACAAGTTGTACATGTGCCAAACTACATCTTGATGATGACGGAGTCAGGCGTCCATGCCACATAATATAGAGGAATGATAGGGTCCCTCTTGTACCTGACTGCCAGTCGCCCCGACATCCTTCACGTAGTCTGTCTTTGTGCCCGCTTTCAAGCAGCTCCAAGCAGTCTCAGTCTCACCTCAAAGCAGTAAAACGTATCTTTTGATATCTTAAAGGTACAAGTACACTCTATCTATGGTATCCTCGATCTCCTACTTTTACTTTATCTGCTACAGTGACTCTGATTGGGCTGGTTCCCTCCAAGATCGAAAGAGTACTTCAGGTAATGCGCAGTTCTTGGGTCTTTGCCTTGTTTCATGGTCCTCCAAAAAACAAAACTTCGTAGCACTCTCTACAGCGGAGGTAGAGTATGTCTCTGCTGTAGCCTGTTGCTCTCAACTCCTTTGGATGAAACAACAACTTCAAGATTATCATGTAACCCAGAACGATCCCATCTTTTGTGACAACATAAGCACAATCAAAATATCCGAAAACTCAGTCCAACACTCAGACCAAAATATTGAAATTCGTTTCACTTCTTGAAAGACTGTGTCGCGAAAAAGCTCATCCAACTTGACTTTGTGCCACAAAAGATCAACTTGCAGATATCTTTACTAAACCCTTGTCCACACAGATTTGAAGCACTTCGATCAAGCAATTGGGTTGACTCCGTCCACCTAGCGGTCGCATCTCATTGCCCCCTACTGCAATCTTCAGCAGGTACTGTACTACCTTTGTTTGATAAGTGTGAAACATATAGGCTTTTAAGGCTTAATTAGCTTATATCTGCTACAATTTAGCAATGTTCCCACTATTCTGTATTTTTCCTAAGATTGATGTTTTGATATGAATTGACACATTTTAGTGATAAATATAGGAAAAACCTAGAGAAATGATGATTTAACATCATAAGGATTGCAACGCAACAAACGGGGAACAAATCCGGAAAAAGAGGCAAAACTTGGCCATGTCTGGCCAAACTCATCCTGACACAAATCCCGACGCATCAAGAGACACCTGATCCGGACGCAAGCCGGACGACCCAAATTCCAGATCCGAGAGTTCTGTGTCTTGTCCGGATCCGGACAAAGCTCCGACACAACCCGAGTTTCAGATCCAAAAACCGCTGTCTCACGTCCGGATCTGGACCAGATCCGACGTCACACAGAAACGAAAAATAAAAATACACACACGTGATAATCAGGCTTTCGGCGCAATTATCAGCCGAGCGGCGGTTTAACCCATACCTTAGCATTAACTAACATACACCCATACTCAATATGTTAAGCCTATGCCCATGCTCGTACCCAACTTCCACTAACCTATGTTTATTTCTAAGCCTATTTAAACTCTCATTCTCTTCCAAATTCAATTGTACCAGATACTCCAGTCTAAACATTACACTCTCCTCCTCTCCCTTCATATCATCTACTCATCCATGATAAACCCTTCATCTCCATTCACAAATCTTGCTCCGTAACTCTTCTCCCTCACTCACAAACAGAAACCTGCTCACGGTGCTTCATTTAGCCGCATCCGGATTGACGTCCGGATCCGGACAGACCCTAAAGAACGCATCCGGATCGGCGTCCGACCCCAGATAGCCGGACCTGACATAGACAAGAGTGGAAATTGCAGAATCGGCGACGGCTTCTAAAATCAGTTTTTCTGCTAAATCTCTCTATCCTTATGCTGTTTATATTGAGTATTTTTATTATGTCTATGGCTGAGTAGTCGCTTTTAATTTCGGTTTACTATGTATCTCTAGATTTATTATTTCTGAACCTTTGTGACGTTCTGCAGTACTTTAGAATAAAGTTCTTTTCCCTTATGAATTCCTAAACTTTTTAATCTGATCAATTATTGAGTTTATCAGTTTGTTAGCTTATAAGTGAGAACTACGACTATCAATTGACTACAGGGAAAAGAACCAATTAGTATAGAGATGGTAATTCCTCTAAACCACTAGCTGACCATTAATCTAGACTATGCTTAAAGCAATTAGTAAACAGTGGATTCATAACGAGAGTTAGGATTCGGTCTTTGCTAATTAGAATTCGTGGAGCGGGAGACCTAATACGAGTTATCCTTATTCTAGGGTTTTATTCAAAATTCTGTAGAAATCACTTAGGAGAAGAAACTGCAAATCTAGAGAGAAGTAGTAAACCAGAATTTCCTTTATCAAACAAAAAAATCAAATCAATTATTTACTTGTTATTTATTGTTTATTGAACTCTTTTACAACATTCACCATCACATACAAAAACCCTAATTTCCTGTTATTTTATATTATTCTTGTTTTGTGTGTAAGTAGAAATTAAACTAGACACTGCCTCCTTTGGTTCGATACTCAGGGAATACTCCGAGATTTAAACTTGCTATAATCGACCAGTACACTTGCCGTTAGGTTAAACCACCAACAACAATTTACCGTTAGGTTTTTACCCAACAAGTTTTTGGCGCCGCTGCTGGGGAGGCACGGCTATTTAGTTTAATTTTTATATTGGTATTTAATTTTTGTTTTGTTTTTGCTTTTTACTTTATTCTTGTTTTGTTTTATTTTATTTTATTTTATTTTGTTCATTTTCTTAGCTTTGTGCGATTTGTTTCTTATTTTTGGTTCTAGTTTATTTTGGTTTTACCCGATTGAGTTTACTTTTACAACTACATTACTGTCAGTTATCTGATTTTGGTTTATGGTTAGAACTCGTTCTGAAGGCAATCCTGAATTTGAGCTGGAACCTGAGATAGAGCGACTTACTAGAAGAAGTCATCAGGGATTGATACTGGAGTCTACAGTTGAGCCAAAAGTGTTTTTCAAGGACTCACCAGGTGATATCTTTGCTCCATAAGAAGAGTGTATTATGGACGGTATCAGCCAAGAAAGAAGGATGAATGACTACACTCGTCCAAATGTGGAGGGACTCACATCACCAATAGTAATCCCTGTACTATCAGAAGGGGTAGAATGGCAATTCAAGACCCATTACGTCACGATGGTCCTGAATGCTCCACAGTTCAGTGGAACAGTTACTGAAGACCCAAATGTTCATCTTACATCCTTCCTGCGATTGGTTGGAGCATGTTCAACACCAGCTTCTCTAAAGGTAGCCAGGTTAACCTTGTTTCCTTTTTCACTCAGAGACAGAGCTGCAGAGTGGCTGAATTCCATATCTCCGAACAGTATCACTTCTTGAAGTGAGCTGGCAAATGCGTTCCTAGCAAAGTACTTTCCACCGTCCTGAATGCTATCAATGAGAGGTGAGATCACGAACTTCAAACAGTATAGCAGTGAAACTCTTTCTGAACCTTTGGAGCGATTCAAAGGAATTGTAAGAAGAGTACCACATCATGGTCTGGGAGAAGAAGTTGTATTGCAATCATTTTATAAGGATCTAGACCCCTAGAGCCGTCTATTAGTTGATACCTGTGCAGGAGGAAGTCTTATGGAGCTTCCAATCACCAGGATAAAGGAGTTGTTGGAAACTCTTTCCAATTCAGCTAACCATTGGGGAGGTGCTAGAGCTGCTACTGAGATCTTTCCAAAGAAGAATGCAGGAATTTATGAGGTAAACTCGAATACCCTCTTAGCTGCTAAGATGGATAGCATTTCTAAGCAGTTTGAGAAGATGTGCACATTGATGAACCCAAAATTAAACGCATCGGCTATCACTGATTCATTCCCTCAATGTGAGTATTGTGGTAGAAGTTCAAACTTGTGTCAGTGTACACCTTCACCAAGTGAAGATGTGAATTACCTGGGGAACAGACAGGGAAATTTCTATAACAACCAAAGCAATCAGGGATATCAGCAGCAAAGGTTTCAGAGCAACAACTACAATCAGAAGACGCCACAACAATATAATCAGTCTTATCAAAGACCTCCTCAGAACCAACAGATGCAAGGTCAAGGAGCTAGTAGTTCCTCAAACTTGGAAGCTATGATGAGCGAATTCATTGCGCCAACAAAAGCCAGATTTAATGAGCAAGATGAAATCAACAACAACCAAAAGGCATTCATGCAAGAACAAAAGGCTTACAATAAGCGAATGGAAACTCAATTGGCTCAGATTAATCAGAAGCTTTCAGAGAGACCTGCAGGGTCTTTACCTAGTCAACCAGAGATGAATCCAAGAGAGTATGCTAAAGCAATAAACTTGAGAAGTGGTAGACAGCTTGATCACCCGATCTCTGAAGCTGTGGATACTCCCAATCAACCCGATAAAGAAAATGATGCTGGTCAGGAGGTCAAGATTGTTGAGCAACCAAGGTTGGAAAATATGCCAGCTGGCAAACCTAAACAGTCAGAGAATGAGACATCAAACAAATCTACCCACAGTCCCAAACCATCACAGAGAGCAGCTGTTGAGTTGCCCATTCTGTTCCCGAATAGACTGAAAAAGAAAGACCTTGATGAGCAGTTCGGTAAGTTTTTGAGCATCTTTAAGAAACCAACCATAAATATTCCTTTTGCAGATACGTTAAAGAAAATGCCTATCTATGCGAAATTCATGAAGGACATCCTCTCGAATAGAAGGTCATTGATAGAAAAGGAAACGGTTCAGCTGACAAAGAGAGTTTCTACTGTGCTCACTAAAAAGCTTCCCCCGAAGCTCGATGATCCAGGTCTCCCAATCATCCCATGTTCTATAGGTAATATCGACTGTGGTAAGGGACTCTGTGATTTGGGAGCTATCATTAATCTGATGCCCTTATCCATGTATCTTAAGCTTGGATTAAGGGAATGTGACCCTACTCGTATTACTTTACAGTTAGCAGATAGATCCATCATTTTCCTGAAGGGTGTAGTTAGAGATTTGGTTATTTCTGTTGGTACTTTTGTTTTTCTTGCTGATTTTGTGATTCTAGATATGGAGGAAGACAAGGAAGTACCATTAATTCTCGGACGCCCTTTCATGCGAACAGTGAGAACCCTCAATGATGTTGAGGGTGGTAAAATTATTTTGAGAATGCATGATGAGCAGCTGGTTTTTGATATGTCCAAGGTTACTAAACATCCTTCCGACGTGCATGCCTGTTTCAGTCTAGATGCTATTGATTCTTTGATGCAGGAATATATTTTTGGTCCAGCTAATTAGATGAGTTAGAAAAGTGCTTAATTAATTTTTTTGATGGAGCTCATGAAGATCCAGGGATTGCTGAGGTTGCATTCCATTTATCAGCTGGCAGGCCATTTCGCAGGGGTGCTCATGTGGAGAAGGAGAGATTAGAGCGAGAACCTAAGGAGTTGATTCCTTCAATCAGAGCACCACCCACCTTAGAGCTAAAACCTCTTCCTAGTCATTTGAAATATGTCTTTTTAGTTGAGCCCTCTGGTCTACCTGTTATTATCTCTGCAAATCTAACACATACGTAGGATGAGCAACTTTTACAGGTGCTCAGGAAGAACAAGGAAGCAATTGGGTGGTCTGTCGCTGATATCAAGGAGATCTCAGGAAATTTCTGCATCCACCGCATACACTTGGAGGAAAACTACAAGCCAATGGTTCAACCTCAACGACGCTTGAATCCTAACATGAAAGAAGTGGTCAAGAATGAGGTAATCAAGCTTTTGGATGTAGGTATCATCTATGCTATTTCAGATAGCGAATGGGTAAGTCCTACACAGGTTGTGCCAAAGAAAGGGGGATTTACTGTAATCCCCAACGATAAAGGTGAACTAGTCCCTCAAAGGACTATTACAGGGCATAGGGTGTGTATTGATTATAGGAAATTAAATGCTGCAACTAGGAAAGACCATTTTCCCCTTCCATTCATTGACCAAATGTTTGAAAGACTTATAAACATTGTGAGTGCACTGTATGACACGTCAAGTGACCAACGCTCAGAAGAGCTTGTAATTCAACAGATGACTTCTTCAGTAACCGGTTAAATTACATGGTAAATAACATCATAAAGGATGAAAGAATGTGAGAGAAATAAGCCTACTTACGAACCTAAGATTGATGTAGAACACCTTCATAGTAAGAGATAACAAAATTACAACACGGTACGGCGATCGCTATACACCGAATCCCAGTGTGTTTACACCAAGAAGTGATTGAGTATAAGATAAGACACCAGAATAAGCGATTGAGTAACTGCACCATCAATGGGTAGTAGAATAAGGCAAACTACCACGGTAGCAGAGGTCATGAGGACAATACCTATATAAGAGGCATGAGTTATGGTGCGTAGTAAAGCACCATCATACATAAGCCGTCAAATATTGACACTGAGGCAATTAGATTTATGAGCAGAAACCAATATGAGTAAGGAAATAAGATGGTAGACGAACTGTGCATTGATGCCAGTAGTCTAGACCTGGTGAGGTAAGATTTCACAGGAAGCACACTACCCATTCCTTAAGGAACTGGAAGTGCATTCCTAGTAGAGCAAATATGAGAAACAAGATAAGAGGCTCTATGGAAAGAGACCTCAGTTACTAAGAGATCGAGTCAATACGAGATACAGAAAGGAGCTAGAGCATACCATACCCAAGAACACAATAAGTGAATTTCCCTTGATTAAGTTTAAGAAGAACAATAAGTGTTATTATGGAACGATGAAAGAGGAGATCGGCACCAGAATACTTCATAATTAGCAATAGCTAACGTGTGACGGACACTACAAGTTTACTAAAACGAGACGTGGGACGACTGCACCCCACAGGGGCTTCCAGGCCTGACAGACTCATTTGTCAGTTAGTCGGGTAAGTACTAATGTACCAGTAAGGTACCTCATGCATGTAGATGGGTGGTGTAAGGAACACGGGAAGTAGTCAACTCCGTACCACGGTCAACGACGCAAGATCAGACAAGAGCAGCTACTACCACAAACAGTTGAAGAGAAGGAATTCAGTTGAACCAACAACACAAAGGAATCAGAGAACAAATAATTAAGGACTATGAAGTGCGAAGAGCATGGATTGATAAGTACAGACATTGGACATGTCTTAAGGCGTTAGAGATTAAATTGTACAGCGCATTAAGCACTAAACAGTAGTTTCAGATTAAGAATCATCCTCAGACCAAAGGTCAGTTGGTAAGAACGATTTAGACACTTGAGAAAACACTAAGAGTATGAACATTAGATCTTCAGGGAGAATGGATAGACGAGTTACAACTCATTAAGGCCGTGCATATATAAAGATAACATTTGTCCACTGAGAGACCAATATTCCTAAAACTGTAAGGAGGCAGAAGGATATACAATACTATAAAGGATAAGAAAGGCAGTTAGGCCTAAGATTATCAGAGTCGCGTAGCGGAAGCTAGCAGATCAGTACCTTTGAGATTAGACCAAACTAAGTTAAGGAAATGGTATAAGTATCGTTAAGAATCCTCGATACAGAGACTAAGCCATTAACATAGTTATGACCCTCTGATCGAATTATAAGTGAGATAGATGACATGGAAGCTAAAATGCTTGGTGAGAATTAGACATCTTGAACCTATGTTCAAGGATGATATAATGTTGATTACGTGGGCGTAATCCATTTTAAGGGGGGTAGAGCGAAAAACTGCTTAGCGTATGTTTTTGTACTAAGTACGTAAAGTACGGTGTGCATAGGACAAATGAATTTGAGAATTTGTTTTACATAAACATTTTGAGATTAATCATGGTTATTGTGCACAGAAGATGCGAATACCATACACATTAAGTACCTATCTTGTTAACTCTGGTGTGAGTACAAGTTAAGAGAATTAGTGAAGAGGATTAAGGAGACTTAAGGTAATATGAGATATGAGTCTATGAAAGTTATGTTGGATAAGAATAAGATGCACTATTAGATATTTTCGTATGTGTATGAGGTAGGAAATAGTAATTCATAGGTATAAATGGTGAAATTGTATGAGACTGATATAGAACTTAGTAGCAATGAGAGTCCAGAGTATTACTAGAATGAATTGGAAATGATCGATGGACTGAGTCCACACCTTGAAGATGTATTGATTATGACTAGAATCACTAAAAAGATAGTAAATTATCTAATGTTTGAAAATGACGTGGGAGGTGGAACTTGATTTTCTAGGGATCAAGGAACTGAACACAATTGGGGTGGAAGGATAGTTCAGTTCACCTCTGCTTATCACATCAGGTTGGATGATTCCTGAAACTCCCTACCAGAGGTCGCAATTAAATCACGTTAAGGATAGATGCATTAGGATAAACCGAAATTGGAGTTGATTGTATTTTCAATTAGAGGAATTATTCCTCACTTGACCTCGTAAAAAGGATTTCCTTTTTATTGAGTCTCGCCCATGAAGTCGAGGATGCATGTGAAATACCCCTACTTAATTAAACCACGTATTTAAATATAAATTGACTGCATTAAGGTATAAACAAACAGTTTATATTAATACGTCACGCCTTATACACATACGTTATATGTTACATATACACAACGTTACAATATTATGATTTGTGCATAACTAATAACGCGACGGATGATTAGTCGCATTAGTACATATGACCGAAAGCATATAGCTAAAACACAAAAAAAAATATAGTCGTATCCGTATAAAGTATAATCAACAATGTGACTAACAAAATGACCGCATATATACATTTACATATAACAATACGCACATGTTAATACGTCGCATATATCTACAAGAAATAGATTAAAAGAGGCTGAAACAAAAAAGAGAAAGAGCAAACATGCTCTAGTCGGGATTCGAACCCGAGACCTCGTCCGATCCCGAAGCCTTAACCGACCGAGCTGGTGCTCGAATTCGTAATGTAGACCAACGAATTGAGACTAGTAGTGTGCTACCATTGTAATTACAAAAGAAGGACCAAACCAGCCTTACCGATTCTTTCTTCTTCTTGGATTCAACACTGCTCGAACAAAATAAAATAACACACAGTACGTACCTGGAGTATGGAAATCAATGTGCACCATTCCTTCTTGTCTCATCCACAACCCTGCTACCTAGGAACTAACCACTTCTATTAGAGGGAATTCCCATGCCACAATTGCCTACATCTATCACACAATCATCGTTTTCCCTCCTCCTTTCAGTACCTTCACCTTCTCCAACTTCCACCGAGAGCTGCCCCAACGTCCCTGGTCGCTGCTCGATAGTTAGGTAAGTCTCCAAGCTAAACTAAACTGCTCACCTTTCTCCTATGAGTTCCCTATCTCCAAGAGCTAACCGTGATCATGTATGCCCAGCGCAAAGACCGATTGGGAGCTAGAGCAGGAAGTTCGTTTGGAAAACAGAGAAGAAGGGAAGCAGCCCCTTTATCTTTATCTTCTCAAGTAAACTGCATAAAACCAGCTTGAACTCCTCCTCCATTTCGGTAGCAAACCCCACATGCACTAGGCCTCTTTGTTCCTGCTTCTTCACGCGAGCTTCACCACATCTCTTTCTTTTTCACTGTTGTATCGTTATAACCATAGCTGGTCTTGAACATTTCCTTTTCCTGTTTTCTTCACGTAGTAAACCAGTGTAAGGCCTCAGTACCTGGTGAAGGAGCAAGACCAAGTAGTCTCCCTTGCTGTACCATTCTCGTGGAAAAAAGGAAGCAAGGTAAAGACCATACCTATCTCAGTTTAATCCAACTATGTCTTCCCTCTCTAGTGAGCATAATTTTGATCTCTGATACTATTCCAGTGTATCAAGATGATCACGTGCTGTAAGTCCATGTGCGCCAAGAAGCAACCAAAGGAAACAACCAAGAGGTTTAAGTGGTGAGCTACCTCTAACTGAACCTTTGATCAAAAAAAAATACCACACGACTAACAACTAAAAGATAGAAACAGATGCATCTAGTATAGTTCTATTTCTGTCACAGTTTAAGTAGCTAACCCATGCTGTTTGATAATTGTTTCGAAGTTAAGACCTAAAAACCCACTTATCTTGATAGCTAAGAAATTAGGATAGGGATGAGTGTCAAATGGTAAGCAGAAAGGCAAATCAGAAACATAGAGAAACATAAATTTCAGACTATACTTATTAGTTCCAGTTTCTTACCAGTTCAGTTCTGGCTAGTTATGTATCTGTAATAAGGTTGTTGTTGGGTTGTTTTGAGTCTGAAATCTCAATGAATTATTAGCTGAATAGGTAAGCAGTTGGCATGTAGGTTGATTTAGAAACTGACAAAAAGAAAATGTAGGACAAATGCATTTCTGTTTTAATTGCAGTTTCAGGAACTTCTTGTTCTGTATAATAACGTTATAGAGAAGTAAAAGGGTGGCATTGAATAGTTCAAGACCTAAAACATTACCACCCACTTAACTAGGTATGTAGGTATCATAGAAGAAAATAAAAAAACTGCAAGCCACTATAAATAAACAAAAAGGAGACAGATAAGAGGATTTACCAGTTATAGAGTGCAGATTCTGTCATCTTAATCTTTTGTATAGTAACTTTCAGAGCTTAAAAATGGAGTGTAACCTATTTGAATCTGTTGGAACTTAAAGGAAAAGAAAAAAAACTATCACTTCCTAAACTACTACTAAACTGTCGAGAGAAGACTGAAAAGCAACATGTGAGTTAAATATCAAAGAAAATAGAAGAAGAAAAGAAGTATGTACAGATTCCAGTTTGTGGATTTTCCCTTTTGTCCAGTACTTTAAAATGCCATGAGTTGTGGACTGTCTAAACAGTTTAGAATGAAGGGCTCTTAGAAAATAGAAAGAGAGCCAACCATCTTGCAATGCCGTCTCTTAACACACAACTCAGTTTCAGGTCATCATTTTTTCAGTTTTTCAGATTCTTTCCAGTCAGTGTGGATAGTTATGTGTCTGTAACAAAGTGTTTTGGGACTTAGCTGAGTCAGAAGCTTGATTGAATACTGAAGTAACTGGGTAATAAGATTGGAGGGAAGAATCGAAATGTTATCCATGAATCACGAAAAGACGAAAAAAAAATAGATTGAGTCTTTCTGTTTCAGTCATTGCATTTTATCAGTTTCTGATTTCTTAGATTTCTGGTGGAGTTAAGGTCTTGGTGGCTCTACCTCAGTACCTTGGAATGTTTAGAATTAAACCTTACTAGACTCTTAACTAAGGGTTAAACCGTCTGGGAACTTGAAACAAGAATAAGGAACTGGAAGGGAGACAAAACAGAACCTTAGTAACTCTCAGTTTAAGCATTCGAAATTAACTCCAGTTTCAGTGTCTGCCTATCTCTGTATCTGTAGCAAGTTGTCTTGGGTTTGGCTTGAGTTAGAACCTTGATAACACACCGAATTGCAGAGCAAACAGTTTAGAAAGGTCTGGAATTCGAACACGTGAACACACAGAGAGAATCAAACATCAGTTTTGATTTCAGTTTTTTTTTTTCAGTTTCAGTTTTTCTCACCAATCAGTGTCTGGCTATTCCTGTATCTCACAAGTTGTTTGGCCTTTTGGTTGGGATGAGAAGTTTATGGAGTACTTAAGTATTGGGCAAATCACTTGGATGAATTAATGATCAGAAACATAAACAAACAGAGAGAAAAAAAAGGAAGGAAAAATTCATCTGTTGCAGTTTTCTGATTCTACAATTTTCAATTCAGTAACACAGTTGTTGGCATCAGTGAGATTGTTTGAGTTATTCTTGAGTCTAAAAATCTCGATACATCAGTTTAAGTAGGTAAGGAAATGGGGGAGTATAGCTCAGCTAGAAAAACAGACAGAGGTAAGAATAAGGGTATACACCAATTCTGAATTCCAGTTGCAGTTTCAGAAACTTCAGTTTCTGCATAACCGTTTCAGAGAGCATAAAGGGATGGCTATGGGTATTCAAGACTTAAAACCTAGCTAAACCACTTATTTAAGTATGTAAGCACATCGAGAAGGAAGAAAACCACTGTAACCAACTGTGAATTAAACAGAAGGAAACAGAAAGGAGTTCTTGTCAGTTTGGATTCAGTCCTGCCACTCTGGTTTTTCCTTTCTGTATATAAATCTGTCAAGAGTTTAAACATTATGGTGGTGAATCTGTTTTTGTGGTCAAACTGTACTAAGATATTTATTCCGGTAGCTAAGTAACCTAGGGGAAAACTCCAAACCAGAACCGTGAACAATTACAAGTGCAAGGGAATTATCAGATCATTGTTACATGCTACAGTTTTAGTTTCTGTAATTTGAGGTGCAGAGATGATACAGCATTGTTCTGAGTTTTCCATAAGCTCAAACCTGTTTCCAATACAATCATCGAGTGGTGCATAGTGTTGAGAAGTTTGGAACCAACAGCAACCTAATACAGAAAACGAGATCAGTAAACGATGTTCCAGTTTTCAGGAGCTTAGTTGTCATTGTATATGAGTAGGACAGATCGTTTAAAAATGTTGGAGAGAGAGTTAAAAGTGAACTCAAAATACTCCTAGAAGAAGGGACTAGACTGATACATTCTTTTGGAATTCTGGAAATCAACTTAGTTACCAACCAGAAACAAAAAAAAATATAATGTGAAGGCATGATCTTCAGATTTCTGATATCATGTTTTCTTCCTGTTCAATTGAATTACAGTGAGAGGTTTAGTGGTGATGCAGTCCTAAGTCTATTAATCTGTAGTGGAAATGGTGGGATGGTGAGTTTGAGATGTGAAAGGAAATTAGATGTACATATATATATATGTAACCGATAACTAAACAAGTGTTAAAAGACCTTGGGTTATATTTTACCACAAGGTTTTTGGTATTATAAAATTAGATGCCTACAAAATATTATAAGTTATGTGGTAGTTTTGTGAGTAATGAAAATACATAATAAAGGAGCTCAAATGTGGCCATGTGTATATTATTTTCGACCATTCCTAAGTTGCCAAACCACGTGTTATAAGTCTAGTGACACATAAATATCGTACCATATAACATTATGGAACAAATATAACACAAATAATTATGTGGCTAAGTATAGTTATTCAACTGTTTGCTAAACGCATACATATATATATAAACACGTGTCAAGAAATAAATTATACACTATAGTTCAACGACATAAATACCAGTTAGTATAAGACTTTGGTATGATAAATAACCCCGAGTGAAATATCATAAGTGTACACGTAAGGTTTCATGCTCTATGTAAACCGAAATTAACTCACACAACGAGTAAGGGGTTTATAAAATAATAGTAATGATACTGTACTAGTAAAATGTCAGTCTAGGGACATAGTACTGGGATTTCAACGTTTTCGGAAATACCGAATTGTGTTGTCATGTGATTGACGCTTAGTGTTCCTTGTATTACTAGATCGCATTTCCGACGTACGCTCTCGAAAGCTCTAGTGGTCTACACTGCACGCATCTAGCACGGTGTACGGTATTAAAGGGGTTTGATCCGAGTTGTCCTGAGGAATTCCTCGGCTCTGATTTGTTTGATAATAACTTGTGTGAATGTATGTATGTGATTTGTGTGGTGTGTAGCTATGTTTACTGCATTATTATTTATGCACGAACGTCCTACGGACTACTACTCGTCGACTCTATAGATCGACTTATACAAAACTACATATGTGAAATGTGTGATTGTGACCACCGTTGCTTGACCTAATACGCTAAGTATTACAAGTATATAGTTAAAACCTAAGTAAAACACTTAGGAACGGGACACGACATTGTCGGTCTCTAGAGCTTTGACTCGAACGTGAATACTACCTAGAATAATTCTAGGCATGCGTAAGACCCATAGGGCAGCCAACAACTTAAGTGATGTTCTCCATAACTAAAACTGTAACTGACTAACTAACTAACGGAGTTAACAGTGGAGTGTGAATGAATGTGATGATGTACCTTAATCCAGACAGTCACTGGCTGCTGGTCACGCGTAGAGATCTCTTGGGTTATCCCGTATCGGGTTTTCCCTAGTTAATCCTGATCGAGCCTAGATAGATCGTCAGGCGGAGTGTGCTACCGTTGGCACCAGGCCCTTGGCCACCTAAATGGACGCCTTTACAAAGGCAAAGTGTATAAGTCCCAGAGTCTTCGGATGATCAGGGCAGTGAGCACCTTTGTGTGTACGTGGGACTACTGTCCAAGTGAGTATATTTTGGGTTGTCCTAACTGACGCCCGACTGTGCTAACCAAAACAAACGATATGTGAAGGCCCGGAGGGCCGTGTGATGTATTACGTGATGATGTTAACATACAATGAATGAGTTCTCAATGCTATTGCATTGTATGATGTATGACAGTAATGTGTATATTCATATATGACTGTTTGGATTAGATGAATGATTATATAATCATGCACGTTGTTACAGTATCTATTTTATCTGTAAAATGGTAAAGCATGAAATCAATCTAATATCAAGACGGTTAAAAATGATAAGTGACCAATAGGGTCCAGATCCGGCATACTCAGCGTCTATCGCTGAGACTACACTTTTTGTGCAGGTTGCTAATCAACGTGAAGCCGAAGTGCGGGTACCGGGTAGTCAGGGTGAATTTAATTACTGTACACAAAATTTATTTGTATAACACTGTCAGTTATGAGTGTAGAACGGTATGGTTGTATTTATGTGGGACTTGGGTAGATGCTCACTTGTCGTTAAAGTTACCCTTGGTTAGAATGATGTATAGGACGCGGACTTAGTATGATGCATAGTATATCTCGTTGTCACAGCGGTTTAGTAGTTTTTGTTTTAGTGTTGATTTTAGTTCTGCTTCGTTACTCGCATGGACGAGTAATGGCAGGTGACACCCGAGTGAGTTTTAATGTCGTTGTTTATTTTTCTGCTGTAAGACGCTTTATTTATCTGTTGACGTGAGTGACTATTTCGTATTCGTTATGAGGGGTATTACAAAAGTGGTATCAGAGCGGAGTACCGCTCTGATGACGAGATACTAGGTTAAGACAGTGAGCTTAGGATTTGGGAAACTTGGGAAACGTTTGTGAGGTACAAAACGTCTGTGTCTTAATGAAATTATGTGTTGGCAGAGCCTTTGGCCTGCAAGTGTTAGCCCTTGGGGCACACAAATGAGTTGATTGTATTATGGTGCGTTATGGAGAAGACGAACGGTAATACCGACATCTAGTGGTGGTGTGAGCCAGGAAGCTGGCCAAGGGCATAAAGGCCCGGGAATATTACCCTTATTAAGGTCCAGCTGAGAGCTCAGCCAGGAGGAGACACAAACGTCATGAGTACATTGGCGACAGTCCACTTTCATGTGGAAGTCCATTACGAACTACCGCCGACAGTACCCCTCCCGCCACAACCCAATGAGTATAATACAACTAAGAAATATAATCCCCGAATATAGGGAAAAGGGCTACCGAGCCCAACGGACTGTCTAAACACTCTCGTAGCGAATGAATAATTCCTGCTCCTGTAACATTAATACAATCTCAATGTCATACCTCCATTGACGGCCAAGCGATGTATCAGTAGGCACTGCCAGAGGTAAGCACCACTACTAATATAACGTCGTGGAAAGGGTCACCCAAGAACGTCAGGGCAAGCGGACCAGGAGCACCATGAACTCCGCGAGACCGTCGCCCGTAATGGGACCTTTAACCACCAAACTGTAAAAGAAATTATCTTGAGAACGTGGAGGAACTTTGTGAGAATACCGTCCGGTTATGTTCAGACTTCAATCCAAAAATTATGTGCACACAATACCGTGACACTAGGACCCTGTCGTGGCGGTACCTATAGGGAGACAAGGTCCAAACGTTTACGCTATTATAAATATAATGTGAGGGAGGACTTGATTATTCTAATGACAATGTGGTCAGGAAAATTTCCCAAATCCAAATACCGTCTTATTCATGAACAATCATTCTAACGGTACTTAAGCAACACATGCAGCAATGAGACAACAAGTCGAAAACCGACAACTCTACTTGCATAGTGCGCTTGCCACTGCAAGCGCTGATTTAAACAATGTACCAGTAATTTCGTCTACCCCGCGCACTTGCTACTGCAAGTGCCGCAAACAATTACCACTGCAGTTACCACTGCTATTATCATTACAAACGAATACTGTAAACTGTGTAGACTTATGGTACGACACCATGGCTACCAACAATCACCAAATAATTGTACACCTCTAGTATAAACTACAGAACTACAATTGTTGCAATAAACCACTAGGATATGAGGCCTACAACCTCTGAAGGACCCGACGAGTCCGACTAATACAATTAAAAAAAAATGGCACACCAGCCCATAACAAATTATAACTACTAAACGGAAATGAATCAAATGACACAGGCTTAGGAGCCAAGATAACATAATTTAGTTATCAAACCATTTAATGGCGGTATTGGAAGTGGAAGGTAAAACCTGATCCCCGGGGATCAGAGTAAACCAACCACAAATTGGGGTGAAAGGTTAGTTCAACGCTGGTGCTGATCACACCAGGGTCGGGTGACTCCTGAAACTCTTCACAAGTTGCCACAATTAATCACAGCCAGGATAAACAAAACAACAACATACTAGTTACAAACAACAAGCAACAATGTAGCAATAAGATATTGAATACGGAAACTTGCGATTAACAGTTTACATTGTATATATTAAATCATACAAATAAAACTATGAAGAGAATACGATCGTATAACGACCGCTACCATATAGTTCCAAATATATCGTATGCTCAGTACTTATATTTATTCACTTATATTTATATTCTATGATTTATTCTTTTATATCTTATGTCACATTTTCATCATCATCTTAATGTAAGATGATTATTTGATTTGATGCATTATATTACGCAACTTATATTAAGAACCTTATCTTAATATTTTGTAAATTTCGGGACATATATTTAAAATTCTTAAGGTTTATTTTATACTAACCTTAGTTTATAAATTTAATTTTCTCATTAAATATTATAACTCATACCTTTAACAAAAACTATATTATTGCCGAAAGGCATATACATCAAAATTCTTATTTCCATCAACTCCTGATATTTTTCCATTATTACAATAATGCCACATGCTTAATAAAATGTTATACATAACATATGTCATAACATTTTAACTTTATAATAAATGTAACTTATAGTTACTAACTATATTCATGTATATGCCAACCCGTGATGAACACAAGGGAATTGGTAAAACGTATCAGTCCACAGATGGACCAAGAGTGAAAAGAACAATTCAACCATAATACGGACATTACCAATACCTTCGCAACAATGAACGCGAATCAACACTGAACGCATGAATAATTACCACCTCTGAGCACTACCTTTACCAAGGAGTGCTATATACTGTTATGTACAATTACAACTAATCAAGATTAAGTTTATATGTATTGTCAGGATCATACTGATTATCAGACAAGTTCTAAGTAGAAGAAGGGCTACCGCCATGGGCGTCCCGCCATGTAAAGAAAATGATAAGTATCAAAATATGTTAAAGACATGTCGTTTACTACTGCGACGACTGTCAGTGATGAAAGAATGTGTAACTTAAGTCAATGACAACCACCTAGATCGATATTATAGAACACACAAACCAAACGCTAAATAGCGTGAATAAACAAGTACCTAATGTACAAATAAGGGGCATAAGCTTAGGAGACCGGGAACACCGACTCTAGTTACCTTTCCAGGTATATTACTAACATAACAATGTCTAAGTTAATATAATGAAGCAATGGAGCTACGGTACATACCGTAAGCAATGTGAATGACAATGAGGAATTACTAACAGGCGCCATACCGCGCACCTGAAATACAAATGACTGCAGTTACAAGTAACTAGCACTAAACAATAACTAACAGCAAAGACATTACTTACTAGCTGAATACCAGGAGTATATACCAGCACGTAATGCTAATCACTAATTGTAATAAATGTTTAGTCCTACGGACAAACCTGACCTAATGAGAAGTGGCATACAAGGATTCACTTATAATATTTGTAAAAATAACTCATTTGCAGTACCATCAATGAGAATGGTTGGGAAGTGAAGAGCCAAATTGCTCAAGCAATCATGCAATCTACAATACAACCAACTAACGGAAGAGGAAACGCATATAAATACCAAAGTGAAGAGAACTTACCCCACGCCGTATCGGGAGGCCTAGGTAAGATATGATAATGATTAAACCGGGAGGAAATAATTATGTATGTACTCATGGAGATCGAGATGGGAGAACTGACATTGCTACCTCAGCACCAATATTACATAAACCGATTGCAGCCATACAGACGAATCAACATTTAACGTTTAACTAGTTAGCAACCAAGTGCTACCACTAATATGTTACTAAGGACATGAGTCCAGGGAAAAAAAAATATATAATGTTCCAACCACCTCACCACCATACTACTAGAACATTAGAACCTACGACAAGATAACCAACATTGCGGACCAATCAACATCGGACTACAACAAGGACATCCATCGAAAGGGAGATTGACTATAGAATACTTCACAATAGTTGTGTGACGGACGCTACCAGTTTACTAAACGAGACATGGGACGACCGCACTCCGTTAGGAGCATGTGGGCCTGACAGACTTATTTATAGGTTAGTCAGGTAAGTAGTAATGTATCAGTATGGTACCCCATGCATGCAGACAAGTAGTGTTAGGAACACGAGAAGTAGTCAACTCCGTGCTACAGACAGTACCTCGAGATGGACGAGAAGAACCGCAAATCAACCAACGGGCTAGAGGAACCAGGAACCTACGACACAGAGTAGCAGACGATACACAGTGAAGACAAGAAGACCCTTCAAAGATGACGAGGCTGATGACAGAAACAAGAAACCACAGTATGGACGAACAATACGTAGAACCCTCGTAAGGATTATGCAAGTTCTTGCAATCTAGAGGAATCTACCAAATGATGTGAACTTAAACGCGTAACTACGCAATAATGAAAGAACAAGCTAGGATACTAGCAAATGCTTTAACGAGAACATAAACGTTATAATGACTAACAAACCGTCGAATCGACTAAAATGTGATGCGCGCGGAAGCGACAAACACGAACGGCTATCAATAATAAATACGTGGTCAAACTTAGATGAGTAAAACGCGCAGAGAACCATGGGAAATGGAAGATGAAGTTGCAAATACGAGCACAACATATGGATTTCCCTGGCAGGAAGCAGGAAGAACCATACCAACGTTGTTGCTAACCCGACACACGGGAAGAAGATATAATATATACCAACACGAAACAAGTATCAAAGAACTACCAGGAGACACAAATGACAATCCTTATCTAAGTAGACACGAAGGCTACTGTGTCAAGTACAGATGGGAACCAAGTACTAATAATAGCCAATGTCATATGACAACACAAGCTGAAAGTCTATGAGAAAACTTACGGGAAAACGCTAGTAATCCCAACGATGGGATATACGACAGTATAAGGAATAAACCGAGCCTATATTCATGGGTCTACACCTCTGTACGGAGCGAATGGGCCCATCAGAACGAATTCAGGAGAGAGCACAGACACGTGCCTCACCCTTATATATTTAAGAGCCCGAAGGGGCTAGAGTCATACCCGTCTCTCTAATGTAACAATAATCTACTCCAAAGGTGGAAGATACCACATGTGAGTTACAGGACTCTATGAGAGCCAAGTATCCAGCGCTCCTTGTGGAGCGGCTGTAGAATACTTGTGGGGTACGGGGGCGTAACCCTTTTTAAGGGGGGTAGAGCCTCTTGGCTGTGCACATGTTTGCACTGAATTCTGTTATTTCATATGCGGGGCATACAACAGTTTGTGGGTATGCGGGGCATACGATGTTGTTTGTTAGTATGTTTACTGGTATGTTTGGTGGGTATGCGGGGCATACGATGTTGTTTGTTGGTTTGTTTCGTATGTGGGGCATACGTTATTGTGATGTTGTTTGTTCATTTTGTTGGTGTTGTTTGGTACGCGGGGCGTACGTGGTTGATTTGTTTGTGTGAAATGTGCACTTGTTGTATGTATCTTATGAAATACTTGTTGAAATGATGTGTATACATCCATGAATGTAGTACTGTTCTTTATGATATGTGTGATATACATATTTATAGTACCTTGTAGATTGATTACATATGGTACAGTCCGGATACAAAATAAATCCTTAGATACGAAATGTGGAATGATGATATGGTATGACACCTCGGGGAGGTTGTCACGGTTGGTAGAACTGATAGGAAATGATGGTGCTGTTGGATCGCCTATATCCATATATGTTTGAATTAATGCCACAAATGATGGCCATGTGTTGTATAAGTGCGATACGATGTGTGTAAATGATATATCACATAGATATACATTATGGGATCTTATGGGTAACTATTAATACACCTACTTAAGTAAAGTGACTTCGGGACGAAGTCTTTTTAAGGGGGGTAGATTGAAATACCCCTACTTAATTAAACACGATTTAAATATAAAATTGACTGCATTAAGGTATAAACAAACAGTTTAATATTAATACGGTCACGCGCTTATACACATACGTATATATATGTACATATACACAACGTTACAATATTATGATGTTGTGCATATAACTAATAACGCGACGGGATGATGTAGTCGCATTAGTACATATGACCGAAAGCATATAGCTAAAACACAAAAAAAAAATAGTCGTATCCGTATATAAGTATAATCAACAATGTGACATAACAAAATGACCGCATATATACATATGTACATATAACAAATAACGCGACATGTTAATACATTCACATATATATACAAGAAATAGATACAAAAGAGGCTGAAACAAAAAAAAAGGGAAAAGAGCAAACATGCTCTAGTCGGGATTCGAACCCGAGACCTCTCGTACTATCCCGAAGCCTTAACCGATTGAGCTGTGCTCAAATTCGGTAATGTAGACCAACGAATTGAGACTAGTAGTATGCTACCATTGTAATTACAAAAGAAGGACCAAACCAGCCTTACCGATTCTTTCTTCTTCTTGGATTCAACACTGCTCGAACAAAATAAAATAACACACGGTACGTACCTGGAGTATGGCAAATCAATGTGCACCATTCCTTCTTGTCTCATCTGACAACCCCTGCTACCTAGGAACTAACCACTTCTATTAGAGGGAATTCCCATGCCACAATTGCCTACATCTATCACACTATCATCGTTTTCCCTCCTTCTTTCAGTACCTTCACCTTCTCCAACTTCCACCGAGAGCTGCCCCAACGTCCCTGGTCGCTGCTCGATAGTTAGGTAAGTCTCCAAGACTAAACATGCTCACCTTTCTCCTATGAGTTCCCTATCTCCAAGAGCTAACCGTGATCATGTATGCCCAGCAGCAAAGACCGATATTGGGAGCTAGAGCAGTGGAAGTTCGGTTGGAAAACAGAGAAAGAAGGGAAGCCAGCCCCTTTGTCTTCTCAAGGTAAAACTGCATAAAACCAGCTTGAACTCCTCCTCCATTTCGGTAGCAAACCCCAGCATGCACTAGGCCTCTTTGTTCACTGCTTCTTCACGCGAGCTTCACCACATCTCTTTCTTTTTCACTGTTGTATCGGTTATAACCATAGCTGGTCTTGAACAATTTCCTTTTCCTGTTTTCTTCACGTAGTAGACCAGTGTATAGGCCTCAGTACCTGGTGAAGGAGCAAGACCAAGTAGTCTCCCTTGCTGTACCATTCTCGTGGAAAAAAAAAGGGAAGCAAGGTAAAGACCTTACCTATCTCAGTTTAATCCAACTATGTCTTCCTCTCTGAGTGAGCATAAATTTTGATCTCTGAGTATACTATTCCAGTGTAGTCAAGATGATCACGGTGCTGTAAGGTCCATGTGCGCTAAGAAGCAACCAAAGGAAAACAACCAAGAGGTTTAGTGGTGAGCTACCTCTAACTGAACCTTTGATCAAAAAAAAAAATACACACACGACTAACAACTAAAAAGATAGAAACAATGCATCTAGTATAGTTCTGTTTCTGTTACAGTTTAAGTAGCTAACCCATGCTGTTGATAATTGTTTCGAAGTTAAGACCTAAAAACCCACTTATCTTGATAGCTAAGCAATTAGGATAGGGATGAGTGTCAAATGGGTATGCAAGAAAGGCAAATCAGAAACATAGAGAAACACAAATTTCAGACTATACTTATTAGTTCCAGTTTCTTACCAGTTCAGTTCTGGCTAGTTATGTATCTGTAATAAGGTTGTTGTTGGGTTGTTTTGAGTCTGAAATCTCAATGAATTATTAGCTGAATAGGTAAGCAGTCGGCAGGAAGTGTAGGTTGATTTAGAAAACTGACAGAAAAGAAAACTGTAGGGACAAATGGCATTTCTATTTTAATTGCAGTTTCAGGAACTTCTGGTTTCTGTATAATAACGTTACAGAGAAGTAAAAAGGGTGGAATTGAATAGTTTAAGAACCTAAAACATTACCAACCCACTTAACTAGGTATGTAGGTATCATAGAAGAAAATAAAAAAACTGCAAGCCACTGTAAATAAACAAAAAGGAGACAGATAAGAGGATTTACCAGTTATAGAGTGCAGATTCTGTCATCCTAATCTTTCTGTATAGTAACTTTCAGGAGCTTAAAAATGGAGTGGTAAACCTATTTGAATCTGTTGGAACTTAAAGGAAATAAAAAAAAACTATCACTTCCTAAACTACCTAAACTGTATCGAGAGAAGACTGAAAAGCAACATGTGAGTTAAAATAGAAAGGAGAATAGAAGAAGAAAAGAAGTATGTAACAGATTCCAGTTTGTGGATTTTCCCTTCTGTCTCAGTACTTTAAAATGCCATGAGTTGGTGGACTGTCTAAACAGTTTAGAATGAAGGGCTCTTAGAAAATAGAAAGAGAGCCAACCAATCTTGCAATGCCGTCTCTGTAACAACAACAACTCAGATTTCAGGGTCGTCATTTTTTTTTCAAGTTTTCAGATTCTTTCCAGTCAGTGTGGATAGTTATGTGTCTGTAACAAAGTGTTTTGGGACTTAGCTGAGTGCAGAAGCTTGATTGAATACTGAAGTAACTGGGTAATAAGATTGGAGGGAAGAATCGAAATGTTAATCCATGAATCACAAAAAGACTGAAGAAAAAAATAGATTGAGTCTTTCTGTTTCAGTCATTGCATTTTATCAGTTTCTGATTTCTTAGATTTCTGGTGGAGTTAGAGGTCTTGGTGGCTCTACCTCAGTACCTTGGAATGTTTAGAATTAAAACCTTACTAAGACTCTTAACTAAGGTTAAACCGTCTGGGAACTTGAAACAAGAATAAGGAACTGAGAAGGGAGACAAAACAGAACCTTAGTAACTCTCAGTTTAAGCAGTTCGAGAATTAACTCCAGTTTCAGTGTCTGCCTATCTCTGTATCTGTAGCAAGGTTGTCTTGGGTTTGGCTTGAGTTAGAACCTTGATAACACACCGAATTGACAGAGCCAACAGTTTAGAAAGGTCTGGGAATTCGAACACGTGAACACACAGAGGAGAATCAAACATCAGTTTTGATTTCAGTTTTTTTTTCAGTTTCAGTTTTTCTCACCAGATCAGTGTCTGGCTATTCCTGTATCTGCAACAAGTTGTTTGGGCTTTTGGTTGGGATGAGAAGCTTATGGAGTACTTAAGTAGTTGGGCAAATCACTTGGGATGAATTAATGATCAGAAACGTAAACAAACAGAGAGAAAAGAAAAGGAAGGAAAAATTCATCTGTTGCAGTTTTCTGATTCTACAATTTTCAATTCAGTTACACAGTTGCAGTGGCATCAGTGAGATTGTTTGAGTTATTCTTGAGTCTAAAAATCTCGATACATCAGTAGTTACGTAGGTAAGGAAATGGGGAGAGTATAGCTCAGCTAGAAAAACAGACAGAGGTAAGAATAAGGGTATACACCAATTCTGAATTCCAGTTGCAGTTTCAGAAACTTCAGTTTCTGCATAACCAAGTTTCAGAGAGCATAAAGGGATGGCTATGGGTAGTTCAAGGACTTAAAACCTAGTTAAACCACTTATTTAAGTATGTAAGAACATCGAGAAGGAAGAAAAACCTACTGTAAACCAACTGTGAATTAAACAGAAGGAAAACAGAAAGGGGTTCTTGTCAGTTTGGATTCAGTCCTACCACTCTGGTTTTTCCTTTCTGTATATAAATCTGTCAAGAGTTTAAACATTATGGTGGTGAATTTGTTTTGCGGTCAAGACTGTACTAAGATATTTATTCCGGTAGCTAAGTAACCTAGGGGAAAACTCAAACCAGAACCGTGAACAAATTACAAGTGCAAGAGGAATTATCAGATCATGTGTTACAGTGGTACAGTTTTAGTTTCTGTAATTTGAGGTGCAGAGATGATAACAGCATTGTTCTGAGTTTTCCTTAAGCTCAAACCTCTTTCCAATACAATCATCGAGTGGTGCAATAGTGTTGAGAAGTTTGGAAACCAAACAGCAACCTAAATAAAGACTAAAAGACGAGATCAGTAAACGATGTTCCCGTTTTCAGGAGCTTAGTTGTCTCTGTATATGAGTAGGACAGATCATTTAAAAATGTTGGAGAGAGAGTTAAAAGTGAACTTAAAATACTCCTAGAAGAAGGGACTAGACTGATACATTTCTTTTGGAATTCTGGAAATCAACTTAGTTACCAAACAGAAACAAAAAAAATATATACTGTGAAGGTATGATCTTCAGATTTCTGATATCATGTTTTCTTCCTGTTCAATTGAATTACAGTGAGAGGTTAAGTGGTGATGCAGTCCTAAGTCTATTAATCTGTAGTGGAAATGGTGGGATGGTGAGTTTGAGATGTGAAAGGAAATTAGATGTACATATATATATAGGTAACCGATAACTAAACAAGTGTGAAAAGACCTTGGGTTATATTTTACCACAAGGTTTTTGGTATTATAAAATTAGATGCCTACAAAATATTATAAGTTATGTGGTAGTTTTGTGAGTAATGAAAATATATAATAAAGGAGCTCAAATGTGTCACATGTGTATATTATTTCCGACACATTCCTAAGTTGCCAAAACCACGTGTTATAAAGTCTAGTGACACATAAAATATCGTACCATAAACATTATGGAACAAATATAACCAAAAATATTATGTGGCTAAGGAATATAGTATTCAACTGTTATGCTAAACGCATACATATATATATAAACACGTGTCAAGAAATAAAATTATACACTATAGTTACAACGACATAAAATACCAAAGTTAGTATAAGACTTTGGTATGATAAAAAAACCCCGAGTGAAATATCATAAGTGTACAACGTAAGGTTTCATGCTCTAATGTAAATCGAGAATTAACTCACACAACGAGTAAGGGGTTTATAAAATAATAGTAACGATACTGTAACTAGTAACAAATGTTAAGTCTGGGGACATAGTACTGGGATTTCAAACGTTATTCGGAAATACCGAATTGTGCTGTCATGTGGATTGACGCTTAGTGTTCCTTGTATTACTAGATCGCATTTCTGACGTACGCGCTCGAAAGCTCTAGTGGTCTACACTGCACGAATCTAGACACGGTGTACGGTATGTAAAGGGGTTTGATCCGAGTTGTCC
This sequence comes from Limonium bicolor, assembly GCA_023374045.1. NCBI lineage: Eukaryota > Viridiplantae > Streptophyta > Magnoliopsida > Caryophyllales > Plumbaginaceae > Limonium > Limonium bicolor. Next base: position 179,865,217 of record CM041782.1, on the reverse strand, counting down.
TGAGGAATTCCTCGGGCTCGGATTCGTTTGATAAATAACTTGTGTGAATGTATGTATGTGATTTATGTGTGTGATGTGTAGCTATGTTTACTGCATTATTATTTATGCACGAATGTCCTACGGGACTAATACTACGTCGACTACAGATCGACTTATACAAAACTACATATGCGAAATCTGTGATTGTGACCACCGTTGCTTGACCTAATACGCTAAGTATTACAAGTATATAGTTAAAACCTAAGTAAAACACTTAGGAACGGGACACGACATTGTCGGTCTCTAGAGCTTTGACTCGAACGTGAATACTACCTAGAATAATTCTAGGCATGCGTAAGACCCATAGGGCAGCCAACAACTTAAGTGATGTTCTCCATAACTAAAACTGTAACTGACTAACTAACTAACGGAGTTAACAGTGGAATGTGAATGAATGTGATGATGTACCTTAATCCAGACAGTCACTGGCTGCTGGTCGCGCGTAGAGATCTCTTGGGTTATCCCGTATCGGGTTTTCCCTAGTTAATCCTGATCGAGCCTATAGATCGTCAGGCGGAGTGTGCTACCGTGGCACCAGGCCCTTGGCCACCTAAATGGACGCCTTTACAAAGGCAAAGTGAATAAGTCCCAGAGTCTTCGGATGATCAGGGCAGTGAGCACCTTTGTGTGTATGTGGGACTACTGTCCAAGTGAGTATATTTTGGGTTGTCCTAACTGACGCCCGACTGTGCTAACCAAAACAAACGATATGTGAAGGCCCGCAGCGCCGAGTGATGTATTACGTGATGATGTTGACATACGATGAATGAGTTCTCAATGCTATTGTATTGTATGATGTATGACAGTACTGTGTATATTCATATATGACTGTTTGGATTAGATGAATGATTATATAATCATGCATGTTGTTACAGTATCTATTTTATCTGTAAAATGGTAAAGCATGAAATCAATCTAATATCAAGACGGTTAAAAATGACAAGTGACCAATAGGGTCCAGATCCGGCATACTCAGCGTCTATCACTGAGACTACACTTTTTGTGCAGGTTGCTAATCAACGTGAAGCCGAAGTGCGGGTACCGGGTAGTCAGGGTGAATTTAATTACTGTACACAAAATTTATTTGTATAACACTATCAGTTATGAGTGTAGAACGGTATGGTTGTATTTATTTGGGACTTGGGTAGATGCTCACTTGTCATTAAAGTTACCCTTGGTTAGAATGATGTATAGGACGCGGACTTAGTATGATGTATAGTATATCTCGTTGTCACAGTGGTTTAGTATTGTTGTTGTTTTAGTGTTGATTTTAGTTCTGCTTCGTTACTCGCATGGGCGAGTAATGGCAGGTGACACCCGAGTGAGTTTTAATGTCGTTGTTTATTTTTCCGCTGTAAGACGCTTTATTTATCTGTTGACGTGAGTGACTATTTCGTATTCGTTATGAGGGGTGTTACAGCATGAGCCTTTATCTTCGGACTGGTGACATGGGGAGAACAGAGTTGTTTTGTATTCTAGCCCATGAAGGCGAGGACGAATGTGCCTTTTCCTTCGGACTGCTGACATGGGAGAATACGGTGAAAATTATGTGATTATTTTAATCATCAAAAAGGAACAAAAGGAATTTTGAGTGCTATACATGCTTAAGCATGTTGTGTGATATTTGAGTATAAGTATATGACGTACCTAATGAGTCAATAAGTTTAAGTACATATAAGCATGATCTATATGATCTATGGAATGATGTAAGCCATGTAATAAAATAAGATGCATGGGAACTTTGGGGACAAAGTTCTTTTAAGGGGGGTAGATTGAAATACCCCAAACCCAAGTATGCCAAGTAAACATCAATTTAAGATGTAATAAGGATAAAACATGCCTTAGAAACATTGGTAGACAATTTAAACCAAGGAAAACACAAGAAAACGCCATAAGGGCAATTTAAGCAACAATGTGCTCCAAGCTTGGAGTGACTTTGATTAGCACCCAAATATCATTATAATACCTTATTAACATGATAATGGACATTTTAAATCAATTACCAAAGACAAACCAAGCTCAAAAACAAGCTTAAACACAAAATGTGCTTTAAGACTCCTTAAAGCACCTTTTTGAGAAATTGTCTTAGAAATGGGTTTTGAGTGGCTAAATGCCCATGATTACACCTTAATAAAAAAGTGGCCAATGGTCAAACAACACCTAAATATCTAAGTAAATGAGAGGGGGTACGGTTTTAAGGTGATGAGTCATCTTAGGCTTCATCAAATAAGCAAAGAAGAGGAAATTAAGTGGAAAAAGACTATTTACCTTTTAAAAGCAAAATATCCTCTTATACCTTCTATCTCTCCTCTCTTCTTCATTTCACACATTCACCAACGTTTTCTTCTTCCCCTCTCTGTTTCGAAACCGTTCCAAGCAGTACCCATGGCACCACCACCTTCAATTGGTCACCAAATACTCATTTTAGCTCCAAATCAAAAATTGAGCATAGATTATTCTTAGTTGGAGCAAGACCTACCTTTCTATCTTTTCAAATCCTTCAAAGATCAAGTTTGGTGCCATGAGAAAACTCCATTGATGGAGGAAAATCAAGTTTGAAGAGATCTTTTGGTTCTCCATTCATCCAAGGTAATGAAAGTGAAAGAAAAATCAACTTTCCACCACTTTTCATTATGGCCAAAATTTCCTCTCATGGAGCCTTGTTTTTATTCCTTGTTCTAGCTTGTTTTAATCACCAAGGACTAATGGAGGTCCTCTTTCATTCATTGCCCAAGTCTACTTTGAGACTTCAAAGGTAATCATCCACTTTTATGTCTTAAAACACATTTTTAACCTAGAAATGATCCTTTAAGGTTGATGTGTTCTTTAGCACTCATTAGAGTTATTGTATATTGGTTTGAACATTGGCAAGGGAGATTAAATTGGTGGCCGAGATTCATTCAAGAAAAGCCCTAAGGAGGAAGTTAAGAAAAGCTTGAGAAAAACAAGGTAAATTGCTTACCTAATGGTGGTTTAAGGTTTTAAGGGATAGGGTATAGATAAGTACTAATGTAGCTTAAAGCTTACATTAGGTAATGGGTCATATAACCTGGGAAAAAGAATTTAAACACACTTGTGAACTTGAGACTAAGGAGTCAATGGGAAATGAGTTAGTAAGATAAGTTTAAGATGGATTTTAAGAGCATTATAACTACTATGAGATTGATGGGTGTAATTGCAGGTTGAAAGCTATTATATGTGGGAAATTCAGTGTTTAAATTCATGTCATTTAAGGGCCTAAGAGCCATGTTATTTAAGATCCTTAGTGCTATGCAATTTAAGATTATTGCACTATATTGAGTTTGTTGTGAATGAGTTGATTTGGGTGAGAAAAATGATGAGAAAAGGTTTGATGAGTGTGAGATGATTGAATGAGAAAAACCTTGTATATGGGCATGATAATATACTAGAGGAGCTATGGCAAAATTTGAGTAGAAAACAAAGTGTTTAAGTGGTTGTTGTGAACTAATATGATATAGGATCTACTAGGAGTCATTAAAAGAAATGTGAGTGAAAAAAAAATTAACAATGGTGTTCTTGAGGATTAGAATGATCTAGAGTTGTCTAGGAGGAATTAGAGGTTAGGAGGGTGTAATTTGTGTGCTAAGATTGTGTACTAAGGAATTGAGTGTTCATGATTGTATTAAGGGTGAAAAACTAAATGTTGGGTGTAGTAATATACTAAGGAAGCCATGTCAAAATTTGGAGAGGAAACTAAGTGTTTAAGGTGTTCTAAGGAGATTTTATGACTAAGGATGTTCTAGTAAACATTAAGGGTTGCTTTGGTGAAAATGGATAAACTATGGAGTTCTTGAGTACTAGGAAGACCTAGGGATGTCTAAGAGGGACTGGGGGTTACAATGGTGAATTTAAGGCACCAAAATCATGGTTAAGGAAGCTAGGAAACTTGTACAAAGTTTGAAGGAAAAATAAGGTATAATGACTTGTAAGGATGTAAGCGTGTGCTAGATTATATATAGCTTTGAGAAGTTTGAGTAAGCAAATGGGTATGCGTAATGATGCTTGAGGAGTAGTTAAGATGGTTGTGAGGAAACATAATGATTAGTTGAGGTCTTAGGCAAAATCACAAGTGTTGAGTGTAAGAATTTTGTAAGAAATTGAGTGACAAGTTTAATAATGATTGAGGAAGGTTTAGTACATGTTTTAAGGTGTTTAAACATGAAGGAAACATGTGGAAAGATTGTGGAATGAGTGGGAAAAGATTTGGGAGAATTTGGAGTTCAAAATGAGGAGAAAAGCACTTTGAAAATTGGCCTCTGTTTTGGACCGCCCCTATGGGGAGGTCCAGGCAAATTTTGTAGGAAAACTAGCCTCTGGTTGGGACCGCCCCTGGGACCTCCCCAGAGGGGCGGTCCAGTGCAGAAAAGAAAAAAAATTGTTTTAAGGCTTCTAATGATGAAGGATTGGATGGTAATGGTTTTAGATGATGTTTAGGCCTTGTTTGGTGACATATAAAGGCCTTAAAAAGTGTAAACAAGTGTTAGGAATTCCTTGTAAGAATTGAGTAAGTAGTTAAGGAGATTTTAGTGGATGTTTCAAGGTAGGAATAAGGTACCAAATGGTGTTAGAACATGTTAGGACTTATTGGGGAGCTTGTGGAAGAGTTTGGGAACAAAATAGAAATTTTTGTGAAGAATCTGCAGTGGACCGACCCAGGGGACCGACCCTGTCTGGGTCGGTCAGACTGTGTTAAGCCAGGCGAAATCTTTCTGGAATCGACCGACCTAGAGGGTCTTGGGTCGGTCGGGTTGGCCTTGGGTCGGTCTGGCAAAAATTTAGCGAACAATATGTTTCTGTGATGGACCGACCCAGGAGTTGGGTCGGTCGGTGGGTCGGTCGACCCTTAAGTTATATAAAAAAAACTTTAAACTTTAAGAATGTTAAGTAGTATTAGTATTAAACCATTAAGAGGATATTGATGATTAGAAAGATAAGAATATTAGGACTTAAGGGATTAAGTTAAGTAAATGGTTCTAAATGTTTAAGGTTAAGTTTGTAAGAACTTAAGAGGTGTTAGATGGGGATCATTAGTGGCTAAGTAAGTTAAGTAAATTGGAAGTAATTAGTAACCTTAATTGGATTAATGTTTTAGGGATTGAGTATTTGGACTCCGGAGGAGAGTAAGCAACCGAACAACCGACGGTGTACGGTATGGTTTTCTTGTGACCTGCTTGCTAACGAGGTGTCCCTCGGTTTGTGTGCTATTTGTTTATGTGTCCAACTAAACAAGATAAAGCATGCAACCTGAATATTATGTTTGTTGTGTGAATGTGATGTACTAACACAACTTTACCTTGAGAACTTACTAACAATGCTTAGTAAAGAATTGTGTGAGATTAAGGAACACTCCCTAGCATTGTTTTATTAGTAACCGAAAGAGGCTAACTAACAAACATTGACTTTAAGGCTTCCACTAACTGGAACATGGGGGGAGTGAGGAATCTGGAATCGTTCCGGCACATGTGTTTTAGGGGAGGTCGGTATCCTTATCAGGTACCGACTTCCAAATATGACTTGTCTTCAGACTCATCGCCTAGAGTCGACATAAAGACTCGGTCACCTTGATTTCTGTTCAAGGTGGGAGGCACTACTGAGGAGGTGTGGTGGGATCTACCTAAATCCCAACTAATTCTAACAAGTATTGTTTATGTAAACCAATGGAGCTGATAACTCATTGGTTTGGGTTACGTGTCCCGACAGATATACAATGAATTAAGGAACAACCATTCTAATTAAAGAACGGTTGGCTTAATTGAGATAAGAACTGAGATAAGATTTGAGATAAGTTACAACCATTTCTACTTAAAGAATGGTTTGTATTTTGAGACTGAGATAAGGATTAAGATTGAGGTAAGGTAAGGTTGGACTGAGATTAAGAGGAAACATAACTTAAGGAGTTAAATGATTAACTCACTAATTAAGGGACCTCTTTTAAGTCGTTCATTGTGTTTGAACTTTGATTGTTCATATGTGGCTTGTTGTTTATTGCACTTTCTATTATGTTGTGCATCTAATCAACCTCCACGCTATCGACAATTAGTCGTCGTAGCCACGTTAGCTTGGGGGCCATGAGAGGATCGTACCAGCAAAGGTGCTGACTCCCTCGGGGGCTACTGTTTATATTTTGCAGGTGAATGTCAGAAGGCAACCGTCCTGAGAGTAAGATGGGGTAGATGTATTACGGGTTTAAGTGTGACCTACGAGTTGTGCATGTACTCTCATATGGTATTTTGAGTTAGTAAGTTGTATAGGATGTGAGGAGATTGTAAGATTTGTTATGTAGTTGGTTAAGCCTTGTAAGTACTAATGTTCGGTATATTCAGGTCCATCAGACTGTAGCTAGATCTTGGAGATTGTCGTATGCCTAGTTGGTCACGTGGGTGACTAACGGTGGTAACACCAAATATTGTAAGAAATCTGCTGTAAAGTTAATAAAAGAGAATGAAGGTTTATGAGATAAGTATGGCTTTATGAGTTGGGGTGTTACATTAGGGGTAAAGTCGAAACTGTCCCGGGAGTCCGTGTGTGGGGCAAGGGAGGTTGAGTGAATTTCGTGTGTGTAAATTCTCAATCGAAATGTGTTTTCCAGTTTATTAGTTGCCTATCATCTATCAAGTTTTATTAGAGTCCACGATACGTCCACGACACGTCGGGGACGCATCACGAGCGCTTTCGAGTTTCAATTGGTATCAGAGTGGGTCTCTTCTAGAAAGCTAACTGCTTTGGAAGACGATCAAGATGTCTCATGCAAGCATTCTAGCAGCAGAAGAAGGTTCTGCACTGAATCGACCACCATTCTTCAATGGAGACAACTACACTCACTGGAAGAACAAGATGGAGTTTCATATCAAGTCTGACGATCCAAGAATGTGGAGGGTGATAACACATGGAGGTACACCTTCTAGAATCCTCAAGGACAAGATATATCTATCGACAGCATGACGGATGATTAAATCAAGAAGCTGATATTCAACGCTCGAGCTGTAAGAATACTTCGATGTGCACTACTCCCTGAGCAATACTCAAAGATTGCTTCAGCTAAAACGGCGTAAGAGATTTGGAAAACTCTTTAGGTCACCTATGAAGGGAATGATGAGATCAAAAAGACTCGCATTGAGTTGCTACTCACTCACTGGGAACTATTCAAGAAGGGAGAAAAGGAGAGCATTTCTGAGATGCATACAAGGTTCACTAAGCTGATCAACGAAATGTTGGTACTTGGAAGAACTATCTCTAACGAGGATCAAATTCAAAAGTTCCTCAGATCTCTTACTGCCTCCTTCGATAGCGAAGTCAATTCCATGCAAGAAGTGTATAATCTCTCTAAGATCTCTAGCAGACATGCTAGGATCTCTAATGGCTTTCGAGTTAAAACTACAACACAGAAACTCGGAAAGTTCATCAAGAGATAGAGATAAAGGCATAGCCCTTCAAGTAGCTGAAAATGAAAAGTCCGAGTTAGGAGACGACAATGATGAAATGGTCTTCTATGCTAAGAGGTACGTTCGAAAGTTCATAAGAAATAAAATGAGGAAAGGCAAGGAATCCAAGGAGTCGGATGATCAGAGGAAAAGCAATGACAAGTGTTTTAGGTGTTCAAAACATGGACATCACATCAAAGACTGCCCTCAGCGATCACGAGAGGACAACGACAGGGTCAAGAAGCCTGTCCGACGATCATTCAACAAAGGACCAAAGAAGGAAGCCTTCGTTGCCGCATGGGGAGATTCTGAATAGAGTGATGACAATCAAACCTCAAACAGCGACACCTCAGAAAAGGAGAAGGCTCACCTATGCCTTGAAGATGTGTGCTTGATAGCACAAGGCAATGATGTCTCAGAATCAGAAGGAGAAAAAGAACAACATAAGGTAAACTATTTTAAACTTAGAAGGAGAATTCAAAAGGCTGAACTTCTAGGACTTAGAAAGTTTTCTCTTATATTAGTTGATCACCTAGAGGCATTAGAAACTGAAAACGATGAACTTTTGGAAGAAAATGAAAAATTAAGAAAAACCTCGGATAAAAGCAAGGTAGATAATCTTAGGGCACTCATGAAATTACAAAGAGATTATAGTGAAATTCTCACCATTCATGAAAAGTTGAAGAACGAAAAACAACCTGAAATCGATGAATTTATTGTTGCTCTTAACACTAAAGAAAAGTAACTAGCTACCATCAAAGAAAAATATTCCAAGATAGATGCTATTTCTAAGACACCCATGAGGAGAAGCAAACGACAGGTCGGATGCTAGTCAGAGACCAGTCGTAGAGATGTCTGTATCTTATGTAGACAACCCAGTCATCATGAGTCCAATTGTCATAAAACGAGTTTTATGAGGCATTGGAAACTCAAGAAACTAGGACTAAAATGGGTAGTCAAAAATGATCTGAGAGTATTAAATGGTGGAAATGGGTCTGACCTTTCTGTGGACCCTAACCCCACACCACTAACGTGTTAAGTGCAGAATCGAGTGAGAATGGACCCCTGCTGGTACCTCGACAGTGGGTGCTCTAAACACATGACAGGAGACAAGAATAAGTTCTTCTCACTCGAACCTGGAAGCCAAGGAACCGTTTCCTTTGGTGACAACAAGAAAGGTAAAATCATCGGTGTAGGTAAGGTTGGTATTACATCTCACTATGTCATAGATAGTGTAAATCTAGTTCATGGTTTAAAATTCAAACTTGCTTAGTGTTTCTTAAATTTGTGACAAAGGGAATTCAGTTCACTTCTATCCTACACATTGTAGCATAGTAAGTCAGAAAAATGGCAAAGAGTTGTTTAAGGGAAAAAGATGGAAAAATGTTTATGTAACAAGCTTAGAGGATATTGACAGTCCAAATTTCCTTGCTTGAATGCTTCAATAGATTACTCTACTCTATGGCACAAAAGACTAGGGCATGTTAGCAATTCTTTACTTGTCAAGAAACAGTTGGTAAGAGGTCTTCCTGAGATTAATGAATTGAGACCAATCTTTGTAATGCTTGTGTTAGAAGCAAACAGATCAAGGCTTCTTTTAAATCAAAGAACTCAGTTAGTACATCCAAACCACTTGAATTACTTCACATGGACTTATGTGGACCTATGAGAGTCAAAAATTTTGGAGGAAATTGGTATGTTTTTGTAATTGTTGATGATTACTCACGGTTTGTTTGGACACTCTTTATTGCTTCCAAAGATGAAGTCTTTGAGAAATTTCAAGCCTTTGCAGGAAAAGTCCAAGTACAACTCAATCTCAAGATCAAGACTCTTCGGTCTGATCATGGGTTAGAATTTGAGAATCAACAATTCATGGATTTGTGTAAACAACATGGAATTAGTCACACATATTCAGCACCAAGAACACCCAACAGAATGGGGTAGTTGAGCGAAAGAACAGAACACTACAAGAGGTAGCCAGGGCCATGCTATTGGGGAGCAATCTTCCTCAAGTCTTCTGGGCATAAGCGATGGCGACTGCATGCTACATCATAAACAGAACGCTAACAAAACTCCCTATGAGTTAATCAAGGGAAGAAAACCAAACATAAGTCACTTCAGGACATTTGGTTGCAAATGTTGTGTCCACAACAATGAAAAGAGTCTTCTTGGGAAGTTTGATGCCACGGGAAGTTTGATGCCAGAAGTGACGTGGCCATCTTCCTTGGATACTCTGAAAGAAGCCGGGCATACAAAGTATACAACAAAAGGACATTGAAGGTGGAGGAAAGTGTGCATGTAGTCTTTGATGAGGCTGACGTACACAAATTCAAGGAATCTGATGAATATAAAGAACTCAGATTCAAGCTAGCTGATCATGATCACATAGAAAATCCCAAAGATGAATCACCGACTGAAAAAACTTGCCCGACAGGTCAGCGACAGGTCAACAACAGGTCGATGAAGGAAACAATGATGTCGAGGATCCTCTCTCTCCATCAACCATTCATCAATCTTGTACTTTGTACAAAAATCATCCGTTGGAGAATATCATATCAGACATATCCAAAGGAACTCAGACAAGAGCACAAACTCGAGATCTTCTAGCCTTCACAACGATAGTCTCACCCATCGAGCCCAAGAATGTCAAGAAAGCTCTTCAAGACTCAGACTGGATCAATGCAATGCAAGAAGAACTGAACCAGATTGAAAGATGAAAAGTTTGGCATCTTGTGCCTCGCCCTACTCATCAAGGAGTACTTGGCACAAAATGGGTCTTTAGAAATAAGCTGAATGAAATAGGAGAAGTTGTCAGGAACAAGGCTTGTCTGGTAGCTGAAGGATATCGCCAACAAGAAGGAATAGACTTCCAAGAAACCTTCGCTCCAGTAGCAAGGATGGAATCTATCAGATTACTAATTGCATTTGCTACACACAAAGGAATCAAACTCTTCCAACTTGACATCAAGAGTGCCTTCCTAAATGGGTACGTCAAAGAGGAAGTGTATGTTGAGCAACCTCCAGGTTTTGAGACACAAGAAGGAAAGGACATGGTACTCAAACTTGACAAAGCTCTTTACGGGCACAAACAAGCTCCAAGATCATGGTATGATCGCCTGTCCTCCTATCTATTGGAAAACCACTTTAAAAAGGTAAAGTGGACAAAACTCTATTTGTTTACAGCAACAAAAGAGATTTCCTAATTGTGCAAATATATGTTGATGATATAATCTTTGGAGCCTCTGATGAAAAATAGTGCAAGAAGTTCGAAGCATTGATGAAAAGGGAATTTGAGATGAGTGATCTGAGAGAATTGAAATTTTCCTAGGACTTCAAGTCAAACAGAATGATGAAGGGACCATCATATCCCAAGAGAAGTACGTAAACGACTTGTTGAAGAGATTTGGAATGGAGGGATGTAAGACGTTTGACACACCAATGGTAGTTGGCACTAAGATGGGTATCATGACTGGTGACTGACCTGTCGACCAGCAATCTTATATAGAGATGATTAGTTCTTTACTATATTTAACTGCTAGTAGACCTGACATCATGTATAGTGTTTGCTTATGTGCCAGGTTTCAAGTAGATCCAAGAGAAAGTCACCTCACAGCTGTAAAAAGAATCCTATGTTACTTAAAAGGAACCATGAATCTTGGTCTCTTTTATCCTAAGTTCACTAACTGTAACATCGTAGGATTTTCAGATGCAGACTATGCAGGATCTATCACCGATAGAAAGAGCACTTCAGGGACAACATTCTTTGTTGGATCAGGTCTGATTGCATGGGGATCAAAGAAACAAAAAAGTGTTGCAATCTCAACAGCTGAATCGGAATACATTGCTGCGGCAAGCTGTTGTGCCCAACTCCTATGGCTTAAACAACAAATTGGTGATTATGGCGTCAAAACAGGTACTTTACCAATTATGTGTGATAATACAAGTGTCATCTCTATTTCCAAAAATCATATGCATCATTCTCGTACCAAACATATTGACATTAGACATCATTTTCTTAGAGATTGTTGTGAAAAAGAATTAGTTGGTTTAAAGTATATTTCTACTGAGAATCAACTAGTTGACATCTTTACAAAGCCATTAAGTAGAGAAAGGTTTACTAAGATTGTTCATGATCTTGGTATGATATTCATTAATCACAGTTAAACTGCTTTTATTTCCCACGATCGGTCAACAACATGTGAGCAACACCTGTTATATTGTCGTTCAGTAGTCAACGATCAGTTTAATGCATAGAAAACATGTCAAACGACTACTTGAAGTAGATATGTCATTTCACAAAAGTGAGATTAGGTTAGAGACAGTCCAACAGATAGAAACGGAAAAACTTCTCAACGGATCGCTGACAACCGTCACGACTGCTGCCTGTTATGAACAGTACCGTTAGGACATGTCAGCGAGCGGTCGCCGACCGTTACTGGATATCTATAAAAAGGGTGATGGGAGTTTTACTCCTGTCACACTATTTCCCTCACTCTCTCTAATCTCTCTAAGCGATCAAAGCATATTCTCTTCTCTCTCACAAAACTTCCTGCGAGACTTAGAGAAAAAGAACCTTGCCTCACAACATCTCTAAAGATATCTCTAGCAAAAGGTCATAAACTTCAGAAATCTCCTCGAAAAATCATGGCACCAAAATATGCTCTCCGCTCCAAGAAGAAAGTTGTCTCCAACAAAGCATCCTCACAACAAGTAGTCGACATGAGGCCGACAGGAGCTGCAACTGAATCACCGCCCCCTCGTCTATCCGAAGAGCTAGAAAATCAGCTTGTGCGTAGGGTAACAGATGAAGGAGAGGTGTACCAAGATGAAATTCTCTATATAAGCCACCACCTTCCAAAAATTCATCACTGCATCCAAGCCGAGATTCTAAAACCCAAAATTCTTCCAACTCCTACCTCCACAGAAAAACAAATCATATCCTCTCATGTTCCATCACCTGCTATCGGCACCAAACACTCAAAAGTTAAAAATCCTAAAAAGTACCAAGATCTCTCCACTGCTACTACAAGTCATGTAGCTCGTGAGACTGGTGCCTCCAAACGAGCCAAAACACAGAAAGAAACTCCACAAAGAGCTCATTCAACACCTGAAGGAGCAACTCGCAAGTTACACTTCACCGACGATGAGGAAGGAACCCCTCCAGTAGTCGCCCAAGGTATCATTCAGCAGGAAGAAGAGGAGGAAGTACAAAGTGACGAAAGGTCACAGCAGGAAGCTTCAGTGGAAGAAAAGGGACAAGAAGAGGACATAAGGGAGCCTGACCCAGAAACTAAGTAATTCTCATCGATGTATTTGGGGAACCAGTTGGTGACAAGTCCCTGACTCAGTGAAACCAGTCACGATGCCAACAGCGATATAGAGTCCTCCCCTATCATACCAACGGTCGAACAACGTCAAAAGGAAGAAAAGGAGAAAGGAAAGAAAAAGATGGAGCTATCCCCGCATGAACAAAAGCTCGAAGAGCTCTTCCAAGACAAAAAGGCCACTGCAAAGCCACAGTCATCTCAGGCTCTCTCACGCCTAAAGAAGCTCAAGGAATTGAAACCAGCTATGTTGAAAGCAGAGAACGTCAACGACAAATCCTATCCTATCTTACCCAAGACATTGGACTTGGATTGGATGGAGGAAATGGGTCTTGGAAAGATTCAAGAGCTCCTGGAATTTCAAGGATGGGTGGACTTCTTTCATGAACCAATCCCCATCTACACAGAGCTGCTCAAAGAGCACATGACGTATCTTGGACCACTCCAGAGCGACAATGATGACTATCACATCTCTACAGTCCAAGGTATTACTGTCAACATTACTAAATCATGGATATGCAAAAAATTTGGTTTAGAAGATGAAGGGATCGTCATTCCGAAGGAGACCTCCTGGAATAACTTAGGACCTCAAGGGGAAAAAATGGTGCAGCTTCTCAACCCTGGTGCTACAATGAAATACTTCAACGCAATAGACATGTCTATTTCCGACAGGATGCTCTTTAGTTTGCTCACCCATAATATCACCCCACGAAACCAACGCACTCACATTGTCAATGCAAGAGATGTGAGATTACTTTATGCACTGAAGACAAAAGAGAAAATAGAACTTCGTGCAATGATTCTTCTTACCATTGAGGAAAGTCGTTTCGTTAATCAAGGACTGGTGCATTGGGGAGTAGTGACCAGGGCGCTACAACAGAACTGAGTGGACACCGACAGGTTCCAAGAATGTGTGTGCGCTGCTCAAGACAGCATCTGCTCGGAGATGTTGTCCAAAATGGGGATCAAGACAAAGGGAGACCAGCTCGTGGTGGCTCAGAAGCCTACCAAGAGTGAAGACTCTAAGTCAGAGCCTCGCCCAACCACTAGAGCATCAGGTCTTAAACGAAGGAGAAGTCCCTCACCGGTCCCCGACACGACAGGTCAGGGACCAGTCTGGATACCTCAACTAGAGATGTTCTTCAGAGAGTGAGAGTCACTCTCACAGCTGTGCAGGCCGTCTCCTCTGAACCCAGTGTTCATAACATGGTTCAAGGAGCGATAGATTTTATAGATACTCACATAGCCTGAGTGTTCTTTGTCTCTTAAAGACTCAAGTGAAACCGTGAGAGTTAGATTTAGGATTAGATTTTTCTCTTCCATCAAATGTTTTAATTGCCTTTGACTATCTGTTTCACAGTATCTTTTGGATATCAATGAAAAGCAACTGATTTTTGTTACTTGAATGCTTATGATGGGTACAAAATAATTTATTGTCTTGGTTGCTTTTTCCTTGATTAAAAATTACAAAATGATATGAGATATTTAGTCCTATCCATTTCACTAATCCAAACTCTGACCTTAACACCTAAAAAGCCTACAAACATAGCCCACAAGGCGTAGCACCTCATTAAATGCCACTCACCGATCAGTCGTTGAGCATATCCAAAGTGTCTATAAAACTTGCTTACTCCTTTTACCACTCACAATCATCTCACGCAATGGATCAATACCCACAAAGCTCATCCAGCTCGAATGAGCAAACCATTCACTCCACCATTCGCAAGTTTATGACCACCAAACACCTAAAGAAATACGTCACCCACAGCTATGTTCAACCAGACTCCGACTCCCTTACAGTTTGGTCTATCACATCAAGTATTACTCTATCACAATCACGTTCTCCACATTGCATGGATTTCTCCATAGATTCTGATGAGTGACCTTTTGGCCCCAGCTGAATCACCTTTGATCACCGCACCCAAAGCCAAACCTTCTTGGATCAAAGCCGGTTTTTCGGAGGAAGAGCCCACTTGCTCAGAGGATTATGAATGGGATACCCAACTACGTCACTCCATCTAGATTATCTTGAACATATCTTGTAGTTTGTAATCTATGGAATGTCATGGCCTTTACAACATCTTACGTCATGTAGTTGCTCCCTATTTTGTTGTATGGCAAAAGGGGAAAGAAAAGTATATCTACTTGTGAGAGTATGTTTATCGTCCTTGTATTATATATCATCTGAATGAAACCTTATCTATGATATAACATAAAAGCTGTCACTTATGACATTCGTTAAAATTCTTTCATTCTTAAAAACCCTTAATAAACTCAGGGGGAATCCTTCTTAGGGGGAGTCTCTCAATTCTTGATTGCCAAGTACATAATAAGGATAGGTTGCCATCATCAAAAAGGGGGAGATTGTTAAGTCAAGATCCTTTTGTTTTGATGATAGCAAACCTTGTGTTGTCTATCTAATGCGTTTGTCAAGATTGATGATTTCAGATAGACAGGTTAATAAGTGGCTTAGCATGCAAGGTTGCAAGCGCACTTAAGTCATGAGTGGCTTAGCACGCAAGGTTGTAAGCGCGCTCAATCCACGACATGTGCTCTACCAGTCGGGCACCTGTCGGCGAGAGCTCCAGAGAACTTCTAGCAAGACACAAGCAATCAAGAACCACACCATCACATATCTCTTACATCAGACATCAAACAAGGACCAAACGGAGTTAGCAACGTCGACAAATTCACTCAGATTATTCACAACCACACAAAGCAACTTGCTCATGACAAACACACGACAAAAGGTGAAATACCCCGAACCTTGATTACCTTAATTAAGAGTAAATTAAAGTAAATGATAATGTAAACAAGGATGAACTATTTAATTATAAGACTTATGGATTTAATCATGGAGAACTATAATATACACTAAAGCATTTATAAGTATACATTGTGTAGTCCATAAAAGTTAGAAAGGAATCAACACATGGGACAAGTCCAAGTATAACATATAAATACATGTTATAAGTTACTAAATGCACTAGTAAAATGAATAATACTTAAACACACAAGTGTACATGTAATATACTAGATTAAGGCACAAAACAACACAAAAAAAAATGTGTTGTTCGGTTTCACCCATTTGCCACCGTAAATCATTGTACAAGAAACTATAAAAGAAGCCTTGTGAGAGGAGTAAATCATGGAGGGAAATAAGGGAGTTGTACTTGTTGTAGACTAAATAAATACATCCCATGATTTACATGGTGTAATGATGTAAAAGAAACAAAGGGGGGGGGCTGATTTATATGTCATCCGAAAATAATAGAGAAGAAGGAGTGTGACATGGGGGAGTAAGTAATGGAAGTTGTACTTGCCTAGCACACCTATATTATATACTAGAGAACAAGTCAAGGAAGCAACAAAAATCAACCATTAAAGATAATTCAACATGTTATGCCTTAATACATGTACAAATGAAATACCCTTAAACATCATATAATTAATCGAAGGGTTTATTAACAAACTATAGTGGCTAATGAGCCCTAAGTCATTAAGGAATGATATAACCCCTACATATATTTATATACATGTATATAGTCCAAAGGTTATTAAACCTTACACAAAATATTGGACTAGGTGGGAATAATTATAAGGAGGAATTGGGGTATACCAAATATTAATTGTCCTAATTAATAATAAATCAATTTGATGAAACTGTTTAATTAAAGGGTTAAATGTCCTTAAAGAAGTAAAAAAAACAATATGATACTGATTATCTTAAAGAGGTTAAAAAGAGTTTATTTAACCATAATTGTGTACTTATATAAACGTATGTGTAACCTAGAAACGAAAGACCATCCCCAATCCCGTGCGGTAATAAACAACAAATGAAGGTTTAAAAAGGTTTACTAAACGTTAGACATAAGGAAAATATTATGGATGAGAAGAGAGAAATTAAATATTAGCAATCATGATGTTATATAACATACATAATGAATAATGTTCAAGGAGGTACATAGAAAATAACAAGGGCATTATTAAATGGTTATAACATGTAATATATAAATTATACAAAATTATAACAATATTAATATGTTAGTGGAGATGAATTATTTAAAGATATGAAAGCACTTAAACAATTCAAATAAAATGGAAATGGATTGAGACATATTAATTTATTAAATTGTAAACTAACACTCACATTACCTCCCTAACTATTTAAGATGAAAAAAAATTACATGGTGGAAAATATGCCACGTCGTGCTAACCTTCGTCATTTTCATTCTATACAACCCTACCGCCTCCACTTCCCACCTTCTTATTTTCTTTCTTCTCAAACCCTCACTGGTAAAACAACGTACATGTTACAGCCCTCTTCTTCACTCTCTGCTCACGGTAAATTTTACAACCCTAAACAACAGCACCAGATTGCACCAGCCTCACCGTCTGCCTGTAAATGACTGTCAAATTGTATCTTCAGCCACACTCCAGTCTCTTCAATCTTCCGTGTGTCTGCTGGCAACAATACATGCTCCAAAAAATCTTCTTGTCGGTGCACTCTGTAGTGGTAAATCACTGCTGCATCTCGTTCATTAGATTCAAGCAGAACCGAATTCATCGTGGGTGCTGGCGAACTACTCCTCGCACACCAAATTGAAGGCGCCCTCTTTTCATTCTCTTCTGGTGTCGTGAGCCAGTACAACACTAAACCACCAGACATCTACATATCAAACACCAGGTTGAAGGTGAGGTGCCTTACACATCTCCTTACCTTCTACTTGTATAATGCACTTCAGTGGTAATTACTTGAAACTACTGCTCGCACGCCCGACTGGAGACCTTACCGCATCAGCCTTCATCCTCTTCTTGTGGTTGCGCTCTGCTAGGATAAATTTCTGCAATTGTTAAACATCCATCAAATATAAACTGGTTCAAACGGTAATACTCATTTTATTTCCACCTCCTCCTTCTGAACTCCTCCTCAAATTTTAGTATCCTGGATTCAAAATCAGTGATGATAAAACCCACCTTACTTCTAATGATTTTCTTTTGTGAAGTTGGGAAGACCAAACTCTGAAAGGAAAACAAGGCGGTGCTCTGCCTTTGTCCAAAACCGAAATCTAGAGGTATACTTCTATACCTGTCTCACAATTTTATTGTCTAACATAAACCATACCTATAGCCTAACTCCTCTACCTTCCGTCTTCATGCTTCCTTGCGGAACACAACCAGGAAATAAAACAAAAAATTGGTTATCCATTCCCACACACACAAAAAAATGAAGAAATTAATTTGGGGAGGTAAAGGTTCTGATTATGTTTAGTATGTGGGTTTCTGTATGAATGTAGATTGATGAAGGTTAAGGGATATAAAGGTGGAAGTTTTAGTATTAAGGTCTCTGTTCCTATGCTTGTGGGTTGATGAATAGGCGGCTGTAATTTACAAATGGGTTGATGGTTCTGGGCAAATTCGTACGTGCGGAACCTCCGCACACTATATTGTGCGAACCATCTGCTATGGCAATCCCAGTCAGCAGTTGACTGGGTTGTTTTGCTGACTGGGTTGTCTTTTTATTATATTAACTTCAATTGGTTGTAACTTTTAATATATAAGTCCAAAATAAATAAAAATTATATCATTGTTCTTCTAAATTCAAGCTCTTCAAAACAAGACGAGTCATGGATATGTTTTGACAACTTAAAAAAAACTTATTTTTACATGTGTATGATGATACACTAAAATCATATATGATTCATTAGTTTTAATATATGATTCATTAAAATTGATATTTTGATTCATTAACTAATTAGTGAATTAGATTACAAATTTTGAATCCAATAAAACTCATTATTGTTTGTAGTGTATTATTATTGTTGTATGGTGTATTTTAAACGTTATATGGTGAATCATGTATTTTTTTATGTATCAAATATTGGTTTGTGTTGTATTATTATTTTAAAAAAATCTTTTTATATGTGATTGATGATTCACCAAAATGATGTTATGATTCATTAAACTTGATATTATGATTCATTGAAATTGGTGTTATGATTCAATAACTAATAAGTGGTGAATTAGATAACAAACTCCGGAACCGATAAAAATCACTATTATTTTTAGTGTATTATTATTGTTGTATGGTGTATTTTAAAACTTATATGATGAATCATGTATTTTTCATACATACCAAATATTGTTTTGTATTATATTTTGTTTAAATTTTTTTTTTATTTGTTTACGATGATACACTAAAATGAAGATATGATTCACTAATTTTAATATTATGACTCATTAAAATTGATATTATGATTCATTAACTAATAAGTGGTGAATGAATTAGATATTAACTTTGGAACCGATAAAAATCATTATTGTTTTGTAGTGTATTATTGTTGTATGATGTATTTTAAACCTTATATGGTGAATCACGTATTTTTCATACATACCAAATATTATTTTATGTTGTATTAATGTGTAAATTTTTTTATTATTATATGTTTGTGATGATACACTAAAATGAAGATATGATTCATTAATTTTGATATTCTGATTCATGAAAAGTGATATTATGATATACTAAAATGATGTTATGAATCATAAGTCTCATTTGTATATATATTTATAGATATATGCATGTAAATAATATAAAATTTAAAAGTTGTCAAAACATATTCATGTATGGTCTTGTTTTGAAGAGCTTGAATTTAGATGAACAATGATATAATTTTTTTTTATTTTGGACTTATATTTTAAAAGTTACAACCAATGGAAATTAATAGAGTAAAAAGGCAGCCCAGTCAACAAAACAGTCCAGTCAGCTGCTGACTGGACTGCCAAATAGACAAAGACCGTACGCTCTTGGGTGTAGGCGTCCCGCAGCCTCTACCTCCTGATGGTTCTATGTGGTTATTGCGATGGATAATTATGAGTAATGAAAGTTGGTGGTATGATTGAAGTAGAGATTTAACGTTAATTAGTTTCTCTGGAAAGCTGGGTGGAAATAGGTGCTAATAAGAAAAGAGATAGCAAAAAAAAACCCATTGAAACGCTAATTTCAACACCAGGATTTTCGGTTATGATTTGTATCAAATTGGTGCTTGCCATGTGGTATTAGTAATTATAAGTTGGGTAAATATGTTGATTTAGTGAAACTTGGCAATTATGAAACATTGAAAAAAATTGGTATTTTGTTTTGATAGTCCGATATTAGTGCACATCAGATTTGGTTTGTTTAATGGGTAAGTGTAATTTTAAGTTGGGTAAATATGTTGATTTAGTGGATTTTTGGCAATTAAGAAACACCGAAAAAAAATGGTGTTGATTTTGTAAGAGTGGAGATTAAATGATTGAGTGGTAAATTGGTTAGTTGTAAATCCCCTCCGTTGTAAATGGGATTACTAACTTCTTAGTAAAATGTTTACGTGAATGATGAAAATGATTAGAAAATCGGTTGTAGAAAATGGTATTAATTATAAGGTAGAAATAATTAAACTGTAGACTTGAATGGTAATTGGGTAAAAATTAATAAACAAACATCAGCATTTACGAGATATATGTCTATATGTATGTATTAGGACGAAGGGGAATTTTAAAGTTTGTACGGAACTAGAAAATTATGAGGATATGAATGTATATATTAGTGTGACATTAAATTGGGGGAACATACTTATATAAAGTATATAAATAATTGGGTTAAAGTTTAAGTTACAAATATTGAGGAATGATATAACGTAAATACAATTTGAGGAGTGGAATTATCAGTGAAAATCATAATTATTAAGAGTGAAGTTTGTGTATGTGGGAAAATACCAAGAGGTTTAATGTAACATGGTATTACATTGGAATTGCTGAGAACATACATGTATGAATATATATACAAGTATACAAGGTTAATACGTTAAACTAGAAGAATTATACAAAGAGAAATATGTTACATACAGTAAGGAGTTAACTCACGAGGATTAACATGGGAGTCGTTAAGCATGAGGCTACATAGTATAACACTAAGAGAGACAACTTTATTATACTACATTAAATATAAAGAACCTTAAGGCGTTGGGAGTTGAATTGAGAAACTACATAATATAGTTGGTAAATTAAGTTAAGAGAATTAACTTAATTAACTCCGTATGGAGTACCGCATGGATAACCCAATTAATGATTTGTGATTAATCAATGGGGTTAACTACGAAGGTTGGTAAATATACGGGAGTACGGAATAGTGCATGAAATTATAAGGAATTAATGCATAGTGTATTTATTCCAGACTTGGGGATTTAGAGAACGGATGCGGGACTTCACGTTAGCGTTTCCGGGTACGGTATGGTTTCTTGTAGCCTTCTTGATACCGAGTTATACTCGGCTTGTGTGCTAGTTGTTTGTGTGAAAAACGACCCCCAAGATTAAAGCATGTAAACTGGACTACTATTGTTGCTCGTAATTGCGTGGTGATTTATCCGTCTTGATGTTTGTCGTGCTGCTAACTACTCAGTAGAGTAGCCTAATATACGAGGAATGGAAATTGGAATGAATGGAGAGCTCAAGGAGATTGAGAGGATGGATGTATATGAGTGTGATATAAATTTATAACTACCTTATTAATTGTTAACAACATCCAAGTGATGTCGCGAAGTAACAAAGGAAGGGATTATGAGAATTTGACTAACACTAACTATTGGGGGGACGAGAGGATCCGGGTAGACCGGGCACGCGTGTTTATTGGATTAAGAGGGTGGTATCTATAATAGGACCAATCTCGTTGGAGTGCGTCTATGGACTGCGCTGCCCCGGAGCCAAGCGATTGGCTCCCCGTCTTTGGCATATGATCATTGACAAGGGTGAGTTATATGTATATATATTTATGTGTACATGCCACTATCGGCACAGATTATTGGTTTGTGATGCATAGTATTCACTTGGTACGGGCCACCTGCCCTAAGTTAAAACTGTAAGCAGTCTCAAAAATCCAGACTGTCTTGAGAACTTTAAATGTATATGCACAATTCCGTTGTGTGGATTGTAAAGGAAAATATTTGAACATAAACAATACCAATGAGAGCATTGCACTAATCGAATAGAGAAAGGCATGGGAGGACTGAAGGGTCAAAACATAAATTGAGGTTAAGAGATGAAAGAAGGCTAACCCTGTTGTGGCGATTTGATCCCGTTGAGTAGGATCACTTGTTGATTATTTGTTGACTATGTGATTGGTATGCTGAGTGTTTACAGTATTTCATTATATATGCATTTCTGTTAATAAATTAACCGCATGTTCACCCGACCAATTAGTTGAGTGTAGCCCGGTCGCACGTGGGCTACACGATTCCATACCAGCAATTCGTTTTGCTGAGCCATTTCATGGCCAACCATTCACAGGTATGTGAAGGAGATCAAACCCGACCGAGAGTAGGCGGGGTACACTTAGGACTTGGGATTCGTTTTGATCTTGTTATAAGATGTATTTAGAAGTGTGTAACACCCCATCCAACAATAAATACATAACAACAATCTGCAGCGGAATACACAACTCCTCAATTAACTCAACTCGCTGGTGTTACACGCCGTTAACCACCCACGTGGCTAACAAGGCTAATACGCATACTTTGTACCGGTCTGATGGGCTAAATTCCCGAGCGACTACACGTTACTATCCCTTTCCATTAACAACAACACAACGCACTCCTTCCAACTATACCGAGTATTTATAAACTAATGCCGACAACAATTTCGGACTTACTACACCTACTGTATACATACACTTAAATGATTACCCATGTACGACGACTACCCGTCCTACTCTCGAACGGCTTCCAGCTCTTCGTACCTGAAATAGGAAAAGAAGAGAAAGGGTGGCCCCCAAGGGGCTCAGCACCTTTGCTGGTATGGTAATCCCGCAGCCCACATGCTACCGGGCCACGCACAACTAATTGTCGTCTTAGCATGCGGTTGATTATTTTTAAATCATACATGCAACTGTAAACACACACAATAGTCATTTCGCCTCCACGGGCTCAACAAAAGGATAATATATCCTTACTTAATAAGTCACTCATGGTATTCATTACCCTAGAGTGTTCCTCCTCTAATGGAGCTACTTCTTAATAGACGACACTTACCCTTAAATCGGGTTATCCTTAAACGCCTCTTATCACAAACTGGGGAATCATATCCATGATCCACACACTCCATATTATACAACACATAACATACACTACAAACACCACAACACTTTGCACGTTTCCACGTGCACAACA
Organism: Limonium bicolor; assembly: GCA_023374045.1. Taxonomy (NCBI): domain Eukaryota; kingdom Viridiplantae; phylum Streptophyta; class Magnoliopsida; order Caryophyllales; family Plumbaginaceae; genus Limonium; species Limonium bicolor. Next base: position 179,842,210 of record CM041782.1, on the reverse strand, counting down.
TAATACCGCAATGGATTTTGCATCACAACAACACACATAACATAACGGGAATGGTTCTCTTAGGAACCGACCCAAACATGTTAATACACTGGTGAGCCTAGAGAATGTTGCCAGTCTCATGATAAGCTCGTTACATAACTCGTTACCGTCTCGTTAAATGAACGGTTAACTTAACACAAGGTGTCTCGGATATAGTGATCCAAGCACACCGAAACAAACATAACAATAGTATGCCCCTGTGGCCCGACGTGAGTCAGTAATAGCCTTGGTTAAGCTAAAGGGAAGGTTGGGAACCAAATTGGAAAAACAACCATAACATACGGAGAGGATCGAACCTGCTATGACAACGACCCCCATACTCACACGCGTGGCCGGAACAGACCGGACTCCTCACTCCCCCCGTTAGCACTTGTCAGAAGTTCATCATTGAACTTAGTTAAACAATCACAACATTGGGTTAAGTCTTGTTAGACACACACAAGGGAAGGGAGAGTCATACATTCATACACCGACATCACACACAAACATTACATAACTAACTCACGCATAGCCGTGGTTAGAACGTTCCTTAGGTCGGAAACGTTATCGCCGGATACCGTTCTCCTACGTTTACCTAATAGTGGTTAACTAGCCCTTCAAGCGCATTCGAGGTTACCGGTATCGGCACGTAGACATACAATAACAATAATGACTATAAACTCGTTTCATGATTTATCTCATAACGTGGCAAACATACAGAAAAACACATTGGCATACAAGCCGGTGTAATCCGGTAGGACACAGGTTGCAAGAAAACCATACCTGTCACCGGAGTCCACTTTACCACGTCCACTTATGTTCCTCGAGCGATTCTCGAACAACTGTTAACATCACATGTGTTTTTATTAACATCGGGGTTTGCTTGATTATTTAATGTCTAATGCTTAACTTTCCCCATTAACTTAGTTACATAACTTTACATTTTTAACTTGTTTTTACTTTTACACTTGATACAACTTTTCACCCACTTAATTGTCATTTAAACTCACCTAACATGTCCATAACAACCTTATAACATCATTACCTATCAATCCCCATCATTACATATCATTTCATAACCTTTAACAACATTTTTGGTCCGACCGGACTTGCCGACCGGACTTACCCAAGTCCGGTCGATTCCAGAACACATTTCCGTCAAAATTTTTCTAACTCCGACCGGACTTGTAAGTCCGGTCCTATGTCCGGTCCATTCCAGAGAGTTTCTTCCCTTTGTAAATTTAGCCCGACCGGACTTGCCAAGTCCGGTCCTATGTCCGGTCCATTCCAGAAGCTAATTCTCGCAGGGTAAACTGGGCCCGACCGAACTTGCAAGTCCGGTCGCAAGTCCGGTCTGCCCCAAATCCTTGTTTTCCTTTCACATTCAACTCCAAACTTCACCCCATATGACCTAGTATACCCTAACCTCATTGGGCACTTCAAACACACCTTAAGACATCCTTAAACACTCACAAAAAACTTTTTTCTAATTCCTTAAACCTTTACTTATATCTTCACAAAATTCCTAACACTTACAATGTTTTCTCCTTAAGATTTCTAGGTGGCATTTCACCTATAATGACCACAATACCAAGGTGTTTCCTCTACACCTTAACATCACCTCTCAAACTTCTTTTCTTACTAACTAAACCTCCTTTTTTCACATCGTACCTAAACATCACTTATTCCTTGAACATCAACATTACCTAAACCTTAAACAACTCCTCCAAGACTTAAATACATCCTCAAAACACACATTGAATTCCTAGAACTTCCAAGATAACACCTAAATCCTTGCATCACTCTAATCCTCTTAACCTATGTTTTCTTCTCAAGTAAACATTTATTCACCTTTAACACTTCCTAGTTCACCAAAACTCACTTAGAACACTTAGAACTTCTTACACATTTTCCCAAATTTGGCCATAGCTTCTCTTGTATATACTCACATCCAAACACTTAGGTTTTTACCTTAACTCATTCAAGAACACCTAAAATCCATCAAGAACATTTTTACACACAACTTCACACATTAAGCACTACATCACAATATAGTGCATAACTTAAATTGCTTGGCACTTAGGCCCTTAAATAACATGGCTCTTAGGCCCTTAAATTGCATAAACCTTAAACACTGAATTTCCCACATAATAATGCCTTTGACCTGCAAATACACCCAACAATACATATTCCTTTAATAAACTCTTTGAGAGCATTTCACTAGCTCATTCACCATTGGCTCCTTAGGTATTTTATTAAGCAAATCAAGCTCATTTTCCTAAGGCATTTAAACTACATTGAGATAGCTTGTTTACCTCTTTTCCTCACAAACTTCTTTCTTGTTTCCTTGTAAAACCGGTGGGGTATTTGATTCCTTGTCAAGTTCTATACATTGTACAAACAACATAATGAGTATTCAAGCTTTAAGCTTCATCTCATTGTAAACCCTAGATTTACATTGTTTCAAAACATTAATGTACTTGTTTTACCTTGATCTTTGAAGAGAGTTTGAATATCTATGAAGAGAGGACTCCACCTATCCATGAAAGATTCAAATGGAGCTGGAACAAGGCAACACAAGGAGCTCCATCAATGAATATTTTCGGTCACACACAAAACATGGGGAAACTTGATTTTTCTTTGAGATTCCTTACCTAGGAGCAAGGAGATCAATAATATGTAGAAACACAAGCTCAAGCTCCATCAATGTGGAAATCCATGGCACCGAAATGGTGATCTTCAAACTTTGAGAAGATAGGAATGAAGAGCTTGATGAGAGGAAGAGATTGGTGGTGTTTGTTTTTTTATTTGGACAAGTGAGCAAGATTTAACAAGTGGTCAAAGATGAGTTTCCATGGTAGTAGTGGTATTACCGTGAGAGAACAGCAAGAAGAGGAAGAAGAGAGGTGGGAAACCGTGTGAACAAGGAAAGAAATGAGAGAATGAGATAGAATTTGCTTTTTGAAGATATTTATAATTTGTAAAGTAAAAAGGGTACTTAAGTAGTTTTATTTATTTTCTTAACAAGCTAACAAGGTGGTGTGTCACTAACCTTAAAAACCGGCCCCAAATAGTGGCATGAGGGTAATATAGTCTTTATTTGTCAATTTAATTACTTGTAACATTATATGTTACAAACTAGCTTATAAAAACACTATTCACAAAACAAGGCACATAGAAGTGAAATTTTTATTTCCCATTGATATAGACTTCCAAATGTGATACTATATAGTACACATGTATATTTAAGAGTAATGATGGACACTTAGCCACTCAAAACTCATTTACAAGACAATTTTTCAAAAACGTGCTTTAAGACTCCTTAAAGCACATTTTGTGTTTTAACTTGTTTTCAAGCTTGGTTTTCTTTGGTAATTGATTTAATATGTTCATTAACATATTTATAAGGTATAGGTATGACCTTTAGGTCTTTTACAAATTTATCCCAAGCTTAGAGCACATTTTTGCTCTTATTGACTTTAAGGTATTTTCTTGTGTTTTATTTGGTTTAACTGCCCACCAAGGTTTCCTAAGGACTTATTTAGCCTTATTAAATCATAATTGAATATTATTTAGTCTTGGTAGGCTCTTTGGGTCCTAACCAAGTTCACTCATAGCTTAGAGCATGTTTTTGCTCAAACTGTATCTTAGTGCTTTATTGCATTTTACTATGGTTTAAATTGTTTACTGATGTTTCTAAGGCACTTTTTAGCCTTTACATACCATAGTTTGATATTTAAACCACTTATCAAGGTTTGGGGTATTTCAATCTACCCCCCTTAAAAGAACTTCGTCCTCGAAGTTCACATTTCCCACACATCATTAGATTAGAACACAGGAATCACTTGGAAGTAAACTTCCATAACCAAACACACTTTACATCACAACCTCGAACTTAATGGTCCGGGCAACACATTCACATCCACACATAACATAACATATCCACATGATAACCTCGGACTCTATGGTCCGGGTATCTTAACAACACTTACACATACATAACAACCCCTTGGACTCACTTGAAATACCCCTAATCTTTAAAATATAATTAAATGATCTATTAATGATCTAAGATGATTATTAAACATCTAAATATTATTGGGGAACAATCTAAAAGATCTCAACAAGGCAAAACACGCCTTAAGATCGGTAAAGCCAAAAATGTGCTTTAAGACACCATAAAGATTGTATGACCTCAAATAAGATCCAAAGTGGATTCCTAAGTATTATAATGAATCAAGGAACACAACAAAACCATTCTCAAGGAGAACTAAGCTCAGGAACACCCTGTGACACAAAAATGTGCGCTAAAACTCCTTAAAGCACGTTTTTGCGAGATTGCCTTTTAAATTGATTTTTAATGGGCTTAAAAATTATAATTATCCTTAAATATGATATATAATCATATTATATCATATTAGGAATTTAATTCCAGAAATTTACGAATTTTTACAAATTTAATATTAAAATATTAATAAAACCCTAAAGTGGGGCCCGCATGAGTCAATATTGACCAAGTATGGTCAATGGCCAATTAATTGACCCACTTGGACTATGGAGATCGGCAGGCAAGGAGGGAGGAGACAGCACACAATCATTAGAAGACAAATTGCTACCTAATATTCAATTTGCAATAGTAAAACCTACCTTTTTTCAATTATTCAAGCCTTTCCACTCTCTCCTCTTGCTCTTGTCCGATTCCAGCCTGCCCAAACGAGTTCCTCCCTTCCTAAGAAGCTCTCAAGTCTGGTTCTTGAGCATGGAAGGCAGATCTAACTCCTAAGCTCCTAAGGTAAGTGTTTTAAGTCATTTTTAGCCCTTTTTCTTCATCTCTTCACTACCAACACCTAAATTTCGTGGCTCATCAATTCCTATGGCTTATTCTCAGTGTTCTAAGGTTAGAACAAGAGCTAAACTCGTTTGAAGCAAGTAGAGGGACCAAGGTTGCTCAAAATTGCATTTTAAGGTAAAAATGTGCTTTAAGCTCATAACTTTTGACTCCCTTCGAGTTTGGCTGTGAAACTTTGGTCATAGCCTCATCTTCTTCTCCTTTTCATGTGGAATCTGTTGGTTAGCCATTTGGAGAAAGGGTGACCGAGATCCAAGAGAAATACTCTCTTTTAAGGCATTTTTCCAAGGTAAAACCTAATAACAAGGTAGTATTTCGAGATCTAACTATTTCCTATGTTAATATGGTGGATCTAACACCTTGTTGTGTTTGGTTCAGATCGAAACCACCTAGAACTTCCCTTGCATTTTTAAGGTGATTTTTGCCTTAAATCTTACATTAATTATTCCTTATGGTTAAGCTCAAGCTTGGAGTGTAACCATATCTTGTTTTTGTGTATTAAACATGTCTAATTCAAGTGGTGAATTTTCCTACAAGTGACCGAGCCTATACAAGGATAAATCAAGGTATAAACACCTTAAACTTATGATTTTTGTAATTTTTAAGCATATATATATATGGCCGAGAGTGAATGTATATATATAGGTCATATTGACCTAAAATGGAAAAAAATGGCTAAGATAAATTAAGCTAGTCATTTAAGGGATTTAATTAACATAATGGTCAAATTATGACATTATGTGGAAAAATAATTAAACCTAAGTGAGGCCGAATATATATGTGATATTTTGAGACATTTATTGTGTAATTTATTTTGCAAGTTCAAGGTTGTAATAAGGCCATGTCATTAGGCCATTTTAATTTAAGTTTATAAGCTTATTTAGTTTTATTTATGCTTATAATTAAAGTTGGGGCCAATTCGTAATTATTAAGGAATTAGAAATCCGTGGGTAAATTAAGAGAAATTTAGGGTTTTTAAATGAATTTAGTATAACATTTTATAAAGTTTTGGGTAACAATTGCAACAAATAGAACAGTATGGGGTGTTGTTGGTAATTACCGAAAGTTGGGTCCCTTGGTATGTAGTCAAAGTTGACTATGTAGGAGACCTTGACCAAGTTTGGAGAATTTAAGGAATTACAATACTACCTTATATTAAGATAGTAATTAAATTGTAAAAGATTTATAAGTCTTGGGGTGGTATTGGATTTCCGAAAACTAGGGGTACTAAATGGAGCTTAGTACAAACCTTAGATTATTAGGGATTTTTAGAAGTTGATTTGGGTACATTTGGAGTTTATATGAATTATCTAGGTATATTTAAGATATTTCATAACATTGTTACACATGGGTAACATATGTGGTAAAACCGAGATTTAGAGGAAGTATAAGGTTAATAATGATATTTATAACCTTTTGGTATGGTTTGGTAATTTTTGGGATTTTGTATAAGGTTTTATGAAGATCTATGTATAATATATAGTTTTGGTGATATTACCTATATGTTTAACAACTGGGGTAAATTGGTGAATCTAGTTAAGTGATGGAAATTAAATTTAAATGACCATGGGGTCTGCTCGGTATTTTGGAGAAATTATAACTATGGGTTGTACTATATTAAGGTTTCAAGGATTATAATATAAGGTATACATTATAAGTGTAACAACTGGAATATTTTTGGGATTGATTTGTAAGTTATGGAAGTTGTGGGAATTAATTAAAAACCGAGAGTTTAAGTGCTGTTTGGATTTTATAACAAAATATAACTATAGGTTTAATTGTTTTAATGACTTAAATGTCATAATATATGTTATATAACTATAATATAACATTATATAAATTATGTGGTGGATTTTGTAAATATTTGGGAATTATAGGTGCGGTTCGGAAATATTACTATTTGGAATGAAATTTATAATATGGTTTTTATGTTATAAGAGCTATAACATTTATAATATAGAGGTATTCATCAGAAAGAATGAATATATTATAATGACTTACCATATAATAAATAGCCCTATAATGCATATATAAATAAATATATGTCATAGTGTGGAAAAATATAATATAGTTCAATAACTATGTGTTACCACAATTAAAATGATATGAGATGAAGGGAAAAGAATTATAAACATTGGATATGGAATTCTAATGTTAAGAGTGTACATGAAATAATGAGGATTTATATAATTCAAAGTATTTGTACATATGAATTATACAACGTTACACTTAGAGAAACAAACCTTAGAAAAATAAATACTAAGGTGAAATGTATGGTTTATGACAAGATCATACATGCAATATAGAAACAAACTATATGTTGTACAAACATACATTCGGTTACATGCGATAACAAAAGCTCAACTATAAAGTATATTAATATACGAGACAAGACTACGCTTGTAATATAACACTTTTCCAATCTCGAGTTAAACCTAAAACCCGACAAACATTGACAGTTATACTGGGGTTAACCGGAGGTATTAGTGACGGTAACGGGGTACCGTCGAATTTTGTGTTGTTTACAGTATGCTATCAGTAGCATTATGTATTGTATAGACTGTTAGAGACGACACACGGAGCATAGGATCTTGCTGATTCATACTCCACCGTAATACACCAGGGTGAACGGTATGTTATTTATGTGGCTTGATTGTCTCTGAGGACTTCCTCAGTTCAGACATTGTGTGAAAATCTGTGATAAGATTGAATGTCTGCTTGTGTGAATTAATATGCTTGAGTTGTGTATTAATGCTGCTTTGTTATTACTGTCGTGTGATAACAGTACCGTTCGTATATATGAACATATTATAAAACGAACTAGCGGCAGTGATGCTACCTTGTATGTGTAACATAAGGAACGTAAGTAAACGTTGTAGCATCAGGATAATAAGATATATATATATTATCTGAGACTTATATACGGAGCATTGGCCTCTTTAACGCCGCTCTCGTATCTAACACTGGATCCCGAGTCGACATACTCAGGATTGACTAACGACCTTAGTCTATTGTGTTAAGGAAAGTAATAAAACGATGCGATGGTATAGATAAGTTATCAAGAGGATGTGGCTCTTGCTGTGAAATGTGATCCATTAACGATACTAGGATACCGTGTGGTAACCGTAAGTATCAGGATAAATTTCCAACGAACTACAGATTGTTCGTAGGACGGAGACTCTACCGCTGGAGTGGCTACTACCGTGGGTGACCCGCCAAAGAGATGGGTAACTTAGAGACATGTCGTTCTAATGAGACGTTGTCATTAGACATGACCGAACAATTACGAACGATTATAAAAACTCGTACATTAGGCGAACATTATTTGGGCGTGCATGCCAAGACGAGAGTTCATACTCGTTTATAATTCTCGTTGTTTCGCCTTGTTGTTCATTGGTTATGCTGTGTGGTTATGTGTGGTATGTTGGTGGTGTTGATTGAATAAGTCGTTGTACTCATAAGTGTGTTTGAATTGGATTAATTAAATAAACTACTTATATCTGTGTGTGAACTGGATGAGTCGAGTCACTGTGCTCGTGTGTGGATTTTGTGGATGGTTCGTCGAACGAGTCGACGTACTCAACTATGAACTTTCAGGTGTTGTTGGAGTGGAGTCTCCGTACTCATATAAGCGTTGTAACGCTTTCAGTGGTCCATTACGATGCGATGTGTGGAGCCGGGGGCTTATCTGTTATTTGAGCTTACTGCAATATAATGTTGCTTTACAATTTTAACATTAAACTATTTGCATAAAATGGTTTGCATGCTCTCGACCAAATACTGAATGGTCTGAGGGTGCATGACAGTCAGGTAGTAGCATACTCAGCAGGGGCTGATTCCATACCACAAACTATCATTTTTGCAGGTATGCACCTTCCGGTGTCGGCAAAGAGAGTGACGCGCTGGGTAGTATGATTACAGTTATTCGAACATGCACTGTTGCATTTTGATACGAATCTAGAAACGTGTATAGGTTTTGGATACTTAGGAAGCACTGTGAATGTATTATTTTGGTTTGGGAAGTTTAGATCTATCTCTGTTGTCACTGCGAGAAAATGTTTCGTATGTAAGAATATATCAGGAAGCACGTTATTACTCGTATGGGCGAGTGAGAACGGTGACACCAGTAGTTGAGTTGTTGAGATTACCGCTGCGATTATATTGTTAAGTAAGATGATTAGGAGCCGATCAGAGTAGGGGTGTTACATCACTGGTCTCGGGTAACATCACAACATTTGGACACATAGGTCCCCATAACATAACAGTCTTCAGACACTTAGGTCTATGTAACACAACACATTTAGACCCATAGGTCTCAATAGCATACACTTTTAGGAGATCAAAGTCAAAATACATTTATTACACATACCAAACAACATGTCATAGCATGTATTGCAATCGAAAATATCCTTTACATACCCATTGTGATCCCGCAGAACCCGGTCGCGATGGACACCTTCCGTCCCCGTGCCTTTGGGAGATTAAAACAATCACTTAAGTTTAAAATTTCCTTGTGAGGTTAAGTAAGAAGACTTTATTTATGTAAAGTATCCATCAACGTTTTATAAATACCAATTGAAAATCCTTTTGAAAACACACACAACTCCAAGTCCAACTTAAGCTCTTTGCTTCTTTCCTTAGCGTGGTTATTTGTGACCACTTATAGGGAGCTTCAAGAATCATCCAACCCTGATGTGATCAGCATCAGTGTTGAACTATCCTTCCACTCCAATTTGTGTTCGGCTTCCCTTGATCACATGCAAATCAAGTTCCACCTCCCACTTCATTTTCAAGCATCAAGTAAATCACTCATTTCCAATTTTCAATCTTTTAAATCATTCTAATCATGATCATACATCTCCAAGGATAGAACTCCGTCCATCAGTTACCTCCATTCGCTTTAATCATGTTGCCTAGGGAATCTTATTCTCACTAGGTTCTATGTCGGTATCATGCCCTTTCTTGAATCACTATATAGTATGTATATACACGTATATTTTATCAACATACAACACACAGCTTCACATTTATACACTGTCGGGGCTTTTGTTCCCCCGGGAGCTTCTCTACTCCCCACACTTGTACTATCACACACAACTGTTAACAAATGCACACACTTATCACAATGGTATTCGCATCTTCTGTGCGCAATTACCACCATTAAACCATGAATGAATGTGTATGTTTACGTAACACACACACCAATCATCAAAACAATAATATAATTTTGTGCTATGCACAATATAAGTCACATACACTACGTACACTTGTACGGTAATATACACTAAGTGGTTTTGCGCTCTACCCCCCTTAAAAGGGATTACGCCCACGTAATCAATCACTAAGCATTGGCTTAAATGTTCTGCCGTCGTGAAGTGTTTTAACTTCCACGCGGTCTATTACACAACGGATTCTGATTAGAGGATCTTAACCATATTGGCGGTTTAGTTCCTAAACCAAGATATCTCATTGGAGTTGTTTAAACTCTTAGTTGGTTTCGATTCTGGCCTGTTAGGCTTTAGGCGTTAATAATTAGCCATTCACTCATGTTTACCATGTACATTCAACACTTGAATCACTGGCTCACTAGTTTCTGCTGCGAAACTCTAGTAACTGTAGAGCTTAATTGCTCCATTTGTTATTCTTACTGTATTGTACATCCCCAATTGTCACCTTCATCTGGTAACAATGGTTTCTCAACCGACGCACGGTATCTTTTACCCTGAGCGGATTCGGTGAGTTTCACAATTTTCCATTCACTTCTCCAATAGCTTACAGCGTAAACTACTATGTAATTCACAATGATTGACTTGCTTCTACCGACTTACTGTCGGTTGAGATTGAGCTACTACTTAGTGTGTAGTGCTCTCTCAGCTATTTACAACATTTAGGGTATATTCCATACCGGTATTTGGCAGTTAGTGCTACTGTAGTTACTTAGTGTTAATCATGTCTTCACATTTGGTTTTGTACAAGTACTCTTTTATTGGTGTGGTCTTGCATTTCCTATGCATCGGCCATTATAACATTATTGCTCCATAATTAACATGTTTCCAATTCCTAGCTATCCACTCGATCATTACTGCGCAAGTGCAATACCAAAACACTCAATCATACAGAGTGCAGAGGCGTAAACTCTTGACAGTAAATCCCTTATGCGACTCGCCATGGAATTCACACTGAGTTCCTCATCACATAGTATCTACCACTGGCTTATTGCCTAGTCCGTTTAACATCGCTTACCTTGCATCTCTACTGAGTTTAACTCACAACTGGTCTTATCTTCCACTTTATCGTTTAACAACATTTATACAATGGTCGCTTGTTGCGCACCGTGCTCTTACTCCCTGTATAACATCAGCTTATATCGTATCTACTATCACCTCAACTTCCACACATAAATTTACATTATTCACATTATGGTTCATCCCTCATTTGGATGACTACTGAATGCTCCTTGAGCATCGATCATTCGAGTCACAAGCCGGCATTATTCAGCCAGGTGCTTCACTTTATACACACGTACTACTAAGCTAACTGCTCTCTTTCAATAACAATATGGTCAATCCTTAACATATTTCTTGGGCTTGATTCACACAACTACCGCTCCTGCGGTCTCACAAGATCGAGAGGTATCCCCACTCTTAATGCAGTGGTTCGTTTACCACTCTATTCACTTATACAACATAAACTTCTGTAATCAGTCTAATTTATATAACATATCTTGCTTATGGCTTATAAGCCTTATTTGCCTTGAGCTGCGCTCATTGTAGGCTGTCCACACACACGTACTTCTCCGTACAACATTACAAGGTCGTTGCATCACGTTTCCTTTCACGGGATGCCCCTTAGGTTTGCCAGTCCGTCTCCTGACAACTTATGTCTAAACTGGGTGTTAGTTTCAACCCTTGTGTTTCTGTCATGCATTTCATTCAACAATTGTTGATGCGAACACCCTTCAAGGATTGCTCCTGGGTGTTGCTATGTTATGCCATTACATTTGGCTCACACTTATTGGTATATTCTGTTAGCCATGCCGTTTGCGTTCTTAACTGGCTTATTATCTTCTTCTGTGAAGATCAACACTTCCTGGTAGTGTAGGTACTCATTCTGGGAGTTTCATCCCGTTCATTGCACGCTAATTTGTCCACATCAGGCATCTGCCTTGCCATGTACAGGCTGGGTCACCGTTCCAGCTAACATGTTTATCCCTGAGGATCCTTAAGACGTGTACGATGTCTTTACATTACAGTTAGTGCACTTCGCACCTCCTGACTCTTAAGCATTTCGTTGAAAGGAATTCACTAATTCCTTTAGTCTCGTTAACTTAACTGGGTTCCTTTACTTCAACCATTCATGGTAATCCTTAGCTGTTGTTTGACTTATACTGCTGACCGTAGAACGGAGTCGACTACTTCCCGTGTTTCGGACTCTACTCGTATACATATGTGGGGTACCATACTGATACATCACTACTTACCCAACTAACCTATAAGCAGGTCTGTCAGGCCCACAAGCTCCTATCGGAGTGCGGTCATCCCACAATTCAGTTGGTACACTCGTAGTGTCCGTCACACGCCTAGGTGAAGTATTCTGTTGTCAAATCCCTTATATTGTCCCGTGACAATATTCATTCCGTGCTTCCCGAACTTAATCGAGGGAAAGTTTATCCATTGTTGAATTCTTATCAACTGCCCTTGGTTTTACTGGTTTGATTTGGAAGAAGGTTAGAAAGAAGTATTGGTTTGAAAGAAAATATGGTTTTGAAAAGGAAAGAGTTTGAGTAAATCTGAGTTTGAAAGAAAATTTTCATGGTTCCACAACATCTTCTTACCTTAACCAAGTCTAGCTTCTTGCTGACTGGTGTACTTACAATTACAGGGGTTAGGCTAACAGGCCCTTCCACTGTTATGACGATCACATTTAACTTTATGGTACTTTACCAAGTACTTTGTAGTGGTTATAAATTTCCCGAACAACCCTGTTATAGCAGCACTTGCTATGGCAAGTGCGCCATGCTAACTGGCTATCGGTTTAACACATACCGGTTGTGGTATTGTTTTTACCCATACTGTCATCAGTGGCCTTGTTGGCCCTCACTGATCTTGCTGCCTTGATAATAACTCTTCTAGGTGACTTCTCACTGTCTTCACACGACGATCATCAACTAGGGTGTTTCCCATTCTGGGAGACCCCCTTTTCTTAGTATTGTATTCTCTTGTAGCCTGTTCCACGTACTTGTCGTGGTTGCTGAGACTTGTCTCTTGTTTGGGCACTACGTTGTAATTCCTTTGTAGGTTGGTGTACCGTTGGTGTATCACTTAACATCTGTGGTTCCGTAGACAATTGTCTCGGTTTTCAGTAATCCAATTCTTGCCTGTTGCACGGTTAGTGCGTTGCAAGCTGGTTATTCTCGACTGCTCGGCATGTCGACCCAGGTTGCCGGAAATTTCATTCTCTTTTATGTAGGATTGTCCATTCTTCACTGTTTAAATGCAGTTGACATTGTTCAGATGGAGACCGTCTCTGGGATTCCCAGTTTTGGGGATCAACCGTATGACCGGTTCTCCGTACTCACAGAAGTACTAATTAACATCCAGATCGGGTTTTCCCGAGTAAGAGAGGACTTTCATCTCTCTGGCGTTCTTTCCCAAGTTATAAAATAGGGATTGTGGAGGGCGGGAAGAATACTGTAGGTTTCCAGTATTCACTGGTAGTTCCTATCTAGCGTATCTCTCACGCTATCACTCAACCCTTAACCCAAAGTACTTAAATCCTAACTCGGTACTTCCTAAGCTCGGTAATTCAATCATCAGAGCGATACTTCGCTCTGATACCACTTTTTGTAACACCCCATCCAACAATAAATACATAACAACAATCTGCAGCGGAATACACAACTCCTCAATTAACCATCACTCGCTGGTGGATACACGCCGTAACCACCCACGTGGCTCACAGGCTAATACGCATACTTTTACCGGTCTGATGGGCTCAATTCCCGAGCAACTACACGTTACTATCCCTTTCCATTAACAACAACACAACGCAACTCCTTCCAACTATACCGATATTTATAAACTATGCCGACACAATTTCGGACTTACTACACCTACTGTATACATACACTTAAATGATTACCCATGTACGACGACTACCCGTCATACTCTCGAACGGCTTCCAGCTCTTCGTACTGAAATGGAAAAGAAGAGAAAGGGTGGCCCCCAAGGGGCTCAGCACCTTTGCTGGTATGGTAACTCCCGCAGCCCACATGCTACCGGCCACGCACAACTAATTGTCGTCTTAGCATGCGGTTGATTATTTTTAAATCATCATGCAACTGTAAACACAAACACATAGTCATTTTCGCCCCCACGGGCTCAACAAACGGATAATAATCCTTTACTTAATAAGTCACTCATGGTATCATACCCCTAGAGTGTTCCTCCTCTAATGGAGCTACTTCCTTAAACGACCACTTACCCTTAAATCGGGTTATCCTTAAACGCCTCTTATCACAAACTGGGAATCATATCCATGATCCACACACTCCATATTATACAACACATAACATACACTACATACAACACCTAACAACACTTTGCACGTTTCCACATGCACAACATAATACCGCAATGGATTTTGCATCACAACAAAACACATAACATAACGGGAATGGTTCTCTTAGGAACCGACCCAAACATTGTTAATACACTGGTGAGCCTAGAGAATGTTGCCAGTCTCATGATAAGCTCGTTACATAACTCGTTACCGTCTCGTTAAATGAACGGTTAACTTAACACAAGGTGTCTCGGATATAGTGATCCAAGCACACCGAAACAAACATAACAAGTATGCCCCTGTGGCCCGACGTGAGTCAGTAATAGCCTTGGTTAAGCTAAAGGGAAGGTTGGGAACCAAATTGGAAAACAACCATAACATACGGAGAGGATCGAACCTGCTATGACAACGACCCCCATACTCACACGCGTGGCCGGAACAGACCGGACTCCTCACTCCCCCCGTTAGCACTTGTCAGAAGTTCATCATTGAACTTAGTTAAACAATCACAACATTGGGTTAAGTCTTGTTACACACAAGGGAAGGGAGAGTCATACATTCATACACCGACATCACACACAAACATTACATAACTAACTCACGCATAGCCGTGGTTAGAACGTTCCTTAGGTCGGAAACGTTATCGCCGGATACCGTTCTCCTACGTTTACCTAATAGTGGTTAACTAGCCCTTCAAGCGCATTCGAGGTTACCGGTATCGGCACGTAGACATACAATAACAATAATGACTATAAACTCGTTTCATGATTTATCTCATAACGTGGCAAACATACAGAAAAACACATTGGCATACAAGCCGGTGTAATCCGGTAGGACACAGGTTGCAAGAAAACCATACCTGTCACCGGAGTCCACTTTACCACGTCCACTTATGTTCCTCGAGCGATTCTCGAACAACTGTTAACATCACATGTGTTTTTATTAACATCGGGGTTTGCTTGATTATTTAATGTCTAATGCTTAACTTTCCCCGTTAACTTAGTTACATAACTTTACATTTTTAACTTGTTTTTACTTTTACACTTGATACAACTTTTCACCCACTTAATTGCCATTTAAACTCACCTAACATGTCCATAACAACCTTATAACATCATTACCTATCAATCCCCATCATTACATATCATTTCATAACCTTTAACAACATTTTTGGTCCGACCGGACTTGCCGACCGGACTTACCCAAGTCCGGTCGATTCCAGAACACATTTCCGTCAAAATTTTTCTACTCCGACCGGACTTGTAAGTCCGGTCCTATGTCCGGTCCATTCCAGAGAGTTTCTTCCCTTTGTAAATTTAGCCCGACCGGACTTGCCAAGTCCGGTCCTATGTCCGGTCCATTCCAGAAGCTAATTCTCGCAGGGTAAACTGGGCCCGACCGAACTTGCAAGTCCGGTCGCAAGTCCGGTCTGCCCCAAATCCTTGTTTTCCTTTTCACATTCAACTCCAAACTTCACCCCATATGACCTAGTATACCCTAACCTCATTTGGGCACTTCAAACACACCTTAAGACATCCTTAAACACTCACAAAACTCTTTTTCTAATTCCTTAAACCTTTACTTATATCTTCACAAAATTCCTAACACTTACAATGTTTTCTCCTTAAGATTTCTAGGTGGCATTTCACCTATAATGACCACAATACCAAGGTGTTTCCTCTACACCTTAACATCACCTCTCAAACTTCTTTTCTTACTAACTAAACCTCCTTTTTTCACATCGTACCTAAACATCACTTATTCCTTGAACATCAACATTACCTAAACCTTAAACAAACTCCTCCAAGACTTAAATACATCCTCAAAACACACATTGAATTCCTAGAACTTCCAAGATAACACCTAAATCCTTGCATCACTCTAAATCCTCTTAACCTATGTTTTCTTCTCAAGTAAACATTTATTCACCTTTAACACTTCCTAGTTCACCAAAACTCACTTAGAACACTTAGAACTTCTTACACATTTTCCCAAATTTGGCCATAGCTTCTCTTGTATATACTCACATCCAAACACTTAGGTTTTTACCTTAACTCATTCAAGAACACCTAAAATCCATCAAGAACATTTTTACACACAACTTCACACATTAAGCACTACATCACAATATAGTGCATAACTTAAATTGCTTGGCACTTAGGCCCTTAAATAACATGGCTCTTAGGCCCTTAAATTGCATTATCCTTAAACACTGAATTTCCCACATAATAATGCCTTTGACCTGCAAATACACCCAACAATACATATTCCTTTAATAAAATCTTTGAGAGCATTTCACTAGCTCATTCACCATTGGCTCCTTAGGTATTTTATTAAGCAAATCAAGCTCATTTTCCTAAGGCATTTAAACTACATTGAGATAGCTTGTTTACCTCTTTTCCTCACAAACTTCTTTCTTGTTTCCTTGTAAAACCGGTGGGGTATTTGATTCCTTGTCAAGTTCTATACATTGTACAAACAACATAATGAGTATTCAAGCTTTAAGCTTCATCTCATTGTAAACCCTAGATTTACATTGTTTCAAAAACATTAATGTACTTGTTTTACCTTGATCTTTGAAGAGAGTTTGAATATCTATGAAGAGAGGACTCCACCTAGTCCATGAAAGATTCAAATGGAGCTGGAACAAGGCAACACAAGGAGCTCCATCAATGAATATTTTCGGTCACACACAAAACATGGGGGAAACTTGATTTTTCTTTGAGATTCCTTACCTAGGAGCAAGGGAGATCAATAATATGTAGAAACACAAGCTCAAGCTCCATCAATGGTGGAACTCCATGGCACCGAAATGGTGATCTTCAAACTTTGAGAAGATAGGAATGAAGAGCTTGATGAGAGGAAGAGATTGGTGGTGTTTGTTTTTGATTTGGACAAGTGAGCAAGATTTAACAAGTGGTCAAAGATGGAGTTTCCATGGTAGTAGTGGTATTACCGTGAGAGAACAGCAAGAAGAAGGAAGAAGAGAGGTGGGAAACCGTGTGAACAAGGAAAGAAATGAGAGAATGAGATAGAATTTGCTTTTTGAAGATATTTATAATTTGTAAAGTAAAAAGGGTACTTAAGTAGTTTTATTTATTTTCTTAACAAGCTAACAAGGTGGTGTGTCACCAACCTTAAAAACCGGCCCCAAATAGTGGCATGAGGGTAATATAGTCTTTATTTGTCAATTTAATTACTTGTAACATTATATGTTACAAACTAGCTTATAAAAATCACTATTCACAAAACAAGGCACATAGAAGTGAAATTTTTGATTTCCCATTGATATAGACTTCCAAATGTGATACTATATAGTACACATGTATATTTAAGAGTAATGATGGACACTTAGCCACTCAAAACTCATTTACAAGACAATTTTTCAAAAACGTGCTTTAAGACTCCTTAAAGCACATTTTGTGTTTTAACTTGTTTTCAAGCTTGGTTTTCTTTGGTAATTGATTTAATATGTTCATTAACATATTTATAAGGTATAGGTATGACCTTTAGGTCTTTTACAAATTTATCCCAAGCTTAGAGCACATTTTTGCTCTTATTGACTTTAAGGTATTTTCTTGTGTTTTATTTGGTTTAACTGCCCACCAAGGTTTCCTAAGGACTTATTTAGCCTTATTAAATCATAATTGAATTTTATTTAGTCTTGGTAGGCTCTTTGGGTCCTAACCAAGTTCACTCATACCTTAGAGCATGTTTTTGCTCAAACTGTATCTTAGTGCTTTATTGCATTTTACTATGGTTTAAATTGTTTACTGATGTTTCTAAGGCACTTTTTAGCCTTTACATACCATAGTTTGATATTTAAACCACTTATCAAGGTTTGGGGTATTTCAAAGTGTGTTGTATTAATTAAGACTTAGCGACTTGGTATGTAATTTAAGGAGATTGTAATGTATTTCCAGTCATTCGGACCGTAACATGTTGGGAGGAAAGGCCTTGCCAGTCACGTGGGTGGCTGGCGGCGGTAACACCAAATCTGTTTAAGTTATTTCCGCTGTGGTTTGTTGATTATGTTGGAGGGCATTAGAAGTTAATTACGGGATTTAGAGTTGGGGTGTTACAAAAAGTGGTATCAGAGCGTAACTACGCTCTGATGACTGGAAATACCGAGTCTAGGAATTCTAACAGTGGGTTGAGGGTTGTGAGTAGTGCGAGAGGCGCGTTAGTTAGGATTGTTTTTTCCCTAGTGATTACTGGATATATATATATAGACACCTACACCCACCCTCCACATCCCTAGTTCAAATTATTCAAGGAAAGAATGCCAGAGAGGCAGAAAGTCTCCTCCTACTCGGGAAAACCCGATCTGGCATTTACTTAAGGTTATACAATCAATTCGGGAAGAAAACTTTACTATACAATAGTTCTAAGACCTGAAGTTTTGACTGGAGTGCAAGGTTTAGAGACGCTGCCAATGTAATCACACCTTTAGATAAACCAAATTTATTGGTAACTTGGGTCGACATGCGTAGCAGTCGATAGGACCATGTCCGACAAGCAAATGGGAAAGCACTACCAAGCGTAATGGGAAGGAAGAGAAGCTACAGAAACCCGTGACAAACGTCCTATGGAGCATAACAGTAGAAAAATACCAGACATGATGAAGACCACATAAAAGTCAATTCTAAAGTGAGTAACTTCAAACCTCCACAACTCAAAAAGGGTACGAAGGCCTGACAGATATAACCCAGACAAATAAGAAACATATGCGAACCGTTCTCCGAGAGATGGCTACGATGTAGTGCCTAAGGAAGAGTCAATAACCTATAACCACGATAAATGTGTGCAAATGGGAGCAAAGATGAAAGGTGAAAAACCACAACAATAAGGGTTACCTCAGAAGAAGGAACACACTAATAAGGAACCATCTTACCAAGGACGATCAGGGAGCAACTTAGACGGTCAACCACCTAATACTAAGAGCGCAAGGGAAGAGCAGACAGATGCCAAGTATGGTGAGACCAGGAGAATGCATAGTAACCGCCACATGGCGTACCAAGAAACCATCTTGCATGGCGCACTTGCTATAACAAGTGCTGCCACAACGAAACTATACGGGAAGTCGTAACGGCCAGGAGCAGCATGCTACAGTTAGAAAAAAAATATGAATACCGGATTGAGAACCTAAAGGATCAGGAAGACGAGACCTCGAAGGAGCCTAACAGCTTGACCATTGTAATCTTGAAGGGACATACCAGTTAGCAGGGAGACAAACTTGGCCAGCCTTACTCAAAACCATAATTACCAGCGATAATTTCTAACCTTAGATGCGTACACCTGGAACCCAAAGGGACCTACACTGACGACATCAACTTCAGACACTACAGGTAAGAAGTACCAAATCCACATTACAAACACCTTGAAGACAACCCACCAACATCAAGGACGAGGAACCGGAGGAAATCAAAGAAATCCTACCTAAAAGAATATTCCGAAATCAAAAGTTGAAACTTACCAGCCAGAGGATGATCAACAAATTGGAAAGAGGAATAGAAGACCAGAGCCTAATACATACACATACGTAAACATGTAACTATTTCCTAAACCTTGGTAGAAGAATAGATGATATGGCCATAGGGGACGAGCCAAACCAAGAAGATAACAACCTATAAGAAGATATTATCAGTTTTATTAAGACGAATGACATCAAAATTTTCAACAAAATCGGGTCCAACTCCCAAGACAACCAGCGAAATCATTCTTCATTAAAGATGATATTAAACCTCAATAAGGAGAGTAAAGGAGAAAGAAATTAAAAGACGACCTACCCAAGGTCAAGAGACACTACAATCTTAAAAAGGGGAGTCCGAATCATTATACCTCAAGTCAATAAGGCTAAACCAACATGCACCTGTAAACATTAGCCAAGATAGCTGCCTAACTTAGCACACCAAGTACATTTTTCAAGGGTGCCAGCATCAACAAGTTGAATGAAGCATTGTGGAGAAGCACGTGATAACCAAAACAAATATCCAGTTTAAACACCATATGGTCGACACCTAAAGTGATGTTATCCTTAGTTGCTGAGAAGAACCAAGACTAAAAGAACAAAGATGCCGTCGCAACGACCACCTAGTGAAAGTCATTAGAGAACCAGGAACCTTCGACCTTAAAATGGAAAAATGATAGACAATAAACAAATATCGAAATACTTGAAGGAAGCAAATGCATCAACCTTGTCGTAGAGTCTGGTACAACAGCAGAAGATATAACCAAATCGTTTCGGAAGCGTGCAGAGAACTAGAAAGTTATGGAATAGCCCACAATGAGCAGAGCTCGACGCACAAGGAAGGATAAAAAGGGGCATATCTAAGTCATGAACCGACTACAACGGTAGGTATGAGCGATTGCAGAACCTATAACTTATTAAGATTAAATTGCCAATAAAGCCACCGCTGAAGGAAGAAAAACATCATATTTCAGTGAAGCGGAGAACAAACCAACTGAGCTTACACCGATTGAAGGGAAGAAAAAAATCACTTGACTATTGAGAATAGGAACTGTAAAGCCCAAAATTCCTTAGGAGTGTTCTAAAGACACATGCAACAAAAAGGAGAACTGTACTCTCGAACCTAGAACTGGTTACCAGGGAGGAAGAAAGCAATGACTATGGGGAACATACATACAGGTGGAGCGACCGATGCTCAGAAGAACTCGTGAACTAGACAAATTACTTATTTTCAAGTCAGCCAAACAAGTGTAAACACACCCATAAATGATGAAAGCACGTGAGGAAAACTAACCTACACATGAATTTGGACTAAAGCAATCTGCTTTGTGTTAGAAGATAGCGACCGGATAGTACGACGCAACAATAGCCAGATATTTTAACCCGAGGAACTCCCAGAGTGTTCACCAATTATAGACTGAACCAAGGAGGATGTTGACTTAAATCGCTGAAGAATTGAAACATCAATGTACAATACACGAATGATAAACTAACAATAGCAGATGGCATGGCAACAATACCTATCTAAGAAAAGTACATGGTGCGCAAGAAAGCGACCATCATAAATGACCGTCAGACATTGACATGGAAGACCAATTTATGAGTTGAACACGACGTAAATGAAAAACCAGTTGAAGTCAGACTGCAAATTAATGACAATAGTTTAGACCGTATGAAGAGAGATGTCACAGGCAGCACAATGCTTATTCCTAGTACAATTACATAAGAGACTGGAAGCGCATTCCTAGTAAATCAAACATGGAAAAATGAGATAATAGGCTCTATGGAGAAAGACCTCAATTGACAGTGAAATGAGTCCGTATGAAATGCAGGAAGAAGGTAGAACATATCTAAGAACCGAGTAGATGGATTTCCCTTGAATGAGTTCAAGAAGAACAACATGTGTGTTATCATAGAACGATGAAAGAGGAGATCGACAACAGAATACTTCACAAGTTACCAACAACTAATCGTGTGACAGACACTACGAGTATACAAAAATGAGATGTGGGACGACCGCACTCCAAAGGAGCTTGCGGGCCTGACAGACTTAAGTATAAGCTAGTCAGGTAAGTAGTAATGTACCAGTAGGGTACCCCATATATGTAAACGAGTAGTGTAAGGAACACGAGAAGTAGTCGACTCCGTGCCACGGTCAGCGATGCAAATTCAGACCAGTGTAGATAATTACCTCGAACAATTGAAGAGAAAGATCTCAGCTAAGCTAACGAGTCCAAAGGAGACGGAGAATTCATTCCGAGATGAAATAATTAAGAGTTATGAGTGCGAGGAGCACTGAGTATTGAGTATAGACACCGGATGTGTCTCAAGATCTTTTGAGAAAACTGTGAAGAACAATAAGCACTAAACAGTAACCCTAGATTATACATAAACCTCAGACCGAAGGTCAGTCAGAAGGAACAATTCAAACAAGCAAGAGTACGCTAAAAGCATAAACATAAAATCTCCAAAGCAATGGATAAACTACCTATAACTCATCAAGTCCGCATGTAACAAGACATATTAAGCGTTTATTGGAAGACCTTTAATCCTAGCATTATAGGGATACGATGGATGAACAATACCTTAAGAAGAAGGGGAAAAAAAAGATAACCAAGTAAAACTCTAAGTTATCAGGGTTATGCAGCAGAAGCTTACGGGCCCATATCTCATAGGTTCAGCATAACCTAGGAAGGTGTGAGAATAAATGAGGCATGTTACCAAGTGACTTGGAGCCTAAGGGCTAGAACCGAACCCTATTGTGAAATTGGTACGAACCGATAAAAACCCTCTATACACAGACCTTTTGGTCAGATCATAATGTGGGATAAGCCGCATGGAAGCTAAAATACTTCATGAAGGCTAGACATCTTGAACCAATGTTCAATGATGATATATTGTTGATTACGTGGGCATAATCCTTTTTAAGGGGGGTAGAGCGCAAAATCGCTTAGAGTACATTTTACGTATTAGTCACGTAAATTACTGTGTGTATAGCACGAAAGGATTCGTTGTAATGTTTGAAATGTATAATACATAAATATATATATATATTCCTACCTCGAGTTGTAGTTACTTAGCACAAAGATGCGAGTATCTTGTTAGCTCCACTGTGAGAATGCATGTATGAGGAGTAGAAACTCCTGTAGAATTGAATTTTTTGTGGGACATGGTATATGAAACCATATGTGGTGATATTGAGATATGCGAATTGGTATGAAACCAATATGGAACATAATGGGAATTAACTTCCCTAGGGAACAAATGGTTGCTAGGGAATGGATTGATGTGAATAGTTTTGAAGATGAGTGATATACTTGAGATGTATTAATTCTGTGTTTATGACTAGAATTAATAAAAGATAGAAAATTGGAACTTGTTAATTAATTGATTGTTTGAAACTGGCGTGGGAGGTTGAACTTGATTCCGCGCAAATCAAGGGAGACTGGACACAAATTGGGGTGGAAGGATAGTTCAACACTGATACTGATCACATCAGGGTCGGATGATTCCTAAAACTCCCTACAAGTGGACACATATATAAGTAGGTTATGAGCTTAGATGATTAGATAGTGTGTTTAATTACCTAAGGGGCCGTGGACCTTTGAGTCCTTCGTCAGTAGACCGGTGTGCCTGAGGGTTTGTTGTATTTGTTTCCCAAGGGGCCGTGGACCTTAGAGTCCTTCGTCATAAGACCGGTGTGCCTGCGGGTATTTGTGAATGTTGTGGACTCAGAAAGTCATTTGCTATGGTTTCATCATTGCATCATGGATACTCCATACAATAAAATGGATCATATGATATGAAACATATAAAGAGTAAAGAAGATATGATACGGGAACAAATATCCCCAGTGTATACTTACATACCAAGAATTTGAAATTCATGTTAATATTGCGGATGAATCACTTACATCCATAATGAAATCGTATGTGCACTCGTGTTGCACTTTGTTGATTGTATGATTGGTCGTGCACGTACATTGCACTATGGAATGTTGATTATGTGCACACTTTTGTTGCACTTTGGTTGAATTTGAGTAACATGTGCGCCTTGTTGCACTATGCCTGGACTATGTATACTCTTACTACACTATGTCGTGATTGCATGTGCACGTCTATTGCGTTTTGCCTGATTGTAGTTTATATTGTGCTGCATATACATAAGGTTTAAGTTATTTGGACATGGGACTTGATCCCTAGGATTGACACTAGTCGTTGAACTAGATCTTTTAGGACCAATTGATTTGGGAACTAAACTTCGGGACGAAGTTCTTTTTAGGGGGTAGATTGAAATACCCCAAACCTTGATTACCTTAATTAAGAGTAAATTAAAGTAAATGAGAACGTAAACAAGGATGAACTATTTAATTATAAGACTTATGGATTTAATCATGGAGAACTATAATATACACTAAAGCATTTATAAGTATACATTGTGTAGTCCATAAAAGTTAGAAAGGAATCAACACATGGGACAAGTCCAAGTATAACATATAAATACATGTTATAAGTTACTAAATGCACTAGTAAAATGAATAATACTTAAACACACAAGTGTACATGTAATATACTAGATTAAGGCACAAAACAACACAAAAAAAAATGTGCTGTTCGGTTTCACCCATTTGCCACCGTAAAGCATTGTACAAGAAACTATAAAAGAAGCCTTGTGAGAGGAGTAAATCATGGAGGGAAATAAGGGAGTTGTACTTGTTGTAGACTAAATAAATACATCCCATGATTTACATGGTGTAATAATGTAAAAGAAACAAAGGGGGGGCTGATTTATATGTCATCCGAAAATAATAGAGGAGAAGGAGTGTGACATGGGGGGAGTAAGTAATGGAAGTTGTACTTGCCTAGCACACCTATATTATATACTAGAGAACAAGTCAAGGAAGTAACAAAAATCAACCATTAAAGTTAATTCAATATGTTATGCCTTAATACATGTACAAATGAAATACCCTTAAACATCATATAATTAATCGAAGGGTTTATTAACAAACTATAGTGGCTAATGAGCCCTAAGTCATTAAGGAATGACATAACCCCTACATATATTTATATACATATATATAGTCCAAAGGTTATTAAACCTTACACAAAATATTGGACTAGGTGGGAATAATTATAAGGAGGAATTGGGGTATACCAAATATTAATTGTCCTAATTAATAATAAATCAATTTGATGAAACTGTTTAATTAAAGGGTTAAATGTCCTTAAAGAAGTAAAAAAAAACATTATGATACTGATTATCTTAAAGAGGTTAAAAAGAGTTTATTTAACCATAATTGTGTACTTATATAAACGTATGTGTAACCTAGAAACGGAAAGACCATCCCCAATCTCGTTCGGTAATAAACAACAAATGAAGGTTTAAAAAGGTTTACTAAACATTAGACATAAGGAAAATATTATGGATAAGAAGAGAGAAATTAAATACTAGAAATCATGATGTTATATAACATACATAATGAATAATGTTCAAGGAGGTACATAGAAAATAACAAGGGCATTATTAAATGGTTATAACATGTAATATATAAATTACACAAAATTATAACAATATTAATATGTTAGTGGAGATGAATTATTTAAAGATATGAAAGCACTTAAACAATTCAAATAGAATAGAAATGGATTGAGACATATTAATTTATTAAATTGTAAACTAACACTCACATTACCTCCTTAACTATTTAAGATGAAAAAAAAATTTACATGGTGGAAAATATGCCACGTCGTGCTAACCTTCGTCATTTTCATTCTATACAACCCCACCGCCACCACTTCCCACCTTCTTATTTTCTTTCTTCTCAAACCCTCACTGGTAAAACAACGTACATGTTACAGCCCTCTTCTTCACTCTCTGCTCACGGTAAATTTTACAACCCTAAACAACAGCACCAGATTGCACCAGCCTCACCGTCTGCCTGTAAATGACTGTCAAACTGCATCTTCAGCCTCACTCCAGTCTCTTCAATCTTCCGTGTGTCTGCTGGCAAAAATACATGCTCCAAAAAAATATCTTCTTGTCGGTGCACTCTGTAGTGGTAAATCACTGCTGCATCTCGTTCATTAGATTCAAGCAGAACCGAATTCATCATGGGTGCTGGCGAACTACTCCTCGCACACCAAATTGAAGGCGCCCTCTTTTCATTCTCTTCTGGTGTCGTGAGCCAGTACAACACTAAACCACCAGACATCTACATATCAAACACCAGGTTGAAGGTGGGGTGCCTTACACATCTCCTTACCTTCTACTTGTATAATGCACTTCAGCGGTAATTACTTGAAACTACTGCTCGCACGCCCGACTGGAGACCTTACCGCATCAGCCTTCATCCTCTTCTTGTGGTTGCGCTCTGCTAGGATAAATTTCTGCAATTGTTAAACATCCATCAAATATAAACTGTTTCGAACGGTAATACTCATTTTATTTCCACCTCCTCCTTCTGAACTCCTTCTCAAATTTTAGTATCCTGGATTCAAAATCAGTGATGATAAAACCCACCTAACTTCTACTGATTTTCTTTTGTGAAGTTGGGAAGACCAAACTCTGAAAGGAAAACAAGGCGGTGCTCTGCCTTTGTCCAAAACCGAAATCTAGAGGTATACTTCTATACCTGTCACACAATTTTATTGTCTAACATAAACCATACCTATAGCCTAACTCCTCTACCTTCCCTTCTTCATGCTTCCTTGCGGAACACAACCAGGAAATAAAACAAAAAATTGGTTATCCATTCCCACACACAAAAAAAAAATGAAGAAATTAATTTGGGGTGGTAAGGGTTCTGATTATGTTTAGTATGTGGGTTTCTGTATGAATGTAGATTGATGACAGAGCCGGCTCTGTGGGTGTTCAACTGGAGACATGGCACAGGGCCCCCACTTATCAGGGGCCCCATTTTTTTAAGGGTCTTGTTATATTTGTAGATATAGTTAATTACTCCTTCGTACTGCATTGATCGTCATGTTTACTTTATGATATGTTTTTTCACTTCAATATTAAGCATATAAGATAAAATAATTTTATAAAAGTAAATTTTGTAATATATAGTTTATCATGTAAGGAATCATATGCAAAACTTAAATTTTTAAAATTATTTTATCTTATATGTTAAATATTGAAGTCAAACGACATGCTCAAATAGTAAACTGTACGGTTAATTTAGAACCGAGGGAATAATTAATAACTTATACAAAAAATTATAAGTAAGAAATTATAAATGAAAAATATGATATTTTATTAGTGAATTTTATTATTGTATATATATGATATAAATAATAAAATATTAAATAACTTGATATAAATATTATTATATGTACATAAAATTACATATTAAAATTTTATACTATAATTTTATAAAATGAAATATTACCGCTAAAATATCATATTAATAAATAATTTTATTTAAAAAAATTTGTATCACATAATTAAATATTTATTATTTATTTTAAAAAATTAACTTTTTATTAGATAATTTAGTAATTAATAAATAACAAGTATTATTTAATTTAATTTATATTTTTCAATAATTTTGTGTACATAATTTAATATTTTTATATATATTATGATTATTTATTTGAACTCGCACAGGGCCCCCTAATTAATTGAGACGGCCCTGATTGATGAAGGTTAAGGGATATAAAGGTGGAAGTTTTAGTATTAAGGTCTCTGTTCCTATGCTTGTGGGTTGATGAATAGGCGGCTGTAATTTACAAATGGGTTGATGGTTTTGTGTGGTTATTGCGATGGATAATTATGAGTAATGAAAGTTGGTGGTATGATTGAAGTAGAGATTTAACGTTAATTAGTTTCTCTGGAAAGCTGGGTGGAAATAGGTGCTAATAAGAAAAGAGATAGCAAAAAAAAAAACCCATTGAAACGCTAATTTCAACACCAGGATTTTCGGTTATGATTTGTATCAAATTGGTGCTTGCCATGTGGTATTAGTAATTATAAGTTGGGTAAATATGTTGATTTAGTGAAACTTGGCAATTATGAAACATTGAAAAAATTGGTATTTTGTTTTGATAGTCCGATATTAGTGCACATCAGATTTGGTTTGTTTAATGGGTAAGTGTAATTTTAAGTTGGGTAAATATGTTGATTTAGTGGATTTTTGGCAATTAAGAAACACCGAAAAAAAATGGTGTTGATTTTGTAAGAGTGGAGATTAAATGATTGAGTGGTAAATTGGTTAGTTGTAAATCCCCTCCGTTGTAAATGGGATTACTAACTTCTTAGTAAAATGTTTACGTGAACGATGAAAATGATTAGAAAATCGGTTGTAGAAAATGGTATTAATTATAAGGGTAGAAATAATTAAACTGTAGACTTTGAATGGTAATTGGGTAAAAATTTAATAAACAAACATCAGCATTTACGAGACTATATGTATATATGTATGTATTAGGACGAAGGGGAATTTTAAAGTTCGTACGGAACTTAGAAACTTATGAGGATATGAATGTATATATTAGTGTGACATTAAATTGGTGGGAACATACTTATATAAAGTATATAAATAATTGGGTTAAAGTTTAAGTTACAAAATATTTGAGGAATGATATAATGTTAAATACAATTTGAGGAGTGGAATTATCAGTGAAAATCATAATTATTAAGAGTGAAGTTTGTGTATGTTGGGAAAATACCAAGAGGTTTAATGTAACATTGGTATTACATTGGAATTGCTGAGAACATACATGTATGCATATATATACAAGTATACAAGGTTAATACGTTAAACTAGAAGAATTATACAAAGAGAAATATGTTACATGCAGTAAGGAGTTAACTCACGAGGATTAACATGGGAGTCGTTAAGCATGAGGCTACATAGTATAACACTAAGAGAGACAACTTTATTATACTACATTAAATATAAAGAACCTTAAGGCGTTGGGAGTTGAATTGAGAAACTACATAATATAGTTGGTAAATTAAGTTAAGAGAATTAACTTAATTAACTCCGTATGGAGTACCGCATGGATAACCCGATTAATGATTTGTGATTAATCAATGGGGTTAACTACGAAGGTTGGTAAATATACGGGAGTACGGAATAGTGCATGAAATTATAAGGAATTAATGCATAGTGTATTATATTCCAGACTTGGGGATTTAGAGAACGGACGCGGGACTTCACGTTAGCGTTTCTCCGGTGTACGGTATGGTTTCTTGTAGCCTTCTTGCTACCGAGTTATACTCGGCTTGTGTGCTAGTTGTTTGTGTGAAAAACGACCCCCAAGATTAAAGCATGTAAACTGGACTACTATTGTTGCTCGTAATTGCGTGGTGATTTATCCGTCTTGATGTTTGTCGTGCTGCTAACTACTCAGTAGAGTAGCCTAATATACGAGGAATGGAAATTGGAATGAATGGAGAGCTCAAGGAGATTGAGAGGATGGATGTATATGAGTGTGATATAAATTTATAACTACCTTATTAATTGTTAACGACATCCAAGTGATGTCGCGAAGTAACAAAGGAAGGGATTATGAGAATTTGACTAACACTAACTATTGGGGGGACGAGAGGATCCGGGTAGACCGGGCACGCGTGTTTATTGGATTGAGAGGGTGGTATCTATAATAGGACCAACCGCGTTGGAGTGCATCTATGGACTGCGTTGCCCCGGAGCCAAGCGATTGGCTCCCCGTCTTTGGCATATAATCATTGACAGGGGTGAGTTATATGTATATATATTTATGTGTACATGCCACTATCGGCACAGATTATTGGTTTGTGATGCGTAGTATTCACTTGGTACGGGCCACCTGCCCTAAGTTAAAACTGTAAGTAATCTCAAAAATTCAGACTGTCTTGAGAACTTTAAATGTATATGCACAATTCCGTTGTGTGGATTGTAAAGGAAAATATTTGAACATAAACAATACCAATGAGAGCATTGCACTAATCGAACAGAGAAAGGCATGGGAGGACTGAAGGGTCAAAACATAAATTGAGGTTAAGAGATGAAAGAAGGCTAACCCTGTAGTGGCGATTTGATCCCGTTGAGTATGATCACTTGTTGATTATTTGTTGACTATGTGATTGGTATGCTGAGTGTTTACAGTATTTGAAATACCCCAAACCTAAGTATGCTAAGTAAACATCAAATCATGATGTATTAAGGCTAAAATATGCCTTAGAAAGATTGGTAGACAATTTAAACCAAGGAAAACATAAGAAAGTGCCTTAAAGGCAATCAGGGCAAAAACGTGCTCTAAGCTTGGAGAGACTTGGGTGAGTACCCAAATATCATGATAAGACCTTAGTAATATCCTAATGGTCATTTTAAATCAATTAGCAAAGAAAACCAAGCTTGAAAACAAGTTAAAACACAAAATGTGCTTTAAGAATTCTTAAAGCACATTTTTGAGAAATTGTCTTAGAATTGAGTTTTGAGTGGCTAAATGTCCATCATTACTCTTTAATCAACATGTGTACTAATTAGTATCACATTAGGAGGTCTAAATCAATGGGAAATCAAAAATTTCCCGATTATGTGCCTTGCTTAGTGAATAGTAACTATTTAGTGACTAGTTTAAGTTTTAATCAATATAAGTCAATTAATTGGTCAACCAAAGACCATGTTAGCCTTATATTAAGAGGGTGGCCGGTTTTTATGTGGGGAGTCACCACATGAGTCATCAAATGAGAAAGGAAAAGAAGAGATAAGTAAAGAAGTTACTATTTGCTTTATAAAAGCAAAATATCTTATATTAGCTCACTTTTCTCCTCTTTCCTTCATTTCTTCTTCTTCACCCACGGTTTCTTCTTCTTCTCTCTGTTCCAAAACCGAGAGTGCTGCCCTCCATGGTTCACCATCTTCAATCACTTGCCAAATACAACTCCAAGCTCCAAATCCAAAACAAATTGCATATTTGTCTTAGTTAGGTCAAGACCTATCTTCCTATCTTTTCAAATCTTTCAAAGCTCCATTTTGGTGCCATGAGAAAACTCCATTGATGGGGAAAATCAAGTTTGAAGAGCTCATTAGCTTCTCCATTCTCTTAAGGTAAAGAAAATGTAAGAAAAACCATGTTTCCATCAATTCTTGTACATGGCCGAAAATTCCTTCTCATGGGGCTATGTTTTTATGCCTTGTTCTAGCTTGATTTATTCACCAAGGACTAGTGGAGGTCCTATTTCATTCAATGCCAAAGTCTACTTTGAGACTTCAAAGGTAATCACCCACTTTTATGCCTTAGAACACATTTCTAACCTAGGTTTTTATTCCTTGAGGTTAGTACATTGTTTAGTACTCATATGAGTCCTTGAATATTGATTAGAACATTGGCAAGGGGAATTTAAGTGGTGGCCGAGATCTATGCAAGAAGAAGGCCTAAGGAGGAAGTTAAGATAAGCTTGAGAAAACAAGGTAAAATGCTTACCTAATGGTGATTTAAGATTAAGGAATGAGTTTTAGATAAATACCAATGTGGCTTAGAGCTTACATTGTGTATTGGGTTATATAACCTAAGAAAAAGAACCTAAACAAGCTTATGAACTTGTGATTAAGGAGCTAATGAGAATGGGTTAGTAATATAAGTTTAAGGTGGATTTCAAGAGCATTATAACTACTATGAGATTGATGAGTGTATTTGCAGGTTGAAAGCTTATATATGTGGGAAATTCAGTGTTTAAGTTTAAGTCATTTAAGGGCCTAAGAGCCATGTCATTTAAGAGCCTTAGTGCTATGCAATCTAAGATTATTGCAATATATTGAGTTTGTTGTGAATGAGTTGATTTGGGTGAGAAAACAAGATGAGAAAGGACTTGATGTGTGTGAGTTAGTTGAATGAGGAAAACAATGCATTTGGGCATGATAAATACTAGGAATGTTCTATAGGTTGTCTTGATGAAAAAGGGTGAAGTTAAGGTATTATAATGACTTAGGTATCACCATGGAAGATTTAAGAATCAAGAGAATGTATTTGAGTATTTAGGACTTAGGCAAATGTTGGTGCACAACTAGGAAGGAAACAATGTGATGATGATGGAAGTTTAAACTTGTTAAGGAACTTTAAGTAAATGCAAAAAGGATTTTAGATAGTGAGAGATGCTTGGGAGATGATGTTATAGTGGTGAAGAAAACATCTGGCATAGTGGTTACATTAGGTATGAACCATCACCTAGAAACCTAGAGGAAAGCATTACAAGTGTTAGCATTATTACAAGGAAAATGCATAAGGACTAAGGTGTACCTTGGTGAATGATTTAATGTGTTTTGAGGAGGGCTTAAGGAGTATTTGAGGTGCCCAAATGAAGTTATAACATATTAGGATATATGAGGAGAAGCTTGGAATTGAAAGAGGCAATTTAAGAAGAAGGTCTGTAGAGGGACCGACCCAGGGTCCGACCCAGTGTTGGGTCGGTCGGGCCAAGTTAAGCCAGCCGGAATGCCTCTGGACTGGACCGACCCAGAGGGTTTGGGTCGGTCGGCTTAGCTTTGGGTCGGTCGGGCAAAGATTTAATGTAGGAAAATGGGTTCTGCAATGGACCGACCCAGAAGGTTTGGGTCGGTCGGTCTAGCTCTGGGTCGGTCGGATGGGTCTCAAGAGACGGAAGAGTTTCTGTAATGGACCGACCCAGGGGTTGGGTCGGTCGGTGGGTCGGTCGACCCTTAACACTTAAAAAAAAAAGAAATTTTGAATTCTAAGAATGGCTATGGGTAATAAGGTATGCTTTTGGTAGGGTAGTAATGATTGAGACCCTAAGAACTTAAGAGATTAAGCTAAGTTAAGTATAAACTTGAAAGTTTAAGATTAAGTTTGTAAGATTAAGTGTAAGACCTAAGAGGTGTTAGGTGGGGATCATTAAGGAATTAAGTAAGTTAAACAAGCCAAGTAAGTCATACTAAGATAAGTGATTAACAACCTAAAATTGAATGAATGTTTTAGGTTTGTGAATTGGGACCCCGAAGAAGGTTAAACAAACAACGATCGACGGTGAACGGTACAGTTGTTTCTTCTTGTGACCTGCTTGCTAACGAGGTGTCCCTCGGCTTGTGTGCTATTTGTTTTGTGTGCTCACTAAACAAGATAAAGCATGCAACCGGAACATATTATATATATGTATTATATTGTTGTGTGATGTTTGAAAACTAA
The DNA here is from genome assembly GCA_023374045.1 of Limonium bicolor. Taxonomy (NCBI): domain Eukaryota; kingdom Viridiplantae; phylum Streptophyta; class Magnoliopsida; order Caryophyllales; family Plumbaginaceae; genus Limonium; species Limonium bicolor. The sequence continues at coordinate 179,809,179 of CM041782.1, read as the reverse complement.
CACAACATACCGTGAGAACTTACTAACCAATGTTTAGTAAGGAATTGAGTGAGACTAAGGAACGCCCCCTAATGTGGGACGATATGAACCGAAAGAGGTTAACCAACAAACATGGTCTTGAGATAACTACTAACTGGTACTTGAGTGAGGAAACCCGGGACCGATCTCCGGTCATGCATGCTAAGGAAAAGGGGGTCGTTATCTATAGTAGATTCGACCTCCGATTAAGGACTTGTCTTCAGACTTGTTGCCTAGGGCCGGTTGCCGGCTCAGCTACGCTGGACTCCCGTCCAGAGTAGGTGGCATTAAGATGGTGCGGTGGGATCACCTAAATCCCAGGTTCGAACTAGATACGGCCAATCCTTCCAGGAAAGGTTTGTATATAGAGATTAGATTGAGATTAAGATTAAGATTAAGGTAAGATTAAGTTAAGTTACAATCATTCCTTTTTAAAGGATGATTTGTATTATTAAGATTAAGATTAAGGTGAGGTTAAGAAAGTTGCACCATTCTTTTTAAAGGCTGGTTTGTAATATTAAGATTAAGTTAAGTTACAATCATTCCTTTTTAAAGGATGATTTGTATTATTAAGTTAAGATTAAGGTGAGGTTAAGATAAGTTGCAACCATTCCTTTTTAAAGGCTGGTTTGTATATTAAGATTAAGATAAGCTACATCCACTCCTGATTAAAGGATGGTTGTTTCTAAGATTAAGATAAGAATCAGATTGAGGTAAGATAAGGATGGACTAAGATTAAGAGAGAACATTACTTAAAGAGTTAAATAACTAACTCTCTAATTAAGGGAACGCATTTAAGTCGTTCATTGTGTGTGAACTTGATTGTTCATATCTGAGTTGTTGTTTACTGCACTTTCTATTATGTTGTGCATCTAATCAACCTCCATGCTATCGACAATTAGTCGTCGTAGCCACGTTAGCTTGGGGGCCATGAGAGGATCGTACCAGCATTCGTGCTGACCCCCTCGGGGGCTTCTTTTTACTACACAGGTGAATATCAGGAAGCGGCCGACGCGAGAGTAAGAAGAGGATACAGTGTTAAGGGTTTAGTGGGCCTACGAGTTGTGCCTGTACACTCGTATGGCAAGTTGAGTTAGTAAGATGTATAGGTTGTGAGAGGATTGCAAGAAGGTTATGTAAATGGTTAAGGTTGTTAGACTAATGTTCGGTATATTCTGTAGTCAGACCGTGGCAAGGTCCTGGATTGTAAAGAATTCCGCTGTGACATGTGTATATATATACTGTTAAGTTGCGAGACCACATTTGGATTGAGTTGGGGTGTTACAAAAAGTGGTATCAGAGCGTAGTTACGCTCTGAAGACAAGAAATACCGAACTTAGGAGAATGATGAGGTTGAGATTGAGTTATGGGTTAAGGGTTGAGAGATAGAGTGAGAGGTGCGTTAGCCAGGACTTCCCGGTGCTTACCGGATATCCATAGTACCTAGGCCCGCCCTCCACATCCCTAACCCTAAATGTGTTGGACAAACGCCAGAGAGAAGAAAGCCTTCTCTTACTCGGGGAAACCCGATCTGGCAGTTAGCTAACAATAAGCAGTACGAGGAACATCTTGTTGCACAACAGTTATGGAGAACTTGGAGATTTTCAATGGAGCGCAACAGAGAAACAAGCGCTACCTATGGAATACTATCAGTAAGGGGACGGAAATTACCGGCAACATGGGTCGACATGCTACGCAGTCGAAATAACCCGCGATACCAATGGTAAGGAAAGCACTACGCGTGCAATGGATAAGGAAATTATAAGAGACACAAGTACCGGACAGCGGTCCGAATGAGCGTAACAGTGGGATAATACAGAGCATGAGGATTAAGATCACTGGAAGGTCCAGTTAAGAACCGGGAACTCCAAACCCCATACAATGAAAAAGGTTGCAAACCTGCCCGACATAACGCGGACAACGGTGGAAACACATATAATGGTTTACCGAAATAGGACTACGATATAGTGCCTAAACAAGAACCATTACTTAATAACCACAACAAAATGTGTGGAGACAGGAGCGAGGATTAAGATATAAGAAAATATTAAGGGGTTCCCTCAGAAAGAGGAACGCCCTGGTAGATGACAGTACTGTCAAACAACAAGGAAATGCCGGATGGACGGTTATCCAAATAAGAGATTATCGAAGGAGTCCCGAGGACTACCAATTACATGGAAATTAGAAGGAAGTGTCACTACCGACGTACCTTGTACCAATAACCCATCCTGCATGGCGCACTTGCCATAGCAAGTGCTACCACGGTTAAGCCACACGAAAATCCATCAAGGCGGAATAAGAGAACGCTACAGTTGTAGTACATATTAATACCGGATTGTAAAACCATAGGAATGGAAAAATAAGACCTGGAAGGGCCTGACGGCCTGACCATGATGAGATGAACCGACACATCAGCCAGCAGGGAGCTGAGCTTAGATGAGATACTAAACCATATGAATACTAGCAACGGTATAACCCACTACAACAACAACCGACAGTACGGTAAGAACACAATCTCAAACTTCAAGGGGGAAAACCTAAGAGATTGCTCGGTACCGCGAGCAAAAACACTATATAAGCAATGATATACAAGGGATGTATTAAAAGATACTATTGAGACTGTTGAAGCATCGACTTACAACGAAAACGGGATAAGACTCTCAGAGTGACCATTAAGGGCACCAATAACAACATTCTTCGATGAAGATGTTGGAAAACCCGGAAATCAAGGATAAAAGAAATAAACGTAAGCTATAACCTACTAAGGATTAAAGTCGTACAACCCTGGAAAAGGAAAGCTCAGAGGACTACCCCACAGAGCGGGCATAGTCGAGCGAACAAACTGAGAATGACAGCTAGTACTGTTCGTCTAACTCATTAATACCCAAGTATGATTGATCATCAACGGGTGGCGTAGTCAACGGAAGTTGAACAAAGCGTTGAGACAGAAGTATAAGATGCCAGGATGATGTCCAACTTGGACACCTTAAGGCGAACGCCTAATACGAACCTAACCTTGACTATTAAAAGACATAAGTCTAGTAAAATGACAGCATTGTCAAAGACACTAAGTAACCTCAGATCACCTGAACAACTTCCCTAGCAGGAAGTAGGGTGCAGCAACTTATCATGAAACCCGATACTATATTTAGTATGTAACCTAATGGTGAATAGTGCTCAAAGAACCAGAATCTTATAGGGATAACCTGCAGATGAGTAAGAGTACAAATAATGGACTGAGACATTAAGCATTAAGAGCCTACGAGCCAAGGATGTTAACCACATCAGAGCCCGAGGCGCAATAAGTTATAAGAGAGCTTGTTTAGGCCAAGAAAGGGTACCAATGAGAACATTGAGATAATGCTAAGGACGGGAGCGGAGAACGAACCATGCCTTTTAGGGTGGGGATACCTCTCCTTGTTGTGAGGCCATGAGTGGGAATGAACCCCTCAAAAGGACTTTCACTTATTAGAGATGCAATACACTTTATTTAGAAAATGGAAACTATGAACCTTGAGATTTCCTTGAAACATATCAGATACACTTGAGTAATAAGGTAGGTTGCAGAGATAGACCTCATATCCAACACCCAGGATGTAAGAATTAGTAATGGTCAGAGATAAACATTGTGACTGCACATTGTGGCACGTCAATTGATCGATGCTCAGGAGAGCCTGTGATTCAGTGATAATTCCTTCAGTAACCAATTAAATCACATGGTAGATAACATCATTAAGGATGAGAGAAAGCGAAAGAGATTTGCCTACTTACGAATCTGAGATTGGAGCAGATTATCTTCATATCAAGAGTCAACTATTTTACAACACGGTACGACAACCGCCTATGCCGGAATGAAAGAACTCCCAGTGTGTTTACACCAAGAAGGGATTGAGTATAAGGTAAGACATTAGAATAAGTGAATAAAGGGTTGCACCATTAATGGGCAACATGGTAAAGGCCGACTACCATGGTAGTAGTGGTCGAGAGTGCAATAGTTAGATAAGTGGATTAAGTCATGGTGCGCGGTAAGGCGACCATTATGTATGAGCCGTCAATATATTAACTGAGGCAATTTGATTTATGAGTTAAGACCAACATAGTAAGAAAATAAGATGGTACGACTGAGCGGTTGATTAGCCATAGTCCGGACCTGGTTAGGTAGATTTCGCAGGAAGCACACTACCCTTCCTTAAGGAACTGGAAGTGCTTTCCTATAGAAGTGAATATGAGAAAAGATAAGAGGCTCTATGGAAAGAACCTAAGCTACTAAAATAGAATCAATACGGAATACAGAAAGGCTGGAGCATACCATACCCAAGAACGCAGTAAATGGATTTTTCCCTTGATTAACTTCAAGAAACAATAAATGTATTATGGAAACATGAAAGAGAGATCGACAACATAAATACTTCATAATTAGCAATAGCTAAAGTGTGATGGACACTATGTTTACTAAAACGACGTGGGACGACTGCACCCCACAGGGGCTGCAGGCCTGACACGCTCATTTATGAGTTAGTTGGGTAAGTAGTAATGTACCAGTTAAGGTACCCCATGCATGTGAACCTGGTGTAAGGAACGCGGGAAGTAGTCGACTCCTACCACCCGACAACGACGCAAGATCAGACAAAGCAGCTACTACCACAAACAGTTGAAGAGAAGAATTCATTGAACCAGTAACGCAAGGGAATCAGAGAACAGTAATTAAGGACTATGAAGTGCGAGAAGCACGGATGTTAAGTATACTTAGGACATGTCTTAAGATGAGTAAGATTTAGACGTAAAGTGCAATAAGCATCTAACAAGTTTGATATAAGAATCATCCCGAGACCAAAGATCAGTCGAGGGAAACAATTTAGACATTCGAGAAAATACTAAAGTATGAGCATAAAATCCTCCAAGGAGAATAGATAGACGAGTTACAACTCATCAAGGCCGTGTATATATAAAAATAACCGTGTCCATTGAGAGACTAATATCCTAAACAGTAAGGATGCAGAAGGATATACAATGCTATCAAAGCTAAGTGAGGCAGTAAGCCTCAAGAAAATCAAGTGGCGCAGCGAAAGCTAGCAGATCACTACCTTTGAGATTAGACCAAACTAAGTTAAGGAAACGGTATAGGTCCACGTTAAGAATCCTCGATACAAAGACTAAGTCATTTCTGATTGAATTATAAGTAAGATAGATGACGTGGAAGCTAGAATGCTTGGTGAGAATAGACATCTTGAACTTATGTTCAAAGATCATATAACGCTGATTACGTGGGCGTAATCCATTTTAAGGGGGGTAGAGCGAAACCGCTTAGCTTATGTTGTGTACTGAGTACAAAACTACGATGTGCATAGCACAAAATAATTGAGAATATGTTTTACATAAACATTTAAGATAAACCATGGTTATTGCACACAAAGATGTGAATACCATACATATTAAAGTACCTATCTTGTTAACTCCGGTGTGAGTACAAGTTAAGAGAATTAAGGAAGGGATATAAGGAGACTTAAGAAATAAGAATATACGAGGTATGAGTCAATATGAGACTATGTGTGAGATAAGAATAAGATAACATTATGAGATATAATTTGATATGAACATGAGGAAGGAAATTGTAATGCTATGAGATATAAGATGGTGAGAATTGGTATGGGACAGTTATAGAACTCAGTAGGAATTTAAGTCTTGAGGTAATTACTAAGAGATGAATTGGGAATGCTTGATGGACTAAGTCCACCCCTTGGAGATGTATTGATTATGATTAGAAGAACTAAAAAGATAGAAAAATTGGATATGAGTGAATTATCTGATGTTTGAAAATGACGTGGGAGGTGGAACTTGATTTTCTAGGGATCAAGGAAAACCGAACACAAATTGGAGTGGAAGGATAGTTCGACACTGATGCTGATCACATCAGGGTTGGATGATTCCTGAAACTCCCTACCAGTGGTCACAATTAAATCACACTAGGGATGGAGACCTTAGGATAAAATGAAATTGGAGTTGCTTGTATTTTAATTAGAGGAATTATTCCTCACATGACCTCGTAAAAAGGATTACCTTTTTACTGGTCTCGCCCATGAAGTCAGGACGCACGAGCCTTTGTCTTCGGACCGGTGACATGGGGAGAAGCAGCGTGTTTGTATTCTAGCCCATGGTGACGAGGACGAATGAGCCATTGTCTACGGACCGGTGACATGGGAGAATACGTTGGAAGTTATGTGAATGTTTTAATCATCAAAAGGAACAAAAGGAATTTTGAGTGCTACACATGCTTAAGCATGTTGTGTGATATTTAAGAATAAGCATATGGTGGACTTAAGGATTCAATGAGATTAAGTACATAAGTATGATCTATATGATCTAAGGAATGAGGTAGGACATGTATTCTAATGAGATAAGATGCATGGGAACTTTGAGGACAAAGTTCTTTTAAGGGGGGTAGATTGAAATACCCCAAACCTAAGTATGCTAAGTAAACATCAAATCATGATGTATTAAGGCTAAAATATGCCTTAGAAAGATTGGTAGACAATTTAACCAAGGAAAAACATAAGAAAGTGCCTTAAAGGCAATCAGGGCAAAAACGTGCTCTAAGCTTGGAGAGACTTGGGTGAGTACCCAAATATCATGATAAGACCTTAGTAATATCCTAATGGTCATTTTAAATCAATTAGCAAAGAAACCAAGCTTGAAAACAAGTTAAAACACAAAATGTGCTTTAAGAATTCTTAAAGCACATTTTTGAGAAATTGTCTTAGAATTGAGTTTTGAGTGGCTAAATGTCCATCATTACTCTTTAATCAACATGTGTACTAATTAGTATCACATTAGGAGGTCTAAATCAATGGGAATCAAAAATTTCCCGATTATGTGCCTTGCTTAGTGAATAGTAACTATTTAGTGACTAGTTTAAGTTTTAATCAATATAAGTCAATTAATTGGTCAACCAAAGACCATGTTAGCCTTATATTAAGAGGGTGGCCGGTTTTTATGTGGGGAGTCACCACATGAGTCATCAAATGAGAAAGGAAAAGAAGAGATAAGTAAAGAAGTTACTATTTGCTTTATAAAGCAAATATCTTATATTAGCTCACTTTTCTCCTCTTTCCTTCATTTCTTCTTCTTCACCCACGGTTTCTTCTTCTTCTCTCTGTTCCAAAACCGAGAGTGCTGCCCTCCATGGTTCACCATCTTCAATCACTTGCCAAATACAACTCCAAGCTCCAAATCCAAAACAAATTGCATATTTGTCTTAGTTAGGTCAACCTATCTTCCTATCTTTTCAAATCTTTCAAAGCTCCATTTTGGTGCCATGAGAAAACTCCATTGATGGGAGAAAATCAAGTTTGAAGAGCTCATTAGCTTCTCCATTCTCTTAAGGTAAAGAAAATGTAAGAAAAACCATGTTTCCATCAATTCTTGTACATGGCCGAAAATTCCTTCTCATGGGGCTATGTTTTTATGCCTTGTTCTAGCTTGATTTATTCACCAAGGACTAGTGGAGGTCCTATTTCATTCAATGCCAAAGTCTACTTTGAGACTTCAAAGGTAATCACCCACTTTTATGCCTTAGAACACATTTCTAACCTAGGTTTTTATTCCTTGAGGTTAGTACATTGTTTAGTACTCATATGAGTCCTTGAATATTGATTAGAACATTGGCAAGGGGAATTTAAGTGGTGGCCGAGATCTATGCAAGAAGAAGGCCTAAGGAGGAAGTTAAGATAAGCTTGAGAAAACAAGGTAAAATGCTTACCTAATGGTGATTTAAGATTAAGGAATGAGTTTTAGATAAATACCAATGTGGCTTAGAGCTTACATTGTGTTTGGGTTATATAACCTAAGAAAAAGAACCTAAACAAGCTTATGAACTTGTGATTAAGGAGCTAATGAGAATGGGTTAGTAATATAAGTTTAAGGTGGATTTCAAGAGCATTATAACTACTATGAGATTGATGAGTGTATTTGCAGGTTGAAAGCTTATATATGTGGGAAATTCAGTGTTTAAGTTTAAGTCATTTAAGGGCCTAAGAGCCATGTCATTTAAGAGCCTTAGTGCTATGCAATCTAAGATTATTGCAATATATTGAGTTTGTTGTGAATGAGTTGATTTGGGTGAGAAAACAAGATGAGAAAGGACTTGATGTGTGTGAGTTAGTTGAATGAGGAAAACAATGCATTTGGGCATGATAAATACTAGGAATGTTCTCTAGGTTGTCTTGATGAAAAAGGGTGAAGTTAAGGTATTATAATGACTTAGGTATCACCATGGAAGATTTAAGAATCAAGAGAATGTATTTGAGTATTTAGGACTTAGGCAAATGTTGGTGCACAACTAGGAAGGAAACAATGTGATGATGATGGAAGTTTAAACTTGTTAAGGAACTTTAAGTAAATGCAAAAAGGATTTTAGATAGTGAGAGATGCTTGGGAGATGATGTTATAGTGGTGAAGAAAACATCTGGCATAGTGGTTACATTAGGTATGAACCATCACCTAGAAACCTAGAGGAAAGCATTACAAGTGTTAGCATTATTACAAGGAAAATGCATAAGGACTAAGGTGTACCTTGGTGAATGATTTAATGTGTTTTGAGGAGGGCTTAAGGAGTATTTGAGGTGCCCAAATGAAGTTATAACATATTAGGATATATGAGGAGAAGCTTGGAATTGAAAGAGGCAATTTAAGAAGAAGGTCTGTAGAGGACCGACCCAGGGTCCGACCCAGTGTTGGGTCGGTCGGGCCAAGTTAAGCCAGCCGGAATGCCTCTGGACTGGACCGACCCAGAGGGTTTGGGTCGGTCGGCTTAGCTTTGGGTCGGTCGGGCAAAGATTTAATGTAGGAAAATGGGTTCTGCAATGGACCGACCCAGAAGGTTTGGGTCGGTCGGTCTAGCTCTGGGTCGGTCGGATGGGTCTCAAGAGACGGAAGAGTTTCTGTAATGGACCGACCCAGGGGTTGGGTCGGTCGGTGGGTCGGTCGACCCTTAACACTTAAAAAAAAAAAGAAATTTTGAATTCTAAGAATGGCTATGGGTAATAAGGTATGCTTTTGGTAGGGTAGTAATGATTGAGACCCTAAGAACTTAAGAGATTAAGCTAAGTTAAGTATAAACTTGAAAGTTTAAGATTAAGTTTGTAAGATTAAGTGTAAGACCTAAGAGGTGTTAGGTGGGGATCATTAAGGAATTAAGTAAGTTAAACAAGTCAAGTAAGTCATACTAAGATAAGTGATTAACAACCTAAAATTGAATGAATGTTTTAGGTTTGTGAATTGGGACCCCGAAGAAGGTTAAACAAACGATCGACGGTGAACGGTACAGTTGTTTCTTCTTGTGACCTGCTTGCTAACGAGGTGTCCCTCGGCTTGTGTGCTATTTGTTTTGTGTGCTCACTAAACAAGATAAAGCATGCAACCGGAACATATTATATATATGTATTATATTGTTGTGTGATGTTTGAAAACTAACACAACATACCGTGAGAACTTACTAACCAATGTTTAGTAAGGAATTGAGTGAGACTAAGGAACGCCCCCTAATGTGGGACGATATGAACCGAAAGAGGTTAACCAACAAACATGGTCTTGAGATAACTACTAACTGGTACTTGAGTGAGGAAACCCGGGACCGATCTCCGGTCATGCATGCTAAGGAAAAGGGGGTCGTTATCTATAGTAGATTCGACCTCCGATTAAGGACTTGTCTTCAGACTTGTTGCCTAGGGCCGGTTGCCGGCTCAGCTACGCTGGACTCCCGTCCAGAGTAGGTGGCATTAAGATGGTGCGGTGGGATCACCTAAATCCCAGGTTCGAACTAGATACGGCCAATCCCTTCCAGGAAAGGTTTGTATATAGAGATTAAGATTGAGATTAAGATTAAGATTAAGGTAAGATTAAGTTAAGTTACAATCATTCCTTTTTAAAGGATGATTTGTATTATTAAGATTAAGATTAAGGTGAGGTTAAGATAAGTTGCAACCATTCCTTTTTAAAGGCTGGTTTGTAATATTAAGATTAAGTTAAGTTACAATCATTCCTTTTTAAAGGATGATTTGTATTATTAAGATTAAGATTAAGGTGAGGTTAAGATAAGTTGCAACCATTCCTTTTTAAAGGCTGGTTTGTAATATTAAGATTAAGATAAGCTACATCCACTCCTGATTAAAGGATGGTTGTTTCTAAGATTAAGATAAGAATCAGATTGAGGTAAGATAAGGATGGACTAAGATTAAGAGAGAACATTACTTAAAGAGTTAAATAACTAACTCTCTAATTAAGGGAACGCATTTAAGTCGTTCATTGTGTGTGAACTTTGATTGTTCATATCTGAGTTGTTGTTTACTGCACTTTCTATTATGTTGTGCATCTAATCAACCTCCATGCTATCGACAATTAGTCGTCGTAGCCACGTTAGCTTGGGGGCCATGAGAGGATCGTACCAGCATTCGTGCTGACCCCCTCGGGGGCTTCTTTTTACTACACAGGTGAATATCAGGAAGCGGCCGACGCGAGAGTAAGAAGAGGATACAGCTGTTAAGGGTTTAGTGTGGCCTACGAGTTGTGCCTGTACACTCGTATGGCAAGTTGAGTTAGTAAGATGTATAGGTTGTGAGAGGATTGCAAGAAGGTTATGTAAATGGTTAAGGTTGTTAGACTAATGTTCGGTATATTCTGTAGTCAGACCGTGGCAAGGTCCTGGATTGTAAAGAATTCCGCTGTGACATGTGTATATATATACTGTTAAGTTGCGAGACCACATTTGGATTGAGTTGGGGTGTTACAGTATTTCATTATATATGCATTTCTGTTAATAAATTAACCGCATGTTCACCCGACCAATTAGTTGAGTGTAGCCCGGTCGCACGTGGGCTACACGATTCCATACCAGCAATTCGTTTTGCTGAGCCATTTCATGGCCAACCATTCACAGGTACGCAAAGGAGATCAAACCCGACCGAGATTAGGCGGGGTACACTTAGGACTTGGGATTCGTTTTGATCTTGTTATAAGATGTATTTAGAAGTGTGTTGTATTAATTAAGACTTAGCGACTCGGTATGTAATTTAAGGAGATTGTAATGTATTTCCAGTCATTCGGACCGTAACATGTTGGGAGGAAAGGCCTTGCCAGTCACGTGGGTGGCTAGCGGCGGTAACACCAAATCTGTTTAAGTTATTTCCGCTGTGGTTTGTTGATTATGTTGGAGGGCATTAGAAGTTAATTACGGGATTTAGAGTTGGGGTGTTACAAAAGGTGTATCTCATTAATGTGCAAGTTAACAAGATAAGCAATGGCTATTGATGTACATCATTACATAGCCATAATACTTCAGAAGAGAGCATTAATGAGCCAGACAAGTTCAGACAAGTTGAAGTGTGCAAGTGGTGACCGACCACTTGGGGAGACTCGCTGTCAACTTGCCCATTCACAAGGCAACGCATGTGCAGGTGGCTCCATATCAAGTTGGATGAAAATCTGCAAGTAGAGTGCGGATATTATATTTGTAGAAGAATGAGTATTCTACTCTTAGAGTCTACAACTCCTAGGTTGTTAGTTGGCATCTCAACTAACTTGTATAAATACGTGCCTTAATGTTCCTTGTAAGATAAGCCCCTGTACGAGAGAAAAGATAGAGATAATCTGGGCAAGTGAGGATCAGACTTAGGAGTGTGTGTAAGTGCAAGAGAATTGGTGAGCTAGTGAGTCGGGTTAGAGTATCTATACATTGGGTATTTGATAGGACGACAGGTTGGGGAACGGTCGGTGAACCATAGGCCGATAGTCAGGAGAGGGTTGACGACTTTACGGGTAAAGTTGAAACTGTCCCGGGAGTCCGTGTGTGGGGCAAGGGAGGTTGAGTGAATTTTGTGTGTGTAAATTCTCAATCGAAATGTGTTTTCCATTTTAATAGTTGTCTCTCGTCTATCAAGTTTTATTAGAGTCCACGATACGTCCATGACACGTCGGGGACGCATCACGAGCGCTTGCGAGTTTCACCCAAGATCGGTCACCCACGCGTGAGCAACACATCAAGTACATCGTTCAAATAGTCAACATTCAGTTTAATGCATGGAAATTATGTCAAACGACTACTTGAAACAGATATTTCAGCATCTCACAAGAAGTAAGGATAGAATAGGGAGAGTGCAACGGTTAGAAACGGAAAAACTCCAACGGATCGATGACAACTATCACAACCGCTGCCCATTATGAATAGTACCATTGGGACATGTCAGCGAGTGGACGAGGAGACCGTTACTCGATATCTATAAAAGGGCGATGAGAGTTTTTCTCTCGTCACGCTATTTGCCCTCACTTTCTCTAAATCTCTAAGCATTCAAGCAACTTCTTTTCTCCCTTACAATACTCTAGTAAGCTTTGTGCGAAAAATCCCTTGCCTCGCAGCCGCTCAAGAACTCTCGATCAAAAAGTTAGTAAATTCCAGCTACTCCCTTGATCAAAAGTGGCGCCCAAGTCTGCTCTTCGCTCCAAGACAAAGGCCATCCTCAGGGATGTTTCACCAGAACAAGTGGCCGACATACAGCCGACAGAATCTATCACAAGGTCGTCACCACCTCGTCTTTCTAAGCAAAAGGAAGACCAACTTGTTCGACGGGTTATGGATGAAGCGAACTACTACAAGAAGAGGTAATCTATATAAACCACCATCTACCTAAAGTTCACCACCTTATTTGTAACACCCCAACCCGAAATCCAATAACCTGTACGGCGATCACTCCCAAATAAAATACAACTGCAGCGGAAATAAATACAACAACCGGGCGGTATTACAATGCCGTTGGCCACCCTTGTGACCAACAAGGCTAACTCCAAATACAATCTCCAAAAGTCACGGTCCGAATACGAATACAATCCGAGATACTAGGAATCAAACTCAAATGTAAAATACTTAAGTAAAACAAATAACTAGTAGGAGACTCCCATAGCTTGAATCTACCCCACCTACACTCGGTGTGGTAATCTTCTCAACTTCAGGTACCTGAAAAATGGGGGTGCCCCCAAAGGGGCTCAGCAAACAATGATGGTATGGAAAACGTGCAGCCCATCGTCTACTGGGCCACACCAACTACTTTGTCGAATACATGCAGTTCTTTTTTTTTCTTGTAAAGCTGTAAACAAGCATAGTATGATAATAACAAGTATCCATACAAGGACAACAATGTTACGTAAAACAAGACTTCAGAAGGTCAAGTTAGATAAACTGTAATCATTTGATAGTTGTCGGGTCCACACAGTGGGACTGACAGATGTATAAGAGTATGTCAATATAGTGAAGGTATAGTGACCTCGTTATAGAGAAAGGTTGGGTAATTAGCCCTCAGAAGATAACGTAGTTAACTCCTGTACTTTAAAATGGTGGGAATCGAACCCTCGAGAGGAATAAAGTCTTCCTCCCCACTTGTACTGTTGGGAATTGAACCCTCGAGAGGAATAAAGTCTTCCTCCCCACTTGAACTGTTCCGCCGCGACGTAAATAGAATAGGAGACGACCTGAGACAGGTACAACTCCTGTAGCATGCATGGCCAGATCCAACTGGGCTCCTCGTTCTCGTAGTATAGAATTGTTAGGTGTCATACAAGGACGTTAAACAAGAACACAATGTGTATTGTCAGTTATCACGTTTAGGATAATGACGTTTGTTATAAAGTGAAGTTAGTGAGAGACTTGAGTACAAGTTCTTGGTATAATAAAGTGCAGGTATTTAGTCCACTGGTGAAGTAGTGTTTGTATGCGTGGGACATACACGTTGTAGTTAGCATCATTCACGCACATAAAATAATACCACAGTGCACAAGAGTAAGCAACATTTTACAGTAATTATCTTGGTCGTTATTTCAAACAACAGATAGCACACAAGCCGGTGTAACCCGGTAGAAAACAGGTTACAAGAATCCCATACCGTTCACCGTAGGTTGCAGTTGATTATACCCTGGTCAACGTCTGGTCAAACAAAGTCCTAGAATAGGATTAACTGAGAGGGTTAATTTATGTTACCCTTATATAATAATTTTATTGGATCTTTCAACAGATTTCGTATTTGTTATTTCATGTAAGGTTTATTTCTTTTAATTACCTCATGATTTAATGTATAACTTATTTGTTATTCCTTTTGATTTATTTATAAATCCTTTATTGTACATGTATGTATTTATTTATTCATGTACTATATTTGTTGTTTATTTTAATTGTCTAGGTGACATAACAACTTACAATTTCTTAACTATATTTATATGTCATACATGGACATAATATTCTTATAGTTTTTATTACTCCCTTTCTTAACTACAAATAATATTTATCGGTTACCTTTAATTTCCTTATAACTATATAAGTCATAGTTTTAACCTCATAACTCCTTTAACCAAAATTCTTTCTTCTAATTCCTCCAAGTATCCATATAGGATCTATATTTATTTAACTCTAAATTCTTACCCTTATACTTCGGTTATTTACAAAACAACCTCATTAATTCATAACTTTATATTTAAATTCTAATCTCATTATATTATATAGTTTTAATTCCTTATTTAATTAAATTCCAAAACTACCATTAATATTTTGGTATATTTCTTTTGGAATATTATAACTTTTCAAAAATCACAATTTAGCCCCTTAAATTCTCGACCTATATATATATACTTTCTATAATTACAATTTAACCACAAAATCTTATAATCTTTACATAATGTCTTATAAACTATAGTTTTAATTTTAATTCTCCATGATTGAGAATATATATATATATATATAAAAATTCTTAAATTACAAAACTAACCCAAAGTATTTCGGCTTTGTCATATACTTTTCCTTAATTACATTTTCACCCCAAAACTTTATAATAGTTACTTAATAACTTATAAACTACAGTTTAAATATTTAATTTCTCAAAATTCCGAAAGTGAACTTAATAATTCTCTAATTATGATTTCGCCCATGTGTACTCCAAACTTTCATAATAAGTTTTATAAATTACATAATAGCCCAAAACTTTATAAAATGTTATTTTAACACTTGTTTAAATTATCTAAAATTCATAAACTTAATTCCTAACCTTAATATTATCATATTTACTCCAAACATTCCCTTAACTCTCGGTTTTACAATATACACCAAACTTTGTAAAAATTACATTTTAGCCACATAACTTAATTAATTAGCCATTTAAGCACTAAAATATTTTTAACTCACCGAACTTTATAATATAAGTTTATATACATAAGTAGCTCATTAAAATCTATTTATCACTTAGAACATTCGGCCATAATTTAATAGTGACCATATAGTAATAAAAGTGGATTTATATGTCAAAATAATTATACATAAATTCATAGGATATATAACTCATGTAAAATTATTGTAATGTCTTATATTGATTCTTAGCTCAAAATAAAGTATTTTTGCCCTTGACAATTCGGCTTGAATTGATATGTAACATAAATAAATTTTGTGACACAAAAATGTGTCTTAAGGTAAACATTTTCCATATATGTTATAGGTTATATTTTTGGCATATAATACCATATAGTTTCGGTTTTAATTACCCTAGGAGATGTACATAATTTTTGTATAATTTTTAGAAGCTTAACCAAGCTTAAAACATAAATATTAGCTTAGTAAACTTACTTCTTAACAAAGGTGGTTAAGTGCTTGAACTCTTCTTGAATCTCCAAGCTTTCTCCAAGGAAATTTTGATGCTCCACTTCGGTTATATGCAAGTGTTGAAGGAGTTTAGGAGTTAGATCTTCAACAAAGATCTTAAGTAGATTTGTAAGTAGTTTTCCAAGAATTTACCTTAAGCTTTTTCTCCTTATAAATTCGGCTCACTTAAGGTGGATGAAGAACAAACTTTCCTTCATGAAAATGAAGAAGAAAAGAACCTTAGAAGAAGTAGAAATCGGTTACACACAAAAATGTGCTTTAAGGATTTTCAAGCATGAAAACTACCTTAAGATAACTTTGAGATGCTCCTTGGATTAATGTTGGTTTAGACAACCTTCTTGGAGCATTAGTTGATGTCGAATCCTTGTAGGTATGCTAGGAAGAGTTTTGCTTCAAGGCTTGACAAGAAATGCTAGGAAATTACCTTAAAGATTAAGATAGAAGTTAAAACTCCATTAATGGACTTAAGAGCTTCAAAGGAAGAAGATGAAGCAAGAAGAGAGAGGAGAGAGCCTTACCAAATCGGCAATGGTGTGTGCAAGGGGAAGAATGAGGCTAGGCTCACGTAAGAAGAAAAGAATGCAAGTTTGGTTGATTTTTGTTTTGTTAATTTTTAATGTCAATTGACTATTCTTTTCCTTAGTTTATTACATGGGTTATTGGCTCAATAAATGCCCATGTTTCCAGCATGTGTTCGGCCATAATGCAAGACAAGGCAAGGTGGAAGAAAATAATGTGAGCTAAATGACAAGGTAAGAAAAGTAATGCTTTATTCCTTTGATTTTCAATGTTTGTAACTTGTCTTCTTTTTCCTTGTAGGTGGACGAATTCAAGGGCTGAATGGAGCCTCTCAACCGGTGGTGAAGAGCCAAGGACAAGCTAGGAAGGTCACTTGAAGTTTAAGAAATGAAAAAGGTGGAATAAGAATCTACTTTTTGCTTTTTGCATTTTGTTTTTGTCTAGCTCACATGGCCTTGTTCTATGGAATTATTTCGACAGCTTGGTGGTCAAATGAGACCTACATACTTTGAAATTAAGTATTATAGCACATGGGAAGGTGATTCACCATGTCTTATGCCTTTTATAAATTTTTAATGTAAGTTTTATACTAGTTTTTGGACATAAAATCGGCCCCTATAGAGCACCTGGTTTGACACTGCCTTCATCTTATTTATAAGGTCATTTTAACCCTATTTAAGATTCTTAATTCGTGGCATGTCAAAAACTACAAGGTAATAGCGTAAAACGCGTTTTAGTGACACCCGAAAGTGTGTTTTTGTGCTCTAAGGAAATTTTGGGAAATAAATTGTCTTTATGAGTTCCAAGTGTTTATAAACACTTATTATAGTAAATAATGATATATTAAGACATTACATTGAGTATATGGGGTTACATCAACCCACGACATAATTTACGGGCCATCGGGACACTCCCGGGCAAAAAGGAGCGTTAAGAAATCCTCCTGTGGTTTTGTTGAATTTTGAGAAACCACTTCGTGGGTTCTCTTTATAATGGTTAATAATGATCTTAGGAACTCTAGGAATTAATTTTATAGGAGTTCATGCCACCTCGGCACTCCTCCGGGCTTTTCGTGCTTTAAGGGGCGTGCGTGAGCACTCCCGAGCATTTTACGTTTTTGACTGAATATAGCCTAGGGAATATGTTTATATATTCATATAATGTGTGTATGACCATTTGGTTTGAGTTTTAGAAGGTCATACAAGGTCATGCTTGATCACATGTTTCTAAGGCGTTTTAGCGTTTATGGTGAAACGACTATTTTTACGTAACGTTCTCATGCATGGGTTTGCATGCGTACGTGAAATGGTTTATATTTGGATTATATTCCATTAAATAATGGTTTTATAATGTTAATTAGATTTGGGGTATTTCATTATTCAATCCGAAATTCTCAAACCCAAAATCTTACCCACTTCAACTCCCACCGAAAAACCAGCCATGACCTCCTCCGCTCCATCACTGAAAATCACCACCAAACAATCCAAAGCTAAAAATCCCAAGATCCCAAAAGGTCAAAGCCATTCTACTGCTACAACGAGTCACGCAACTCGCGCCTCAAAATGCAGTAAAGCCAAGAAAGAAACTCCACAAAGAGCCAACTCAACACCTGAAGGAGCAACTCACAAGTTGCACTTCACTAACGATGAAGAAGCTACTCCATCCGCAGTTGTCGAAGCAATCATTCACCAGATAGAGGAGGACGAGGTTCAAAGTGACGAGAAGTCATAGAAAGAAGCTTCAACGGAAGGGAGAGGCCAAGAAGAAGGTGTGACCACACCAGATTTAGAGGATGAAATAGAACCAATCGCTCAGACCACGGTGCCTATCGATGACCGATCACTGACACCTCAACGATCAAGTCATAAAGGAGATAGTGACACAGACACATCCTCACCGGTCATACTGACGATCGAGGAGCGCGAGCAATCAGAGAAAGCCAAAGGCAATCAAAAGATGGTGCTTTCACCGCATGCTCAAGAGCTTGAGGAGCTCTTCCAATCCAATGAGGCGATTGCGAAGCCACAGCCACTTCAAACTCTCAAGCGCCTGAAGAATCTCAAGGAGTTAGAACCAGCCATGATCAAAGCTGAGAATGTCAACGACAAGTCCTGTCCAGTCTTACCAAAGACATTGGACTTGGAATGGATGAATAAAATGGGTCTTAGAAAGATCCAGGAGCTGCTAGAGTTCCAAGGATGGGTGGATTTCTTTTAGGAGCCTGTGGTTGTCTACACCGAGCTGCTCAAAGAGCACATAAGACATCTTGGACCGCTCCAGAGCGGCAATGACGATGACTATCTCATCTCCACAGTCCATGGCGTCAACATCAACATCACAAGGTCTTAGATCTGCAAGACTTTCAACTTGGATCCAGATGGGTTGGTCATTCCCAAGGACACCACTTGGAATGACCTAGGACATCAAGGAGGGAAGATGGTCAACATGCTCAAAAAAGGGGTTACCATGAAGAACTTCCACGCAGTGGAGATGTCTATCCTCGGTAGGGTCCTCTTTTGAAATACCCGGGAATTTGAGGTTAGGAGTACGATAATATATAGTCATAATAATAAGTCCGAATTAGTAATATAGTGGCCCAGGGAAACTAACGATACTCTTATATTAATTTATTTCCTCACTTTCCTCTCCACTTTTATTTTAAATACATAGAGTTCTAATTCAAATCGACTTTCTCTTTGTACTTAATTAATTTCTAGAATTCAAATCTGAGTTTACTTCCTATTAGTAATTATCTCTGATTATAGAGTTCAAATCCCATTTGACTTCTTCAAATTAATTTATATATATTTTGTTATTAGTATTCTAGAACTCTCTCTAACGCAATTATAATTCCATTGCTAGTATTATTGCTTTACTTTATTTGATTTATTTCAATCTCCTTCCTACTTCCAAGTAAATGTTTATTAATTATCTTCCTAGATTTTCTATTCCATCCTTATCTTGTTACAACGATCTACTTTCTCAACAATATTCAAACTAGGAAACTATTTCTGAATTTCTAAAAGAATGTTGTTAGAGATTTTATTTTCCTTCCTGATGTTCCTCAACGTTATGTTGTTGTATAGGTTTCCTAAAAACAAATTACAATGTTAAGTATTTATTTTGATTTCCTTTTCTGAGTTATTTGTATTTCGTATTTATTTAACTCTTTTGTTTTAAGATAGTAATCATTAACTTGTTTAACAATATCGATTTCCCTTATTCCTATAATTTACTTATTTATATAACACCTTCCCCACTACGGTCTACCTTCATCACGACGCTTCTACGCTTCTGCTCTACCAAAACTTATACACGTATCTTCTTCCTTGAGTTCTTATAATTCGCGTTCTCAATTCTACCTTCGGCGTTCTTCACTCTACCCTTGCTGGATCGTTTCCCTTGGTGCCAATTAGGAGCTTTGTTGGGTAATGTATTCTACTTAGTTACTTAGTTATCTATTCATGGCTTGACGAATTCTGATTGTTAATTTTGGTTACCTAGACGTCGATATCGTTGACGAGTGCTATCAATAGTCCGGAGCAGTTGGGTTCTTGAGGGATTTGGTTGTTCCAGGTAAATTCTATGCTCAATGGTTTTGATTGTGGTTTTGCGAAATATTGGAAAAGGGTTCGTTGTGTTTTATCTCGGTTGTGGTTTGGAGATTTGGGATTATTCCCCACGTTTTGGAATTGAGGAATTGGATTGAGATTGTGGTGTTCAATTGTGGTTTTGGGAGTCTTTCACAGGTTGTATTCTGTTGTTTGGGAGCCCATAGGTGCTCCCCATTATTGATATTATTTGCGCTGCACACATTGTTGCAGTTAAGCTCTATGATCTACTCTATGTTACTGCTGTTTCATAGGGGGTGTGCACACTTAAGGACTTAGGGTGAGGTGGTTGTTTGACGGTCCCATAGGTGACTGTCCTGGAATTGTTGTTTGGGGTCCCACAGGTGACCCCGTGTTCGGAATTGTGGTTATTACTCCCTGTTGAAAGCTCCCTACTGCAGTTCGGTATTGTTATGTTTTTCTGGAAATTCACTAACTATTCAGTAAACCCTCTCATCTGTTGTTAAAGGCAATGGTGTTCTAAAATGTATTTTACAGCTTGAGGTGGAATTTACTCAGTTTTTCTGATTTGTGCGATCCTTTCTGTGTTTTGTCTATGTTTTATGATCGCAGGTATGGATGACTAGCTGAGGGGATCGGGACCGCGAATCACATAGTTTAGGACCACGTAATAATAAGGCGATATCTTGAATTTCAATGTTTTGGAGATGTTGTTATGTTCTCAAGGTTTTTATACATTAACGTTATTTTGCTTCCGCGTAATTTGAAAGTTAACTTTGGTTTTAATGTTGTTTAGTTCATCAGCCTGAGCACCCATGGGTATTGGGTGTGGCGGTAATGCCCTGGATATTTTGAGATCCGCTGCTATATTGAAGGTTATGTGCATTTGAGTTTTGGTTAACTAAGTTAATTGCTCTTTGAATCAGTTTTATCAAGTTTGTGGTTGTATTGAGTTTTATTAATGACTTCTTCTGCTCGAGAGATTCTCTTGTTGTTATTATGTTTTGCATAAGTATTTCTAACGGTTTTTGGGTTCTATTTCTGTATTTAAAACTGCACTTAAGGACCTGTCCGAACGTCCGTCCGGACATCAATGTTCGGACAGGCCCCGAATGTTTCAAGTGTTTTCTTCGTTTGGCTGTGTCCGAACATATGTCCGAACTTCTAAGTTCGGACATCATGCGAGGACGGGTTCGGATTGCAAGTCTCGACCTATGTCCGAACTTGCAAGTCCGGACCAATGTTCGGACCACGTAAGGATTTTTCCGGAGTTTTAAAAGTTCGACTTGTGTCCGAACTTCGAAGTCCGGACACAAGTTCGGACATTTGGTTTTCCGCAGTCTATTTCTCTTCGGCTTGTGTCCGAACTTGCCATGTCCGGACACAAGTTCGGACCAACTTTGTTTTGCTCTTCTAGGACTCGTTTGGAGTCCGTTTTTAATGCCGTTTGCGCCGTTAGATTTGTATTTTCATAAGCTATGTTTTGAGGTAAAAATCCAGGGTGTTACAAGGTGGTATCAGAGCTTTGTTTTCGAAATAAGATAAAACTTGAGTAACCGGATTAAAATTTGGGGGACAAGCCGTTTGGGGAAGTTATGATGGATCACGTGTATGTTGTGAGCTGTTGAGTTATATTGGATACCTTGGTGTGATAATTGAAGGTTATACAGGGATTATTGTGTACTAACCAATTGTTGGAATTGTATCATACTTGTTACATGTATTATTGTTATATCTGTATTATCTACCCGTGGGTTAGGGTAGTGAGATTGTAGTATATTTGGGAAGGGATTGTTATAGGGGATTTAAAAGCCTTGAAATTCTTGACTCATAATCAGGAGTCCACCTTGAGTAGGGTAGACTGGCAGACCGATTGAATTTCCCCTACAACACCAGAAGTAGAAGCGGGAGGACTACCATGGCAGCCAACGACCCAATGAGACAGCTTCAGGAGCTCGCTTTGAACCTGGGCCAGATTGTGCAACGCCAAGCCCAGCGAGACAATGTGCCAGAAGACTACACGAAGAGAATTGCCCACTTGAAGCCAACTGCATTCAAGGGGGAGGAGGACCCAGTACTGCTGGAGGATTGGCTGCGTGAGTTTGACAAGATCTTCGAGGCGGTCAACTGCCCTGCTAATAGAAGAGTCAACGCCGCTGTGTACTACTTCAAGAGCGAGGCGGACATCTGGTGGTCTGCCAACAAGGATGCTCTTTTGGCGGGACCTGACTTTGGATGGGAGGCACTGAAGGAGGCCATGCGAAGGCGATTCTACCCTGAGCATGTCCGGATGCAGAAATACCTGGAGTTCTCGGAGCTCAAACAGCAGGCCCGGAGTGTGAAGGAGTACCACTCCAAGTTCCTAGAGCTGGCAAGGTTCGCGCCGACGATGGTCCCTGATGAGGCGTCGAAGGTGCAGAGATTTGTGGGAGGACTCAACTGGAGTCTCCAGGAGGCTTTGAGCGTGCTGACGATACCCACCCTCCAGGACGCATATGGAAAGGCTGCTAACCTGTATAGGGTGCAGCAGAAGAGGAGGGAGGTACAGGCGGGTCAGAAAAGGAAGATGGAGGACGGGGAAGAGACTCGGAGTCGAGACGACCGACATCAGAGGCCACACCAGGACAAGAGGTGGAGGCCTAACTCAGGTGATGGGAGGAGGTTCGATGTGAACCAGAGGAATGACCAGAGGCGGAATGATAGGCCCCAGGGGCAGGCCCAGAGAGCAGAGAACGGGCATAGCAGGCACTTCCACTGCAGGAGATGCCACAAGGATCACCCGGGGAAGGACTGTGAAGGGAACCTGGTGGCGTGCTACCGGTGTGGCAGGAAGGGCCACAGAGCTTTTGAGTGCTTCCAGGATCCTCAGGGAGGCATTCAGCAGAGAGGGAATGGCGGAGACCGGACCTACAGACCAGCAGACCCCCAGTCTCGAGGTAGAGACCAGCATCAGGCCCAGAATCAGCGAGGGGATGCTCCCCAGCGTGGCAATGGCGGGGGTGGAAACGGAGGTAACCGAGGTCCAGGGGAGAACCGAGACAACAGCAGAGCTCCGGGGAGGATTAATGTTATGAGTCGGGCCGAGGCAGAGGCTGAAGCAGAAGTGTTAGCAGGTACCTTTTCTGTTCATGGTACTTCAGCTCGTGTTTTGTTCGATACTGGAGCTTCATATTCTTTCATTTCTGAGAAATTTGCTAAGAAATTGGGGCTAGAAACTTGTAAGACTTCTACCATAGCAGTATCTATACCCTCGGGGCAGGTTATTTCTTGTAATCATGTATTGAGGGATGTGGGGGTAGACATAAAAGGGGAAACTTTTGTAACTGACCTGATCCAGTTCGTCCTCCCCGACTTCGACATTATTTTGGGGATGGACTGGCTAAGCAAGTATAAAGGGAAGATCGACTGTGGAGAGCAGAAGATCATTCTGAGAGGACCAGCGGGCCGAAGAGTCTCCTACAGTAGCGTGGAGAAGAAACCGGGAGTAAAGATAGTCTCAGCCATGTCAATTCTCTCCCAAGTGAAGAAGGGACAGCAGGCATACCGGTGATCGATTGTTCCGAGTCTGCCATGTCCAGGATTTGAACCGAGCGCCGAGCCCATTAGAAGAGATTCGGGTGGTGAATGAGTTCCCTGACGTCTTTCCAGATGAGATTCCTGGTATGCCGCCAGACAGGGAGGTGGAGTTCAGCGTCGACCTTGTGCCAGGAGCAGCGCCCATCTCCAAGGCCCCATACCGTATGGCGCCATCAGAGTTGAAGGAACTGAAAGTCCAATTGGAGGAGTTACTAGAGAAGGGATACATCCGCCCGAGTGTATCGCCATGGGGAGCTCCTGTCTTGTTTGTAAAGAAGAAGGACGGGAGCATGAGGCTGTGCATAGACTACCGGGAGCTGAACCAGATCACTGTGAAGAACCGGTATCCCTTGCCCAGAATCGACGACCTCTTCGACCAGCTTCAGGGTGCAGGAGTCTTCTCTAAGATAGACCTGAGGTCGGGATATCACCAGTTACGGGTTGCAGAGAAGGATATCCCGAAGACGGCCTTCAGGACCAGATATGGGCATTTGAGTTTCTGGTGATGCCCTTTGGTTTGACGAACGCGCCGGCAGTCTTTATGGACCTCATGAACCGGATCTTCAATCCCTATCTAGACCGGTTTGTGGTGGTATTTATAGACGATATCCTCATCTACTCCAGGGATGAGGAAGAGCACGAGGAGCACCTGAGATCAGTCTTACAGATTTTGAGAGAGCAGCAGCTTTACGCCAAGCTAACTAAGTGTGACTTTTGGTTGGACCGAGTGGCATTCCTAGGCCACATCGTCACCAAGGACGGAATCTCAGTGGATCCGGCCAAGATCCAAGCGGTGAAAGAGTGGCCAGAACCGAGCAATCTGACGGAGGTTCGCAGTTTCTTGGGTCTAGCGGGGTACTACAGACGTTTTGTGAAGGATTTCTCAAAGATAGCTAGACCCCTCACAAACCTCATGAAGAAAGTAACCAAGTTTCAGTGGGATGATGACTGTGAGAAGGCGTTTCAGACGTTGAAGGAAAGGTTGACCACAGCCCCAGTGTTGACTTTGCCTTCGGGGACAGACGGATTCGAGGTTTTCAGCGATGCTTCCAAGTATGGCTTGGGGTGTGTCTTGATGCAGCATGGGAAAGTCATAGCCTACGCATCGAGACAGCTGAAGGAGTACGAGACCAGATACCCGACGCACGACCTAGAGCTTGCAGCAGTAGTCTTCGCCCTGAAGATTTGGAGGCACTACTTGTATGGAGTTTCCTGCAAGATCTACACCGACCACAAAAGCCTCAAGTACATCTTCACTCAGAAGGAACTAAATATGAGGCAGAGGAGATGGTTGGAACTGATCAAGGACTATGATTTGGAGATCTTATATCATGAGGGGAAGTCTAACCTAGTGGCCGATGCTCTGAGTAGGAAGAAAAGTCATTCTGTGAATTCGATGTGGGTTCTTCCAGACGAGCTAGTTCGTGACTTTGAGAAGCTGAACTTGGAAGTGATGGAGGCGGGAGGAGTAGAGCGTGAGGTGAGGTTGTACCATATGAGTGTCTCTTCCGACATTTATGGGGAGATACTCAAGGGACAGCCTGGTGATGCGAAGTTGGAGCGCATCAAGGAGAAGATGAAGGAAGGGAAAGCTGAAGGGTTTGAGACCCACAGTGACGGCAGTCTGAGGTTTAGAGGCCGATGGTGTGTACCTCAGGGGTGCGTGGAGGTAAAGGAGAGACTGATGAGGGAGGCTCATAACTCCCTATTCAGTTCATCCTGGTGGTGATAAGTTGTATAAGGACCTAAAGAAGATGTTTTGGTGGCCTAAGATGAAGAGGGAAGTTGCAGAGTTTGTGTCGAGATGCCTTACCTGCCAGAAGGTCAAATTCGAGCACAAGAGGACGGGAGGTTTATTGCAGCCGTTGGAGGTCCCAAAGTGGAAGTGGGACTCCATTTCCATGGACTTTGTGATGGGTTTACCACCGGCGAAGGGAGGAGTTAATCAGATTTGGGTAATAGTGGACCGACTCACTAAATCTGCACGGTTTATACCCATGAGAAGAGTGGTCCATGAGCCAGTTGGTGGATGCTTACATCAGAAATGTGGTGAGATATCACGGGGTACCTGAGACCATCATTTCAGACAGAGATTCGAGGTTCTTAGCTCATTTCTGGCAGCAGTTTCAGAAGGCGATGGGCACCAAGTTGAAGTTGAGCACTGCGTTTCACCCAGCCACTGATGGTCAGACAGAGAGAACCATCCAGACCTTGGAGGACATGCTTCGAGCATGTGTGATGGATTTCCAGGGTTCGTGGGCAGATATGCTACATCTGATAGAGTTCTCTTATAACAACAGTTACCACACCAGCATCAAGATGGCTCCTTATGAGGCTTTGTATGGGAGGAAGTGTAGGACACCGCTATGTTGGAGCGACATTAGTGAGACTGTTGTTTTGGGACCTCAGTTGATAGAAGAGACTATGGAGCAAGTCCGGATGATCCAGAGACGAATGAAGGCAGCCCAAGACAGGCAGAAGTCCTATGCCGATCTCAAGCGCAGACCAGTTGAGTTCGAGGTTGGAGATAGAGTTTTTCTGAAAGTATCGCCCATGAGAGGAGTAACCAGGTTCGGGAAGAAAGGGAAGCTCAGTCCCAAGTTCGTTGGACCCTATGAGATCTTGGAGAGGGTTGGAGAAGTGGCATACCGGCTAGCGCTTCCTTGTGAACTGGAGAAAGTTCACAACGTCTTCCATGTATCCCAGTTGAAGCGGTATGTTCCCGACCCTTTGCATGTGTTGCAGCCAGAGGTCTTGGAGCTGGAGCAGAATCTATCCTATGAGAGTACCCCATCAAAGTATGGACACTAAGACCAGGGAGACACGATCGAAGTCCATCCGTATGGTCAAAGTCTTATGGTCTAATCATGGAACCGAAGAGGCTACATGGGAGGTAGAGGAGGAAATGAGGAAGAAATACCCACAGCTTTTCGATCAGGTAACCACTCGAGTCAGTATCTAGTTTAGCAACTTCTCGCCTTATGGATGAGTTTTAGCTTCGAGGGCGAAGCTTTCTTTTAAGGGGGATGAGATGAAATACCCGGGAATTTGAGTTAGGAGTACGATAATATATAGTCAGAATAATAAGTCCGAATTAGTAATATAGTGGCCCAGGGAAACTAACGATACTCCTATATTAATTATTTCCTCACTTTCCTCTCCACATTTATTTTAAATACATAGAGTTCTAATTCAAATTGACTTTCTCTTTGTACTTAATAATTAATTTCTAGAATTCAAATCTGAGTTTACTTCCTATTAGTAATTATCTCTGATTATAGAGTTCAAATCCCATTTGACTTCTTCAAATTAATTTATATATTTTGTTATTAGTATTCTAGAACTCTCTCTAACGCAATTATAATTCCCTTGCTAGTATTATTACTTTACTTTATTTAATTTATTTCAATCTCCTTCCTACTTCCAAGTAAATGTTTATTAATTATCTTCCTAGATTTTCTATTCCATCCTTATCTTGTTACAACGATCTACTTTCTCAACAATATTCAAACTAGGAAACTATTTCTGAATTTCTAAAAGAATGTTGTTAGAGATTTTATTTTCCTTCCTGATGTTCCTCAACGTATGTTGTTGTATAGGTTTCCTAAAAACAAATTACAATGTTAAGTATTTATTTTGATTTCCTTTTCTGAGTTATTTGTATTTCGTATTTATTTAACTCTTTTGTTTTAAGATAGTAATCATTAACTTGTTTAACAATATCGATTTCCCTTATTCCTATAATTTACTTATTTATATAACACCTTCCCCACTACGGTCTACCTTCATCACGACGCTTCTACGCTTCTGCTCTACCAAAAACTTATTCACGTATCTTCTTCCTTGAGTTCTTATAATTCGCGTTCTCAATTCTACCTTCGGCGTTCTTCACTCTACCCTTGCTGGATCGTTTCCCTTGGTGCCAATTAGGAGCTTTGTTGGGTAATGTATTCTACTTAGTTACTTAGTTATCTATTCATGGCTTGACGAATTCTGATTGTTAATTTTGGTTACCTAGACGTCGATATCGTTGACGAGTGCTATCAATAGTCCGGAGCAGTTGGGTTCTTGAGGGATTTGGTTGTTCCAGGTAAATTCTATGCTCAATGGTTTTGATTGTGGTTTTACGAAATATTGGAAAAGGGTTCGTTGTGTTTTATCTCGGTTGGTTTGGAGATTTGGGATTATTTCCCCACGTTTGGATATTGTTTGGAATTGAGGAATTGGATTGAGATTGTGGTGTTCAATTGTGGTTTTGGGAGTCTTTCACAGGTTGTATTCTGTTGTTTGGGAGCCCATAGGTGCTCCCCATTATTGATATTGTTTGCGCTGCACACATTGTTGCAGTTAAGCTCGATGATCTACTCTATGTTACTGCTGTTTCATAGGGGGTGTGCACACTTAAGGACTTAGGGTGACGTGGTTGTTTGACGGTCCCATAGGTGACTGTCCTAGAATTGTTGTTAGGGGTCCCACAGGTGACCCCGTGTTCGGAATTGTGGTTATTACTTCCTGTTGAAAGCTCCCTACTGCAGTTCGGTATTGATATGTTTTTCTGGAAAAATTCACTAACTATTCAGTAAACCCTCTCATCTGTTTGTTAAAGGCAATGGTGTTCTAAAATGTATTTTACAGCTTGAGGTGGAATTTACTCAGTTTTTCTGATTTGTGCGATCCTTTCTGTGTTTTGTCTATGTTTTATGATCGCAGGTATGGATGACTAGCTGAGGGGATCGGGACCGCGAATCACATAGTTTAGGACCACGTAATAATAAGGCGATATCTTGAATTTCAATGTTTTGGAGATGTTGTTATGTTCTCAAGGTTTTTATACATTAACGTTATTTTGCTTCCGCGTAATTTGAAAGTTAACTTTGGTTTTAATGTTGTTTAGTTCATCAGCCTGAGCACCCATGGGTATTGGGGTGGCGGTAATGCCCTGGATATTTTGAGATCCGCTGCTATATTGAAGGTTATGTGCATTTGAGTTTTGGTTAACTAAGTTAATTGCTCTTTGAATCAGTTTTATCAAGTTTGTGGTTGTATTGAGTTTTATTAATGACTTCTTCTGCTCGAGAGATTCTCTTGTTGTTATTATGTTTTGCATAAGTATTTCTAACAGTTTTTGGGTTCTTTTTCTGTATTTAAAACTGCACTTAAGGACCTGTCTGAACGTCCGTCCGGACATCAATGTTCGGACAGGCCCCGAATGTTTCAAGTGTTTTCTTCGTTTGGCTGTGTCCGAACATATGTCTGAACTTCTAAGTTCGGACATCATGCGAGGACGGGTTCAGATTGCAAGTCTCGACCTATGTCCGAACTTGCAAGTCGGACCAATGTTCGGACCACGTAAGGATTTTTCCGGAGTTTTTAAAAGTTCGACTTGTGTCCGAACTTCGAAGTCCGGACACAAGTTCAGACATTTGGTTTTCCGCAGTCTATTTCTCTTCGGCTTGTGTCCGAACTTGCCATGTCCGGACACAAGTTCGGACCAACTTTGTTTTGCTCTTCTAGGACTCGTTTGGAGTCCGTTTTTAATGTCGTTTGCGCCGTTAGATTTGTATTTTCATAAGATATGTTTTGAGGTAAAAATCCAGGGTGTTACATCTTTAGTCTCCTGACCCATAACATCACCCCGCAGAATCAACGCACTTACATAGTCAATGCAAGAGATGTGAGATTGCTATACACACTCAAGACCAAGGAGTAAATTGATCTTCCAGCGATGCTCCTGCTCACCATAGAGGAGAGTCGCTATGTGAACCAAGGTCTGGTGCACGGGGGAGTGGTCACCGTGGCACTACAACAGAACGGAGTGGACACCAACCGGTTCCACGAGTACGCGCGCCCCGCTCAGGACTGCATTTGCTCAGAGATGCTGTCCAAGATGGGGATAAAGACTAAGGGAGATAAGCTCGTGGTTTCTCAGAAGCCCACAAAGAGCGAGGACTCAAGGTCAGAGCCTCGACCAAATGCCAGGACATTAGCTCTCAAAAGAAAGCACATTCTCTCACCGGTCCATGACAGGTCGGGGACCAGTCTGGATACTTCAACCGGGATGTTCTACGGAGCGTAAGAGTTACTCTTACTGCTGTGCAGGCTGTCTCCAAAGAACCAAGTGTTCATCACATCGTTCAAGGAGCTATAGACTTCATAGATTCCCACCTTTAGCCTGAATGTTCTTTGTCTATTAGAGACACGAGTGAAGTTGTGAGAAATTTAGTTTTAAGTTAGATTTTTCTTCTTTCTTTTTGTTTTTACGGCAATTGACATCTGTTTCAAAGTCAATCTTTTGATATTAATGAAAGTGCAACTATTAAGGTGTCTTCTTGAATGATAGTTTTGTTTACGAAATAAACTATTACATTGGCTGCTTTTTCCTTGATTAAAATTACAAATGATCAGAAATATTTAGTCTCATCCATTCCACTAACCCAAACTCCTAACTTGACACCTAAAAAGCCTACAAACATAGCCCACAATATGTAACACCTCATTTATTACCACTCACCGATCAGTCGTTGAGCATATCCCCAAGCGTCTATAAAACCTTAATCACTTCACTTACCACTCACGAACCTTGTAACACCTCTCACAAAATGTGACAAACTCCACCAAGTTCGTACAGCTCCAATGAGCATACAATCCATTTAACCATTCACAAGCTCATGTTCACGTGACATCTCAAGAAATATGTCGCAAAAAGCTATATTCACCTAGACTCTGATTCGCTCATAGCCTTATCTAGGAACTCCAGTGGTACTCCATCTCAGTCTCGAACTCCTCACTGCAT
Source organism: Limonium bicolor (assembly GCA_023374045.1). Taxonomy (NCBI): domain Eukaryota; kingdom Viridiplantae; phylum Streptophyta; class Magnoliopsida; order Caryophyllales; family Plumbaginaceae; genus Limonium; species Limonium bicolor. The sequence continues at coordinate 179,779,019 of CM041782.1, read as the reverse complement.
AGAGTTCACGGTCGATTCTGATGAATCAGATACCTCCACCACAGCTGAATCTCCACTGTGCAAAGCACTTTCAGAAGATGAAACCTATGGCTTAGATGTCACCGAATGGGATACCCAAGACCGCCACTTTATCTAGCTTATCTGATCACACTTGTAGTTTATAATCTATGGAATGTTATGGCGTTTTCAATAAATTAAGTCGTGTTGTTGCTCCCTATTTTTACTGTATGACAAAGGGGGAAAGAAAGATATGTACTTATGGCCATATGATTGTTGTCCTTGTGTTATGTAACTATCTTAATTAGTTGAAAACTCTACTATGGTCATGGTACAAAAGTTGTAATCTTTTGTTGTTATAAAAGCTGTTTTTTTTGTTCAAATAAATTTAAACAACTTTTAAACAACCTCATGGGGAAACCTTCTTAGGGGAATCTCTCACATTTTCAAGTTGCCAAGTACATATTATTTTGTATTGGATGCCATCATCAAAAAGAGGGAAATTGTTAAGTCAAGATCCTTTAGTTTTGATGATAGCAAACCTGTGTTGTTTATCTAATAAGTTTGTTAAGCCTTAAGATTTAGATAAACAGGTGAAGGAGTGGCTTAGCACGCAAGGTTGCAAGTACACTCAGTTAGCAACATGTGCCCAACTAGTCGGGCATCTGTCAAGGAGAGCTCACGCCAGAATTTTTACTACACATAAGATGTCAAGCATCACAAGACCACATCTCTCATACATCAGATGTAAAACAATGATGAAACATTGCAAGAGAATCGACAAAACTATGTAGACCTTCACATCCACATAAGCAACTAGCTCACGACAAAAGCATAACTCATTAATGTGCAAGGCAACAAGATAAGTCAAGGGCTATTAATACACATTATCACGTTGCCATAATAAAGTTTGAAGAGAGCATTTATGAGCATTAATGAGCCAGACAAGATCAGACAAGTTGAGCACACAAGTGGTGTTCGACCAATCGAAGGAACTGTCGCCAACGTGTTCAATCACAAGGCGACACGTGTTCTTGGCTTCAGATCAAGTTGAGGCTCAATCTACAATTGAGTTGGCTGTTATGCTAAAGGGAAAAGTAGTAATCGATCCTAGATTCTAGACAATCATAGGTTGTTAGTTATATCTTAACTAACATGTATAAATGCTTGCATTTATGTCCTATGTATGCAGCTTGACATATTGAGAAAAGGCAAAGATAATCTGAGCAAGTGTGAATCAAAATAAAGTGCCTGTAAGGGCTAGAGAGTTGGTGAGCTAGGTAGGACTGGAGTCAAGTGACAATACGTTGTGTAGCTGATAGACTGACCAGCCGGGGAACGGTTGGGGAACTGTAGGCCAATTGTCAGGAGAGGGTGGAGGACTTAGGGATAAAGTCCTAAACTGTCCCGGGGTCCATGGGTAGGGCGAGGAAGATTGAGTAAATTTCTGGGTGTAAATTCTCAATTGAAATAGAGTTTCCAGTTTGAGTTTATCTATTCCCTTAACTATCAAGTAGATCGCTTAGGACAATGATACGTCCACGATCAATCGGAGACGCATCAGGAGCATCAGTCAGTTTCAATAAGCGAACCCAGAACCTGATCAGATCCTAGTCAACCCGAATCAATACAGGATAGTGGTTCAAAAACCGAGGCTCAGAAAATGGTGACTCTACTTGGACTTAACTCTTAATTTTAACTTGTTTAATTTTAAGATAAGAGGCCTTAACTCGAAATTGTTTGTTTACGGTTTTTTATTAATGTTGTGAGTTTACTTTAGTGCGCACTTTAAATTTCTACACCTATGCATCATGTGAGAGTGAAGGTCCACACAAACCGATTTCACCCTAGGACCCGCATTAGACAACCCTTGTTAGGGACTGACACCTTTCTAGGTGATGTGAATAATTAAGAGAAAAGCAAAGGTGTAGTCTAACCATATCCCCTTAATACCCGGGCTTCGGCCCTAAGCATTTTCTTGACAGTATCCTTACCAAGCCCAAAGTTTGGTCTCAAAGACCCGACCGTAGACGCACACGTCGTGATGTGTGAAAAAAAGTGGGGAATCCTAAAGAGAATAACATGAAACCCTATTCATTTGCGGTGACCTGGGCCCAAACCACAAGCACCTCTTCGGATATATCCTTACCCAGGTTGATTAAAGCGTCTAGTAAGGACATGTTGAACTTGTTTGAAAGCCTTGTTTGCTCGATCAGCCCACTACCAGTCTTAGAAATTGATAAGAGCTTTCCTTACATCCAATTCAGCCCAACCTGAAATTTACGGCTTAATTGTTTGCGGCTCAAAGGCCCTGCTTGGTTTAAATAAGTGAGTCATTTGTTTCGGCTTTGGCCCAAAAGCCTAGATTCAGGTGATTTCCCTTTCGGCCCAATTTGAATTATCCATTTAGTTCTAGGCCCATGAAAAAAAATCCACCCAAACTTGTTGTAATCCACCAGACTTGAAAATCAATCAAGCCTTTTCCATTGAAAACTTTTTCGGCCCAAAGGTCCATTCTAGTCTAGGTAAACTTTTTTGTTCACGCCCTGGCCCAAAATCCTAGATCTAGGTATCATATTTAGGCCCAATCAAAATTATTCATTTAGGTTTTGGCCCAAATTCCATTGCACATTTAAAATGTAGTTTGGAAATCATTCTGGTCCACGTGCCTCATTTTTAGCCCAAACACATTCTGGCTCAAGTGCCACATTCTAAAACCATTTCGGCCCAAGTGCCACATTATCACAACATCCCGGCCCAAGTTCCACATTCTCATAACATTCTGACCCAAGTTCCACATTCTCACACCACTCCGGCCCAAGTGCCACATCCTCAAAATATTTCAACCCAAGTGCTAATTCATAGCTTATGAATCATTCCGGGCCCGATCCATGTGCCTTACTTTCAATTCATTCAGGCTCAAGTGCCTTTCCACACACAGTTTGGTCCATGTACTGTGAAGAATCCAAGCTCAAGTGCCTATCCTCTTCCAAGAAATTATCTCGGCCCATGCACCAAGTTTTCAGTTCAAAGAAGATTCAAGCCCAAGTGCCTATCCACATCCATGAAACCATTCCAGGCCTAAGTGCCTATCCACATTCATAACACCATTTCAGCCTATGCACCTCACTTTCAATTAGGAAAAGATTCAAGCCTAAGTGCCTCATTCACAATCCACAGGTATTTCTAGTTCAGACTTTTCAAAGATCCTACTCATAGTCCAAGAAGAATAAGATCATGATCATCTCTGCGTACTCCCGACAGCACATCACAGTCAAAATCTCCAGTCTTCTAAACGTCAGACAGATTGTCAGTATTCAAGTTCAATAAGGAGTCTGAGTTTCACATGCATAATATCTATCATTCAAATGCATCATTCACGATAAACTATTTTAAAATGACAACTCTTACTATCACTAATAAGAGACTTCGATTTTGTTAAATAATCTTCTTCCTCATGTTCACAAATGAATGACTTTTTCAAGTCTAAATGGCTAAAAAAATTATTTAGTTTCACACAAGTTTCTTTTGAGAAAATGTTCATGAAATAATCATTTCCCAAAAATGGAACACAATAACTTGTCTTTTGTTTCTAAAAAGTTAAACTTGCTTCTTCAAACACCACGGCTCATCCCAAAACATCCAAACAACCCACAAAGTGGTTCAAAGTCCACATCTGTTAAATTATTGTCATAAACCCCAAATCAATACTGAGGGCAATTTGAGTTTAGAATCGATGATTTTAAATTATTTGTTTAAATGTGTGAACAAGTCTACGAGTGAAATTTCACGATAGTGTCTTAATCGGTAAAACCATGAGAGAACGAGCGTGTTATCTTTACACGACTCTGGTGAGGCCACACTTAAAAGTAAGGTAAACGACATAACTCTGACTGAAGGAGATAATTTGTAAATTTACTCTTAGACCTGTGAAAAGTAATAAAGAATGGATACACAACTATCAGGGATGACAAAGCACCTAGGTACAACACCACATAGCCAAAAGCTTGTGAACCCTGACATTAAACCCTAGGTACCCCTGTTGAGCTTTTCACATATTCTCTCATTTTGATACGTTAAGCTCCACAAAACAAGCTAGCCCGTGATGAATATCCGACCCGGTGACCAAAGGAAGCGAGGAGCCCGACTCTCGGATAGCGTTTTCATTGATCCAAAAGAAGCCATACCACTACTAGCTTGAAGAAACGATCTGCAAAAGGTCCCACGGTGACACAGGATCAAAAGAGCTCACATCAAAAACAACTCTCAAAGTCTAAAATCGGGAGACACATTGTCCAAATTTTTGATGGGCCCTTTGAAGTTGTCCAACAGATTGGCAATGCAGCGTATCACCTTGACCTTCCGGAAAGGTTATGGATGCACCCTACCTCCCATGTGAGTTTCTTGAAGCCTTACACGAAAGATGAACAGAACTTGCGTGAGAGTAAAGCCAGGGCCCCACCGACTATAATAGTTCAATATGAGAAAGGAAATCAAGAAGTGCTTGCCCATCGGTGAGCATGCTGGAAAGATAACCAGCGACCAAACTTCCTTATCCATTGGAAGGGAGAGCCTGAGGAAGATGCGACGTGGGAGCAAGAGGGTAACTTACGGTTTTCTCAAGATGAGATAGAAAAATACTTAGAATCTTTGTCGGGGACGTCAAAGACTTAGGTGGGGAAGGTTTGTTACATCTAATTTTTGTAAAGACAATGACAACCAGCCTAACACCATATTGCATGATGTACTTGTACATATTGATATAAATGTAAACCTTCGAGCCTTGTATCTCAATCAATAAAAGAAGTTTCCCTTTTTTTACCTGTGTTGCGATGACTCGGACTCTTTCTGTTATACGCCCTTATGCTAACTTGCAGGTAGTAGACGGGCCCATTGGGAATGGAGCTTTGAAACTAGGGTGAAAGCTGCTATTGCCCAGATGCCGAGAGCATGCGGCATCAATCTAGTATGTCCCACGTGAAATTTACCTTGGATGTTCGTGTGCGGGTGGCACATCGTTAGAGCCTTTATGGCTTATACAAGGATGAGTTGAAATATGGTGGAGATAAGTGTGTGCGTTCACCCGACGCTTACACCCTTCGGTTTTCGGTGCTTGCATTGACTGTGTAGGTTAACCTTGTTGTTACCCGGACACCGGCGATACTTACACCTGAGCTGCGCACTTAGGAAGGAGTTGCAAGTGGTACGCAGAACCCCTTTGACCTTGACGCTTGATGTTAAGGGAAATGGGATGCCCAAAGAACTTATTTGTTAAGGGTGTTGTAAAATCCACTCTCTCTTTGTGGTTGTGAATGGTGCGCCAGCATGCTGATTGGGTACCGCATCATCGGGGCCATTGGTTAAATTACCCATAGACTTGTCCAGATGTGTGCTTGTCGTCGTTAACGTGTGGATGTGGTTTGTTTGTATGCATGTGTTCAATGTCTCTGCATACATATGTGCTTTACTTATTTGAATGTTACAAGTTTTCCATTTCATGATTACTTAAGTTTTTTTTTTTGGGAATTCATAATTAAAATGATTAAAATGGGCCAAATATCTATCTTTGTGTAACACTTTTGTTATGAATGAAGTGCATATTCTATTAAAAAGTTATATTCTGAAAAGTGTCATTTTTGTTTTTCATATTGAAGAGCGGAGGAGTCGAACAATAATTGGATAGCCAAGAATGGGACTCTATATTTATCATATGCACTTGGCAGGCAGGTTGCGGTAAATGCACAATAGTAGTAAAGCAGTACATCAGCGGTACAGAGAGTTATAAATGGTGCCACACGGTCAGTATTCTTTAATTGCAAGTACTACTCACAACAATATGAGAAGATAAAGGGGGAGCTTTCTTTCCAGTTTTGGGCTACAAGTACAAATAATGATGGAGAGTCACATGGTTTTTTTTTTAAACAGTATAGTAATTTAATACATAGAGTCCACATGGCTAAACACAGATGGGATGCACAACTGATTTTCGTTTTTACTGTGACTGACGAAGCTCAGATGGTGTCGGGAACAAGAAAAAGGCGGATGGATGGACTTGGAGTTGGACCCCATCCACTTGTAACAAAAATATAACCAGCACTTTTTTTACATGTAAAATGGTCACTCTGGAAATCGCGCTAAGCTGTTGCGTTTCGTGTAATTTACTGTATTCTCCCCATCGTAACAAATTAAAAAAGGGTATATACCCGATAATCGAGCGGTAAATTCAAAGACAGAAATAGGTCAAGGTGTGTATAGAATGAATAAATTTTGAATCAAAGAGAAGCGATGAGAAGACATGGCCGCAGCAGAGCAGTAGGACTGCATTGTGCCAGACCTGCTCTATAACCCACACTCATCAAAAATCCTGCCCATTCTTACCCAACAGAAAATTTTGAGACCGAAACTAGTTATGTGAAGGTAAGACAGAGCATGTGTCACACTGCTACTAGGCATTTTAAGCAAAAGAGAAAATGAATGGGGCTCATTCAGACGTTAGCTGTGAGGATTCACTTTGAGCGACTGACTCCTTTTTTCCATTACAACACCCAACCATCAGATTCAGAACAGCAATCATCACTACCAAAAGAAACCAAATCACGTTAATCCTGACCATCTGATCACATTACACGAAACACACCTCAGAAGGAATAAGGAACGGAGAACAATATGTACAATGAACGATCCACTTAAAAACTAAACACAACAAAGCCAATTAGATTAGCCAAAACACTTTCCTCATTTCAGTAACAACTAACAAGCTCCCTTCCTATCACTAACAACAGAATCAATGGTTATAAAGTCAGTAACCTTATCATCATGTACTCTGCCTCCTGCTCCTAACACTACCCACCACAAACAACTGATGTTGTTGTTGCTGTTGCTGTGATTTTACCCTGCTACTACTTCCACTGTTACCATTACTTTCCTTCTTGTTCAACTGCGAACCAGAGGAGGTGGTAGAAGAAAATAACTGTCCAAATCTAAACACCCTTCCACCACTACCGGATTTCTTGGATGACGACCCACGGAGTGAACACACGGGTACATTAAGTACCGGAGTGATCCTAACGTTAGCAGAGTAAGATCTCTCAACTCCTCTATGTTTGTACCTCGGGCCACCATTAAAGCTGCTTGGACTACTACAACTTCTCTCCAGACTCTGAAACACTACTTTTCCCGAAGAATTCATCCTAGGGCTATCCAATGATACACCCACCCCACTGGCTCTGGACGCAGTGACTGGAGCGGACGGATGGTCTATCAGAGGTTTCTGGTTATCTGATGTGGTAGGTGGAACAGACCTCGGTTTAACCTGTCTCATACGAGGGTGAGGGTGAACGTGGTGGTTATTGTTGACGGTTGAAGTAGATCTATGGACAGGGATTGTTTGGTGTATGTGAGAGATGATTTTGTTGTTGTTATCGGTAGGGGTGGGGGCTGTTGTGTCGAGAGATAGACGTGTGGGGATGTCATCATGGTCATGGCTGGAAGTAGAGGAAGATGAGAGTGAGTGACGGGAGGATGAAATGGATACTGGCTCACAGCAGTCGGTGGATGAGGATGGGACCTTGAGGAGTGGAAGGTTGAGATTTGTTGGATCGGAGGAGGAAATCGAGAGGTTTAGTGATGGTTTTGATGTTCTGTTGAGGAAATGCCTAATGGATCTAGCGGAAGTCGAAGCCGTCGTGACGGAGGTAGAAAGTGTGGCGGTTTCAGGAGCTGTGTTTGTTGAGTAAGATAGCTTACTACTACTGATATCTGCCTTACCACCTCCGACGACTAGCTTCTTCCGTCTCAAAAGATCCCGCCACCGGACGGTACATCGTGGAGCTTTCGGTGAGAAAAGGTACGGATCCGACATAGTCGAATTCGCTGGTTCAGTAGTCCGGCAAGTTTCCGTTGACGGTTCATCCGACGACGACTTCTCCGGCGGGTTTGTGTCATCCGGAGCGTTAGTACGGGAAGATGAGATTTGTAGCGGGACAAGCTTCCCGTCTAAGAAGAGCTCATCGGCCGACGGGAGGATACTGACGGGATCGTCGAGACGGAACTCGAAATGTTCGGGAGATTCCTTTACTGAGGGGCGCATTGAGGATGGAGGATCGTGGTGGTCGTCGTCGGAGTATGAGACTCTCGTCGGGTTAAGCCACCCGAACGGTGAGAGGTTTGTTGGAGGTGATGGACGATCTTTGAGGAAAGTGTCGGGTTGCAGGCTGATGTTGTTGACGCAGGCGGAAGCCATATCGCCACGGGCATGCGGAGAATGAGGGTATACGCCAAGCGATGAGAGAGACAGAGAGCAGAGTGGTGGGGAATGGAATGGAAATGGCATAGGGTAGCTGCTTGAAAAGTGAAGGAGCTGCGGCCGTGGCTACTATGAACCCTAAATTTGTTTTTTTTTTTTTTTTGGAATATTCAAATACACTCTTTTTTTAAACTTGTCCTGAAAATATTTTGATACAAAATACTACTCCCTCCGTCCTGAATTGACCGTCCTGTTTACTATTTGGACATGTCGTTTGACTTCAATTTTTAACATATAAGATAAATTAATTTTGAAAATTTAAATTTTACATATGAATCCTTACATGATAAACTATATGTTACAAAATTTAGTTTTATAAAATTATTTTATCTTATATACTTAATATTGAAGTGGAAAAACGTACCATAAAGCAAACAGGACAGTCAATTCAGGACGGAGGGAGTATGATTTGGTAATATACGTTGATTGTCTCTGACAGATTTATGATTCTAAATTTTTTGATTTTTTTTAAAGTGAGTAGTTTTTGTAACAACTACTACCTCCGTCCCGTCATAAGTGTCCTGTTTGCTTTTTGGCACGTTTTTCCACCTCAATATTAAACATATAAGGTAAAATAATTTTATAAAACTAAATTTTGTATTATATAGTTTATCATATAAGGAATCATATGCAAAACTTAAATTTTCAAAATTAATTTATCTTATATGTTAAAAATTGAAGTCAAACGACATGTCCAAACAGTAAATAGGACGGTCAAGGTGGGACGGAGGGAGTATTTGTTTTGAATTTTTTTTGAAAAAATTCACAATATAACCATATTTTTATAAAAAGTTCATAAAATACAACTGAATCACAATATTTCCCTATTTTTATAAAAAAATTACAATATGCCCCTATTTTTAATAAAAAAGTACTCAATATGCCCCTATTTTTTCTTTTAAGCTATTGTAACAACTATATTATATTCAAACGAAATCTTACTACAAAATGTTGGGTTTGTGTTTCTTTCAGTGGTGGACACTAGTGATGCACGATCGATATAACCCTTATCCTAAAGTGACATTCAAAGAAATCACACGTCCATCAGTGTAGTATGTCCAACCAACTAAAGTGTTCGTGCGTGACAATTTGAACGTGTGTCTTACTTTAGAATGGGGGTGAAATACCCCAAACCTTAATAAGTTGTTTAAACATTAAATAATAAATTATTAAGACTAAAAAGAGTCTTAGAAACATTAGTAAACAATTTAATAAATAGTAAATACAATTAATTGCCTAAAAGGCAATAAGGACAAAATATCCTCTAAGCTTGGGATAATCTTGGTTAAGGCTTAATGAACTTACCAAGACCTTGTCTATATATTAATGAGCCTATTAAATCAATTACCAAAGAAAACCGAGCTTGAAAACAAGTTAAAACACAAAATGTGCTTAAAGGAGTCTTAAAGCACATTTTTGAAAAAAATTGTCTTGTAAATGAGTTTTGAATGGCTAGATGTCCATCATTACTCTTTAATTAATATGTGTACTACTTAGTATCGCATTTGGAAGTTTAAATTAATAAGAAATCAATATTTCACTCCTATGTGTTTTGTTATAGTGAATAGTAACTAAAATAAGCTAGTTTGTAACTTATGTCAATATAAGTAATTTAATTGAGCAATAAAGGCTAAGTAACCCCTAATATTAAATGGGGGCCGGTTTGCATAAGGTGAGTCACCACCACCTGCAATCAAATAAGTGAAGGAAGACATAAAGTAAATAATATACTACTTTAAAGGCACTATTTGCTTTACGTAAATAACTAATATCTACCAAAGGCAATTGCATTCAATCATTCCTTCATTTCCTCTTTGCAGTCTCACGTAGACTATCCCCTTCCCTGCTCTCTTTCACGATCGAACCAGCACAGCACCATATGCCATCTTCAAATCCTTGTAACTTCTAGCTCACTTGTCCAAATTAAAAACTAAGACCACCGATCTCTTAGTTTCATCAAGCTCTTCGACTTAGTCCTTTCAAATCTTCAAGAGCTCCATTTTGGTGCCAAGAGGAATCTCCATGGAAGGAGCTTGAGTTCATCTTGTCATGTATTATTGTTCTCCTTTGCTTCAAGGTAAGGAAACTCAAAGAAAAATGGTGTTTCCTCCATGTTATGTGCTGTTCGAAAATTTGCCTTAAATGGAGTCCTTACGTTGCTTTGTTCTAGCTTCATTCCAACCTTTCAAGGACTGGGTGGAGTCCTCTCTTGACATGTTTCCAACTCTCTTCAAGTTCTAAGTTGACAAGCAAGCAAATATCCTTACAGATTTCTGAAACAAGAAAGAAATTGTGAGGAAAGGAGGTAATTATGCTAACCAAAAGTAGCTTGAAATTCCTTTGGAAAATGAACGTATTGTCTACTGAAACTACCTAAAGAGCCAATGGTCAATGACTTTGAAAAATGTTCCTAAAGAGACTAGTAAAAGACATATGTACTGCTGTGTGTATTTGCAGGTGAAAGGCAAATATTGTGGGAAATTCAGTGTTTAAGATTTAAGCATGTTAAGAGCCTAAGTGCTATGCAATTTAAATTGTGCACTATGTTGTTATGTGGTGTATATTTGGTGAATTTTGAGTATAAGAGTGTACTGGGAAGTTTATACTTATGATGGGTGTAAAGAACTTACGCAGCAGGACCTGAAAAAAATGCAGTACGTCAATTATGTAGCTTCGGTCCGGGACTTAGGATTTGGGATAACATCCGGACCATATATCAAAAAGGGGCCGAGAATTTAGTATAGTCTTGGTCCGGGACTTAAGCCTTGTATGAAGTCCCGGACACCCCTTGTATATCCCCGTGAGTTTTGCTTGGATTGGTCCGGGACCTAGGACTTGTATGAAGTCCCGGACCACCCCATTAAAGAAACCGAGAGAATTGTTAGTATAGGTCCGGGACTAAGTTAGGGACCAAGTCCCGGACCCTTATAAACTTGGTTTTAGGCTATTAAATGTGTAAAGATGGGATATGTTAGAGAAGATATTATAAAGATGTTAAGGATATTGGTGTGTATAAAGACAACCAAGTGGCTGAAAAGTTGTAGTAAAATGTGAAAGTGAAACAAGTTAAAAATGTCAAGTTATTTAACTAGTTAACGAGGGTAAGTTTTGAGCATTAGACTTTAAACAAACATGTTACCCCGATGTTAATAAAAGTACATGTGATGTTGTCAGTTGTTCGAGAATTGCTCGAGGAACATAAATGGACATGATAAAGTGGACTCCGGTGACAGGTATGGTTTTCTTGCAACCTGTGTCCTACCGGATTACACCGGCTTGTATGCCAATGTGTTTTTCTGTGTGTTTGCCACCTTGTAAGATAAACATGTAATGAGTTTATAGTAATTCATATATGTGGCGCACCTGTTCCGATGCCATTTAACCTCGAAAGTGTTAAGCCTTAGCTAACTGAGTCTAGGATCACATGAGAGTTTGGTATTCGGATTGAACGACCCGAACCATGGGACGTACTAACCACGGCTATGTGTGTGTTAATTGTGTGATATGTATATGTGAATGTAGGGATCTCCCTTGTATGCTTAACCCAAAAGTAATACTGTATGTTGTGTAGGTACGATAGACTCCGTAGTGGGGTTCTAACTAATAACTAAAAGTAAGTATGTACTAACAGTAGTGAGGAATCCGGTTTGGCCGGTCGCGTGTTGTTTGGGAGTGGGTATCCTTTTTAGCTTTACCCTTCTCTCTGTTATGGTTGTTTCCCTCACGGGTTATGATCTCCCATTAGCTTATCCCAAAGCTTAGCTATTCTGACTTACGATCGGTTTAGGGGGAACATGTGTTTATGTGGTGTGTTCGGGTCACTAAATCCGATCCACCTTTAGGTAAGTTACTCGTCCGACTGTTAGGGCGGTAATGAGTTTTGTTTTAACGAGCTTAGCATGGGGTGATATCATTCTCTAGGCTCACCAGTGTATTAACTATGTTTGGGCCGGTCCCTAAGAGATCCGTACCCGTTATGTGTGTGTTATCTGTATGTTGCAAAGTTATTGTGATGTGTTGTTATATGTTGTTTAGAAGTGAAATATGAGGATCATGGATATGATTCCTAGTATGTAAAAGGGACGTTTGTGGAAACCCGATAGTGGGTAAATGTCGTCTATTAAGGTAATAGCTCCGTTAGAGGAGAAATACTATAGGGTTGCAGAACTCAAAAGGTGATTGGTTAGGTATAAATGAGTTGTATTTGTTAAGCCCATTGGGGTGAAATGTATCGTGTTGTGAGTTTATGTTTCACATGCTTGATTTAAATGTAATCAACTGCATGCTAAGACGACAAATAGTTGTGTGTGGCCCGGTAGCATGTGGGCTGCGGGATTACCATACCAGCAAAGGTGCTGAGCCCCTGGGGGGCCACCCTTTCTTTCCTTTTCTATTTCAGGTACAAGGAGCTGGAGCCGTTCGAGAGTAGGACGGGGTAGTTGTTGCGTACAGATAATTGATGTAATCACTTGTAACCTGTAGGTGTAGTAAGACCGAATTTGTTCTCGGCATTAGTTGTAAATACTCGGTACAGTTGGAAGGTATTTGTGTAATGAATGTTGGTGTTGATAGAGGAGACAGTATTGTGTGGTTGCTCGGGGATCTAGTCCATCAGACCGATACAGTTGTGTAAATGTTAGCCTTGTTAGCCACGTGGGTGGTTAACGGCGTGTAACACCGATGAGTTAAGTTATGTGATGATGTGTATTTTCCGCTGCAGTTTAATGTTAAGTGTGTTGTTGTATGTTGGGGTGTTACAAAAAGTGGTATCAGAGCGAAGTGTCGCTCTGAAGACTGAATTACCGAGTTAGGATTTCAGTACTTGTGGGTTAAGGGATGAGTGATAGCGTGAGAGATACGCTAGTTAGGAGGACCAGCGAATATTGGAAACCTACTATATACATCCCACCCTCCACAATCCCTGGTTACAACTTGGGAAAGAACGCCAGAGAGATGGAAGACCTCTCTTACTCGGGAACACCCAATCTGGCTGTAATTAAATGTCCTTATAAGTACGGAGAGCCTGTCATACGGTAGGTTCTGAAAGGTGTGAATCCCGAAGACGGTTCCCATTTTAACAATGTCCGCCGCATAAGATAGCGAAAAGTGAAGAATCTTGCGCATAAGAGAATAGAATTTCTAGCAACCTGGATCGACATGCCGAGCAGTCGAGAAAAAAAAAACCAGCTTGCAACGCACCAAGCGTGCAACAGGCAAAAAGTGAGGTAATGAAACCCGAGACAAGTGTTCACGGGACTACAATGTTAACTAATACACCAATGGTATACCGACCGATTAAGGAACTACAACGTAGTATGAGGAGGATGTAATACTAAGTAAAAGGGGTCTCCCAGAAGGGGAAACACCCTAGTTGATGGTCACCATGTGGAAATAGTGAGGAAAAAAACCCAGAGGATTTATTGTTAAGGCTGTAAGATAAAGCAAGGGCCAACAAGGCCACTGATGTCAATACGGGTGAAGGCAGTACCCAACTGATGTGTGTCGAACTGACAGGCAAGTGCCGCTATAACAAGGCTGTACGGGAAACTTAAAACAACTACAGGTACTTAGTAAAGTACCGTGAAGTTAAGTGAGACCAGCATAGTTGTGGAAAGGCTTAGCAGCCCGACCTCTGCAATTGGAAGTACACGAGTCAGCAAGAAGCTAGACTTGGCTAAAGCAAGGAAAAGTTGTGAAGCCACGAGAATTAATCTTTTAGACTTAAATTCATTTTCAAAACCTTTTTTCAAACCAAATTTTCTTTCAAATCCAATTAATATCCAACTTTCTTTGAAACCAAACCAGAAGACCTACACCGGCCTCAGTGCCACATGGTAGGTAAGTTATACCCAGTGACTTTTAAATAACCGGACGGAAACCGGTAAACCCAAGGGTAACAATAGTGGATAAACCTTCCTTTGATTAAGTTCGGGAAGCACGGAATGCATATTATCACAGGATAATATAAGGGAGTTGACAACAGAATACTTCGCCTAGGCGCGTGACGGACACTACGAGTGTACCAACTGAATTGTGGGACGACCGCACTCCGATAGGAGCTTGTGGGCCTGGCAGACCTTCTTATAGGTTAACCGGGTAAGTAGCAATGTATCAACAGGATACCCCACATATGTATACAAGTGGAGTCTGGAACGCGGGAAGTAGTCGACGCCATACTACGGACCGAAGTAAAAGTCAGACAAAGTAAGAAATTACCAAGAATGATGGAAGTAAAGGAACCAGTAAGGTCAACAAGACTACAAGAATCAGTGAATTTATTTTAAGGAAATGTCTAAAGGTGAACAAGTGCGAAGTGCACTAGTTGGTAAATAAGAACATGGAATATGTCTTAAGAATCCTGAGGGATGAAATTAATAGCTGGAGTAAGCACCCAGCCTACAGATGGTGAGGGAGATGCCTATTATGGATATGTTAATGCGCAATGATCGGGATGAGACTCCCGAGATGATCACTAGAGATATCAATCTCACTAAAGAGAATATTTAACCCAGTCAAGAACGCAAGGAAAAGTAGTTAATTAAATGTACTCATAATGGAAAGCCAGACGTAATGGCATAACCTAGTAACACCCAGGAGCTATCCTGAAAGGGGTGTTTGGATCAACAGTGGTTGAACGGAATAACGTGACAGAAACGCAAGGGTTGAAACTAATACCCAGTTTAATCTTAAGGCGTCAGGAGGAACTCTGACATCCTTGAAGGGACATCCCATGAAAGGAATAACGACCTTGTCATGGAGCCCAATACAACCTGTAAACCGTGTAATATTGTTCGAAGAAGTAAATGAATGTGAACAGCCTATAATGAGCGGAGCTCGAGGCAATAGGGCTTACAAGCCACAAGTAAAATGTCATAAGTGAATTTTGTTGACTACGAAAGTTATATGTTATATAAGTAAAAGCGGATAACGAACCACTGCTTTAAGAGTGGGGATACCTCTTAGTATTGTGAAGCTGCCAGAACGGTAGTAATGAGTAGGAATATGTCTAGAGGATATGTTAAGGGTTGACCATATCGTTATTACCCAGGAATGATGTGAGTAGGAAAAGTACGAAAAGGAGTGTTCGTACTAGTTGTGGAGACCGAAGGGTAATAAGTCTAATAGCAACCACCAGAGGTGTGTGATGCTAAATGTGTAATGAGCAACGCTCAAGGAGCATAAAGACCCGAAGAATAGAATACCCAGTAATCAGCCAAATAGATGGCGAAACACAGTGTAATGGCGGAAGCTAATATAATAGCTGATGCAGTGTGAATTGATGTTATACAATGAGTAACCGCACGATGCGCAGTAAGCGACCGTTGCATGAGTATTGTTAAATAATAAATGGCCAACAAGCACAGTTATGAATTAGACACAATGAACATGTAAGATAAGTGATGACATACAGACTGGGCAACAAGCCAGTACTTGATACTATGTGATAAGGAATACAGTGTGAATCCCTTGCAATCGCATAAGAGATTTGCTATCAAGAGTTTACGCCTCTGCACTCTGTATGACTGAGTGTTTTGGTATTGCTCTTGTGCAATAATGATCGAGAGGGATAGTTAGAAATTCGGGAAATGTCAATTGTGGTAGAAGTATAAGGAGTATTATAACACGATAAAGACCGAAGCATAGGAAATGCAAGGTCGTATCAATGGAAGGATACTTGATTCACAATAAGTGACTATAGTTACACAGTATGTTAAACAATGGTGTGGAATATACCACAGGTGTTGGAATTAACCGACAGAGTACTACACATAGGTAGTAGCTCAAACATTGAAAGAAATTAACTAAATCAATGTGGAATACAGTAAATTATCATAGAAATGGATAGAAAGTTGAAACTCACCGAGTTCGCTCATGGTAACAAATACCATGCGTCGGTTGAGAAACCGTTATTACCTAGATAAGAGTGATAATCGGGAATGTACAATACAGTAGGAATAATGTATGAACAACTAAGTTCTAAATTATCAAGAATCGCATAGCAGAAACTAGTGAGCCAGCGATTCAAGTGTTAGATGTGCGTTGTGAATATGTATGAATGGCTAATTATTAAAGCCTAGAAGTTTCACAGGCCAGAATCGAAACTGGTTATGAATTAAATAAACTCTAAACAGAATTCTTGGTTAGGGAATAAACCGCCAATATGGCTAAGATCCCCAAACCAAAACACAAAGTAAAATAAACCGCGTGGAGGTAAATCACTTCACGACGGAAGAACGTTATAAATCAGTGAGTAAGTGATTGATTACGTGGGCGTAATCCCTTTTAAGGGGGGTAGAGCGCAAAACCACTTAGTGTCTATTACCGTACAAGTGTACGTGAACTATGGTGTGCATAGCATAAAATAATTTGTTTTGATGAGTGGTGTGTGTGTTACATAAACATACACATTCATTCATGGTTTAATTGTGGTAATTACGCACAGAAGATGCGAATACTATTGTGATGAATGTGTTTATTTTCGTAACAGTTGTGTGTGAGGGTATAAGTGTGGGAGTAAAGAAACTCCTGGGGAACTAAAACCCCGACAGTATATGTTTATATGATACTAAATGTAAAACTGTGTGTTGTATTTTGATAAAATATGTGTATATGTAAAATATAGTGACCTATGAAAAGGTATGAAACCGACAGAGAACCTAGTGAGAATAGGATTCCCTAGGTAACTGGATTAAAGTGAATGGAGATGACTGATAGACAGAGTTCTATCCTTGGAGATGTATGTTTATGACTAGAAGGATTAAAGATAGAAAATGATACATGTTTGAATTAGTTGCTGTTTGAAAATGAAGTGGGAGGTGGAACTTGATTTGCATGCGATCAAGGGAAGCCGAACATAAATTGGGATGGAAGGATAGTTCAACATTGATGCTGATCACATCAGGGTTGGATGATTCTTGAAGCTCCCTACAAGTGGTCACAAATAACCACGCTGGAAAAAAAAGGGAATAAAGAGCATAAGTTGGACTTGGAGTTGTATGTGTTTTCAAAATGGTTTTTGAACCGGTACTTATAGAACGTCGATAGATACCTTACATAAATAAGTTCTCTTACTTAATCTCATAAGAAATTTTAAATTTAAGTGATTGCCTTGATCTCCCAAAGGAACGGGGACAATATGTGTCCATCGCGACCGGGTTCTGCGGGAGCACAGTGTATGTAAAAGGAATCTTTAGCTGCTATACGTGCTAAAACGTGTTGTGTGGAATGTGTAAGGGAAAAATTTTAATTGGACCTTGAGTCCTAACGTGGTTAAGTCCGAAGGGTTATGTTATCAAGACCTATGAGTCTAAATGATGTTGTGTTACATGTGTCTAAAGGATGTTATGTTATCAGGACCTATGGGTCTAAATATTGTTATGTTGCCCAGACAAGAGAGTCTAAGGGTTGTTATGTTTGTGCAAATGTTGTTAAGGTACCCGGACCAGCAAGTCCGAGGTTACTATGTAAGTATGTTATGTTATGTATGGATGTGGATATGTTACTCAGACCGTCAAGTCCGGGACTGTGATGTAAAGTATGTTTGGTTATGGAAGTGTTTTATTATACAAGTAATTCCCGTATTCTAACCCAATGATATGGGGAAGTGTGAACTTGGGGACAAGTTCTTTTAAGGGGGGTAGATTGAAATACCCCAAACCTTAATAAGTTGTTTAAACATTAAATAATAAATTATTAAGACTAAAAAGAGTCTTAGAAACATTAGTAAACAATTTAATAAATAGTAAATACAATTAATTGCCTAAAAGGCAATAAGGACAAAATATCCTCTAAGCTTGGGATAATCTTGGTTAAGGCTTAATGAACTTACCAAGACCTTGTCTATATTAATGAGCCTATTAAATCAATTACCAAGAGAAAACGAGCTTGAAAACAAGTTAAAACACAAAATGTGCTTAAAGGAGTCTTAAAGCACATTTTTGAAAAAAAATTGTCTTGTAAATGAGTTTTGAATGGCTAGATGTCCATCATTACTCTTTAATTAATATGTGTACTACTTAGTATCGCATTTGGAAGTTTAAATTAATAAGAAATCAATATTTCACTCCTAGTGTTTTGTTATAGTGAATAGTAACTAAATAAGCTAGTTTGTAACTTATGTCAATATAAGTAATTTAATTGAGCAATAAAGGCTAAGTAACCCCTAATATTAATGGGGGCCGGTTTGCATAAGGTGAGTCACCACCACCTGCAATCAAATAAGTGAAGGAAGACATAAAGTAAATAATACTACTTTAAAGGCACATTTGCTTTACGTAAATAATAATATCTACCAAAGGCAATTGCATTCAATCATTCCTTCATTTCCTCTTTGCAGTCTCACGTAGACTATCCCCTTCCCTGCTCTCTTTCACGATCGAACCAGCACAGCACCATATGCCATCTTCAAATCCTTGTAACTTCTAGCTCACTTGTCCAAATTAAAAACTAAGACCACCGATCTCTTAGTTTCATCAAGCTCTTCTGAAATACCCCAAACCTTGGTATGTTGTGTAAATGTTAAATTATGGTATTTAAAGGCTAAAAAGTGCCTTAGAAATATAAATGAACCATTTAAACCATGGTAAAACACAATAAAACACTAAGACACGGTTCGAGCAAAAACATGCTCTAAGCTTGGAGTGAACTTGGCTAGGACCCAAAGAGCCTACCAAGACTTGAGAATGCTTAATTATGACTTTATAAGGCTAATTAAGTCCTTAGGAAACTTTGGTAGACAATGAAACCAAACAAAACACAAATAAGTACCTTAAAGTCAATAAGAGCCAAAATGTGCTCTAAGCTTGGGATAAATTTGTATAAGACCTAATGGTCATATATATACCTTATAAATATGTTAATGAACATATTAAATCAATTACCAAAGAAAACCAAGCTTGAAAACAAGTTAAAACACAAAAAGTGCTTTAAGGAGTCTTAAAGCACGTTTTTGAAAAATTGTCTTGTAAATGAGTTTTGAATGGCTAAATGTCCATCATTACTCTTTAATTAACATGTGTACTATATAGTATCACATTTGGGTGGCTATATCAATGGGAAATCAAAAATTTCACTTCTATGTGCCTTGTTTTATGAATAGTAACTTTTATAAGCTAGTTTGTAACATATAATGTTATAAGTAATTAAGTTGGTCAACAAAGACCAAAACACCCTTCTAACTAAATGGTGGCCGGTTTTTATGAAGGTGAGTCACCACCATGTAAAAATCAATTAAGGAGAGGAAGGGTAGGAAGGTAAAAAGGAGAAAGTTACCTTATAATACAAATATCTTGTTAAAGTAAGTTCTATCTTCATTTCTCCTTTCCTTCTTCTTTTCACACGTCTCCAACCTCCCTTCTTGCTCTCTTTTACGAGCTGCTACAGCAACACCAACACCACCATTGTTTTCCATCTTTGACCACTTGTAACTCCTAACTCCATGGTCCAAATTCAATTCCAAGACCACCATTCTTCTAGTTGGAGCAAGCTCTACACTTCTACCTTTTTAAATCTTCAAGAACTCAATTTCGGTGCCAAGGAGATTCACCATTGAAGGAGCTTGAGCTCACCTTTTCACATATTATTGATCTCCTTTGCTTCTAGGTAAGGAATCTCAAAGAAAAATCAAGTTTCCTCCATGTTTTGTGTGTAACCGAAAATACTCATTGATGGAGCTCTTTGTGTGACTTTGTTCTAGCTTCATTCCAATCTCTTATGGACTAGGTGGAGTCCTCTCTTCATAGATATTCAAACTCCCTTCAAAGATCAAGGTAAAACAACTACATTAATGTTTTGAAATAATGTAAACCTAGGGTTTACAATGAGATGGAGCTTAAAGCTTGAATACTCATTATGTTGTTTGTATAATGTTTAGTAGTTGGCAAGGAACCAAATGCCTTACCGGTTTTGTAAGAAACAAGAAAGAAATTTGGGAGGAAAAGAGGTAAATATGCTATCTTAATGTGGTTTAATGCCTTAGGAGAAATAAGCTTATAATGCTTGTTAAAACTACCTAAAGAGCAAATGGTGAATGACCTAGTAAAGTGTTCTCAAGGAGACTAGTAAAAGAACATATGTATTGGTGTATGTATTTGCAGGTCAAAGGCATTATTTATGTGGGAAATTCAGTGTTTAAGGATTATGCAATTTAAGGGCCTAAGAGCCATGTTATTTAAGGGCCTAAGTGCCAAGCAAGTTTAATTATGCACTATATTGTGATGTAGTGTAAATTTGGTGAAGTTTTGTGAGTGATAATGTTTTTGATGGATCTAGGTGTTCTCGAATGTTTAATGGTGAAAACTATGAGTTTTGGAATGATGATGTGCTAAGAGAACCCATGGCGAAATTTGTAAAATGAATAAGGAGTTCTAGGTGTTTAAATGAACTTGGGTGAACTAGGAATTGTTAGGAATGGACACATGCTTCACTAAGGAAGAACACATGCATTAAGGTGTTCTAAGGTGCTATAAGGATTTAGGCATTGTCTTGGAAGTTCTTGAAATCCAATGAGTGTTTTTAGGAGGTATTAAAGTCTTGGAGAAGTTTGTTTAAGGTTTAGGTCATGTTGATGAATAAGGAGAGAATGATGTTTAGGTAAGGTTTTGAGAAAGGAATTTAAGAAGTTGTGAAAGAGAAGATTTGGTTAGTAAGAGAAGATGCTTGGGAGATGATGTTATGATGGTGAGGAAACACTTTGGTATAAAGGTTATTAAGGATGAAACACCACTTGTAAAACTAGGAGAAAACATTGTAAGTGTTAGAAATTTTGTGAAGATATAAGTAAAGGTTTAAGGAATTAGAAAAAGAGTTTTGTGAGTGTTAAGGATATCTTAAGGTGTGTTTGAAGTGCTCAAATGAGGTTAGGGTATACTAGGATATATGGGGTGAAGTTTGGAGTTGAATGTAAAAAGGAAAACAAAGATCTGGGGCAGACCGGACTTGCGACCGGACTTGCAAGTTCGGTCGGGCCCAGTTTACCCTGTGGGAATTAGTTTCTGGAATGGACCGGACATAGGACCGGACTTACAAGTCCGGTCGGAGTAGAAAAATTTTGACGGGAATGTGTTCTGGAATCGACCGGACTTGGGTAAGTCCGGTCGGCAAGTCCGGTCGGACCAAAAATATGGTTTAAGGTTATGAAATGATATGTAATGATGGGGATTGATAGGTAATGATGTTATAAGGTTGTTAAGGACATGTTAGGTGAGTTTTAAATGGCAATTAGGTGGGTGAAAAGTTGTATCAAAATGTGAAAGTAAAACAAGTTAAAATGTAAAGTTATGTAACTAAGTTAACGGGGAAAGTTAAGCATTAGACATTAAATAATCAAGCAAACCCCGATGTTAATAAAAACACATGTGATGTTAACAGTTGTTCGAGAATCGCTCGAGGAACATAAGTGGACGTGGTAAAGTGGACTCCGGTGACAGGTATGGTTTTCTTGCAACCTGTGTCCTACCGGATTACACCGGCTTGTATGCCAATATGTTTTACTGAGTGTTTGCCACCTTGTAAGATTAAAACATGTAATGAGTTTATAGTAATTCATTTATGTGGCGAATTTGGTCTCCGATACCATTTAACCTCAAATATGTGTTAAACCTTAGCTAACCAAAACTAGGAACACATGAGTGATCGGTATTCGGAGTTGGCGGCCCAAACCTTGGGAACGTGCTAACCACGGCTATGTGTGAGTTAGTTGGACATTGTTGTTGTATGCAAGTGTGTGAACCTCCCTTGTGTGCTTAACTCGGTTATGATACCGTATGGTGTGTGGATGTGGTAGGCTCCATAATGGATCTCTAACTACTTATTATTAAGTGTATGTGTACTAATGGGGGGTGAGGAGTCCGGTTGTTCCGGCCACGCGTGTGATGGACGGGAGTCGATGTCATATCCGGTTCGGCTCTCTTGGTGTATGTATAGGTTGTATTCCAATTTGGTTTCTACCTTCCCTTAGCTTATCCAAAGCTAGTTACTGACTCACGTCGGGCCACAGGGGCATACGAATGTTATTTCGGTGTGCTTGGGATTACTATATCCGACACACCTTGGGAATAAGTTAACCGTTCTATATAACCGGACGGTAACGAGGTTGGTAACGAGCTTAACATGGGATTGGTAATAATCTCCAGGCTCACTATGTATACTAACTATGGTGGAAGGTTCCTTGTGAGAACCGATTATATGGTGTCATGTAATGTTATGGTGCTATGCAAATTCCCTTGCTATGCTATGGTACATATATATATTGGATGTTTTAAATGAATGCGATATCATCATGTGTACGTCGAAACAAGAAAGGTGTTGTTATGTTTTGTTATGTGAGAAATGAGATATGTTGTATGATATGGAGTGTGTGGATCATGGGAATGAATCCCAGTTTGTGACAAGAGGCGTTTAAGGATAACCCGATTAATGGGTACATGTCGTTCGTTAAGGAAGTAGCTCCGTTTTAGAGGAGAGCCACTCTAGGGTTTAAGGAATCATAGAATGGTCGGTTAAGTGTGGATGTGTTGGTTATAGGTTGAGCCCATCGAGGCGAAATGTTATGTGTTGTATGTTTATGGCTTGTATGCATGATTTAAATATAATCAACTGCATGCTAAGACGACAATTAGTCGTGCGTGGCCCAGTAGCATGTGGGCTGCGGGATTACCATACCAGCAAAGGTGCTGAGCCCCTTGGGGGCCACCCTTTCTCTCCTTTTCTATTTCAGGTACAAGGAGCTGGAAGCCGTTCGAGAGTAGGACGGGGTAGCTGACTGTGCGTGGGTAGCCATTTAAATTGAGTATGTACTGTAGGCGTAGTAAGACCGAAACTGTTATCGGCATTAGTTTGTAAATACTCGGTACAGTGGGAATGTATGTATATAATAAATGTTGAAAATGGAATGAGGATTGTATTGTGTAGTTGCTCGGGAATCTAGTCCATCAGACCGATACAAATGTATGTGTATTAGCCTTGTTAGCCACGTAGGTGGTTAACGGCGTGTAACACCATTGAATTAAGTAATGTGAGGAGTTGAGACTTCCGCTGCAGTCTGATGTTAAGTGTACGGTGGTGGTTGGGGTGTTACAAAAAGTGGTATCAGAGCGAATATCGCTCTGATGACTGAATTACCGAGCCTAGGAAGTACCGAGTTAGGATTTTAGTACTTTGGGTTAAGGGTTGAGTGATAGCGTGAGAGGTACGCTAGTAAGGAACTACCAGTGAATACTGGAAACCTACTATATCCTTCCCGCCCTCCACAATCCCTGTTATATAACTTGGGAAACAACGCCAGAGAGATGGAATCCACTCTCATACTCGGGAATACCCGATCTGGCTGTTATTAAATACCTTTAGGGTACGGAGAACCTGTCATACGGTAGATCCCGAAAACTGGGAATCCCGGAGATGGTCTCCATCTGAACAACGTTAACCACATCTAATAGCGAAGAATGAAGGATTTTGTGTATAGGAGAATAGAATCTACGGCAACCTGGGTCGACATGCAGAGCAGTCGAGATAACCAGCTTGCAACGCACCTACGTGCAACAGGCAAGAAAGGATTAATAAACCCGAGACGAGTGTCCTACGGGACCACAGTATAATAATACACCAACGGTATATCAACCGACAAGGGAACTACAAGGTAGTGCCCAAATACGTGGAACGGGCTGCAAAGAGAATACAATACTAAGAAAAAGGGGCCTCCCAGAATGGGAAACACCCTAGTTAATGATTATCATGTGAAAACAGTGGGAAATCACCTAGAGGAGTATTTATCAAGGCAGTAAGATCAGTGAGGGCCAACAAGGCCACTGATGACAATATGGGTCAAAACAATACCACAACCGGTATGTGTTGAACCGATAGCCAGTTAGCATGACGCACTTGCCATAGCAAGTGCTGCTATAACAGGGCTATTCGGGAAATTTATAACCACTACAAAGTACTTAGAAAAGTACAATAAAGCTTAATGTGATTGTCATAACAGTGGAAGGGCCTGTTAGCCTAACCTCTGCAATTGGAAACACACCAGTCAGCAAGAAGCTAGACTTGACTAAGGTAAGAAGATGTTATGAAACCATGAAAATTTTCTTTCAAACCCTTTCTTTTCAAAACCATATTTTCTTTCAAACCAACACTTCTTTCCAACCTTCTTTTAAACCAAACTAGTAAAACGAGGAGCAATTGATAGAGATACAACAGTGGATAAACTTTCCCTCGATTAAGTTCGGGAAGCAAGGAATGAATATTGTCACGGGACAATAAAAGGGAGTTGACAACAGAATACTTCACCTAGGCGTGTGACGGACACTACAAGTGTACCAACTGTGTTGTGGGACGACCACACTCCGACAGGAGCATGTGGGCCTGACAGACCTACTTATAGGTTAGTTGGGTAAGTAGTAATGTATCAGTATGATACCCCATATATGTATACGAGTAGAGTCCGAAACACGGGAAGTAGTTGACTCCGTCTACGGTCAGCAGTATAAATCAAACGAGAGCTAGAGATTGCAAGGAATGGTTGAAGTTAAGGAACTCAGTTAAGTTAACGAGATTAAAGGAATTAGTGAATTCCTTTTAAGGAAATGTTTAAGAGTCAGGAGGTGCGAAGTGCACTAACTGAATGTAAAGACAGCTTATATGACTTAAGGATCCCCAGGGATAAACATGATAGCTGGAAAGCAGGGAAAGGCAGATGCCTAATGTGGACACATTAATGTGCAATGAACGGGATGAAATTCCCAGAATGAGTACCTACATTATTAGGAAATGACGACCTTCACAGAAGAAAATAATAACCAGTGAAGAGCGCAAAAGACGTGGCTAAATGAATGTACCAATAACTGTGAACCAGATGTAAAGGCATAACTTAACAACACCCAGGAGAATTCCTTGGAGGGTGTTCGCATCAACAATTGTTGAACGAAATACATGACAGAAATACAAGGGTTGAAATTAACACCCAGTTTAGACATAAGTTGTCAGGAGACGGACTGACAAACCTAAGGGGCATCCCATGAAAGGAAACGGAATGCAACGACCTTGTCATGGAGCCCACTACAACCTCTAAATATGTAATGTTGTACAGAGAAGTACATATGTGTGGACAGCCTACAATGAGCGGAGCTCAAGGCAAATAAGGCTTATAAGCCATAAGCAAATATGTTATATAAATTCGGTTGATTGTAGAAGCTTATGTTGTATAAGTGGATAAAGTGGCAAGCGAACCACTGCATTAAGAGTGGGGATACCTCTCGATATTGCGAGACCGCAGAAGCGGTAGTTATGTGAATCAAGTTCAAGAAATATGTGGAGGATGGACCACGTTGTTATTACCCCAGGGTGATTTGAATAGAATAACACGAAAGGAAGTGCTAGTACCAGTTGTGTACACAGGAAGAGTAATAAGTCTGATAGCAATCACCATAGGTGTGTGAAGCTAAATGGGTAGCGAACAGCGCTCAAGAAACATAAAGGCTCAAGAAAAATAGCATATTCAAAATCAGCCAAATAAGTGGCCACATAAACCCAGGGTAATGGCGGAAGCTAATATAATAACGGATGCAGTATAAGTTGATGTTGTATAATGAGTAAGGATACGGTGCGCAATAAGCGACCGTTGTGTGAGTATTGTTAGATGATAAAATGAGGAGTGAGCAGAGTTATGAGTTAAACCCAGTGGAGGCACAACGGTAAATGATAGCAAACGAACCGAGCAGTAAGCCGGTGACAAGTATTATGTGATAAGAATTTCGGTAAAACACAGTGTAAATTCCTATCGCAATCGCATGAGAGATTTACTGTCAAGAGTTTACGCCTCTGCACTCTGTATGACTGAGTGTTTTGGTATTGCACTTGCGCAGTAATGATCAAGTGGGATAGCTAGGAATCGGAAGCATGGTAATTGTGGAGGAATAATGTTATAATGGCCGATGCATAGGTAATGCAAGGCCGCAGGAATGAAAGAATACATGTACAAAACCAAAGGTGGAGACATGATTAACAGTATATAACTACAGTAACACTAAATACCAAATGTCGGTATGAGATATATCCCAGGTGTGGGAAATAACTGAGAGAGCACTACACATTAGGTAGTAGCTCAATCTCAACCGACAGTAAGTCGGTAGAAGCAAGTCAATCATTGTGAATTACATAGTAGTTTACGCTGTAAGCTATTGGAGAAGTGTGTGGAAAATTGTGAAACTCACCGAATTCGCTCAGGGTAAGAGATACCATGCGTCGGTTGAGAAACCATTCTTCCCAAGATAAGGGTAATACACTGGAGATGTACAATACAGTAACAGTAACGAATGGGGCAAACTAGCTCTATAATTATCAGGGTTGCGCAACAGAGGCCAGTGAGCCCATGCGTCAGATACCGGATATACATTGTGAATATGAATGGATGGCTAGTCATCAATGCCTAAAAGCCTCACAGGCCAGGACCGAAACCGGTTTTGAGTTACAACTCCAATGCGAATTCTTGGTTTAGGGACTAAACCGCCAATATGGTTAAGATCCTCTAATCAGAATCCATTGTGTAATAGACCGCGTGGAAGTCAAAACACTTCACGACGGCAGAACGTTTTAAGCCAATGTTCAGTGGTTGATTACGTGGGCGTAATCCCTCTTAAGGGGGGTAGAGCGTAAAGCCGCTTAGTGTGTTTTACCGTACAAGTGTACGTGAACTATGGTGCATTGCACAAAAATAAATTGTTATGATGGTTGGCGCGTGTGTTATATAAACATACGCATTTATTTGTGGTTAAATTGTGGTAATTGCGCACAGAAGATGCGAATACCATTGTGGGAGGTGTGTTTATCTTGTTAACAGTGGTGTGTGAGAGTACAAATGGAAGGGAGTAAAGAAACTCCCGGGAAACTAAAACCCCGACGGTGCATAAATGTAAACCATGTATTGTATTTTGATAAAAAAATATATGTATATATATACAATGTTGTGATTTATGAAGGGGTATGAGACCGACATAGAACCTAGTGAGAATTAAATTCCCTAGGTAACTTAAATTAAGTTGGATTTGGATGATGATTGATAGACGGAGTTCTATCCCTTTGAGATGTAATGATTATGACTAGAAGGATTTAAAGATAGAAAATGGGACATGCTTGAACTAGTTGTTGGTTGAAAATGAAGTGGGAGGTGAAACTTGGTTGTCATGAGATCAAGGGAAGCCGAACACAAATTGGGGTGGAGAGATAGTTCAACACTGATGCTGATGACATCAGGGTTGGATGATTCTTGAAGCTCCCTGTAAGTGGTCACAAACAACCATGTTAAGAAAAATACAAGGAGCATAAATTGGACTTGGAGTGTGTGGTGTTTTCAAAAGGATTTTAAATTGGTTTTCAAACAATCGATTATATTTTGAATAAAAGATCTTCTTATACTTAACCTAGTAAAGAAATTTTTGTAGTACTTGCTCACGAGCTGGACGTATGAGCCTTTGTCTTCGGACCGGTGACATGAGAAGTATACATGTTAAAAAAATTAAGTGAATGTTTGATCTCCCAAAGGAACGGGGACCAGAAGGTGTCCATCGCGACCGGGTTCTGCGGGATCACAGTGTATATGTACTCAACGTGGGATTCGAACCCATGGAGAGATGGAAAAGATATTTCTGTTTGACATACATGCTATGACATGTTGTTTGGTATGTGTGATAAAGGTTATTTTAACTTTGATCTCCGAAAGTGTATGCTATCAAGACCATGAGTCTAAATGTGTTGTGTACATAGACCTATGTCTAAATGTGGTTATGTCACCCAGACCTAAGAGTCTAGGGGATATTGTATAGGTGCAAGTGTGGTGAAGGTACCCGGACCATTAAGTCCGAGGTTACCATGTGAGCATGATATTTTATGTATAATGTGGATATGTTGCCCGGGCCATTAAGTCCGAGGTTGGATGTAAAGGGTGGTTGGTAATGGAAGTTTTATGGCTATAAGTAATTCCCGTATTCTAATCCAATGATGCGAGGAAATGTGAACTTCGAGGACGAAGTTCTTTTAAGGGGGGTAGATTGAAATACCCCAAACCTTGGTATGTTGTGTAAATGTTAAATTATGGTATTTAAAGGCTAAAAAGCGCCTTAGAAATATAAATGAACCATTTAAACCATGGTAAAACACAATAAAACACTAAGACACGGTTCGAGCAAAAACATGCTCTAAGCTTGGAGTGAACTTGGCTAGGACCCAAAGAGCCTACCAAGACTTGAGAATGCTTAATTATGACTTTATAAGGCTAATTAAGTCCTTAGGAAACTTTGGTAGACAATGAAACCAAACAAAACACAAATAAGTACCTTAAAGTCAATAAGAGCCAAAATGTGCTCTAAGCTTGGGATAAATTTGTATAAGACCTAATGGTCATATCTATACCTTATAAATATGTTAATGAACATATTAAATCAATTACCAAAGAAAACCAAGCTTGAAAACAAGTTAAAACACAAAAAGTGCTTTAAGAAGTCTTAAAGCACGTTTTTGAAAAATTGTCTTGTAAATGAGTTTTGAATGGCTAAATGTCCATCATTACTCTTTAATTAACATGTGTACTATATAGTATCACATTTGGGTGGCTATATCAATGGGAAATCAAAAATTCACTTCTATGTGCCTTGTTTTATGAATAGTAACTTTTATAAGCTAGTTTGTAACATATAATGTTATAAGTAATTAAGTTGGTCACAAAGACAAAAACCCCTTCTAACTAAATGGTGGCCGGTTTTTATGAAGGTGAGTCACCACCATGTAAAAATCAATTAAGGAGAGGAAGGGTAGGAAGGTAAAAAGGAGAAAGTTACCTTATAATACAAATTCTTGTTAAAGTACGTTCTATCTTCATTTCTCCTTTCCTTCTTCTTTTTCACACGTCTCCAACCTCCCTTCTTGCTCTCTTTACGAGCTCTACAGCAACACCAACACCACCATTGTTTTCCATCTTTTGACCACTTGTAACTCCTAACTCCATGGTCCAAATTTCAATTCCAAGACCACCATTCTTCTAGTTGGAGCAAACTCTACACTTCTACCTTTTTAAATCTTCAAGAACTCAATTTTGGTGCCAAGGAGATTCACCATTGAAGGAGCTTGAGCTCACCTTTTCACATATTATTGATCTCCTTTGCTTCTAGGTAAGGAATCTCAAAGAAAAATTAAGTTTCCTCCATGTTTGTGTGTAACCGAAAATACTCATTGATGGAGCTCTTTGTGTGACTTTGTTATAGCGCATTCATCCAATCTCTTATGGACTAGGTGGAGTCCTCTCTCATAGATATTCAAACTCCCTTCAAAGATCAAGGTAAAACAACTACATTAATGTTTTGAAATAATGTAAACCTAGGGTTTACAATGAGATGGAGCTTAAAGCTTGAATACTCATTATGTTGTTTGTATAATGTTTAGTAGTTGGCAAGGAACCAAATGCCTTACCGGTTTTGTAAGAAACAGAAAGAAATTTGGGAGGAAAAGAGGTAAATATGCTATCTTAATGTGGTTTAATGCCTTAGGAGAAATAGCTTATAATGCTTGTTAAAACTACCTAAAGAGCAAATGGTGAATGACCTAGTAAGTGTTCTCAAGGAGACTAGTAAAAGAACATATGTATTGGTGTATGTATTTGCAGGTCAAAGGCATTATTTATGTGGGAAATTCAGTGTTTAAGGATTATGCAATTTAAGGGCCTAAGAGCCATGTTATTAAGGGCCTAAGTGCCAAGCAAGTTTAATTATGCACTATATTGTGATGTAGTGTAAATTTGGTGAAGTTTTGTGAGTGATAATGTTTTTGATGGATCTAGGTGTTCTCGAATGTTTAATGGTGAAAACTATGAGTTTTGGAATGATGATGTGCTAAGAGAACCCATGGCGAAATTTGTAAAATGAATAAGGAGTTCTAGGTGTTTAAATGAACTTGGGTGAACTAGGAATTGTTAGGAATGGACACATGCTTCACTAAGGAAGAACACATGCATTAAGGTGTTCTAAGGTGCTATAAGGATTTAGGCATTGTCTTAGAAGTTCTTGAAATCCAATGAGTGTTTTTAGGAGATATTAAAGTCTTGGAGAAGTTTGTTTAAGGTTTAGGTCATGTTTGAATAAGGAGAGAATGATGTTTAGGTAAGGTTTTGAGAAAGGAATTTAAGAAGTTGTGAAGAGAAGATTTGGTTAGTAAGAGAAGATGCTTGGGAGATGATGTTATGATGGTGAGGAAACACTTTGGTATAAAGGTTATTAAGGATGAAACACCACTTGTAAAACTAGGAGAAACATTGTAAGTGTTAGAAATTTTGTGAAGATATAAGTAAAGGTTTAAGGAATTAGAAAAAGTTTTTGTGAGTGTTTAAGGATATCTTAAGGTGTGTTTGAAGTGCTCAAATGAGGTTAGGGTATACTAGGATATATGGGGTGAAGTTTGGAGTTGAATGTAAAAAGGAAAACAAAGATCTGGGGCAGACCGGACTTGCGACCGGACTTGCAAGTTCGGTCGGGCCCAGTTTACCCTGTGGGAATTAGTTTCTGGAATGGACCGGACATAGGACCGGACTTACAAGTCCGGTCGGAGTAGAAAAATTTTGACGGGAATGTGTTCTGGAATCGACCGGACTTGGGTAAGTCCGGTCGGCAAGTCCGGTCGGACCAAAATATGGTTTAAGGTTATGAAATGATATGTAATGATGGGGATTGATAGGTAATGATGTTATAAGGTTGTTAAGGACATGTTAGGTGAGTTTTAAATGGCAATTAGGTGGGTGAAAAGTTGTATCAAAATGTGAAAGTAAAACAAGTTAAAATGTAAAGTTATGTAACTAAGTTAACGGGGAAAGTTAAGCATTAGACATTAAATAATCAAGCAAACCCCGATGTTAATAAAAACACATGTGATGTTAACAGTTGTTCGAGAATCGCTCGAGGAACATAAGTGGACGTGGTAAAGTGGACTCCGGTGACAGGTATGGTTTTCTTGCAACCTGTGTCCTACCGGATTACACCGGCTTGTATGCCAATATGTTTTACTGAGTGTTTGCCACCTTGTAAGATCAAAACATGTAATGGTTTATAGTAATTCATTTATGTGGCGAATTTGGTCTCCGATACCATTTAACCTCAAATATGTTGTTAAACCTTAGCTAACCAAAACTAGGAACACATGAGTGATCGGTATTCGGAGTTGGCGGCCCAAACCTTGGGAACGTGCTAACCACGGCTATGTGTGAGTTAGTTGGACATTGTTTGTATGCAAGTGTGTGAACCTCCCTTGTGTGCTTAACTCGGTTATGATACCGTATGGTGTGTGGATGTGGTAGGCTCCATAATGGATCTCTAACTACTTATTATTAAGTGTATGTGTACTAATGGGGGTGAGGAGTCCGGTTGTTCCGGCCACGCGTGTGATGGACGGGAGTCGATGTCATATCCGGTTCGGCTCTCTTGGTGTATGTATAGGTTGTATTCCAATTTGGTTTCTACCTTCCCTTAGCTTATCCAAAGCTAGTTACGACTCACGTCGGGCCACAGGGGCATACGAATGTTATTTCGGTGTGCTTGGGATTACTATATCCGACACACCTTGGAATAAGTTAACCGTTCTATATAACCGGACGTAACGAGGTTGGTAACGAGCTTAACATGGGATTGGTAATATCTCCATCTCACTATGTATACTAACTATGGTGGAAGGTTCCTTGTGAGAACCGTTATATGGTGTTCATGTAATGTTATGGTGCTATGGCAATTCCCTTGCTATGCTATGGTACATATATATTGGATGTTTTAAATGAATGCGATATCATCATGTGTCGTCAAACAAGAAAGGTGTTGTTATGTTTTTGTTATGTGAGAAATGAGATATGTTGTATTATATGGATTGTGGATCATGGGAATATCCCAGTTTGTGACAAGAGGCGTTTAAGGATAACCCGATTAATGGGTACTTCGTTCGTTAAGGAAGTCTCCTTTTAGAGAGAGCCACTCTAGGGTTTAAGGAATCTGAGAGGTCGGTTTAATGTGGATGTGTTGGTTATAGGTTGACCCCTCGAGGCGAAATGTTATTGTTGTATGCTGATTTAATATAATCAACTGCATGGCTAAGACGAATTAGTCGTGCGTGGCCCGTAGCATGTGGGCTGGCGGATTACCATACCATACCAGCAAAGGTGCTGAGCCCCTTGGGGGCCACCCTTTCTCTCCTTTTCTATTTCATACAAGGAGCTGGAAGCCGTTTCGAGAGTAGGACGGGGTAGCTGACTGTGCGTGGGGCCATTTAAATTGAGTATGTACTGTAGGCTTAGTACGAACCGAAACGTTAATCGGCATTAGTTTGTAAATACTCGGTACAGTGGGCATGTATGTATATAATAAGTTGAAAATGGATGAGGATTGTATTGTGTAGTTGCTCGGGATCTAGTCCATCAGACCGATACAAATGTATGTGTATTAGCCTTTTAGCCACGTAGGTGGTTAACGGCGTGTAACACCATTGAATTAAGTAATGTAGGAGTTGAGACTTCCGCTGCGTCTGATGTTAAGTGTACGGTGTGGTTGGGTGTTACATCTTCGACTTAGTCCTTTCAAATCTTCAAGACTCCATTTTGGTGCCAAGAGAATCTCCATGGAAGGAGCTTGAGTTCATCTTGTCATGTATTATTGTTCTCTTTGCTTCAAGGTAAGGAAACTCAAGAAAAATGGTTTTTCCTCCATGTTATGTGCTGTTCGAAAATTTGCCTTAAATGGAGTCCTTACATTGCTTTGTTCTACTAGCTTCATTCCAACCTTTCAGAGGACTGGTGGAGTCCTCCTCTTGACATGTTTCCAACTCTCTTCAAGTTCTAAGTTGACAAGCAAGCAAATATCCTTACAGATTTCTGAAACAGAAAGAAGTTGTGAGGAAGGAGGTAATTATGCTAACCAAAAGTAGCTTGAAATTCCTTTGGAAAATGAACGTATATTGTCTACTGAAACTACCTAAAAGCCAATGGTCAATGACTTAGAAAAATGTTCCTAAAGAGACTAGTAAAAGACATAGTACTGCTGTGTATTTGCAGGTGAAAGGCAAATATTGTGGGAATTCAGTGTTTAATTTAAGCATGTTAAGAGCCTAAGTGCTATGCAATTAATTGTGCACTATGTTGTTATGTGTGTATATTTGGTGAAGTTTTGAGTATAAGAGTGTACTGGGAGTTTATACTTATGATGGGTGTAAGAACTTACGCAGCAGGACCTGAAAAAAATGCAGTACGTCAATTCTGTAGCTCGGTCCGGGACTTAGGATTTGGATAACATCCCGGACCATATATCAAAAAGGGGCCGAGAATTTTAGTATAGTCTTGGTCCGGGACTTAAGCCTTGTATGAAGTCCCGACCACCCCCTTGTATATCCCCGTGAGTTTTTGCTTGGATTGGTCCGGGACCTAGGACTTGTATGAAGTCCCGGACCACCCATTAAAGAAACCGAGAGAATTGTTAGTATAGGTCCGGGACCTAAGTTAGGGACCAAGTCCCGACCACTTATAACTTGTTTTTAGGCTATTAAATGATGTCTAAGATGGGGATATGTTAGAGATATTATAAGATGTTAAGGATATGTTTAGGTGTGTTATAAACAACCAAGTGGCTGAAAAGTTGTAGTAAAATGTGAAAGTGAAACAAGTTAAAAATGTCAAGTTTTTAACTAGTTACGAGGGTAAGTTTTGAGCATTAGACTTTAAACAAACTGTTACCCCATGTTAATAAAAGTACATGTGATGTTGTCAGTTGTTCGAGAATTGCTCGAGGAACATAAATGGACATGATAAAGTGGACTCCGGTGACAGGTATGGTTTTCTTGCAACCTGTGTCCTACCGATTACACCGCTTGTATGCCAATGTGTTTTTTCTGTGTGTTTGCCACCTTGTAAGATAAACATGTAATGAGTTTATAGTAATTCATATATGTGGCGCACCTGTTCCGATGCCATTTAACCTCGAAAGTGTTAAACCTTAGCTAACTGAGTCTAGGATCACATGAGAGTTTGGTATTCGGATTGAACGACCCGAACCATGGACGTACTAACCACGGCTATGTGTGTGTTAATTGTGTGATATGTATATGTGAATGTAGGGATCTCCCTTGTATGCTTAACCCAAAAGTAATACTGTATGTTGTGTAGGTACGATAGACTCCGTAGTTGGGTTTCTAACTAATAACTAAAATAATATGTACTAACAGTAGTGAGGAATCCGGTTTGGCCGGTCGCGCGTTGTTTGGGAGTGGGTATCCTTTTTAGCTTTACCCTTCTCTCTGTTTGGTTGTTTCCCTCACGGTTATGATCTCCCATTAGCTTATCCCAAAGCTTAGCTATTCTGACTTACGATCGTTTAGGGGGAACATGTGTTTATGTGTGTGGTGTTTCGGGTCACTAATCCGATCCACCTTTAGGTAAGTTACTCGTCCGACTGTTAGGGCGGTAATGAGTTTTGTTTTAACGAGCTTAGCATGG
Organism: Limonium bicolor; assembly: GCA_023374045.1. Taxonomy (NCBI): domain Eukaryota; kingdom Viridiplantae; phylum Streptophyta; class Magnoliopsida; order Caryophyllales; family Plumbaginaceae; genus Limonium; species Limonium bicolor. The sequence continues at coordinate 179,744,220 of CM041782.1, read as the reverse complement.
GGTGATATCATTCTCTAGGCTCACCAGTGTATTAACTATGTTTGGGCCGGTCCCTAAGAGATCCGTACCCGTTATGTGTGTGTTATCTGTATGTTGCAAAGTTATTGTGATGTGTTGTTATATGTTGTTTAGAAGTGAAATATGAGGATCATGGTATATTCCTAGTATGTAAAAGGGACGTTTGTGGAAACCCGATAGTGGGTAAATGTCGTCTGTTAAGGTAATCGCTCCGTTAGAGGAGAAATACTATAGGGTTGCAGAACTCAAAGGTGATTGGTTAGGTATAAATGAGTTGTATTTGTTAAGCCCTTGGGGTGAAATGTATCGTGTTGTGAGTTTATGTTTCACATGCTTGATTTAAATGTAATCAACTGCATGCTAAGACGACAAATAGTTGTGCGTGGCCCGGTAGCATGTGGGCTGCGGATTACCATACCAGCAAAGGTGCTGAGCCCCTGGGGGCCACCCTTTCTTTCCTTTTCTATTTCAGGTACAAGGAGCTGGAGCCGTTCGAGAGTAGGACGGGTAGTTGTTGCGTACGGATAATTGATGTAATCACTTGTAACCTGTAGGTGTAGTAAGACCGAATTTGTTCTCGGCATTAGTTGTAAATACTCGGTACAATTGGAAGGTATTTGTGTAATGAATGTTGGTGTTGATAGAGGAGACAGTATTGTGTGGTTGCTCGGGGATCTAGTCCATCAGACCGATACAGTTGTGTAAATGTTAGCCTTGTTAGCCACGTGGGTGGTTAACGGCGTGTAACACCGATGAGTTAAGTTATGTGATGATGTGTATTTTCCGCTGCAGTTTAATGTTAAGTGTGTTGTTGTATGTTGGGGTGTTACAGGGGGTTGTATCGATCGTACATCACCGGTGCCCGTCTTGAATGAAACCATAAGCTCAACAGTTGTAGCAAGAATTTTTGTTTGAACAGAAAATAGTTGTTACAACAGCTTAAAAGGAAAATAGGGGCATAGTGTGAGCTTTTTTTAAAAAACAAGGACATACTATGAATTATTTAGGGAAATTTCATGAAATGCCACTATATTTTTGGCTAATTCATGAAATGCCACTAAAAAAAAGAAAGTCACGAAATGCTATTATATTTTCTGAAAAGTCCATGAAATGCCACTATAAATGGAAAAAAGACAAAAATACCCCTACTAGTTAATAAAGTACTTTTAAAGTTCACAATATGCCTCTAAGTGTTAAAAATTACAAAAATATCAAAATACAATAAAAATATAAAAAATTATAAAAAATTAAAATATTAGAAAAAAAATATCATTAAATATTAAAAAAATAAATGTTTCATTTTTTAAATTTATTCAATACCATAAAAAGAATATTGAGTTCTAAACAAATCATTTATGCCAATTTTCCTACCAATTTAGTACCATATTTTATACCAACTTATTAGGAGCAAGTAATGATAACCAAAGAAAGAATAGTTGCATATTATTATTCTGAAAACGTTTTATTCTACATTTCAAACAAGTTTTACTATTTAATATTGTATGTTATGTATATATTCTCAGTCGCTCTATCTCAAATAAATTTTATGTTTAGAATTTTAGTTTTTAAATATTATGAGCAATATAAAAAAATTATTTACTTTAAGAAATAAATAATCTAAATTGATAGCAAATAATAATTAAAAAAATGTATGATAAAAATTATGGTACTTATTTGGTATTTTTTAATATTTAATGATATTTTCATTTTTTTTCTAATTTTTAAATTTTTTTTAAATTTTTTTAAATTTTATATTTTTTTATTGTATTTTGATATTTTTGTACTTAGGGACATATTGTGAACTTTAAAAGTACTTTGTTAACTACTCCCTCCGTCCTGAATTGACCGTCCTGTTTGCTTTATGGCACGTTTTTCCACTTCAATATTAAGCATATAAGATAAAATAATTTTATAAAACTAAATTTTGTAACATATAGTTTATCATGTAAGGAATCATATGCAAAACTTAAATTTTCAAAATTAATTTATCTTATATGTTAAAAATTGAAATCAAACGACATGTCCAAATAGTAAACAAGACGGTCAATTCAGGACGGAGGGAGTAGTAAGGGTATTTTTGTCTTTTTCCATCTATAGTGGCATTTCATGGACTTTTCAGAAAATATAGTGGCATTTCATGACTTTCTTTTTTTTAGTGACATTTCATGAATTAGCCAAAAATATAGTGGCATTTCATGAAATTTCCCAATTTTTTATAATCATAGGGGCATATTGTGAAATTTTTTGTAAACGCAGGGATATTTTGTGTAACACCCCTATAATAATAAAACAACAGCAGAAAATAAACTAAATGTGCTACAGACCATCGGGCTCCAAACACCCGGTACCACCTCACCAACACAACATTACAATTAACTACGGTCTGAACTTCGAGAAAACTTAACATAAACATAACAATAATAAAATACATTCACTCTCCATAAACCTAATCCCATCCCAATCACTCATGCTCTTCGTGGCCACCTGTAAATCAATTTGTACCTGCAAGATGAAACCAAGCAGCCCACCCCGAGAGGGGTGAGTCTGTTCCCTGGAATGGAACTGGTACAATTCTCCAAAAACAAACTTATAAAACAACTCTTAAATAAATATTAGCTTGAAAGCAAACACTTAAACCACACAGAGGAGCAAGACATTTCACAAATCACCAAATCAAGATATCAAGATAAGAATAAGGGTTAATAACAGAAAAGTAAAGTTAGTGAAACAAAACCACATCATGTGTTAGTGAACTTCCATTTCCTTAGTTAAACCCAATTCCCATTAGGAGTAGAAAGACTCAGATAGTCACAAAGGACTAGGAATGAAAAGATAGATCCAAGAACCAATAACTCATGAGTGGAATAATTCAACTGGGAGAGATGACCCCCACCGCCAAGTACGTCCTTTTAGGACAGGGGATATACAGCCCCTCACTGTCTACAATGTCCCTTTTGGGACAAGGGATATACAGCCCCTCACTGTCTATCACGTCCCTTCTTGGGACAGGGGATATACAGCCCCTCACTGTCTATCACGTCCCTTCTTGGGACAGGGGATATACAGCCCCTCACTGCTACCATTGAAGACGTGCGCACGTCGAAACATCAAGAACCAGCTGGATGAAATGATATCCAGAGTCAAGAAGAATTACCAAAATTGACCTTTTTCAAATTCCCACCAGATCACTAACTACCCAGAGCAATACCAAAACACTCAGTCCTACAGAGTGCAGAAGCGTAAACCCTAAGCAGCCAATGTCTAATGGAACAACCAAATAGAAGAAACCAATGCCCAAGTAAGTTTCACATCCACAAGGCTCAGTTAGTCACACAAGCTGAGTTAGTCATACACACAGTTTCCTTTTGAAATCCATTCAAGCTCAGTTAGCGTTTTCCAAAACATTCCACAAAGCCCATTAGCAAAAGTATCTAAGTACGAGAAATCGTACCTGGATAACGATGTAGCAGTTCTAGTCAACTTGCGCAAACAATCAACAATACTCTGAAGAATATTAAAGGTAGTCTATCATCAATCACTTGTAGCCTACGTTAAGCTTAAATAAACTCCTCACTCTTATTTCTAAGTCCCAATTGTCTTTTAAGCCCTCACTTAAATGTTATGTATAACCTTTGACTTGTCTTAGAATGTTGTATAACTCAAGGTTGTAAGACCAAGGAATGTATTTTATTAACACTTATTAATTGTTCCACCCTTATCCACTTTACCCATACTTAACCATAATTCTCACATTAAAGACCTTTATAACATAAGTGCATTACATGTTATTCAATCAATCTTAGAATTTCAATAACAATTCTTAAGCTCAATACCTTTATTCTTAATTTTAGAATAAACATTGTATTATGACCTATGATGGACTGATCTCAAAATACTATACTATTATCTCACAATGTAAAGATTATGTATTTAAACAATATCTACTACATAACCCATTATGATTAAGTCTTTCCCTTAACTTAATTAAGATCTACATCTTGTATATTGGAATCGTAGTGTTGTAGACGCGTTTTATTATAACTTAATTGAGCTGCTAAACTCAATTATCTCATCTTTAGTTCAGAATGACTTTTAATTACAACCATCTAATAAACTTGTCATAAGATGTTAAATTGCTTCTCATCCTGAATAACTATACTATAGTTAACTTAGATTTAACGAATTAATCTTACATTTAGTATTCACAAGGTTATTATATGTTTTTTATTACCTATACAATAAGGTGTTTAGTATAACCTTTTATGTATCCTTACTTACATTTAATTTCCTAAATGTTTTATTTTTACACACATTCTCTCTATAGACTATGCATAATCCTTTGTACTAAACTTCATTAAACTTAAGCCTTAAATACGTTTTAAACTGTTTTACAAAACCTAAGGTTTCAAAGGAATAACTTAATAAATTAATTTCCTTTATTGTATTTAGGATGGACAATATATCTACATAGAGTAGAACTTATCAAAGAATTAAATTCCGGTTCGTAAGTGAAATTGTTAATTATTTAATAAGATAATCTATTATGAAAATTCTCATATTTTATATTCAAAATAACATATCATTATTTCCCACTACCGTAAAGTATATCAATATAATATCTTATGTAACTTAGTTTTATCTAATAAAGGTTCGAAGGTTTTAAGTATCAAATTCCTATTTATAAATCTTCCTATAAATTCTCACTACTAAATACCTCACTTAACTGTAGACTCACATCCTGAATATTGGTAATAAATGTATTTTATATGGCTTATCTAATTCTAAGAACCTTAAGGATAATTATTTAGATAAATTTCCAAATCATCGTTTAATATAGATATATCATAATCCTTTTAATGATTCTATCTTAAAACATTAAGTTATATTTCAATACCATAAATGTTAAGAAATGATTAAATCTAGACTTACTAATCCACCTCACATTTAGATGTAAAAGTATTTTACTTAATTTATTATGGTTTATATATCAAGAATATTTAGATGTAATCGTATTACATTTGTTTATCATTAATTATAGAATAAGATCTATTTGTGCAACATTTTATGTAATCTAATCACAATTTTTCCTAAGTTTTAACTTATTAATTACTAAATCCCAATTTTAGATTTACATTCTGATCATTGACAAATAATACTATACATGTATTTTAATGGTTTATATATAAACCTTGGAAATTCAAAGGTAACTCTTAAGCCTAATACATAACTATAACTTAATACCACCTCATATAATATTCTTCTATTAGTATTATGTAGAGGTTTAGTTTAACTTATTAATTCCTTCGTATTATATTTCCTATAAGGTATCTAATTTTATTTATGTTTAATGTGTATATATTTATATATACTAGGATTTGTTATTTATGTAGTTTTATTGTATTTAATTATGTTTAATAACTTTTAGGCATAACTACAACCGATATATGGTTTAATAAATAAAATGTTTCCCTTTATTTATTTAATACATATATACGTATACCTGTATTAGAATTTAATTAAGACATCCCCTATGTAACCCATTATATTTAAACTATCTTATTACTACAACCTTTAACTGTATTCCAAGTATGTTTCATAAAGTATTTTTTTTACTATAACTTGGGATTCTAGCTCTTATAATATTTAGTTATTATAAGTGTTAATTTATTAGCTCCCTGTTTTACCCTAAGTTACTACTTTACTCCCTTTATATATATATTCATATTCCTTAGTTTTAATTAAAAATATTAACTCCCATATAATATAATTAAAACGTAAAATAATTAGATTCCTTGATTTAACATAAGTTTCTACTTAAATAAGTATATATACATATATGTAAATAATTTCACTTCTCTTAAAAGCTAATACCAAAACATTTATAAACTTACTGTTATAAAATGTTAATTTATTTTCCCTTATTTTCCCCAGCTTAAAAGTTAATTAACCAACCATACTTTAATTTTTGGTTACATTAAAACTACATATTATAAGTTATTCTTATGAAAAACTCATAAACACAATTTTTAAAACCTTTTACCATTGCCCGAAAATTCCTAAATTTAATATACAGTAACTATAACATTTTAGACATATTATAAAATTTTTATTCATAAAAATATCTTTTAAATTTAGCCAAATAATTCCAGCAAACCCGTAACTTGCAAAAATCATAACTTATGTTTAAAAACTCCAAAACCATATTAATTTACATCAAAATAAACTAGATTAAATAAGGAATCTATGGTTAAAATTTCAAGTCAAAATACATTCGGGAAGGTATTTAAATTATGTAACACCCCAACCGTTAATCTCGTCATTACCTCTTAAACTGTTACTAATTACTCCTACTCACGCAGCGGAACTCTAATTACAACGAGGGGTGAAACAACGCCGTTAGCCACCCACGTGGCTAACCAGGCCTTTTCTTACATACCGTAACGGTCTGATGAACTGGAACGACCGAGTACTTCATACAAATACAATACTCAATTCACTTCTTTACTATACCGAGTCTACAATATACGGATGCCGATAACATACTCGGACTTACACCTCATTTAAATGCATAGTAATTACGATCTAACTACCCACGCTTCATACTGTCCCCGTCCTACTCTCTCGAACGGTGGTCAGCTTCAAGTACCTGCACACTAAAAACGTTCCCCCTAGGGGGTCAGCTTACGCTGCGCATGAAATTCGCATATACCGCGTGCTAACCGCGGTACGCCGACTACTTTGGGTCGGATATACATGGAGTTCATTCTAATCAAACAACATGCATCATGGCAATACAATATATATGTATATCACACAAGGAATCTACATCCAATCACGGAACACGATTCCTAACTAACATAACAATGTTGTTAGTGGTAACTGGTTACTCTTAGGCATTGAGGGTTATTCCTCACTATGCCTTGTTTACTTATTCGATACCTCACCCGCTCTCTCGGGTTACTTAATCGTATACACACCCATTCTCTTGGGCTATTCATTCTTATACTTACCCATTCTCTCGGGTTACTCACACATATACTCACCCCTTTCTCTCGGGTTACATACTCATTATCTCACCCACACTCTTGGGTTATTCATACTCAAGCTCTTGTAGATTCTCGAGACACTACAGGTCTCCTACGTCACGCTGTTACTCTCTTACATACTTAAGCCAAAACACATGGCTCTCTAGCATAGTCTTACTTCCCCGGTTTCGACCCTACTCTGGTCTAGCATGGTAGGAAGGTTCAACTAGCTCACGGAACTCTCTCTTAGTTCCTATCTCTTTTACTTAGGTCCGACTACTCTCGGACCACTCTCGTTCCCATACACTCCTCTCTCGGAGTTATAATAATATCATCTATATTAGTCTAGAAGCATCATTCTCGATGTTTCTAATGACTTTGGGAACTTTACTTAAATTCGAGTAAACTTAGGTTTTAAGAGTTACCTTTACAATACATATACCCATACTTTCGGTTATATTCTTTTACCGGGTAAACCCTCTTATAGGAGGTCGACCATGTCTCAAGGGAGTTACTAATCCCCTAGGTCTCTTTACCTTCCTTATAAGTCCACATTATTGGATTAACTTCAATCCTCTCGATGGAGGTTCATTTATCTCTCCACTCATATTTATTTCGTGGATTGTTTCAGTAAGGTTTTCTAACCGTTATTGGGTATTTACTCAACCCGTACATCTCCTCACGTTCTAGGGAGTTCATATGTTCGCGTTATCGTTATACTTTAGTCGATAGCTTGTGTGTGTTTGCATGTTTTCGTTATCATACGCATCGATCCGTTCTACGGATCTCTAGCCGAACGTTACTCACTATGAGTCGGTCTTTACACTATGTTAGACCACACCGGCATACAAGTATGTTAGTTCATTCAACATACAACAAGACATACATAATCAAACAAGGGATTATTTTCATGCTTTAGTCTTGATTAAGCCGGCACACAAACACACAAATCAGAGTAACTCGGTTAGCATACGGGGCATGAGAAAATCATACCTTTCACCGGGGTTTTACTTTACCGTGCATCTCACCATGCTCGGGTCACGCACGACTCTCTGATAATGTTTCAACATTATTATACTAAGCTCATACGGTACATAATAAATGCTACTCCCGTACTTACCCCGTTATCCCGTTATCTGGTTTTACTCTTGTTCATTTGAGTTCTCACTTCTCAATCACTTCTAACACTTTCTTACACTTCCTAGGGCCTTTACATGTACCAAACACCTTAACCTTATAACATCATTCATTCAAACCCCCATCATTACAACCTTTACAACACACCTAACTGGTCTTAAACAACCTCACACCATCTTTACTAGGTAATTACCATTTTTAGGCATCATTTCCCAACTTAAAACAACATTTTTGGTCCGTATAGTGGCCTGTCCGAACTTGTGTCCGAATCCAAGTTCGGACGCAAGCCGTGACTTTAGACAGAAAACAGACACACGTCCGAACTTGTGTCCGGACTTCGGAAGTTCGGACGTGAGTCGAGAGAAATTCATTACAGCGTCATGGCCACACGAAAACATGTGTCGGACTTCCCAAGTTCGGACACAGTTCGAGGATAATTCTACGGGAGAAATAGGTACGTCCGAACTTGTGTCCGGACTTCCCAAGTTCGGACACAGTTCGGGAATGAAAAATTTCCTAACCAACAGAGCCTGTCCGAACTTCCATGTCCGGACGGAAGTTCGGACAAGGCAAAATCCTCACTTTCCAAGCCTTTAAACACTTGGCCAATTTCTCCAAAACTTCCAACATAATGCACACCTCTTACCAAGTTCCATGACTCACTCTTAAGGCCTTAAATCTACTTTGTTTTCTACAACTCTTCAAGCATTTAAACCACCTCTTTTGTTACAGATTTTGCACAAATCTCTCACCTTTACACAAGTATTCCCATGGTGATTTTCTAAGCCAATTAAATCTCCTCCAACACCTAGTTCTCTAGGTCTTCCTCTACTCAAAACATCACTTAAACCACTTAGGTTTCCACATAAATTTTGCCATAACTTGGCTACTTCTCCAACATTGCCCAAAACTCATACCACCATTTAAATCATCCTAAAACTAGCCAAACCACAAGGGTTCTATCAGCACTCAATATTTCCTCATTAATCAAGCAAAACTCATTAAACACCATAAAGCATAATTCCTCATATACATAGCTCCCAAAACAAGCATTAACTCACAAAGGCTTTCTTACTTGCATTATTTCTAAGCAAGAACCTTATCACCACAACTCAAGTGGGGTTCATTCATTTTAATTACCCTTCCCAAATTCTAATACATATAGAATATACATTGGGTTGGTTCCTTACCTTGCATTCTCTTAAATTTCCTTTTGAAAGTTCTTTCCTCTTCTCCTTTTCTCTTCTCCCAAAATCGGTCAAAGACCATGGAATTACCCATCTCCATGTCAATGTTCAAAGCAAGAAATGAGTTTAAGTAAAAACACTTAACCTCATTAATTTAAAATGCTTAAAGCTCTAAAATTGGTGATTACCTTGAAACCCTAAGATGGGGTTTTGATCAAGAATCAAAGAGTAACTCCCTCCAAGCTTTTAGGGATTGAAACAATGCTCATAAAAGAAAATAAACAAGGCTCATTAGAGACCAAAATCGGTCAAGGTACAAGATGAAGAAAACAAGACTTTTTCATGGATATCTTTACCTTGCTAGAAAGGGGGAGCTTCAAGCTTTAAGATTATGTGCTTTTCTCCTCAAATGGCCAACACCCACGAAAATGAAACTCACCATTTTCGAGTTTTGAAAAGAGAGGATCGTAGAGGGTGATGAGAGGATCGCAAGTATGTACTATTTTTGAATGCGGAGCAAGGATGAAGCTTGGGCATGGAGGAGAAGGTGGAGAAGCTTGCTTGGCTCCAATGGCGTACAGCACACAGAGGGAGAGGGAGAAATCGTGAAGGAGGGGAAAGAGAGAAAGAAGAAAAGAGAATGGGAGGAAAGAGAGAGAGAGGAAATTGTTTTATGCTTTTTGCTTTTACTTTTCTCTCTCCTCCTTTACTTTCTTTCTTACTTATTTACTAGCTTAGAGTGTGTGTGAGTGGTGACTCACCAATAAAACCGGCCCCCACAATATTAGAGAGCTGGAGCGTTTTTCGGTTTCTGACAGAAAACGCTCGTTATTTTACCCGGTTTGGCACTATTCACTAACCGGGCCCGTTTTTCGGATTTTTCTCGTTTCTTTATTTTTAATGGCTATTAAGCTTCCATTAATACTTAATTATAGTTATATAATCAACTATAATTTTTACGGGTCCATTTGACCACTTAAAGTCACGTTTTCGGGTTTTTTTCTCGAAAAACGTGCTTTAAACTCTTTTAGCGTTTTAATCCATTATTTGGATCCGTTTTCTTCGGGAATCATTCCCGTATACTAATTAAGCCTAACTAAGCCTTAGGAATCCATCTCGGACCCTCTCGAGATCATATATCTCTTACACTCATTTAACGCGCATTTTAGCGTTTTTCGCTTTTCAAGCGTTTTCTCTTTTCTTTTGGTTTTATTCTTTTTGCCAATACTCTTTAGGCACCATTAGGCCCTTAATAATTTTATTAGAGTAATTTAATCACCATTTTTTAGATCCGGGGTATTAAAATCTACCCCCCTTAGGAACTTTGTCCTCAAAGTTGATGAATCTAGGTGGTTACTGTCATGGCATTCAATGCCAAGGTTATAGTACATGTATAACCCTACTGACTCCACAAGTCAGTCTCATTTCATACTACACATACCACACACATATCACAGCATGTATAGCAATCAAAAATACTCTTTTTACTCTCTCCATGGAATCGGTCCGAAGACAAGAAGGCACTACAGTCCTCGAATCCATACCGAGTAATATACTACTGATCCCTCAGGTACCGGTCACGTTGAACACTTACTCTTTCTGGTTCACGGCCGTTTCATGACAAATGGGCACTTACTCTCTCTGGCCCACGGTCCCTTCGGTTCGATCAAAATTAATACCATCATATCCTCAGGCACTCTGGTTGACTCACTCAACACAGGAACATCTCAGGGTACTCTCCCCGTCCCGCTGCCTTTGGAAAAATCACACACTAACACCGCCCCAACCGGTCACTTAGGACCGCCGCACGTACGGTGCAATGGTTTCAAAGCTAATACACGCCCACCGTTCTACCGGTCATCAAGACTTAAGGCTCAGCCATCGGCGGGTGATAGCGGTTTCAAAACCAGTTTTCGTTTCCATCTTCATACTTGAAGAAAATTCTTTTTCAAAATCTGTTTGAAAATTCTTTTTAAAACATCACACAACTCCAAATCAGATTTATGGTCGCTGTATCTTTCTTAGCGTGATTACTTGTGACCACTATAGGGAGCTTCAGGAATCATCTAACCCTGATGTGATCAGCATCAGTGTTGAACTATCCTTCCACCCCAATTTGTGCTCGGTTTCCCTTGATCGCTAGCAGATCAAGTTCCACCTCCCACGTCAGTTTCAAACAATCAGATAGTCAAACATTTTCGTTTTCTATCTTTTACTCTTTCTAGTCGTATTCATAAAACAATCTGTTTCAATTTATCTTTATCATGGAACTTAAGTCATCCATTATTCTCTATTTACCTTGCCTAGGCATTCCATACTTATGGCTTCATTTACTCAAATTGTTGCTCAATTTAAAACACATAACATACAACTCCAAAGGATGGAACCCACTCCATCTATCATTCTCAAATAAAATCACCTAGGGAACTCACTCCCTCTTAGGTTACACATCGGTTTCATGCCGATTCATACTCATCATATCTCATGTCTAATCTCACTAGACATATACTATAGGGATTCTCATTCCCCAGGAGTTTCTCTACTCCTCTTTTCATATTTATTACATACACATTACTCGCATCTCTCATGCACCATACTCATCATTACACAATGAATGGGTACCTATGTTTATGTAACATAAGTTCCTATCATCAAAGCAATTTCTTTTTGTGCTATGCACATAGTAGTTTACGCACCAATACGTAAAACATACTCTAAGCGGTTTCTCGCCCTACCCCCCTTAAAAGGGGTTACGCCCGCGTAACCAACCATATGTTATCACTAAACATTGGTTCATTAATTCGAGTATTATGAAGTGTTTTAACTTCAGTACGGTTAATGAACTCATAACCGGGTTCGGTTCTAGCCTCTAAGGCTTCAAGGGGTTTATGACATAGGTATACTTAACCCTGAATCACGGTCCACAAGCTTCTGCTGCGTGACCTGATAACTAGAGCTTAATTCGCTCTTTGGTATTCTCCATGTTTTTCAATCGTCGCTTGGTATCTCTTACCGTATGCGAATTCGATGAATTTTAGATTGTCTCACCAGTTCTCTGGGAATCTACTTCGTATAACACTGTATACTTTTGTGATTATTCACTTATTTTTCCCGACTTGTTGTCGGTTGAGGTCAAGCTACTACTTAGCATGTAGTGCTTCCTCGTTTAATAGTGGCTCATGGATTATGTTTGTTAGAGTTCTTCATTCATACTACTCTGCATTTACCATTCATCGATCCTGGGCCCTGTGGGTTACTGCTCACGTTCCTCGTGCATCTTTGGCCAATGGCCGCACGGTTATCTCTCTAGATTCTCACTCAACAGGCTTCGTTGACATTTCCCAATTCCTGGCTCTCCCACTCGATCATTACCGCCAAGTGCAATACCAAAACACTCAGTCATACAGAGTGCAGAAGCGTAAACTCTTGACAGTAAATCTCTCATGGGATAGGAATGATTATGTCACATTACCACATTTCCTCATCAACTCTAATTACTATCTGAATATACTTTTACAATGGTCGCTTACTGCGCACCTTGGTCTTTCTCATTTCTATGGCATCCGCTACTACTTTAGCTTCCGCTCGGGTGTTCTCGCCATTTACACTATGGCTCGCCATTCACTTGGCTCAATGATATACGCTATTCTTAAAGTCTCTCTGCGCACTTGCGCGCTGCTTACTCTGCTGTTCATATTGCACACATACAGTGTTTACTACTCAACTGATTACTCTTCGGTTCGAATTGCAGCTATCGAGGTTCCTCTTTATACTCTACTATTGTTCATATACTCATTGGCAATATACACATGCTCAAATTTTACTACACCGCTCTAGCGGTTTCACATTACATACTTAGATGGTAGCCTTTCTCTGGAGGATTCACGCAAATGCCGCTCCATAGGCCCCATAATAACAAGTGGTATCCCCACTCTAAGGTAGTGGTTCATTCTCCACTGTCCCTCTTATGCCTCAATGCATAGGTTTACAACGTTTAGATCTACAAGTTGCAGTTAGTTTACCGGCTATAAGCCACATTGCCTCGCCATGCTCCATGCGGGCTGTTTATATAGGTTTCATCTTCTCCGTATACCATTAAATGGTTTGGAGGTATTACTGGGTTTTGATATGGTAGTTTCATCACGCTTCCAAACATGGAAGACCCTTAAAGTATTTTGATACTAATTCATGCCCTCTAGCATTTTAGGGTATCCCGTGTTACGAGGGATCCCTTCGGGTTCTACCCGAGTGTTTGCTTAAACACTTGTGTTCTCAACACGATGTTTCGTTCAACTAATGTTGACCCCGGCACCCTTCTCGGATTGCTCCTGGGTGTTACTGAGTAACGCCATTACATCTGGCTTTTACTCATGGTTATGTTCAGTTGTGACCTCGCCTTGCGGCTATGTCCTTGACCCTCCCGTTTAGGGTTGTAATGTCTCCCGTTATTGGGCAGATCCTTGGTACCTTCCAACACCTTCTGGGTCAGGTCATTATTCCCTTCAGTGAGGTATAAAGTGGGAATTCTATCCCGTTTATCGTACATTAATAAGTTCATTTAGGCATTTGCCGTATTATTTACACTGGTATTCACCCAGTTATTAGGTATTTCCTGAGACATTTCCAATGTCTGTACTTAATACTCTGTGCTTCTCGCACTTTTTAACGCCTTATCCTTAGGTCCGTGACCTTACTGGATTCTAGACTCCCTTAACTCGGTAAGCTTCCTTGTGTTCTTCGATCATTCGAGGTGTCCAACTGTCTTGGTTTGGATTGGCTCTTTCGTCCGTAGTATGGAGTGGGCTACTTCCCGTGTTCCGTACTCTACTAGTATACATACATGGAGTATCTTATTGATACGTTACCACTTACCCGACTAACTCATTACTGGTCTGTCAGGCCCGCAAGCTCCTTTGGAGTGCGGTCGTTCCACGTCTCATTTATGTACACTTGTAGTGTCGGTCACGCCTAAGTGAAGTATTCTGTTGCCAACTCCCCTTGTATCGTCCTATGATGATTTACCATGGCTCTCTGGTTTGGTTTTAGAATTCGAGGGTTTTTGGAAAATTTCATGTTTTGAAGAAAAGTTTGAGTCTTGAAAGTAAACTCTTTGCGGCATTTCAATGCCGGTTGCTTCTTACCAGGTCTAGCCTCTTGCTGACCGGTATATTCTTTATACAGTGGTCAGGCCTTTAGGCCTTTCCAAGGTTTCATTTCAGAATTTTTAAGGTTCGAGTTGCTATATTGGCTTCATTCGCCATCCTGGTACTTTACTAAGTACTTTTATTGCAACGGTTCCTCTTAATAATCCCGCTATTACTGCACTTGCCTTGGCAAGTGCGCGGTACAGGTGGGTTTTGGGTTAACTCATACCGGTCACGGTATTGTTCACATTGTATCTGGTAGCCTTGGACATGACTGCTCCTTAGACATGACTGTCATTCATTTAGGTGCTCCTCCACTCTTGGAGTTCCTTAGCTATTTTAATTCTAGGCTTTACCTCGTTGCTCGTTCCCACGTCTTTACTGTGGTTACCGAGGTTTAACTTATTTAGGTACTACTTTTGTAGTCCTATTCGGGTATATCCCGTAGCTATGCTCGTAGCTGTCTAAGCTGTATCAGTTAAGTATTGCAACCTCTTTGGGTGTGGCAGGGTGGGGGTACCTACTCTCATCTAGGTTCCTAATTGGTTGGTATACCGTTGGTAGTATTTATTTAGCTATGACGGTCCGTAGACATGTGTCTCGGTTTGGTTGCTTCTCATGAATCCGTCTTCTTGCACGGTTAGTGCTTTCTTCTTGCTGCTGCTCGGCCAGCTGGGTTCTCGCGACTGCTAAGCATGTCGCCCCAAGTTGCCACAATTCGGTCTCCTTGGATTAGGGATTTCTCGATCGCTCGCCATTATGTGCGTTATTGTCATTCCAGCGGAATCCGTCTCCGGGCTTTCCGGTTCTCGGACTTACCGCATGACAGTTCTGGTTCATATTGATATTAAATAAACTGCCAGATTGGGTTTCCCCATCTCTCTGGCGTTCTTCCCCCAAGCTTTCAATACGGGGGTTGTGGAGGGCGGTATGGTATTGTAGGTATCCAGATCATACTGGAAGTTCCTATCTAGCGCATCTCTCACACTACCACTCAACCCATAGCCCTAAGTCTCTAATTCCTAACTCGGTATTTCCTAAGCTCGGTATTTCCAGTCATCAGAGCGATACTTCGCTCTGATACCATTTTTGTAACACCCCAACCGTTAATCTCGTCATTACCTCTTAAACTGTTACTAATTACTCCTACTCACGCAGCGGAACTCTAATTACAACGAGGGGTGAAACAACGCCGTTAGCCACCCACGTGGCTAACCAGGCCTTTCTTACATACCGTAACGGTCTGATGAACTGGAACGACCGAGTACTTCATACAAATACAATACTCAATTCACTTCTTTACTATACCGAGTCTACAATATACGGATGCCGATAACATACTCGGACTTACACCTCATTTAAATGCATAGTAATTACGATCTAACTACCCACGCTTCATACTGTCCCCGTCCTACTCTCTCGAACGGTGGTCAGCTTCAAGTACCTGCACACTAAAAACGTTCCCCCTAGGGGGTCAGCTTACGCTGCGCATGAAATTCGCATATACCGCGTGCTAACCGCGGTACGCCGACTACTTTGGGTCGGATATACATGGAGTTCATTCTAATCAAACAACATGCATCATGGCAATACAATATATATGTATATCACACAAGGAATCTACATCCAATCACGGAACACGATTCCTAACTAACATAACAATGTTGTTAGTGGTAACTGGTTACTCTTAGGCATTGAGGGTTATTCCTCACTATGCCTTGTTTACTTATTCGATACCTCACCCGCTCTCTCGGGTTACTTAATCGTATACACACCCATTCTCTTGGGCTATTCATTCTTATACTTACCCATTCTCTCGGGTTACTCACACATATACTCACCCCTTTCTCTCGGGTTACATACTCATTATCTCACCCACACTCTTGGGTTATTCATACTCAAGCTCTTGTAGATTCTCGAGACACTACAGGTCTCCTACGTCACGCTGTTACTCTCTTACATACTTAAGCCAAAACACATGGCTCTCTAGCATAGTCTTACTTCCCCGGTTTCGACCCTACTCTGGTCTAGCATGGTGGGAAGGTTCAACTAGCTCACGGAACTCTCTCTTAGTTCCTATCTCTTTTACTTAGGTCCGACTACTCTCGGACCACTCTCGTTCCCATACACTCCTCTCTCGGAGTTATAATAATATCATCTATATTAGTCTAGAAGCATCATTCTCGATGTTTCTAATGACTTTGGGAACTTTACTTAAATTCGAGTAAACTTAGGTTTTAAGAGTTACCTTTACAATACATATACCCATACTTTCGGTTATATTCTTTTACCGGGTAAACCCTCTTATAGGAGGTCGACCATGTCTCAAGGGAGTTACTAATCCCCTAGGTCTCTTTACCTTCCTTATAAGTCCACATTATTGGATTAACTTCAATCCTCTCGATGGAGGTTCATTTATCTCTCCACTCATATTTATTTCGTGGATTGTTTCAGTAAGGTTTTCTAACCGTTATTGGGTATTTACTCAACCCGTACATCTCCTCACGTTCTAGGGAGTTCATATGTTCGCGTTATCGTTATACTTTAGTCGATAGCTTGTGTGTGTTTGCATGTTTTCGTTATCATACGCATCGATCCGTTCTACGGATCTCTAGCCGAACGTTACTCACTATGAGTCGGTCTTTACACTATGTTAGACCACACCGGCATACAAGTATGTTAGTTCATTCAACATAACAAGACATACATAATCAAAAGGGATTATTTTCATGCTTTAGTCTTGATTAAGCCGGCACACAAACACACAAATCAGAGTAACTCGGTTAGCATACGGGGCATGAGAAAATCATACCTTTCACCGGGGTTTTTACTTTACCGTGGCATCTCACCATGCTCGGGTCACGCACGACTCTCTGATAATGTTTCAAACGTTATTATTAATACTAAGATCATACGGAACATAATTAAATGTTATTCCCGTAGTTACCCCGTTATCCCGTTATCTTGGTTTCACCCTTGTTCATTTGAGTTCTCACTTCCCAAACACTTCTAACACTTTCTTACACTTCTTAAGGCCTTTACATGTTACCAAACACGGCCTTAACATCTTATAACATCATTAACATTCAAACCCCCATCATTACAACCTTTACAACACACCTAACTGGTCTTAATCAACCTCACACCATCTTTACTAGGTAATTACCATTTTTAGGCATCATTTCCCAACTTAAAACAACATTTTTGGTCCGTATAGTGGCCTGTCCGAACTTGTGTCCGAACATCCAAGTTCGGACGCAAGCCGTGACTTTAGACAGAAAACAGACACACGTCCGAACTTGTGTCCGGACTTCGGAAGTTCGGACGTGAGTCGAGAGAAATTCATTGCAGAGGTCCATGTGTCCGAACATGTGTCCGGACTTCCCAAGTTCGGACACAGTTCGAGGATAATTCTACGGGAGAAATAGGTACGTCCGAACTTGTGTCCGGACTTCCCAAGTTCGGACACAGTTCGGGAATGAAAAATTTCCTAACCAACAGAGCCTGTCCGAACTTCCATGTCCGGACGGAAGTTCGGACAAGGCAAAATCCTCACTTTCCAAGCCTTTAAACACTTGGCCAATTTCTCCAAAACTTCCAACATAATGCACACCTCTTACCAAGTTCCATGACTCACTCTTAAGGCCTTAAATCTACTTTGTTTTCTACAACTCTTCAAGCATTTAAACCACCTCTTTTGTTACAGATTTTGCACAAATCTCTCACCTTTACACAAGTATTCCCATGGTGATTTTCTAAGCCAATTAAATCTCCTCCAACACCTAGTTCCTCTAGGTCTTCCCTCTACTCAAAACATCACTTAAACCACTTAGGTTTCCACATAAATTTTGCCATAACTTGGCTACTTCTCCAACATTGCCCAAAACTCATACCACCATTTAAATCATCCTAAAACTAGCCAAACCACAAGGGTTCTATCAGCACTCAATATTTCCTCATTAATCAAGCAAAACTCATTAAACACCATAAAGCATAATTCCTCATATACATAGCTCCCAAAACAAGCATTAACTCACAAAGGCTTTCTTACTTGCATTATTTCTAAGCAAGAACCTTATCACCACAACTCAAGTGGGGTTCATTCATTTTAATTACCCTTCCCAAATTCTAATACATATAGAATATACATTGGGTTGGTTCCTTACCTTGCATTCTCTTAAATTTCCTTTTGAAAGTTCTTCTCCTCTTCTCCTTTTCTCTTCTCCCAAAATCGGTCAAAGACCATGGAATTACCCATCTCCATGTCAATGTTCAAAGCAAGAAATGAGTTTAAGTAAAAACACTTAACCTCATTAATTTAAAATGCTTAAAGCTCTAAAATTGGTGATTACCTTGAAACCCTAAGATGGGGTTTTGATCAAGAATCAAAGAGTAACTCCCTCCAAGCTTTTAGGGATTGAAACAATGCTCATAAAAGAAAATAAACAAGGCTTCATTAGAGACCAAAATCGGTCAAGGTACAAGATGAAGAAAACAAGACTTTTTCATGGATATCTTTACCTTGCTAGAAAGGGGGAGCTTCAAGCTTTAAGATTATGTGCTTTTCTCCTCAAATGGCCAACACCCACGAAAATGAAACTCACCATTTTCGAGTTTTGAAAAGAGAGGATCGTAGAGGGTGATGAGAGGATCGCAAGTATGTACTTATTTTTGAATGCGGAGCAAGGATGAAGCTTGGGCATGGAGGAGAAGGTGGAGAAGCTTGCTTGGCTCCAATGGCGTACAGCACACAGAGGGAGAGGGAGAAATCGTGAAGGAGGGGAAAGAGAGAAAGAAGAAAAGAGAATGGGAGGAAAGAGAGAGAGAGGAAATTGTTTTATGCTTTTTGCTTTTACTTTTCTCTCTCCTCCTTTACTTTCTTTCTTACTTATTTACTAGCTTAGAGTGTGTGTGAGTGGTGACTCACCAATAAAACCGGCCCCCCACAATATTAGAGAGCTGGAGCGTTTTTCGGTTTCTGACAGAAAACGCTCGTTATTTTACCCGGTTTGGCACTATTCACTAACCGGGCCTGTTTTTCGGATTTTTCTCGTTTCTTTATTTTTAATGGCTATTAAGCTTCCATTAATACTTAATTATAGTTATATAATCAACTATAATTTTTACGGGTCCATTTGACCACTTAAAGTCACGTTTTCGGGTTTTTTTCTCGAAAAACGTGCTTTAAACTCTTTTAGCGTTTTAATCCATTATTTGGATCCGTTTTCTTCGGGAATCATTCCCGTATACTAATTAGGCCTAACTAAGCCTTAGGAATCCATCTCGGACCCTCTCGAGATCATATATCTCTTACACTCATTTAACGCGCATTTTAGCGTTTTTCGCTTTTCAAGCGTTTTCTCTTTTCTTTTGGTTTTATTCTTTTTGCCAATACTCTTTAGGCACCATTAGGCCCTTAATAATTTTATTAGAGTAATTTAATCACCATTTTTTAGATCCGGGGTATTAAAAATTAACTCAACAAGTTAGGGTTATTTACTGGAATTAATAAAAGCTTAAATAACCTAATTCTGAAACGTTTTAATCTCGGTCGTCCAAATCTCTTAACTGACATCGGACGGCTGAGAAGCCGCGAGTTCTTCAGCGAAAGGGCAATCGAACCCGAGTACTAAATCCTCAATATCTCCTAATCTACAGAACGAAATCGAGTGATTCTTGTTTCTATGGTTTCGAAATTAAATTACGGTTCTAATGACACCAATTTCCCCAATTATAATGCAGTATTCATCGGGTTTCGATTTCTGTTTCGAAGCTAGGGTTCTTAATGGTTTCCGAATTCGATTCTCTCCAATTCCCTCAATCTAAAGCGTAACTGATGCAATTAAATAATGGTTTTGGCTGATAATGTAACATAGTTTAGCATGGTTGAAGGAATTTGAAGAAAACTTACCGGAGTTGTGCGAATTGAGTGAATTCGAATTCAAAAATCTGGAAAAGTTCAAACTTTCGAGCAGTTCACGAGGCCGACTTTGAGGATCTATAACTAGCAGCATAGATCGAGTTAGGCTATGTGTAAGGGCTTAATCGAAAGAGTAAACTTACCTCTACATATTGATAACAAGAACTAATCCTAACTCGCAACACACAGAAAGTAATCGAGGCTAGAAGTTGCGAGTTTACCTTGCGTTTTCTGGAAAGAAAACTGTGATTTTATGTGGTGGTGAAACCGAGACTTTAGACACCTTGTTCTTCCAAACGGTTGAGAATTGGCTTAGGCCATCAACATGAAAGTTTTAGAGGGATTAGAGCTCTTCAAAACGAGCTAAAGAACATGAAATTTGGATGAGAAATGAAGAAGTTATGGCTAGACGAAGTTACCTGATTCGAAAGAAAAAATGGAAACTGCAGTTACGGTTTTGCAGGGTGGCTACTTTGATTCGATTTTCCGGTTGATTTAGGACGAGTTAGGGTTCGTGTGAGCTATGGTTGTTTAGAGGAAGTTTAGGAGAAGGCAACAAAGAAGACGACACTAAAAAATTCCTTAAGATGAGAAAGTTATGAAGGTCACAAGATAGGGCAAAACCTGATTTCTGTTACCGGAATAATAGGGGATAAAACGGCTAAGTGTTGGGGCGCGATTACCGAGGCGCGTGATGAGTCAGCAAAGCTGCCACGTCAGCCTTTTTTTCAAATTTTGGCTCTAAACTTCATTTGATCATAACTTTGGCTAGGATGATCCGTTTTTTACGTTCTTTTTATCGATCTTCATGGTTTTCCATAACCTATTTATTAGTATAGGTTTCATGGCCTGGTTTGACCATTCTCAAAAAGTCAACCCTAGCAAGGCTTAAAAGGCTTTAGGGTTTCTAGAATTTTATATTGACTTTTATGTTTCAAAACAATGTTCCAACACTTCCTAAAATCTTTATAATATAGTTGGAGTGTTTAAAAAATTTTCCAAGATTTATTGACTTATAAATCTTATTATTAAATTCATAATACTATGTAATAATATATAATAATTAAATATTTTATTGTATTCTTTAGGGTTAAATAGGAGAAATCCCCTAAATAAATTTTCATAATTCCATATAATATTAATATTCATAATTCCATACAATACTTTAATATTCATAATTCCTTATACTAATTTAATATTCATAATTCCATATAATAATTTAATATTCATAATTCCATATAATAATTTAATATTTAATAGTATTATTTAAGATTTAGTAAAAGAAATCCCCTAAATTAATTTAGGGGTATTTCAGTATATCCCCCTTAAAAGAAACTTCGCCTCGAAGTTTAAAAATCAACTAATAGGCACTCACACCGCTTCGGGTGTGCTGAGACAATAATAATTCCAATGAAATTCCATACCAATTCAATCATTTATTTCCACCCATTCCCATAACAACATTCCACTCGAGATTACTCAAAATCAAAACGAACCAAGATATACCAAGACATAGCATGATGAAAATCAAGAGTCACATACTGTATCATAATGTAAAAACCAAGCACATACAAACACCTCACATTCTGCTAATAAGGCAACATGGCATAATCTGGATGAGGTGACGAAGGAAGAGTATGCCAGTATATCCCCCTTAAAAGAGCTAAGGTACGCCCTCGTACCGCTACTAACGACACATTCAAAGAATTCAACACCTTATTAACCAGCTTTGTTGTAAATTTTATTGAACCGTTGATTTTATCCGCGATTGATATATATATATCTGTATCTCTTGATTGTTTTGTATTGGTATTTTCTTAACTGTTATAAAATTTTATCTTATGATTATTATCCATTCATTATATGTCCATTTTATCATATCAATTATATTAACAAGCTACAACTCAGGTGTAACACACTTGAGTAGTTTAAAATAATATTTCAGATCATTTAATAATCCTAGATAATCTTTCAAAATTATCTTCAAGGGTTTATTAGCCAACCATATGTTAAAACTCTATAAAATAAATATTTTTTGTGACTTTTCAAGTTTCAATTGTTTTTATAATTAACTATAGTATTCTAGACGAACCATTAGGTATTTACTTCATAAAATTTACTTATTATATATTTACATAATTTCACACAAGGCGGAGTTTTAGGAAGTTCTTATTAATTATAATATAGCTCCAAAATCTGATTTCTTTATCTTAAAATTTATTTTTCAAGGTAGGGACTCTATATATAAATTTTAAGTCAAATAAATTAGTCTAGTGGAAGTTCACTCACTCTTGATAACTATTTTTCTTATGGTTTGTTCTATGTAAGTATTATTCTGATCATTAGATCTTAGTACTCTCTTAGACAATGGTGGCTTTTGTAAATATCACTCTGTAAACTTCTAAATAAACATGAGGATTTCCAAATCTTTAAGTAACTCTCAATTTTTCACTAGACGCTCAATACTCCAAGTATTTAAGGCTCAATAGTATTTAGTTTATTATTACTCATGTGTTTTCACTCCATAGGTAAGTATTTTTCACCAAGGATTTAACTCGGTAAACTCTTTACATGTATGAATTTAGTACTGGATCTTAATATATAAGTTTTGAATTGTTCATTGTGGCTAGTAATGAAATATGCCTAGCTCAAGATTTCATGATGGTAACGTCTTACCACCACTTCCCCTCAAGTTCAACACAATCCATCACCTGCGTAGAAGATTATATACGGTTAGATGACAAGGCTTGTCTAGCCCCTAAACTTCCAGAAGTGGGTGTGCACCCCCACTACTTTCAGCCTAGGAGTTCGTCGCACCAGGCACTTCCCGTAGGGTGTTAGGTTTAGGTGTTTTCTTTCTAAAGTTAGCATAGAGTTTTAGTGTGGTTTATGGGTTCGGGTGTATGCTACTAGTGTTTGTTACTTAATAATTTTCTAGACTTAAGATTTATCCAAACATTACCTTTAGGCAACAAGTTGTACCAAGTAATTCTTGAGATTTATTTTCAAACTTTAAAGGAGTTGAAGTACTTTCACATAATATCAATATTAATTTAGTTATTTAAAGTTCTATTTGTATACTGTTTTCAACCAAAAGTATTCTTCAAAATTTCTAGGAGCATGTGTACTTGCTCTTAAGGAATTGTATTCTTAGCCATGTATTCTCCATAAGTATGCTTTTGAAAATAGCTTAATATATGATTTATCCCAACTAAAATCTTAACATACTCAATAGATGATATTCCAACCTATATTTCTACTATAGTTTAATGTTCGAACAGAACAACAGCACACCATTCTCTACAGACATTCCTAACAAGAAAAGTGTATAAAGAAATCATTCACTAATCTAAGAAGGGTTAGGAGTCGTGCCTTACTGGAATCCTCACTTCCCAATTCTACCCCAATTCCCCAGTTTTAAGTGCACCTATAATCTAAGTATTTCCCTCAGCTTGTTTTCTCGGGTTCAGAGCGTAACTACGCTTTGATACCACTTTCTGTAACACCCCTATAATAATAAAACAACAACGGAAAATAAACTAAAGGTGCTACAGACCATCGGGCTCCAAACACCCGGTACCAACCTCACCAACTACAACCATTACAATTAACTAAGTTACGGTCTGAACTTCGAGAAAACTTAACATAAACATAACAATAATAAAATACATTCACTCTCCATAAACCTAATCTCATCCCAATCACTCATGCTCTTCGTGGCCACCTGTAAATCAATTTGTACCTGCAAGATGAAACCAAGTAGCCCACCCCGAGAGGGGTGAGTCAGTTCCCTGGAATGGAACTGGTACAATTCTCCAAAAACAAACTTATAAAACAACTCTTAAATAAATATTAGCTCGAAAGCAAACACTTAAACCACACAGAGGAGCAAGACATTTCACAAATCACCAAATCAAGATATCAAGATAAGAATAAGGGTTAATAACAGAAAAGTAAAGTTAGTGAAACAAAACCACATCATGTGTTAATGAACTTCCATTTCCTTAGTTAAACCCAATTCCCATTAGGAGTAGAAAGACTCAGATAGTCACAAAGGACTAGGAATGAGAAGATAGATCCAAGAACCAATAACTCATGAGTGGAATAATTCAACTGGGAGAGATGGCCCCCACCGCCAAGTACGTCCTTTCAGGACAGGGGATATACAGCCCCTCACTGTCTACAACATCCCTTTTGGGACAGGGGATATATAACCCCTCACTGTCTATCACGTCCCTTCTTGGGACAGGGGATATACAGCCCCTCACTGTCTATCACGTCCCTTCTTGGGACAGGGGATATACAGCCCCTCACTATCTATCACGTCCCTTCTTGGGACAGGGGATATACAGCCCCTCACTGTTACCATTGAAGACGCGCGCACGTCGAAACATCAAGAACCAGCTCATGGATGAAATGATATCTAGAGTCAAAAGAAGAATTACCAAAATTGAAATACCCCGTAATTAAAAATAGTGATTAATTAGGCTAATAAGTAATTTAGAAGCTCAATTAAGTGTAAATAATCATGAGGGAACAAATCCTGAAGAAAACGGACCCTTAAAACGGATTAAAATCACTAACGAACCTTAAAGCACGTTTTTCGAGGAAACCGGGAAAGCGTGACTTTAAGCGGGTCAAATAGACTCGTAACAATTTTGGTTAGATAAATAATCATTAATAAATATTAGTGAAGCTTTGGAACCAATAAAACCAATAAAACGAGAAATTAGTAAAAACTGTCAAAAACGGGAAGTTGTGGGGTAGAAACATAAATAACCAAAACTTATGTGTCCACTTTAAAAATAAAAAGTAGAGGTGGTATGTGTGTGCTGTGTGTGTCCGATTTGGACTCCCCCTCTCTTACACTCTCACACTCTCACACACTCTCTTCTTATACACAAAACAATAAAAACAATTAAAAGCAATAAAGTAACCCCCTTTACTTATCTATTCTCTCTCCTACCTCACACTCTCTTCACTCACGTAGAACCCCACCCCTCACTCTCTCATTTCTTCCTTTCTTCCCCATGCGACATCCATGGAGTTTTGAACAAACCCACACCAAACTCTACTTCTCTCCTCTTGTTACTCCCTTAAACCTCCTCCAAAAATTATAAAAAACTACACCATTGGAATCCTCTCATCAAGGGGAACATTCCCCTCTTCTCAAAATCCGGAAAGGAGCACTTTTGTTTCCATGGGTATGCCTCAGTTGGAGCTTCAAGACCACCACTAGAACCACCTCCTTCTCCTTGTTCTTTTGAGGTAAAAATCTTCTTGAAGCTCCATTGTTTTTCTAGCCTTAAGGGCAAAACGAAATTTGAAGCTAAACCCTTGTTTGCTTCTTTGAATGCTAGCCGATTTTGGCATTGTTGGAGAGTGGGAAATATTGTCCTTGAACCATTCCAAGCATTACCTACACCCTTGCAAGGTAATGAGATTTCTAAACCCTAAAACTTACATAAAGCTTAAATAATGATTAGGGTTAGTTTTAGTATTGAAGTATGTATATGAATGGTTGTAGTGTTAGTGAATTGTGTTGCTAAAACCGGTGGAAAGATGAAAGGAAGAAGAAGGAAGAAGCAAGAAGGAGAAAAAGAAAACTATAAGGGAAAACAAGGTAATTAAGCTCACCTTTGTGTAGTCTTATGTATATGTATGTAACAGATTTTAGAAGTTTGAAATTAGTAATGAAAATGGTATTGTGTAGTGGGGTAATGTGTAGGAGAATCCAAATGCTTTGAACTTTTAAAAAGACATGTAAAACTTATTGAAACCTAGTTGGGATTGGAATGTAATGTGCAGGAATTTTTAAGAGTGTTTTAGTATTGGTATTGTGTATGGGAGCTTGTATATATATGGTTGTTGAAAACAGGTGAGATAATAGAAATGTGTGAATAAACAATGTGGTGAGAGTATAAAAATATAGGGGAGGTTATGTCAAAATTTACATAGGATTAGAACACTTAGTGTCTTAGAAACTAGGTGAATAACATGAGTTGTAACAGATTTTGTTTGAGAAAGATGGAGGGTAAATTGAGAGAGATAGATAATGTATTTTAAATGCATTAGGAGTGCTAGAAATGTCAATAGAAGAGGGAGATATAGAAGAGGAGTGTAAATGTCAAAATCTGTAGAAAAATACATTAAGGGGAGAAAACAATGTAAGTGTTGGAGTGAAACTTGGAAAATTGTGTGTATAAGTTAGTATAGGATTGTGTAATGAATTGAGGAAATGAAATAACATGATTTAGAGTGTTTAAGTAGTGGTAAAACATGTGGGAATAAGTGTAGGAACAAAGGGGAAGTAATGGGTAAAAGAGAGGACTGAAAACAGATTTTTAAACTAAAGTACTGGGCCGGACCGGACTTGCGACCGGACTTGCAAGTTCGGTCGAGCCCAGAATCACAAAGACGGGAGCTTTCTGGAATGGACCGGACTTGCGACCGGACTTGCAAGTTCGATCGGACCAGAAAATTCTCCCGTCTGAAACCTTCTGAAATGGACCGAACTTGCGACCGGACTTGCAAGTTCGGTCGGGCCAGAAAAATTTCCGTAATGAAAGCTACTGGAATGGACCGGACTTGCGTCCGGACTTGCAAGTCCGGTCGAGTAAAAAAAAAGAGATTTTTAATTAAATAATAATAACATATATATGTATATTGTAACACCCCAACTCAATCCAAATGTGGTCTCGCAACTTAACAGCATATATATATACATGTCACAGCGGAATTCTTTACACTTCAGGACCTTGCCACGGTCTGACTACAGAATATACCGAACATTAGTACAACAACCTTAACCAATTACATTTCCTTCTTACAATCCCCTCATATCCTATACATCTTACTAACTCAATTGCCATACGAGTGTACATGCACAACTCGTAGGCCACACTTAATCCTTAACACTTGTATCCTCTTCTTACTCCCGCGGCGGCCGCCTCCTGATGTACACCTGTGTAGTAAAAACAGCCCCCAAAGGGGGTCAGCACGAATGCTGGTACGATCCTCTCATGGCCCCCAAGCTAACGTGGCTACGACGACTAATTGTCGATAGCATGGAGGTTGATTAGATGCACAACATAATAGTAAGTGCAGTAAACAACAAACCAACAATGAACAATCAAAGTTCACACACAATGAACGACTTAAATGCGTTCCCTTAATTAGAGAGTTATTTATTTAACTCCTTAAGTAATGTTCCATCTTAACCTTAGTCCATCCTTATCTCACCTCAATCTTAGTCTTAACTTAATCTTAGAAACAACCATCCTTTAATAAGGAGTGGATGTAGCTTATCTTAATCTTAATAATACAAACCATCCTTTAAAGAGGAATGGTTGCAACTCATCTTAACCTTACCTTAGTCTTAATCTCAACTTAATCTCAGAATACAAACCGTTCCTGGAAGGGAATGGTTGTAGCCTAATTCAAACCTGGGATTTAGGTGATCCCACCGCACCATCTTAATGCCACCTACTCTGGACGGGAGTCCAGCGTAGCTGAGCCGGCAACCGGCCCTAGGCTACAAGTCCGAAGACAAGTCCTTAAGCGGAGGGCGGATCTGATTCAGATACCGTCCCCCTTTTTCCTTAGCATGCATGACCGGAGATCGGTCCCGGGTTTCCTCACTCAAGTTCCAGTTAGTAATAGTCTCAAGACCATGTTTGTTGGTTAACCTCTTTCGGTTTATATCAACCCATATTAGGGAGCATTCCTTAGTCTCACTCAATTCCTTACTAAATGTTGGTTAGTAAGTTCCCACGATATGTTGTGTTAGTTTTCAAACATCACACAACAATACAATAATCATAATATTCCGGTTGCATGCTTTATCTTGTTTAGTGAGCACACAAAACAAATAGCACACAAGCCGAGGGACACCTCGTTAGCAAGCAGGTCACAAGAAGAACTGTACCGTTCACCGTTGGTCGTTCGGTTGCTTACTCTCTTCCGGAGTCCAAATTCCCAAGTCCTAAAACATTCATTCAGTTTTAGGTTGTTAATCACTTAACTTAATCCAACTTACTTAACTTACTTAACTTACTTAACCCTTAATGATTCCCACCTAACACCTCTTAAGTCTTACAACTTAATCTTACAACTTAACCTTAAACTTTTAAGTTTATACTTAACTTAACTTAATCCCTTAAGTTCTTAGGGTCCTAATCATTACCACCCTACCAAAGGTACACCTTATTACCTATTACCATCCTTAGAATTCAAAATTTCTTTTTTTTTATTTTTAGGCTCGACCGAACTTTCGACCGACCTTACCTAAGGTTGGTCCGTTCCAGAACATATTACCGCTTGAAAATTCTTCCCCAACCGACCTTGCAAGTCCGGTCCCAAGGTAGGTCCATTCCCGAGAGTTTCCCCGTGGGATATTTAAGCCCGACCGAACTTGCCAAGTTCAGTCCCATGTTCGGTCAATTCCAGAGACTCAATTCCTTCACAAATTACAAGCCCGACCGAACTTGCAAGTCCGGTCCCC
Organism: Limonium bicolor; assembly: GCA_023374045.1. Lineage (NCBI taxonomy): Eukaryota > Viridiplantae > Streptophyta > Magnoliopsida > Caryophyllales > Plumbaginaceae > Limonium > Limonium bicolor. The sequence continues at coordinate 179,715,286 of CM041782.1, read as the reverse complement.
AAGTTCGGTCGGTTCCAGAAACTTTCTCCGGCAGTGTAAACTGAGCTCGACCGACCTTGCAGGTCCGGTCCCAAGGTCGGTCGGCTCCAGAACCTTATTTCTAAATTCCCATTTGACTCCAAACTTCTCCACAAGTTCCCCCATGTGTCCTAATACCATTTAGGCACTTAAACTCACCTTAAAACTTCCACCAAACTCTCTAAAACAACTTCCAAAGATCTTCTCAAACATTTACTAAATTCTTACAAACACTCCTAACACTTGTCATATGATTCCTTACATTTCCAACTTGTAACCTTGCCAAAACTTCAACCAACCCAAGTGTTCCCTCCTTAACAGTTTGAGCACTTCATAAACATCATCTTCCATCTTCAATTCATTTACCAAGACTTTCATTGATATATTCCCAGTTCATACCTAAATCACCTTAAAGCATTATACACCTTTTCATCCAAATTTTGCCATAGCTCCTCTAGTATCTTATCATGCCCAAGCAAATTATTTTTCCTCATTCAACCATCTCACACACATCAAGTTATTTCTCATCATATCTCATCACCCCAAATCAACTTATCACAACAAACTCAATATATTGCAATAATCTTAAATTGCATAGCACAAAGGCTCTTAAATGACATGGCTCTTAGGCCCTTAAATAACTTAAACTTAAACACTGAATTTCCACATATAAAAGCCTTCAACCTGCAAATACACCATCAATCTCATGGTAGATATAATGTTCTTAAAATCCGTCTCAAACTTATATTACTAACTCATTCCCATTGGCTCCTTAGTCACAAGTCACAGCTATTTAAGTTTTTCTCAGGTTATATAACCCAATACACAATGTAAGCTCTAAGCCACATTGTACCCACCTAAACTCATCCCTTAAAACTTAAACAACCATTAGGTAAGCATTTTACCTTGTTTTCTCAAGCTTATCTTAACTTCCTCCTTAGACCTTCTTCTTGCATGAATCTCGGCCACCACTTAAATTCCCCTTGCCAATGTTCTAATCAATATTCAATGACTCATATGAGTACTAAACAATACACTAACCTCAAGGAATGAAAACCTAGGTTAGAAAGTGTTCTAAGGCATAAAAGTGGTGATTACCTTTGAAGTCTCAAAGTAGACTTGGGCATTGAATGAATAGGACCTCCACTAGTCCTTGGTGAATAAATCAAGCTAGAACAAGGCATAAAAACAAAGCCCCATGAGAAGGAATTTTCGGCCATGTAGAAGAAGTGGTGGAAACACGGTTTTTCTTACTTTTCTTACCTTACCTTAAGAGAATGGAGAAGCCAATGAGCTCTTCAAACTTGATTTTCCTCCAAAATGGAGTTTCCCATGGCACCAAACTTGAGCTTTGAAAGATTTGAAAAGATGGAAGATAGGTCTTGGCCTAACTAAGAGAAATCTATACTTAGTTTTTGATTTGGAGCAAGATGAACTTGGTGAGCATTTGAAGGTGGAGCACCCATGGATGAAGCTCTCTCGGTTTTGGAGCAAGAGAAGGGAAGAAGAAACCGTGGGGAAGAAGGGAAATGAAGAGAGAAGAAGAAAAGTGGGCTAACATAAGAATATGCTTAATAAAGCAAATAGTACTCCTTTTACTTATCCTTCTTTCTTCCTTATTTGACTACTTATTGTGACTCATCATCCCTTAGAAAACCGGCCCCCTATTAAAAAGGCTATTCATGGTCTTTGTTGACCAACTAATTAGCTTATATTGATTAAAACTTAAACTAGTCACTATTTGGCACTATTCACTAATTAGTGCACATATTTCTGAAATTTTTGATTTCCCATTGATTTAGGCTTCCTAATGTGATACTAATTAGTACAAGTGTTGATTAAAGAGTAATGATGGACATTTAGCCACTCAAAACTCAATCTAAGACAATTTCTCAAAAATGTGCTTTAAGACTTCTTAAAGCACATTTTGTGTTTTAATGTTTTTGAGCTTGGTTTTTCTTAGATAATTGATTTAAAATGTCCATTAGCATATACTAAAGTCTTATCATGATATTTGGGTACTCACCCAAGTCTCTCCAAGCTTAGAGCACATTTTGCCCTAATTGCCCTTAAGGCACTTTTTGTGTTTTCCTTGGTTTAAATGTCTGCCAATCTTTCTAAGGCATATTCTAGCCTTACTACATCATAATTTGATGTTTACTTAGCATACTTAGGTTTGGGTATTTCAATCTACCCCCCTTAAAAGAACTTTGTCCCCAAAGTTCCCATGCACCTTATCTTATTAGGATACATATCTTACCTCATTCCTCAGATCATATAGATCATACTTCTGTATACTTAATCTCATTGGATCATTAGATCCGCCATATTCTTATACTTAATATCACACAACATGCTTAAGCATGTATAGCACTCAAAATTCTCCTTGTTTCTTTTGATGATTAAAACATTCACATAATTTCCAACGTATTCTCCCATGTCACCGGTCCGTAGACAATGGCTCATTCGTCCTCGTCACCATGGGCCAGAATACAAAACACTGCTCTCCCCATGTCACCGGTCCGAAGACAAAGGCTCGTGTCCTCGACTTCATGGGCGAGACTCAGTAAAAAGGTAATCCTTTTTATGAGGTCATGTGAGGATAATTCCTCTAATTAAAAATACAATCAGCTCCAATTTCATTTTATCCTAAGGCCTCTATCCAAATGTGATTTAATTGTGACCACTGGTAGGGAGTTTCAGGAATCATCCAACCCTGATGTGATTAGCATCAGTGCAGAACTATCCTTCCACCCCAATTTGTGTTCAGTTTCCCTTGATCCCTAGAAAATCAAGTTCCACCTCCCACGTCATTTTCAAACATCCAAATAATTCACTCATGTCCAATTTTCTATCTTTTTAGTTCTTCATCATAATCAATACACTCCAAAGTGTGGACTCAATCCATCAAACATTCCCAATTCATCTCTTAGTAATTACCTCAAGACTTAAATTCCTACTAAATTCTATATCAGTCTCATACCAACTTCCACTGTCTCATACACATAGCATTACTATTTCCTAACTATAATCATATCAAATTGTATCTCATAATGTCTATTCTTATCTCCCACATAGTCTCATATCGACTCATACCTCAATATTCTTATTTCTTAAGTCTCCTTAATCCTCTCCTTAATTCTCTTAAACTTGTACTCACACCGGAGTTAACAAGATAGGTACTTAATATGTATGGTATTCACATCTTCTGTGTGCAATAACCATGATTTATCTCAAAATGTTATGTAAAAACATATTCTCAAATTATTTGTGCTATGCACCGTAGTTTATGTACTCAGTACACAAACATACGCTAAGCGGTTTCGCTCTACCCCCTTAAAATGGATTACGCCCACGTAATCAGTGTTACATCATCTTTGAACATAAGTTCAAGATGTCTAATTCTCACCAAGCATTCTAGCTTCCACGTCATCTATCTTACTTATAATTCGATCAGAAATGACTTAGTCTCTGTATCGAGGATTCTTAACGGTACTTATACCGTTTCCTTAACTTAGTTTGGTCTAATCTCAAAGGTAGTGGTCTGCTAGCTTCCGCTGCACGACTCTGATAATCTTAGGCTTAATTGTCTCGCTTATCCTTTTACAGTATTGTATATCCTTCTGCCTCCTTACAGTTTAGGAATATTGGTCTCTCAATGGACACGTGTTATCTTTATATATACACGGCCTTAATGAGTTGTAACTCATCTATCCATTCTCCTTGAAGATCTTATGCTCATACTCTTAGTATTTTCTCGAATGTCTAAATTGTTCCCCTCAACTGACCTTTGGTCTGAGGATGATTCTTATTCTGAAACTACTGTTTAGTGCTTATTGCACTTTACAGTTTAATCTCTTACATCATAAGATATGTCCAATGTCTGTACTTAACAATCCGTGCTCTTCGCACTTCATAGTCCTTAATTACTTTTTCTCTGGTTCCTCTGTGTTACTGGTTCAACTGAATTCTTCTCTTCGACTGTTTGTGGTAGTAGCTGCTCTTGTCTGATCTTGCGTCGTTGTCGGTGGTACGGAGTCGACTACTTCCCGTGTTCCTTACACCACTCGTCCACATGCATGGGGTACCTTAATGGTATATTACTACTTACCCAACTAACTCATAAATGAGCGTGTCAGGCCTGCAAGCCCCTGTGGGGTGCAGTCGTCCCACGTCTCGTTTTAGTAAACTCATAGTGCGTCACACGTTTAGCTATTGCTAATTATGAAGTATTCTGTTGTTGTCGATCTCTCATCATTCCATAATAACATTTATTGTTCTTCTTGAAGTTAATCAAGGGAAATCCATTATTGTTTCTTGGTATTGTATGCTCTAGCTCTTTCTGTATCCCGTACTGATTCGGTCTCTTAATAATTGAGGTCTCTTTCCGTAGAGCCTCTTATCTTGTTTCTCATATTTATGCTACTAGGAATGCACTTCCAGTTCCTTAAGGAATGGGTAGTGTGCTTCCTGCGAAATCTTACCTAACCAGGTCCAGACTACTGGCATCAATGCTCAGTTCGTCTACCATCTTATTTCTTACTTATATTGGTCTTAACTCATAAATCTCATTGCCTCTGTGTCAATATTTGACGGCTCATACCTAACGGTCGCTTCACCGCGCACCACGACTTAATTCCCCTTATATAACTATTGTACTCACGACCACTACTACCGTGGTAGTTGGCCCTTACCATGTTGCCCATTGATGGTGCAACCTCTTACTCATTTATTCTAATGTCTTACCTTATACTCAATCCTTTCTTGGTGTAAACACACTGGGAGTTCTCTCATTCCGGTGTATAGCGGTTGTGTTACCGCGCTGTAAAATAGTTGACTCTTAATACGAAGGTGTTCTGCTCCAATCTCAGATTCGTAAGTAGGCTGATTTCCCTCACATTATTTCACCCTTATGACGTTATCTACCATGTAATTCTACCGGTTACTGAAGAAGTCATCCACTGAATCACAAGCTCTTCGGAGCATTGGTCATTTGACGTGCCGTAAGGTGCACTCACAATGTTTATCTCTGACGAATACTGATTCTTAAATCCCGGGGGTGGATATGAGGTCTGTTTCTGCAGCCTTCCTTATTACTCAAGTGTATCTGATATGTTCCAAGGTAATCCCAAGTTTACAGTTTCCATTCTCTAACAAAATCGTATTGCATCTCTAATAAGCGAAAGCCCTTTTGAGGGGTTTATTCCCACTCTTGGCCTCACAACAAGGAGAGGTATCCCCACCCTAAAGGCATGGTTCGTTCTCTGCCCCTGTCCTTAGCATTATCTCAATATTCTCATTGGTACCTTTTCTTGGTAATATTTTCCCCAATCTAAGTTATAGGTTTGTAACCGTTCACATCTACACATTGTAGTCCCTCATGGCTTGAATCAGCTCTTTTACAACTTACCGCGCCTCGAGTTCTGATGTGGTTAACATCCTTGGCTCGTAGGCTTTCAGTGCTTAATGCTTCAGTTCATTACTTGTACTCTCACTCACCTGTTGGTCATTCTTAAAGGTTTTGGTCCTTGAACGATCCACCGTTAGGTTACATACTAAATGTAGTATTGGTTTTCATGGCAAGTTGCTGCATCCTGCTTCCCGCTATGGAAGTTTATCCAGGCGTTCTTAGGTTTACTTATGTCTCTTGATATACTGCCTTTTCCACTGGACTTATGTCTTTTTAGCAAATAAGGCTAAGTTCGTATTAGGCGTTTGCCTCACGTGTTCAAGTCGGATATCATCCTGTCATCTTATACTTTCGTTCAAACGCTTCGTTCAACGTCCGTTGACTACGCCACCCCCGTTGATGATCGTTCACACTTGGGTGTTAATGAATTAGACAACAGTATTAACTGTCATTCATCAGTTTGCTCGGCTCGACTATGCCCGCTCTGTGGGGGTAGTCCTCTGAGCTTTTCCTCCGTGGGATTCGTATGTCCTTAACCCTTGGTAGGTTATCTTAAGTTTATTTCTTTTTATCTTTGTTTTCCTGGGCTTCCCACATCTTCATTGTAGAATGTTTGTGATTGGTATTCTTAGTGTTCAACTGGAAGTTTTATCCCATCCCCCGTTCGGAGTCGTTCTGTCGACTGCCTTTATTGTATGTCTTGATACATTCCATGATGTTGTTACTTTACGTGTTTTTTGCTCGATTTATTGAGCGATCTCTTAGGTTCCTCTTTGAGATCCGGTTTGGTGTTCTTACCGCACTATCGGTTATTGTTGTCGTAGTACTTTGTATTGTTGCTAACATCCATATGGTCTAATATTATGTCCAAGTTTCGCTCCGGCTGACTGGTGTGTCACCTCATCTCATTATGGTCAGGCCGTCGGGCCTTTCCAAGGTCTTATTTTTCCATTCCTATGGATTTACACTCCGGTATTAATATGTGTTACAACTGTAGCGTTCTCCTATCTTGCCATGGTGGCTTTCCGTGTAGCTTAACCGTGGTAGCACTAGCTATGGCAAGTGCGCCATGCAGGAAGGCTATTGGTACAAGGTACATTGGTAGCGATACTTCTTCTAATTTCCATGTAATTGGTAGTCCTCGGGACTCCTTCGATAATCTCTTATTTTGGATAACCGACCATCCGGCAGTTTCCTTGTTGTTTGACAGTACTGTCATTTATCAGGGTGTTCCTCTTTCTGAGGGAATCCCTTAATATTTCCTTATGTCTTAATCCTCACTCCTGTCTCCACACATTTTGTTGTGGTTACTAAGTAATGATTCTTCTTTAGGCACTATATCGTAGTCCTATTCCGGTATACAATTTGTATAAGTTCCTACCGTCGTCCGCGTTATGTTGGCCAGGTTTTGTAACCTTCCTCATTGTATGGGGTTTTGGAGTTTCCCGTTTCTAACTGGACTTTCCAGTAGTCTCAGTCCTCATGCTTGTATTATCCTACTGTTATGCTCCTTCGACCACTGTCCGGTACTCATGTCACTTCCCTTTTCCTTTCTATTGCACCCGTAGTGCTTTCCTTATCATTGGTATTGCGGGTTATTTCGACTGCGTAGCATGTCGACCCATGTTGCCGTAATTACCGTTCCCTTCTGATAGAATTCCATAGGTTAGCGCCTGTTTCTCTGTTGCGCTCCATTAAGAACGTCCAGTTCTCCGTAACGTTGTACAACAAGTTGTTTCTTGTATTGCTTACTGTTAACTAACTGCCAGATCGGGTTTCCCCGATAGAGAAGGCTTTCTTCTCTCTGGCGTTTGTTCCACATATTCAGGGTTAGGGATGTGGAGGGCGGGCCTAGGTACTTGGATATCCAGTAGACAATCGGAAGTCCCAACTAACGCACCTCTCCTCTACCGCTTAACCACTCAGCTTAACTAACCCAACTCAACCAACCTCAGTATTCACCTAAGTTCGGTATTTCTTGTCTTCAGAGCGTAACTACGCTCTGATACCACTTTTTGTAACACCCCAACTCAATCCAAATGTGGTCTCGCAACTTAACAGCATATATATACATGTCACACAAGCGAATTCTTTACACTCCATGACCTTGCCACGGTCTGACTACAAATATACCGAACATTAGTACAATAACCTTATCCAATTACATTCCTTTACAATCCTCTCATATCCTATACATCTTACTAACTCAATTGCCATACGAGTGTACATGCACAACTCGTAGGCCCACTTAATCCTTAACACTTGTATCCTCTTCTTACTCCCGCGGCGGCCGCCTCCTGATGTACACCTGTGTAGTAAAAACAGCCCCCAAAGGGGGTCAGCACGAATGCTAGTACGATCCTCTCATGGCCCCCAAGCTAACGTGGCTACGACGACTAATTGTCGATAGCATGGAGGTTTATTAGATGCACAACATAATAGTAAGTGCAGTAAACAACAAACCAAATGAACAATCAAAGTTCACACACAATGAACGACTTAAATGCGTTCCCTTAATTAGAGAGTTATTTATTTAACTCCTTAAGTAATGTTCCATCTTAACCTTAGTCCATCCTTATCTCACCTCAATCTTAGTCTTAACATAATCTTAGAAACAACCATCCTTTAATAAGGAGTGGATGTAGCTTATCTTAATCTTAATAATACAAACCATCCTTTAAAGAGGAATGGTTGCAACTCATCTTAACCTTACCTTAGTCTTAATCTCAACTTAATCTCAGAATACAAACCGTTCCTAGAAGGGAATGGTTGTAGCTTAATTCAAACATGGGATTTAGGTGATCTCACCGCACCATCTTAATGCCACCTACTCTGGACGGGAGTCCAGCGTAGCTGAGCCGGCAACCGGCCCTAGGCTACAAGTCGAAGACAATCCTTAAGCGAGGGCGGATCTGATTCAGATACCGTCCCCCTTTTTCCTTAGCATGCATGACCGGAGATCGGTCCCGGGTTTCCTCACTCAAGTTCCAGTTAGTAATAGTCTCAAGACCATGTTTGTTGGTTAACCTCTTTCGGTTTATATCAACCCATATTAGGGAGCATTCCTTAGTCCACTCAATTCCTTACTAAACGTTGGTTAGTAAGTTCCCACGATATGTTGTGTTAATTTTCAAACATCACACAACAATACAATAATCATAATATTCCGGTTGCATGCTTTATCTTGTTTAGTGAGCACACAAAACAAATAGCACACAAGCCGAGGGACACCTCGTTAGCAAGCAGGTCACAAGAAGAACTGTACCGTTCACCGTTGGTCGTTCGGTTGCTTACTCTCTTCCGGAGTCCAAATTCCCAAGTCCTAAAACATTCATTCAGTTTTAGGTTGTTAATCACTTAACTTAATCCAACTTACTTAACTTTTAACTTACTTAACCCTTAATGATTCCCACCTAACACCTCTTAAGTCTTACAACTTAACCTAAACTTTTAAGTTTATACTTAACTTAACTTAATCCCTTAAGTTCTTAGGGTCCTAATCATTACACCCCCTACCAAAGGTACACCTTATTACCTATTACCATCCTTAGAATTCAAAATTTCTTTTTTTTTATTTTTAGGCTCGACCGAACTTCCGACCGACCTTACCTAAGGTCGGTCCATTCCAGAACATATTACCGCTTGAAAATTCACTACCCCGACCGACCTTGCAAGTCCGGTCCCAAGGTCGGTCCATTCCCGAGAGTTTCCCCGTGGGATATTTAAGCCCGACCAAACTTGCCAAGTTCGGTCCCATGTTCGTCAATTCCAGAGACTCAATTCCTTCACAAATTACAAGCCCGACCGAACTTGCAAGTCCGTCCCCAAGTTCGGTCGGTTCCAGAAACTTTCTCCGGCAGTGTAACTGAGCTCGACCGACCTTGCAGTCCGGTCCCAAGGTCGGTCGGCTCCAGAACCTTATTTCTAAATTCCCATTTGACTCCAAACTTCTCCACAATTCCCCCATGTGTCCTAATACCATTTAGGCACTTAAACTCACCTTAGAACTTCCACCAACTCTCCAAAACAACTTCCAAAGATCTTGTCAAACATTTACTAAATTCTTACAAACACTCCTAACACTTGTCATATGATTCCTTACATTTCCAACTTGTAACCTTGCCAAAACTTCAACCAACCCAAGTGTTCCCTCCTTAACAGTTTGAGCACTTCATAAACATCATCTTCCATCTTCAGTTCATTTACCAAGACTTTCATTGATATATTCCCAGTTCATACCTAAATCACCTTAAAGCATTATACATCTTTCCATCCAAATTTTGCCATAGCTCCTCTAGTATCTTATCATGCCCAAGCAAATTATTTTTCCTTATTCAACCATCTCACACACATCAAGTTCTTTCTCATCATATCTCATCACCCCAAATCAACTTATCACAACAAACTCAATATATTGCAATAATCTTAAATTGCATAGCACTAAGGCTCTTAAATGACATGGCTCTTAGGCCCTTAAATAACTTAAACTTAAACACTGAATTTCCCACATATAAAAGCCTTCAACCTGCAAATACACCCATCAATCTCATGGTAGATATAATGCTCTTAAAATCCGTCTCAAACTTATATTACTAACTCATTCCCATTGGCTCCTTAGTCACAAGTTCACAAGCTTATTTAAGTTCTTTTTCTCAGGTTATATAACCCAATACACAATGTAAGCTCTAAGCCACATTGGTACCCACCTAAACTCATCCCTTAAAACTTAAACAACCATTAGGTAAGCATTTTACCTTGTTTTCTCAAGCTTATCTTAACTTCCTCCTTAGACCTTCTTCTTGCATGAATCTCGGCCACCACTTAAATTCCCCTTGCCAAGGTTCTAATCAATATTCAATGACTCATATGAGTACTAAACAATACACTAACCTCAAGGAATGAAAACCTAGGTTAGAAATGTGTTCTAAGGAAAAAAGTGGATGATTACCTTTGAAGTCTCAAAGTAGACTTGGGCATTGAATGAAATAGGACCTCCACTAGTCCTTGGTGAATAAATCAAGCTAGAACAAGGCATAAAAACAAAGCCCCATGAGAAGGAATTTTCGGCCATGTAGAAGAAGTGGTGGAAACACGGTTTTTCTTACATTTTCTTTACCTTAAGAGAATGGAGAAGCCAATGAGCTCTTCAAACTTGATTTTCCTCCATCAATGGAGTTTTACCATGGCACCAAACTTGAGCTTTGAAAGATTTGAAAAGATGGAAAGATAGGTCTTGGCCTAACTAAGAGAAATCTATACTTAGTTTTTGATTTGGAGCAAAGATGAACTCTTGGTGAGCATTTGAAGGTGGAGCACCCATGGATGAAGCTCTCTCGGTTTTGGAGCAAGAGAAGGGAAGAAGAAACCGTGGGAAGAAGGGAAATGAAGAGAGAGAAGAAGAAAAGTGGGCTAACATAAGATATTTGCTTTAATAAAGCAAATAGTACTCCTTTTACTTATCTCTTCTTTTCTTCCTTATTTGACTACTTATTGTGACTCATCCTCCCTTAGAAAACCGGCCCCCTATCTTAAATAAGGCTAGTCATGGTCTTTGTTGACCAACTAATTAGCTTATATTGATTAAAACTTAAACTAGTCACTATTTGGCACTATTCACTAATTAGTGCACACATTTCTGAAATTTTTGATTTCCCATTGATTTAGGCTTCCTAATGTGATACTAATTAGTACACATGTTGATTAAAGAGTAATGATGGACATTTAGCCACTCAAAACTCAATTCTAAGACAATTTCTCAAAAATGTGCTTTAAGACTTCTTAAAGCACATTTTGTGTTTTAACTTGTTTTTGAACTTGGTTTTCTTAGCTAATTGATTTAAAATGTCCATTAGCATATTACTAAAGTCTTATCATGATATTTGGGTACTCACCCAAGTCTCTCCAAGCTTAGAGCACATTTTTGCCCTAATTGCCCTTAAGGCACTTTTTGTGTTTTCCTTGGTTTAAATTGTCTGCCAATCTTTCTAAGGCATATTCTAGCCTTACTACATAATAATTTGATGTTTACTTAGCATACTTAGGTTTGGGGTATTTCATATATATATATATATATACATATATGTATACCCACATATATAAATGTACATATGTCAATGTACCAATGTTAAATAAGGAAAGGAACTTAAAGTAATGAAGAGTAAATAAATAATGTATAAGTATAAGAAGTGTAAGGACATAGTAAGTAAGAGTTAGGAAACGTAAGAGTAATCGAATTAAGTTAATGATAGTTAAATTAATCACCCGAACATATGTATGTTATAGGACCTGATTTGTGAGCACCGAAGGAACGTTGGGATACAAGTACAACGGTGAACGGTATGAATTCCTCATGCCCCGTATGCTATCTTGGTTACTCTGATTTGTGTGTTGTGTGCTAATTGATCACCCAATAAGATAAATGCACGAATCGGAGATATCATGTTTACTTGTGAATATGTAGTGTTGTATATTGTTGTATAATGTCTTTAAATCTTGGTTTGTATAATTCATGAAATGTATGGATGAATTTGAGTGTGTGTATGTATGATGCATTGTATTGTGACCGAGTGTGATTGCTATTGGACTTCTAACTGATTCCTAACAAGCTAACCAATCTAACTTAAATTGGTAATTAAATTGGAATGAGTAGAAGTCCGATATAGTTTCGGCCACGCGTGAGGATGAGGAGACACAAGAGGTTGGATCTGATTCCTGACTCTTAAACTGGTCCGTGGCCCAAATCCCTTAAGTGGGTAGCATCCCGGATTGGTGAGTCAAGTAAATCCTGGTGGTGGGACGGTGTAGTCCCCGGGCCGGAGGTCATACCGACTTAACTTGAGTATGAGTAAGTAAATAAGAATGAGTAAGTAAGTAAATGAAAGTAAGTAAGTAAAGTAAGAGTAAGAATGTGTAATGAGTAAAGAGTAAATAGCATTCCGATTAACCCGGATGCGTAAATTGGCTAACACGGTGAAGGTAAGTAAGTGGGTGTGCTATTGTATTGCTATCTTGCATTGTATGAGGTATTGTATATGCATGTATGTTGTATGTAAAGCATGTATGTATGAAATTAATGAACCGCATGTTTAGTGGACGTCAAATAGTCGGCGTGCCCTAGCTAGCACGTGGTATATGCGGAATTCATGCGCAACTTTTGCTGAGCCCCTTGGGGCGATGTTTTTACTACACGCAGGTACTCGAGAATGATGAAGAGGACGAAGAGTTTTATTTTGATTTCTTTTTGGATTGTAAACATTGAATTATGAATGGTGTACTAAGTAGTACACGGCTGTAACCTTTTGATTAGCCGGTGTACCATGGGGTACACCTTTTTGGATTTTGATAGGATGGGATTTGGTATAGATGAGTAGTCGGTAGAAACTCATTCTTTTGGCAAACTTGAAAGGTTGTAAATGATTATACTTTGAATACTCGGTAATCCATTAATGTAGCGAATGGTATTTTGTATTCAGTAAGTAATGTTTAAGTAGCTCGGTATACTATGATCATCAGACTGTGACTGTAAGTAAGGTAAGCCTAGCTAGCCGTATGGGCGGTTAGCGGCGTTGTACCACCCGTCGTAGTAATAGTAGAATTTCCGCTGCGAACAGATAGGATTAACAGGACGATTAGACGGTAAGCATAGGATTAACGGTAGGGGTGTTACAAAAATTGACCTTTTCCAAATTCCCACCAGATCACTAACTACCCAGAGCAATACCAAAACACTCAGTCCTACAGAGTGCAGAAGCGTAAACCCTAAGCAGCCAATGTCTAATGGAACAACCAAATAGAAGAAACCAATGCCCAAGTAAGTTTCACATCCAAGGCTCAGTTAGTCACACAAGCTGAGTTAGTCATACACACAGTTTCCTTTTGAAATCCATTCAAGCTCAGTTAGCGTTTTCCAAAACATTCCACAAAGCCCATTAGCAAAAGTATCTAAGTACGAGAAATCGTACCTGGATAACGCTGTAGCAGTTCTAGTCAACTTGCGCAAACAATCAACAATACTCTGAAGAATATTAAAGGTAGTCTATCATCAATCACTTGTAGCCTACGTTAAGCTTAAATAAACTCCTCACTCTTATTTCTAAGTCCCAATTGTCTTTTAAGCCATCACTTAAATGTTATGTATAACCTTTGACTTGTCTTAGAATGTTGTATAACTCAAGGTTGTAAGACCAAGGAATGTATTTTATTAACACTTGTTAATTGTTCCACCCTTATCCACTTTACCCATACTTAACCATAATTCTCACATTAAAGACCTTTATAACATAAGTGCATTACATGTTATTCAATCAATCTTAGAATTTCAATAACAATTCTTAAGCTCAATACCTTTATTCTTAATTTTAGAATAAACATTGTATTATGACCTATGATGGACTGATCTCAGAATACTATACTATTATCTCACAATGTAAAGATTATGTAATTAAACAATATCTACTAGATAACCCATTATGATTAAGTCTTTCCCTTAACTTAATTAAGATCTACATCTTGTATATTGGAATCGTAGTGTTGTAGACGCGTTTTATTATAACTTAATTGAGCTGCTAAACTCAATTATCTCATCTTTAGTTCAGAATGACTTTTAATTACAACCATCTAATAAACTTGTCATAAGATGTTAAATTGCTTCTCATCCTGAATAACTATACTATAGTTAACTTAGATTTAACGAATTAATCTTACATTTAGTATTCACAAGGTATATTATATGTTTTATTATTACCTATACAATAAGGTGTTTAGTATAACCTTTTATGTATCCTTAATTACATTTAATTTCCTAAATGTTTTATTTTTACATACATTCTCTCTATAGACTATGCATAATCCTTTGTACTAAACTTCATTAAACTTAAGCCTTAAATACGTTTTAAACTGTTTTACAAAACCTAAGGTTTCAAAGGAATAACTTAATAAATTAATTTCCTTTATTGTATTTAGGATGGACAATATATCTACATAGAGTAGAACTTTTTAAAGAATTAAATTCCGGTTCATAAGTGAAATTGTTAATTATTTAATAAGATAATCTATTATGAAAATTCTCATATTTTATATTCAAAATAACATATCATTATTTCCCATTACCGTAAAGTATATCAATATAATATCTTATGTAACTTAGTTTTATCTAATAAAAGGTTCGAAGGTTTTAAGTATCAAATTCCTATTTATAAATCTTCCTATAAATTCTCACTACTAAATACCTCACTTAACTGTAAACTCACATCCTGAATATTGGTAATAAATGTATTTTATATGGCTTATCTAATTCTAAGAACCTTAAGGATAATTATTTAGATAAATTTCCAAATCATCGTTTAATATAGATTATATCATAATCCTTTTAATGATTCTATCTTAAAACATTAAGTTATATTTCAATACCATAAATGTTAAGAAATGATTAAATCTAGACTTACTAATCCACCTCACATTTAGATGTAAAAGTATTTTACTTAATTTATTATGGTTTATATATCAAGAATATTTAGATGTAAACGTATTACATTTGTTTATCATTAATTATAGAATAAGATCTATTTGTGCAACATTTTATGTAATCTAATCACAATTTTTCCTAAGTTTTAACTTATTAATTACTAAATCCCAATTTTAGATTTACATTCTGATCATTGACAAATAATACTATACATGTATTTTAATATGGTTTATATATAAACCTTGGAAATTCAAAGGTAACTTTTAAGCCTAATACATAACTATAACTTAATACCACCTCATATAATATTCTTCTATTAGTATTATGTAGAGGTTTAGTTTAACTTATTAATTCCTTCGTATTATATTTCCTATAAGGTATCTAATTTTATTTATGTTTAATGTGTATATATTTATATAAACTAGGATTTGTTCTTTATGTAGTTTTATTGTATTTAATTATGTTTAATAACTTTTAGGCATAACTACAACCGATATATGGTTTAATAAATAAAATGTTTCCCTTTATTTATTTAATACATATATACGTATACCTGTATTAGAATTTAATTAAGACATCCCCTATGTAACCCATTATATTTAAACTATCTTATTACTACAACCTTTAACTGTATTCCAAGTATGTTTCATAAAGTATTTTTTTTTACTATAACTTGGGATTCTAGCTCTTATAATATTTAGTTATTATAAGTGTTAATTTATTAGCTCCCTGTTTTACCCTAAGTTACTACTTTACTCCCTTTTATATATATGAATATATATATATATATATTCATATTCCTTAGTTTTAATTAAAAATATTAACTCCCATATAATATAATAAGTAAAACGTAAAATAATTAGATTCCTTGATTTAACATAAGTTTCTACTTAAATAAGTATATATACATATATGTAAATAATTTCACTTCTCTTAAAAGCTAATACCAAAACATTTATAAACTTACTGTTATAAAATGTTAATTTAGTTTCCCTTATTTTCCCCAGCTTAAAAGTTAATTAACCAACCATACTTTAATTTTTGGTTACATTAAAACTATATATTATAAGTTATTCTTATGAAAAACTCATAAACACAATTTTTAAAACCTTTTACCATTGCCTAAAAATTCCCAAATTTAATATACAGTAACTATAACATTTTAGACATATTATAAAATTTTTATTTCATAAAAATATCTTTTAAATTTAGCCAAATAATTCCAGCAAACCCGTAACTTGCAAAAATCATAACTTATGTTTAAAAACTCCAAAACCATATTAATTTACATCAAAATAAACTAGATTAAATAAGGAATCTATGGTTAAAATTTCAAGTCAAAATACATTCGGGAAGATATTTAAATTAACTCAACAAGTTAGGGTTATTTACTGGAATTAATAAAAGCTTAAATAACCTAATTCTGAAACGTTTTAATCTCGGCCGTCCAAATCTCTTAACTGACATCGGACGGCTGAGAAGCCGCAAGTTCTTCAGCGAAAGGGCAATCGAACCCGAGTACTAAATCCTAAATTCTCCCAATCTACAGAACGAAATCGAGTGATTCTTGTTTCTATGGTTTTGAAATTAAATTACGGTTCTAATGACACCAATTTCCCCAATTATAATGCAGTATTCATCGGGTTTTGATTTCTGTTTCGAAGCTAGGGTTCTTAATGGTTTCCGAATTCGATTCTCTCCAATTCCCTCAATCTAAAGCGTAATTGATGCAATTAAATCATGGTTTTGACTGATAATGTAACATAGTTTAGCACGGTTGAAGGAATTTGAAGAAAACTTACCGGAGTTGTGCGAATTGAGTGAATTCGAATTCGAATATCTGGAAAAGTTCGAACTTTCGAGCAGTTCACGAGGCCGACTTTGAGGATCTATAACTAGCAGCACAGATCGAGTTAGGCTATGTGTAAGGGCTTAATCGAAAGAGTAAACTTACCTCTACATATTGATAACAAGAACTAATCTTAACTCGCAACACACGGAAAGAAATCGAGGCTAGAAGTTGCGAGTTTACCTTGCGTTTTCTGGAAAGAAAACTGTGATTTTATGTGGTGGTGAAACCGAGAATTTAGACACCTTGTTCTTCCAAACGGTTGAGAATTGGCTTAGGCCATCAACATGAAAGTTTTAGAGGGATTAGAGCTCTTCAAAACGAGCTAAAGAACATGAAATTTGGATGAGAAACGAAGAAGTTATGGCTAGACGAAGTTACCTGATTCGAAGGAAAAACTGGAAACTGTAGTTACGGTTTTGCAGGGTGGCTACTTTGATTCGATTTTCCGGTTGATTTAGGACGAGTTAGGGTTCGTGTGAGCCATGGTTGTTTAGAGGAAGTTTAGGAGAAGGCAACAAAGAAGACGACACTCAAAAATTCCTTAAGATGAGAAAGTTATGAAGGTCACAAGATAGGGCAAAACCTGATTTTTGTTACCTGATAAGTGCGAAATATATAGACTTTTTAGGGTTTAATTACCTTGTAATTTGCAGTATTTTAAGTAATATTTCTCACTTATCTTACGATTTTCCTAGATTTATGTTTTGATATAAACTGATATATTCTATGTGTTAAATGTAGGAAAAAGTGTTGGAATCAAACAGTTTATTTCACAAGCTTTCCAACGCAACAAACGGCGACTAAAACGGACTTATAACGAAGAATCTAGAGCCGGTCAACATTGGCAAGACAAATACACATGTCCGCGTATTGACATCATGGAGTTGGGCGGACAAGAGACAAGGCACAACCGCCTCATTAGGCGCGGACAAGAGAGGGCAGATATGTCCGCCTCATTAGGCGCGGACAAGAGACAAGGCACAACCGCCTCATTAGGCGCGGACAAGAGAGCGAGCACAATACATAACCGCTTGAACTCGGGCGGTTGCTGGGCGGACACATGGACAGCATACGCGAACAGTTTTCTTCTTCGTTTCCGGCGCCGCACTCGAACTGCTACTCCATTAATTACAGACGGCGCCCACCTTAATTTGTGCACGCGTGACGCCGGCTCGCTGCTGCGGATCATCAATTAAATCTCTGTCTGCAATTAATTGCTCTGCCCGATCAGGAATGAAATTTCTGACTGAGATTTTCACGGATCTGCTTACCAACTCCACCGCCATCTTGATTCACCCTGTCACTTCTCCGTTGTCTGCTTCTGAATTCCTCAGCCTATATAAACCCACACTCTGGTTGCTAAAAATCCATTCGGAATTCACCCATCATCCATCGACCCAAACATCTGCCACACTCCCTCACCCACGCTCGTACTCCATTCACTTCATTTCCCTCCATCAGAAATCATCACCCATCCACTCCATTAAAATTCCCACGTAAACACATCCATTCCACTTTACACGCCAGCTCTACAGGAATAAAGTTAGCAGTCGGGGCAACGCAAGGCGAAGTTGAAGCGAGGATCCGGAGTGAACTTCTAAACTGGAGTTACCTCTTACCCTTACTTTAATTTATTTAATGCATTCCTTTTCTGTTATCATTGTTTTTGTAACGATGAGCGAGTAAGTATTTTAGCTTCCCGGGTTGGGAAGCGAACCTATTTCCTGTATTCTGCTATGTGATTCTTCAAATAAATTTTGTTAACTGCAACAGTTCAATTCCTGTCCTTCAAATGTTTTAATTATTTGGCCAGTAATTATAACAACCCTTGTAGTTATCTTATTAATATGCGAGAGCTGAGATAGATAATGAGACGAAGGAAGTTGAACCTAATTAACAGCTAGAAGCGTGATCCCGCCTATAGGTTAATTAGACTCCAATAGAAACTGCTCTTTATGCAATTAATTGTGTCCGGTCTAGAGCAT
Organism: Limonium bicolor; assembly: GCA_023374045.1. Lineage (NCBI taxonomy): Eukaryota > Viridiplantae > Streptophyta > Magnoliopsida > Caryophyllales > Plumbaginaceae > Limonium > Limonium bicolor. The sequence continues at coordinate 179,696,558 of CM041782.1, read as the reverse complement.
TAGTCTGCTACTAGATCTAACAATTGGTTAGGATTCATTATACTTAGTCGTTAATGAATTAATTAAAGTTTCTGAGTTATTGCAGTAAAATTAAAGGAAGAATTTAGTAACAGATATAAAAGAAATAGGTAAGCAAACAACCCGGGGTGCGTTTTTCTATTTATCACATTCACCACTCTTTAAATCCCTCTGTGTTTATTTACTTTTTAAATTGTTCTATTTCTCTTTGTAGATTAGTTTCTTTTTAATCAATAATTCAAAACCGAAAAAGTGATATTTCCTGTTTTCCTTAGTTTAACTAATAATCCCACTTAATCCAATATTTGTCAATTAATTGTACGAGGTCCCTGAGATCGACAACCCACTCATTCACTATATCTGCAAAACGATAGGTACACTGCCTATGTGGTAGAAGTAGTCACATATTTCTCCAACAAGTTTTTGACGCCGTTGCCGGGGACCTCCGGCACGGTTAATTGACAATTGTTATTTAATTGGGATAAGTTAAATTTTTCATTCTTTTATTTTTTATTTTCTGTAACACCCCATCCAACATTAACACACTTACAATAAACTGCAGCGGAAAAACAAACCTCATCACATTACTTAACTCGTCGGTGTTACACGCCGTTAGCCACCCACGTGGCTAACAAGGCTAATACATATACATTGTACCGGTCTGATGGGCTAAATTCCCGAGCGACTACACATTACTATCCCTTTCCATTAACAACAACAACAACATACACCTTTCAACTATACCGAGTATTTATAAACTGATGCCGACAACAATTTCGGTCTTACTACACCTACTGTATATATACACTTAATGATTACCCATGTACAACGACTACCCCGTCCTACTCTCGAACGGCTTCCAGCTCTCTGTACCTGAAATAGGAAAAGAAGAGAAAGGGTGGCCCCCAAGGGGCTCAGCACCTTTACTGGTATGGTAATCCCGCAGCCCACATGCTACCGGGCCACGCACAACTAATTGTCGTCTTAGCATGCGGTTGATTATATTTAAATCATGCATGCAACTGTAAACACACAACACATAACATATCGCCTCAATGGCTCGACAACGGATAGTACATCCTTACTTGATAAGTCACTCATGGTATTCATTGTCCCTAGAGTGTTTCTCCTCCAATGGAGCTACTTCCTTAATAGACGACACTTGCCCTTAAATCGGGTTATCCTTAAACGCCTCTTATCACAAACTGGGATTCATTTCCATGATCCACACACTCCATATCTTACAACATATATCATTCCTCACATAACAAAACATAACAACACTTTCACGTATCGACGTGCACATGATAACATCGCAATAGGAATTGCTTACCATAACATCACATAACATAACGGGAACGGTCCTCTTAGGAACCGACCCAAACATAGTTAAATCACTGGTGAGCCTAGAGAATGGTGTCACCCTCATGGTAAGCTCGTTATACAATAACAACAACACTCATTACCGTCCTAATAGTCGGACGAGTAACTTAAGTTAAGATGGTTCGGGTTTGGAGGCCCGAACACACCACACAAACACATGTTCCCCCTAAACCGATCATAAGTCAGAATAGCTAAGCTTTGGAATAAGCTAGTGGGAGATCATAACTCGTGAGGGAAACAACCATAACAAAGAGAAGGGTAGGCTAAGAAGGATACCCCTCTCCCAAACAACGCGCGACCGCCAAACCGGATTCCTCACCACTGTTAGTGCATAATTACTTTAGATATTAGTTAGAACCCCACTATGGAGCCTATCATAACTACACATCATACAGTATTACAACTGGGTTAGACACCAGGGAGATCCCTACATTCACATACACATATCACACAATTAACGCACGCATAGCCGTGGTTAGTACGTCCCATGGTTCGGGTCGTTTACTCCGAATACCGAACTCTCATGTGATCCTAGACTCGGTTAACTAAGGTTAACACTTCCGAGGTTAAATGGTATCGGAGTTGTACACGCCACATAAATGAATTACTGTAAACTCATTACATGTTTTATCTTACAACGTGGCAAACATACAGAAAACACATTGGCATACAAGCCGGTGTAATCCGGTAGGACACAGGTTGCAAGAAAACCATACCTGTCACCGGAGTCCACTTTATCACGTCCACTTACGTTCCTCGAGCAAGTCTCGAACAACTAATAACATTACATGTACTTTTATTAACATCGGGGTAGCACGATTACTTAATGTCTAATGCTTATAACTTTTTCCCCGTTAACTTAGTTACATAACTTCACTTTTTAACTTGTTTTACTTTTACATTTCAATACAACTTTTCACCCACTTAATTGTCATTAAAACTCAACTAACATGTCCTTAACAACTTCATAACATCATTACTAATCAATCCCCATCATTACATATCATCTCATAACCTTAAACCATGTTTTTGGTCCGGCCGAACTTACCGACCGACCTTGCACAAGGTCGGTCCATTCCAGAACACTTTACCGTCAAAATTTCTACTCCGACCGATCTTGTAAGTTCGGTCGCATGTTCGGTCCATTCCCGAGAGTTTCTTCCCTTTGAAAATTCAAGCCCGGCCGAACTTGCCAAGTCCGGTCCCATGTTCGGTCAGTTCCAGAAACTTAATCCGTACACAAAATACAAGCCCGACCGACCTTGCAAGTCCGGTCCCCAAGGTCGGTCCATTCCAGAAGCCAATTCTCGCAGGGTAAACTGGGCTCGACCGAACTTGCAAGTTCGGTCGCAAGTTCGGTCTGCCCCAGACCCTTGTTTTCCTTTTCTCATTCAACTCCAAACTTCACCCCATATATCCTAGTACACCCTAACCTCATTTGGGCCACTTCAACACACCTTTAGCCATGTACCAAACTCCCTAAATCACACACCAAAACCATCTTATCATTCACAAATTCCTTACAAAATTCTTAGCACTTGGAATGTTTCCTCCTTAAGATTCCTAAGTGGTATTTCACCAATAATGACCACTATACCAAGGTGTTTCCTCTACACCTTAACATCATCTCTCAAACTTCTTTTCTTACTAACTAAACCTCCTTTTTCACATCTTACCTAAACATCACTTATTCCTTGGATATCAACATTACCTAAGCCTTAAACAAACTTCTCCAAGACTTAAATACATTCTCAAAACACACATTGAATTCCTAGAACTTCCAAGATAACACCTAAATCCTTGCATCACTCTAAATCGCCTTAATACATGTTTTCTTCCCAAATAAAACATTTGTTCACCTTTAACACTTCCTAGTTCACCAAAACTTACTTAAAACACTTAGAACTTCTTACACATTTTCCAAATCTTGCCATAGCTTCTCTTGTATATACTCACATCCAAACACTTAGGTTTTTACCTTATTTCATTCAAGAACACCTAAAATCCATCAAACACATTTTTATACACAAACTTCACACATTTAGCACTACATCACAATATAGTGCATAACTTAAATTGCTTGGCACTTAGGCCCTTAAATAACATGGCTCTTAGGCCCTTAAATTGCATAAACCTTAAACACTGAATTTCCCACATAAATAATGCCTTTGACCTGCAAATACACCCAACAATACATATGCCCTTAATAAACTCCTTGAGAGCATTTCAACTAGGTCATTCACCTTTGGCTCCTTAGATCATTTTAACAAGCAATAAGCTCATTTCTCCTAAGGCATTATACCACATTAGGTTAGTATGTTTACCTCTTTTCCACACAAACTTCTTTCTTGTTCCTTATAAAACCGGTAAGGTATTTGATTCCTTGTCAACTACTACACAATATACAAGCAAAAAAATGAGTATACAAGCTCCAAGCTTAAACTCATTGTAAACCCTAGGTTTACATTGTTTCAAAAACATTAATGTAGTTGTTTTACCTTGATCTTTGAAGAGAGTTTGAATATCTATGAAGAGAGGACTCCACCTAGTACATGAAAGGTTGGAATGAAGCTAGAACAAAGTCACACCAAGAGCACCATTAATGTGCAATTTCGGTCAAGGCAAAAACATGAAGGAAACTTGATTTTTCTTTGAGATTCCTTACCTAGAAGCAAAGGAGAGTAATAATATGTAGAAAGGTGAGCTCAAGCTCCTTCAATGGTGAATCTCCATGGCACCAAAATTGAGCTCTTGAAGATTTGAAAAGATAGAAGTGTAGAGCTTGGTCTAACTAAGACAAATATAGTCTTAGAATTTGATTTGGAGCATGGAGTTGGATTTGGCAAAGAAATGAAGATGGAGGAGAGATGGAGCTGTAGCAAATCGTAAATGGAGGGGAGGAAGAAGATGGCTACCGTGGGAAATGAAAGGAAATAAGAGAGTGAGGAGGTAAGTTTGCTTTTGTTAAGATATTTATGTATAAAGCAAAAATAGTACTTTACTTTAAGCTTTACTTTACTTATTTGATTTCTTTTACAAGTTGGTGACTCACACCTTGAAAAACCGGCCTTCATTTAGTTAGAAGGGTACTTTAGTCTTTATTTGTCAATTTAATTACTTATGATAACATATGTTACAAACTAGCTTATAAAAATCACTATTCACAAAAACAAGGCACACAGAAGTGAAATTTTTTATTTCCCATTGATATAGACTTCCAAATGTGATACTATATAGTACAAATGTTAATTAAAGAGTAATGATGGACATTTAGCCATTCAAAACTCATTTACAAGACAATTTTTCAAAAACGTGCTTTAAGACTCCTTAAAGCACATTTTGTGTTTTAACTTGTTTTCAAGCTTGGTTTTCTTTAGTAATTGATTTAATATGTTCATTAACATATAAATAAGGTATAGGTATGACCATTAGGTCTTATACAAATTTATCCCAAGCTTAGAGCACATTTTGCTCCTATTGACTTTAAGATATTTTCTTGTGTTTTGTTTGGTTTCATTGTCTACCAAGGTTTCCTAAGGACTTAATTAGCCTTATTAAATCATACTTGAATATTATTAAGTCTTGGTAGGCTCTTTGGGTCCTAACCAAGTTCGCTCATAGCTTAGAGCATATTTTTGCTCAAACTGTGTCTTAGTGCTTTATTGCATTTTACTATGGTTTAAATTGTTCACTGATGTTTCTAAGGCACTTTTTAGCCTTAACATACCATAGTTTGATATTTAAACCACATATCAAGGTTTGGGGTATTTCATTTTCTGTTTGATATTTTCTCTTTATTTTTGCCACGTATATAGTTAACCTAGTTTTTCCATATTCATACCAACTCGTCTCTTATGCGTCGGACTCGATCTGCAGGAGAACCTATAGCTGAATTTCAGCCTGAAATCGAAAGAGTTCTCCACAGCAGGCGACAACTGCAGTTTGCCATGACGACCAGACAAACTCTGGGGGAGTACCAGCAACCATCAGTAGAAGGACGATCCTCTGCTATCGTCCTCCCTCAAGTGACGCAAGCTGAGCTCGACGCCTGGCAATTCAAGACGAGCTTCATCACCACTTTGTACCACCAGGGACAATTCAGCGGACTTGACTCAGATGATGCCCCACACCACATCTCTGCATTCCTGGACTTCTGCAATACATTCAACAAGACGGGGAACCTGAACGAGCGCATTCGTCTACAGCTGTTCCCCTATTCTCTGAAAGACGGAGCGTCCAGGTGGCTAAGGAGTCTGCAACCGGGTAGCATCCACACTTGGGCTGACTTGGCAAACAAGTTCCTGGCGAAGTACTATCCACCGTCAAAGACAAGGGAAAGATCGCTGAAATCACAAACTTTTGTCAAGAACCAGGTGAGTCCCTGTATGATTCTTGGGATAGATTCAAGGAGCTGCAGATTCAATGCCCACACCATGGTATGAGTAGCGAAGAACTAGTACTGTCGTTCTTTAAGGGATTGAATGATTCAAACAAGATGGTACTAAGTTCCTCATCTGGAGGAAACTTTATGGCAAGAACTGGGGATGAAGCGATGGAGCTTTTGGACACCATGACCGCTAGTACCAGACAGTGGTGCAAGAACAAGGGGAGAGGTGAGCCAAAAGCAGGTATGTATAATATTCCCCCACAGGATCATTTATCCGCTCAACTAACAGCTCTTACTAAAGTTGTGGAAAAGTTAGCTGTAAACCAGACGCAACAGCAAACCGCGAAGGCAGCTACTTCTTCGCCTTTCCTGAATCCTTGCTGTGAGAATTGTGGAGGAGCCCACGAAACGTTCAACTGTGAAGGTCCTAGCTTGCAGGTAACCCCGAAAGCTAAAATCGATCAACAACAGACCAGGTAACCCTATCCTAACAATTTCAATCAGAATAATTGGAGGAACAATCAACAACCTCCATGGAGGGGTAATGATCAGTCTATAGGTAATTTTGGGTTCAATCAAAATAGACCACCTTACTTTAGACAGCAGGAGCAATCCCAAAATTCTCAAGGAGGCAGTGGTAAAATTGAGAATATGCTGGCAGAAATCCTTAAACAAGGCCAAACTACAAACTCCAGGATTGCCGAAATAGAAGCTAAACTTTCTGAACAAGCCGCTAAAAACGCTGATCAAGCTTCTATCAACCTGAGCCTAGAGAGGCAAATGAGTCAAATTTCACAACAGCTGGCACAGCGACCGACGGGGTCACTTCCCAGTCAGCCTGACCCTAACCCAAGGGAGCAGCAAAAGCAGTAACTCTGAGAAGCGGCAAGGAACTAGTTTCTGATGTTCCAGAAGTTGAAGAAGATTTTAATAAGCCAGCTGAATCTCAACCTGAAGTGGAGGAAACAACAAATCCCAAGGAGAAGGAGTCTCCTGAATCTCTCACTATTAAACCTTCTCAACTCTCTTATAATCCTCCTATTCCATTCCCTAACAGACTAAAGAAAAAGAACATGGACGAGCAATATGGGAAATTTCTTAATATCTTTAAGAAATTAACTATTAACATCCCTTTTTCTGATGCTTTGTCTCAAATGCCTATGTATGCTAAATTTATGAAGGATATTTTGTCTAACAGGCGTTCTTTGCTAGAGTCTGACACAGTCAAATTGACAGAAAGAGTATCTGCAGTTCTCCTGAAGAAACTGCCACCCAAGTTAGGAGATCCAGGTCTTCCCATCATTCCATGCGCTATCGAGAAGGTGATTGTGGTAACGGTTTATGTGATTTAGGAGCAAGTATTAATTTGATGCCTTTATCTATTTTCAAGAAATTAGGTGTAGGTCAATGTGCTCCCACTTCTGTTCAGTTACAACTAGCAGACCGTTCCATAATTTATCCTAAAGGAAAAGTTGAGGACCTGGTAGTTTCTATTGATAAATTTATTTTCCCTGCTGATTTTATCATCATTGATATGGAGGAAGATACAGATGTACCACTAATTTTGGGCAGACCGTTTATGAGAACTGCCCGCACTCTCATTGATGTGGAAGGAGGGGAAGATTATTCTAAGATTTCATGATGAGCAGGTTGTTTTCGACATGACACGCAACATGAAGCGTCCTGCCACTGTTCAATCCTGCTTTGCAATAGATGTTTGACTCTTTAGTGCAGGAAACTATTTTAAGCAGAGAGAGAGGAAATCCTGGAAAGATGTCTTATGGCATCTTGTGAAGCTGATGATGAGGATCCAGATATGGCCCTCATGGCTGAGGAGTTAAACAAAAGGCGGCCACACTTCCACAAGTACCAGCAGCAATTTGAGAAAGTCGAGCGAAGTGCTGACCGGCCAAGACCATCTATTGAAAAACCTCCTACAGTGGAGATGAAACCTCTTCCCTCTCATTTGAAATATTCTTTTCTTAATGAACCATCGGAATTACCTGTTATAATCTCTTCTGACTTGACAGGAACTCAAGAGAAGCAACTACTGGAGGTTGCGCAATCATACATCAGCTATTGGTTGGTCGATAGCAGATATTAAAGGAATCAGCCCTCAGTTGTGTTCTCACCGAATCTATATGGAAGATAACTACCGACCATTGGCTCAGCCTCAGCGACGTCTTAACCCAGTCCTAAAAGAGGTAGTTAAGAAAGAGGTAATCAAACTACTCGATGCAGGCATTATTTACCCTATTTCAGACAGTAAATGGGTAAGTCCAGTTCAGGTAGTACCAAAGAAAGGAGGAATAACTGTGGTTCCTAATGAAAAGGGTGAGCTGATTACCCAGCGTCCCACTACAGGATGGCGGGTTTGTATTGATTATAGAAAAAATGACGCCACTCGTAAGGACCATTTTCCATTACCTTTCATTGATCAAATGTTGGAAAGACTAGCTGGACATGACTACTACTGCTTTCTGGATGGCTTTTCAGGTTATTTTCAAATCCCTATAGCTCCTGAGGATCAGGATAAGACAACTTTTACCTGTCCGTATGGAACCTATAGTTATAAAAGAATGCCATTTGGATTATGTAATGCTCCTGCCACGTTTCAACGTTGTATGATGGCCATCTTTGCTGAATATATTGAGAAATGCATTGAGGTTTTTATGGACGATTTTTCTGTTTATGGTCTAACATTTGAATCCTGTCTAGAAAACCTTGATCTTGTGCTGTCCAGGTGTGAAGAAACCAATCTGGTGTTAAATTGGGAAAAATGCCACTTCATGGTTCGAGAAGGAATCGTCCTGGGCCACAAAATTTCTTCAAAAGGTATTGAGGTAGACCGGGCTAAAGTCGAGGTAATTGAAAAGCTCCCACCACCATCTTCTGTTAGAGATATTCGTAGTTTTCTTGGACACGCAGGTTTTTATAGAAGATTCATCAAAGATTTTTCCAAAATCTCTAAACCTCTGTGTGATCTACTGGCGAAGGATGTTAAGTTCCATTTTTCTGAAGAATGTCTGAAAGCTTTTAATTTATTAAAAAAAAAGCTAATTTCTGCACCTGTCGTTGTGTCTCCTGATTGGTCACTCCCTTTTGAGATAATGTGTGACGCTAGTGATTACGCTGTGGGAGCCGTTTATGTCAGAAGATTGATAAAATTCTTCGGGTAGTATATTATGCAAGTCGAACTTTAAATGATGCCCAGAAAAATTATGCGACCACAGAAAAAGAATTACTAGCTGTAGTTTTTGCTCTAGATAAGTTTCGATCTTATTTACTGGGTGGTAAAATTATTGTGCATACTGACCACTCTGCTCTTAAGTATTTGTTTGCTAAGGCAGAGTCAAAACCCAGGTTAATTAGGTGGATTCTCCTATTGCAAGAATTTGATATTGAGATCAGGGACAAAGGGAACACAAAATGTGGTAGCTGATCATCTGTCCAGAATGGAGGCATCTGATGATGGGACTCCCATCAACGAGTCCTTCCCGATGAGTCAGCATTTGCAGCTGAAGATGTTGAGGATCCATGGTTTGCTGATATCGCTAACTACCTTGTTAGGAAGATTGTTCCAGCTGATATGACTTATCAGCAGAGAAAGAGGTTCTTTTCCATTGTCAAACATTATTTTTGGGATGACCCTTATCTGTTTAAAGTCTGTGCAGATGGTATCATTAGGAGATGTGTCCAGAAGTCAGAGGTCAGAAACATTCTCCTCCATTGCCATTCCAGAGAAGCCGGTGGACATCATGGCGCCACTCGAACCGCCGCAAAAATACTAGAATCAGGTTTTTTCTGGAACACCCTTCACAAGGATTGTCATGCGTTTGTTTCGACATGTGATCGGTGTCAAAGGCAAGGTAATCTATCTCGTCGGAATGAGCTACCACTGAATAACATGTTAGAAGTTGAGCTATTTGACGTCTGGGGTATTGATTTTATGGGTCCCTTCCCAAACTCTTTCGGTAATCTTTACATCTTAGTAGCTGTTGATTATGTTTCAAAATGGGCGGAAGCCCTTGCCTGTTCTACTAATGATGCTAAAATTGTTGTGAAGTTCCTGAAGAAAAATATTTTCACTCGATTCGGCGTTCCTCGAGCCATAATCAGTGACGGTGGCTCCCATTTCTGTAACCGCCAGTTTGAAGCACTATTAAAGAATATGGGGTTCGACATAAGGTTTCCTTACCCTACCATCCTCAAACAAATGGGCAGGCCGAAGTGACAAACCGAGAGCTCAAGTGGATCTTGCAAAAGACGGTGAACTCTTCTCGAAAGGATTGGTCACTTCGATTAGATGAAGCGCTCTGGGCCTACCGCACTGCTTTCAAGACACCAATTGGCATGTCTCCCTACAAGTTGGTTTTTGGGAAGGCATGCCACTTGCCTGTGGAATTAGAATACAAGTCATATTGGGCCTTGAAAGCTCTTAATTTTGACCTACAGCAAGCCGGTGATAAACGCAAGTTCCAGTTGACAGAGTTGGAGGAACTCAGGAACGAATCTTACGAGAATGCTGTAATATATAAGGAACGTACCAAGCGCTGGCATGACAAGATGATTGCCAATCGAGAACTCAAGGTGGGGGACCAAGTCCTACTTTTCAACTCCAGGCTCAGATTCTTCCCAGGTAAGCTGAAATCATACTGGTCAGGACCTTACCCTATTATTAGCATTTCCCCATTCGGTGCGATTGAACTCGCCAATGCAAAGGGGGAAACATTTAAAGTCAATGGGTCAAGAGTCAAGAAATTTCTGGGTACCACACTGGATCAAGCTGCTACATATGAAATATCTCTTAAAGATCCAATTGCAGGTTAGCTACTTCACAAAGTCCAGCCAATGACTATAAAGAGGGCAGCTGACTGGGAGGCAACCCAGGGGTAATTTTCAAATTCATGTTTTATAAGCTACGCATATTTCTCTCTAATATATGTTATATATATATATAAAAAAAAAAGAGGAAGAAAGAAGAGGAAGGAGGTAATTAACGCAACGCTTCCTAGCGTTATTTTGGTATTTGACAGTGTGTGTAGGTAAACCGTTTGTTGCAATCACTCCAAGCTGAACCCTTGCTTAGACTCAAGTGTGAGGAACATCGACCCCACCGCCAATGCTTTAAGTGTGAGGAAGGGCACCTTCCTCAATCTCACGATATCAGGGGAGTCTCAGTTCCTTTATTTTTAATATTTATGTTCAGCCACTCGTGCTTTAACTGTTGATTTAAGTCATGCTATGATTTCATGAGTCTGGCATATTTTGAAAGGTCTTTTCTTGATTATTTTATGAACAATGAGGACATTGCTCCTCTTAAGTGTGAGGAAGTTTAGACCTTTCCCTGAAAATATGCCAGTAGTACCTAATGCCACACTTGATTTTTATTGTTCTCTAATTATGATAGTAAGCTTCTCTAAAGGCCAATACATGTTGAATTTTCGGGCTAAAATTTTTGTGGAAGTTTTTGAAATCGAGCCTGATGACAACCTCAAGAATCGTTCTGCTTGACGTTGTTTGTATGTATCAATTTCTTTTTCAAAATTAAATCTATTTTCACTGAAATCTGGTGGATAAGCTGATTGTGGAAATTGACTACCTTAGCTTGGCAATCATGGACTAAGTGAAAGTTTGGTATGGAAAGGATAAGGCAAGGTACTCCTCTGATCATATAATGAAGTTTTCTGAACCAAAACAGGCCTCGTTCATTCGGTTATTAAGTCCTTGGGGTGCCTATCACCCATCTACCTAAGGTCTTGTGATCTGGGATAGAAGGCCCAAAGCCGCTACATGGGTGAAGAGAAAAGTCTGGGGGATGAAACAATTGTGCAAACAATGAAAAACAAAAGAAAGAGAAAAAAAAAAAATGAACATGCAAAACTCTTAATATTGTCGCAATTTTTCATATTTTGATCATGAGTATGTGGTGTTGAAAGGTATCACGGAATAAGGTGTTACTTCACACCCCTTGTCATCCAAAGGTTAGAGAAAAGAAATTGGTGGAAGGTTCCAAGCTAATCTATGTTCAATTTTTACAATCTGACTTATCCATGCTCTTATTAAAAATTTTCTGTTTCACTGTTTACAAAAACCTACATCTAAGAGCAGGATTATTCTTTTGATTGCCATTTAGCTTGATTTCCTTCCACGATTGTTGAATCCCGGAGTTTGATACTGACCTAGAGAAAGTTTGTTCTTTATTTGCTTGAGGACAAGCAAAAGATAAGTGTGAGGAAGTTTGATAAGTGCGAAATATATAGACTTTTAAGGGTTTAATTACCTTATAATTTGCAGTATTTTAAGTAATATTTCTCACTTATCTTACGATTTTCCTAGATTTATGTTTTGATATGAATTGATATATTTTATGTGTTAAATGTAGGAAAAAGTGTTGGAATCAAAGTTTATTTCACAAGCTTTCCAACGCAACAAACGGCGACTAAAACGGACTTATAACGAAGAATCTAGAGCCGGTCAACATTGGCAAGACAAATACACATGTCCGGTATTGACATCATGGAGTTGGGCGGACAAGAGACAAGGCACAACCGCCTCATTAGGCGCGGACAAGAGAGGGCAGAGATGTCCGCCTCATTAGGCGCGGACAAGAGACAAGGCACAACCGCCTCATTAGGCGCGGACAAGAGAGCGAGCACAATACATAACCGTTTGAACTCGGGCGGTTGCTGGGCGGACACATGGACAGCATACGCGAACAGTTTTCTTCTTCGTTTCCGGCGCCGCACTCGAACTGCTACTCCATTAATTACAGACGGCGCCCACCTTAATTTGTGCACGCGTGACGCCGGCTTGCTGCTGCGGATCATCAATTAAATCTCTGTCTGCAATTAATTGCTCTGCCCGATCAGGAATGAAATCTCTGACTGAGATTTTCACGGATCTGCTTACCAACTCCACCTCCATCTTGATTCACCCTGTCACTTCTCCATTGTCTGCTTCTGAATTCCTCAGCCTATATAAACCCACACTCTGGTTGCTAAAAATCCATTCGGAATTCACCCATCATCCATCGACCCAAACATCTGCCACACTCCCTCACCCGCGCTCGTACTCCATTCACTTCATTTCCCTCCATCAGAAATCATCACCCATCCACTCCATTAAAATTCCCACGTAAACACATCCATTCCACTTTACACGCCAGCTCTACAGGAATAAAGTTAGCAGTCGGGGCAACGCAAGGCGAAGTTGAAGCGAGGATCCGGAGTGAACTTCTAAACTGGAGTTACCTCTTACCCTTACTTTAATTTATTTAATGCATTCCTTTTCTGTTATCGTTGTTTTTGTAACGATGAGCGAGTAAGTATTTTAGCTTCCCGGGTTGGGAAGCGAACCTATTTCCTGTATTCTGCTATGTGATTCTTCAAATAAATTTTGTTAACTGCAACAGTTCAATTCCCGTCCTTCAAATGTTTTAATTATTTGGCCAGTAATTATAACAACCCTTGTAGTTATCTTATTAATATGCGAGAGCTGAGATAGATAACGAGACGAAGGAAGTTGAACCTAATTAACAGCTAGAAGCGTGATCCCGCCTATAGGTTAATTAGACTCCAATAGAAACTGCTCTTTATGCAATTAATTGTGTCCGGTCTAGAGCATTAGTCTGCTGCTAGATCTAACAATTGGTTAGGATTCATTATACTTAGTCGTTAATGAATTAATTAAAGTTTCTGAGTTATTGCAGTAAAATTAAAGGAAGAATTTAGTAACAGATATAAAAGGAATATGTAAGCAAACAACCCGGGGTGCGTTTTTCTATTTATCACATTCACCACTCTTTAAATCCCTCTGTGTTTATTTACCTTTTAAATTGTTCTATTTCTCTTTGTAGATTAGTTTCTTTTTAATCAATAATTCAAAACCGAAAAAGTGATATTTCCTGTTTTCCTTAGTTTAACTAATAATCCCACTTAATCAAATATTTGTCAATTAATTGTACGAGGTCCCTGAGATCGACAACCCACTCATTCACTATATCCGCAAAACGATAGGTACACTGCCTATGTGGTAGAAGTAGTCACATATTTCTCCAACATTACCGGAATAATAGGGGATAAAACGGCTAAGTGTTGGGGCGCGATTACCGAGGCGCGCGATGAGTCAGCAAAGCTGCCACGTCAGCCCTTTTTTCAAATTTTGGCTCTAAACTTCATTTGATCATAACTTTGGCTAGGATGATCCGTTTTTGACGTTTTTTTATCGATCTTCATGGTTTTCCATAACCTATTTATTGGTATAGGTTTCATGGCCTGGTTTGACCATTCTCAAAAAGTCAACCCTAGCAAGGCTTAAAAGGCTTTAGGGTTTCTAGAATTTTATATTGACTTTTATGTTTCAAAACAATGTTCCAACACTTCCTAAAATCTTTATAATATAGTTGGAGTGTTTAAAAATTTTTCCAAGATTTATTGACTTATAAATCTTATTATTAAATTCATAATACTATGTAATAATATATAATAATTAAATATTTTATTGTATCCTTTAGGGTTAAATAGGAGAAATCCCCTAAATAAATTTTCATAATTCCATATAATATTAATATTCATAATTCCATACAATACTTTAATATTCATAATTCTTTATACTAATTTAATATTCATAATTCCATATAATAATTTAATATTCATAATTCCATATAATAATTTAATATTTAATAGTATTATTTAAGATTTAGTAAAAGAAATCCCCTAAATTAATTTAGTTATCATAGAAAACACTTACTTTGACAAAAAAATTAAAAAATAAATTTGTCAAGGATAATATGATCATTTTCCATGACATAGTTAAAGTTAACATTTGTTATCAAATCATGGCATTTTATAAATTGAAAAACATATTTATGGTATATTGGAGATAAATTTCAAAAAATATTATAAAGTGAAAGATTTTGACAATTTTCCCTTTCTTTTTCTATTGAAACTATAGCTATTATATAGGGTATAGACTATAGATTAGAGGGGATAGGCCTGGTAGCAAGTGAGGAACGAGTGTCTTGTTTGGGTTCGACTTTTGGACTAACGGAACCGGATAGGATTTTTGGTGACAGCTACTACGTGTCAAGGGAGGTAGGCGTGATTTGTGGATGGTATTTTGGTACAGTAATAGTATAGTACTAGTCATCATTAGAATGGGCTGAACCCAGACGTTCAAAGAGACTAGTAAGATAAACTACAAAGAAAAAGATAATCCTTCATTCCAAACTTAGGGTCTATTCGCCCATCACGTGAAAACGCAGAAAAACCTGTGTTATGATTCAGCTTCCTATAGTTAACTAATATGGTTAGGACAATTGTAATTTTAGTGGGGTCACACATATTATACACCAATAGATGAATGCCAAGTGGCAAAAAAAAGTACAAAAAAACTAATCGTCATCACCGAACGGACTCTTAGAAGTTTAGGTGAAAGATGTTTGATTTAATTATCCATAAGTATCTTAATAATCTTTATCCTACTTTACTTGGAAGTTAAGGGCATCCACAATGGTTTTGAGTTTATCAGTACATTCCTAGGTGTCATGTCATCTATAAATTATATTGTATTCCTTAAGAAACTTTATTCACTAAAATAACAAAGTTTTTTAGGGGGTGTTAGATGAGTAGCTGTAACTTCATGATAAAGGTGGAAATACAAGTTTTTTATTAAAGTTGGGTATAGTTAGCTAATAATAGTTTGTCATGTGTACTATAGTAACATTTTTGTGGGGCATGATTATAGATACACCCAATTAAAATATGACACTTGTTCTACATTGTTTTTAAAAGCACATTAATCTCCTTAATGCTTGAAACGAACGGACCTTAATCTTCTCTCTTTTAATGAAGATCCAATAAACTATCACTATTTAGATATAAGAGAAAATAAAAAAAAGATATACACATAGGTGGGGTCTATTGTGTCATGAAAAGTGGGATTCTTAGTTAAGAACCTTGAAGAGAGAGGTGGAATCCACACCATTGAAGAACATTTTTTAATTTATTCACCTAAGTAACCATGTCAAGAACCCCTAGTGTTGATACCCTAAGGGTGCTCATGGTATAACGGTTAACTGGGTGTATGGTTTTTAAAATTTTGATACTTTTACCAATTTGTTTACATCGGTAAACCGCATTCAGGTTAATTATTTAGGGTGGTACAGTAACTCAAGTTAACTGAAAACTGGATGTAGATTTTTTGGGGGAAATTACATCCCGACCTATAATGTTGGGTAAAATTACACACCTACCCACGAGGTTTTAAAAATTACTTTTTCCGCCCATGTGGTATCCCCTCCTTTATATCCGGCAACTTTTCCAATTTTTGTTTAATTGTTGAAGATGCTTAAACGTTGTCCAAAATTGATGAAACTCGTGGATGATGCTAAAGTGTTATTGTAACACCCCTACTCTAATCGGCTCCTAAACGTCTTACTTAACATTATAATCGCAGCGGTAATCAAAATAATTGAACTACTGGTGTCACCGTTCTCACTCGCCCATACGAGTAATAACGTGCTTACTGATATGATATAAATACGAAACAATTTCCCACAGTGACAACGAGAGATAGATCTAACCTTCCCGAACCAATATAAATTACATTCACAGTGAGCATTCTAAGTACCCCAATCCTATACACGTTTCTAAGTTCGTATCAAAATGCAACAGTGCATATTTAATCAACTGTAACTAAACTACCCAGCGCGTCCCGCTCTTTGCCGACACCGGAAGCTGCATACCTGCAAAATGTTTGTTTGTGGCATGGAATCAGCCCCTGCTGAGTATGTTACTACATGACTGTCATGCCTCCTCGGACCCTCAGTCAATTGGTCGAGAGCATGCAATTCATTTTCATGCAAGTAGTTTAATATAAAAAAAAACTGTAAAGCAACAACATATATCGCAGTGAACTCAAATAGCAAACAAGCCCCCGGCTTCACACATCGCATAGTAGTAAACCACTGAAAGCGTTAAAACACTTATATGAGTACAGAGACTCCATTCCAACAAACACTTGATAGTTCATAATAGAGTACGGCGACTCACTCGACCAAACAATCCACAATAATCCACACACGAGCACAGCGACTCGACTCAACCAGTTCACAATGCAGACAAAAGTACAATGACTCAATTAAACCAATTCACAACACACAATATGATCACAACGACTCGTTTCAACAAATCCACCAACATACAACACATAACCACAAAGCATAACCACTGAGCAACAAGGCGAAACAACGAGAATTATAAACAAGTATAATTTCCCGTTTTTGGCATACAAGCCCAAATAATGTTCGCCTAATGTACGAGCTAACATAGTCGTTCGTAATTGTTCAGTCATGCCCAATGACAACGTCTCGTTAGAACGACGTGTCTCTAAGTTACCCATCTCCTATGGCGGGTCACCCACGGCAGTAGCCACTCTAGCGGTAGAGTCTCCGACCGACGAACCGTCTGTAGTCCGTTGTAAATTTATCCAGATACTTACGAATGCCCACACGGCATCCTAGTATCGTTAGTTGGTCACAATATACAGTAAGAGCCACAACCTCTTGATTAACTTAACTATACCATCGCATCGTCTTATTATTTTCCTAACACAGCAGACTAAGGTCGTTAGTCCAATCCTGAGTATGTCGACTCAGGATCCAGTGTTAGATACGAGAGCGGCGTTAAGAAGGCCAATGCTCCGTATATAAGTCTCGGATAATATATATATCTTATTATCATAATGCTACAACGTTTTACTTACGTTCCTTATATTACACATATAAGATAGCATCATTGCCGCTAGTTCGTTTTATAATATGTTCATATATACGAACGGTACTGTTATCGTTCAACAATAGTAATAATAATAAAGCAACATTAATACACAACTCAAGCATATTAATTCACACAAGCAGACATTCAATCTTAACACAGATTTTCACACAATGTCTGAACTGAGGGAATCCTCAGAGACAATCAAGCCACATAGAAAACATACCGTGCACCGGGATTATAAGACCGTGGAGTATGAATCAGCTAAATTCTCTGGCGATCCTCGAGACGCCTCTAACAATCTATTAATATGCATCACACTATGCATCAGCATCTCATACTAACAATACACTACAGCACCCCGTACCGTTACTAATCCATCCCGGTTTATTCCCCGTTGCTAACTGATAACGTTTGTCGGGTTTTCGGTTTAACTCGGGATTAGGAAAAACGCTATATTACATGCATGATTAGGTCGAGTATATTAATGTACTTAACTTTAAACGCTTGTTATCGCATATAATTTAATGCCCCTTGTATATTATATAGTTTATCACTATATTGCATGTATAATCTTAATCATATATTATACATCTCACCTTAGTATTTATTTCCTAAGGTTAGTTTTCCCAAGTGTAATGTTTGTATAATTCATATTTGAAAATACTTAAAATATATAACTCCTTCTTATTTTATGAACAACCTAACATTAGAATTCCTTATCCAATGTTTATAATTCTTTTTTTTATTCCATATCATTTTAATTATGATATTATATGGTTATTTGAACCATATTGTATTTTCCACTCCTTAACATATATTTACTTATATGTATAGTATTATGGGACCATTATTATATGGTAAATCTTTATAATATATCCATTCTCTTTTAATGAATATTTCTTACATTATAAATGTTATAACCTTATAACATTGAAAACCATATTAAAAAATTTATTCTAAAATCCCATTATTTCCGAACAGCACCCTTGTTCTCTTTATTTGCAAAATCCACCACATAATTTATATAATGTTATATTATGGTTATATAACATTATATGACATTATGTCATTAAAACAATTATAACCTATAGTTATAAATTGTTATAAAATACCAAGTGTACCATAGTATTCTCGGTTTTATTTAATTCCATCATACTTTCAGATTTTACAAATCAACTCCAAATTATATTCCATTGTCACACTTATAATATATACCTTATATTATAATCCTTAAACCTTAATATAATTATAACTTATAGTTTTAAAGGTTTATAATTACCGAACAGACCCTAGGGTCTGTTTAATTAAATTCCTTCCACCTAACTTTGTATAATTACCAAATCTCCCCAATTTATAATATATAGTTTCCTTATGTCATTAAAACTATATATTATACATATATCTTAATAAAACCTTATATATAACTCCAAAAATTACCAAACTATACCAAAAGGTTATAAACATCATTCCTAACCTTATACTTTCAATATTTACGGTTTCCACCGTATATGTTACCTATTGTAACAATGATATAAAATATCATATATTATACTTATATAATCCATATTAACTCCAAATTTAACCAAATAAATTCCTTAAAATTCCTAATGACCCATAGGTGTATAAAATACCAGTATTATACCCCAAACTTTCGGTAATATCATATATACCCATATGTTATGTAATTTTTACATTTTAATACATAACTTAGTATAATTTGATAATTAAATTAATAAATCATCAAATCTGGTCAAAGTCTTTTGCTTGGTCAATGTTTGACTTCCAAACATCATTTTGACCCCACTTTCTCGGTAATTACATAGATTACCCCAAACTTTCCAATATTTACAATTTCACCCCAAAACTTTATAAAATCTTATAATTTTTATTTAAATACATTTTAAATCCCAATTTTCGGCTATATTCACCTACAGCCCTCTAATGTTTGTTTATTTACGGCTTTGACCCCTTACTTAATAGTAAGTGCATAAATAAATTAATTAAGCTTTTAAACTTAAATAAAATGGCCTAATGACATGGCCTTATTACAACTTTGCTTTATAACATAAAATTACACATAAATAGCTCAAAATATAACATAAGCTCTCGGCCTTACTATACCTTATTTATTTTTCCACATAATGTCATAATTTGACCATTATGTTAAATAAACCACTTAAATGACTAGCTTAATTTATCTAAGTCATTATTTTCCATACTTAGGTTAAAATCACCCATATAAATACCTCCACTCTCGGCACATAATTTATATATGCTAAGAAATCATAAAATCATAAGTTTAAGGTGTTTATACCTTGATTTATGTACTTAAAGCCCTTATATCCATTCGGTAGCTTGGAGGAAAAATCACCACAGCACTCACACATGTTTAATACACCAAAATAAGATATGGTTACACTCCAAGCATGAGCTAACCATAAAGAACAATTAAATGTAAGATTTAAGGTAAAAATCACCTTAAAAATGCAAGGTAGTCTCCAAAGGGTTTCGGCCTGAATTAAACACACCAAATGGTGTTAAATTCACCATATAAACATGGGGAATAGCTAGACAACAACAAGCTGTTGTGGTAATAGGTTTTACCTTAGCAAAATGCCTTAAAGAATGATATTTCCTTTTCGGCGCCACCCTTGCTCCAAATGGTTAACCAACTGAATTAACATGAAAATATGAAGATTATGAGTGAATAAACTCATAGAAATCAGAAGGATAAAACCGGATGGAGAATAGAAATCCTTAAGGTATGTTTTTACCTTATAATGTAAATTTTGACCACCATGGTCCCATAGCTTGCTTCAGCCGAGATTGATTGTTGTTCAGGGTTTAAAACACTGAGATTGAGCCATGGAAAGTGATAGATTATAAGCTCCATGTGTAGGTAATGGAAAGATGAAGAAAAAGAGCTAAAATATGCCTTAAACCATTACCTTTGGTGCAAAAGAGATTTATTTGCCTTGAATGCTCAAGAACACATCTTGAGAGGGTTAGGAAATGCTAATGGCTCGGCTGGAATGGGACAAGAGGCAAGAGAAAGAAATATAATGTGTTTAAATGAATAAAAAGTATAAAATGGAATAGTAAAATGGTGATTCACCAAATTAGCTAGATATTTTGTATTAAAGTTGAATGTGCTTTCCTCCATTGCTCCATGCTGCCGACTTCATAAGGGTTGGGATGGTCATTAATTGACCATTGACCATTCTTAGTCAATTTTGCTTAAAAATGCACTATTTGGGTTACTATTCACAAATGAATGCCATATTTTTGATTTTTTTTTTGAAATCTTGGATTTAGACCTTCTAATGTGGTACATTATAGTACATTAGTATATCAAGGTCTAATCCAATGCCTAACACCACTCAAACCCACTCAGAAAGTCAATTTTCTCAAAAACGTGCTTTAAGGAATTTTAAAGCACATTTTGTGTTAGAACATGTTTTAGAGCTTGGTTTCCTTTGAGAATGGTTTTATAATGTTCATTACTTCATTATAATACTTAGGAATCCACTTTGGATCCTATTTGAGGTCATACAATCTCTATGGTGTTTTAAAGCACATTTTTTTGGCTTTACCGATCTTAAGGCATGTTTTGCCTTGTTGAGATCTTTAAATTGTTCCCCCAATGGTATTTAGATGTTTATTAACCATCTTAGATCATTAATAGATCATTTAATTAAGTTTTTAAGGTTAGGGGTATTTCAATCTACCCCCCTCAAAAAGGCTTCGTCCCGAAGTCCTTATTCATAATCAGTTCACCTAAGGAATCCAGTTCCACTAAGCAATCACAGACAGATCATCACTAGGGAGTACATCCCACTACGTTCAGACCTAGTCTATATGTGTCACATTTGATACAGCATTAATCTCATTCCATATAATCAATAATCGTGACACATTTATTCATAAACAGCACTAAACAAGGTGCAAAACTCAATCATACACAGCACTAGACAAGGTGCAAAACTCAATAAAGTACTCAAAGGTGTTTGCAGGGGATACTCCATGCATCCCTATCTACATGTTAGTATCTCGCGAGGACACTCACACATCACTCCACATGTATGTGTGCACATATATTTAACGATGGCAAATCACGGGGAAGCAGTCTTCAAGACCAGGACTTGATGATCCCCAACCCCATGCTAACCAACGTCTACTACCCGTGGACACACCGATTTAATAACGAAGGACACTGCGGTCCACGGCTCCTCGGATAGTATCACCAAATTTCCTTAATCACCCATAGACACACCGGTCTAATGACAAAGGGCTCTGCGGTCCACGGCTCTTTGGGTGATGTCACTCACAGACACACCGGTCTAATGACGAAGGACTCCACGGTCCACGGCTCTTCGAGTGACACCCTAAATTCCAATTTCTATTCATATCTGTGTCCACTTGTAGGAAGTTTCAAAAGTCATTCAACCCCGACGTGGTCAGCGTCAGTGTTGAACTATCTCTCACCTCAATTTGTGTTCGGTTTCCCTTGATCGAACCAGGATCAAGTTCAACTTCCCACGTCAATTTCAATCAATTAATTGTTTTATTCATTTCTAATCTTATTTCCTCTTGATATTTGCCACCTTGTGTTCATAGATACACAAGTCAACTAGTGTAATTAATCTAGTCATTGGCATATAGGATCATGTATCCTAACCATATACCAAATTCCCTCGGCTTATAATTATTCATACAACTCCTAGAGGTTTTTACCTCCACTAGGTTGCACATCGGTCTCATGCCGATTCACTCATCGCATTTCAATAATCGGTTTCATACCGAGTCACAAATCATATAGTACGGAGCTTTCTACTCCTTCTATTTGAAATCTCCCATTGGAGCTACCAGATAGACCTACTTGAACTCTCAACCAGAGCTAACAAGCTAGGCGTTTATGTGTTTAATGTTTGCAACGTTTGCATAAATAATCGGAAATAGGATAAGAATACTCTATTTGTTCTCCCTTTCCTATTCGCCACAACTAATGCGAACTAAAATATATATATATATTATTATATATATTATGTTCATACACATACATCACACTATTACCTCAAGTAATATAACACAATCATAATACTTGTACTCTACGTACAATAATAGTTTGCAGCATGTGTACCATGCGCTACGTACTCCTACGTACGGTATATTTTAGGCGTGCGAAATCGCTCTACCCCCCTTAAAAATGATTACGCCCACGTAATCTACGAATATATCATCTTGAAGTAATAAGTTCAAGACGTTCCACTCCAGTGGAATTATTCGTGCACTAGTGTGCTACATATTTCATTACCCCTTTTCTCTAGGGTCGGGCTTTAGCCCCTCTGGCTATACTGCCTATCTCGGTTAGGTGTATGTATGTTCATATACGGTTTGATCGGGAGATGTAAACACATCATTGTTTTCCCAACCTGCTAGGTATTTCGACTAGCTTTTATTCAGTCACACTAACCTCTATACATGCTCATGGTATATTCACAAGAGTTCATGCCACCCTACCGAACTAACCTTCGGTGTAAAGGTTGCCGAGCTATGCTCTAGCACTTAGTGCTTGCAGTAGTTGTCTCTAAGATATCAAGACGAGTCGGATGCGCAACTAACTGGCGCCTCATGACTCCAAGTTATTTCCTTCTGGGATGAGTTTGTTCCTTTGGTACCTTGTAGGTCCTCTTTTGCTGGTGTGAACTCGTATCCCTCGTGTGTTGGTATTTTAGTACCCACACATATGGTTCATCCCTCTTTTCGATTAGGGGAATCCATTTTTTATCTGATCTTCCACGTTCTGCTTCTCACCAACATAGTTCGGTTAACAGTTATTATAATGGTCGCTTGTTGCACACCATGTACCCGTCGATTGGACGGTTATCCGCTATTGCGGTTTGCATGGAGTATCTAATCTCCAGCTTAGAGTATCTCTTATAACGCTCGCTTTTGTCCTTCGTCTGTTGTAAACATACAATACGACTGTAGGTTTTAGCTTGGCGTTCGTTTTCTGTTCAGCCCTAATTGGTACTAACATACTAACGTTTTATGGATTGAGCATGTGGTTATTATTGTTTAATGCGACATCATCGCCGCGCCCTCAGCGCATGATATATCTCTTCCTGTGCCCCCCCTTTTTGGGTAGCATTCTTAATATTACAAAGGTTTCTCTAATACAACTTCCTAAGATACCACACTTCATTTTCTCATTCATAGGTTCACCTTGCCATTACTAAAATCTCCAAAACTTGTGTTCTAACTCATCCACTGTGGAGTTACGACCTTATGTCATTTTATTATCAAGCTATCCTTGTTTTTATTCTAACCTTGTTAGTTTGATTGAGATCTCTCTCGTCAATTCATGGTTTACCTAGTCAGGATTCCATTCACTGACTTATACACAGAGTTGATTACCTCCTGGGTCCTTACACTACTCGTTTACATACACGGGGTGCCATACTGATACATTACTACTTACCCAACTAACTTAATGTAAGTTTCGTCAGGCCCACAAGCTCCTAGGAGTGTGGGCGTCCCATGTCTCGTTTAGTGCACTCGTAGTGTTTGTACCCGGTGGTTATCGTACTCTTAGTCCCGGTAATTTATGTTGAAGTAACTATGCTGCCAATTCTTAACCCTTAATGTCAGAATGGCCCTAGAGGGTTCTCTGGGTTCTATGGGTTCCTTTATTAGTGTATATTTTTCTTACCCTCTCTAAGATAGGTGTTCGCGACTTATCGCCTTAAAACTGGTTTCCACATGCTCGTCATCTGGTATCTGTGAGTGGGGATCAGTAACTACCTACTATCTCTCCCGTTCACTCCTAGGCTGTCAACGCCTTCAAATATGAGTTTTCAGTTCTCGAACTCCACCCA
The DNA here is from genome assembly GCA_023374045.1 of Limonium bicolor. NCBI lineage: Eukaryota > Viridiplantae > Streptophyta > Magnoliopsida > Caryophyllales > Plumbaginaceae > Limonium > Limonium bicolor. The sequence continues at coordinate 179,672,112 of CM041782.1, read as the reverse complement.
ATCCATTGGGTTACACCCTCTGGTGTAGTCCGGACTCCATGATAAGGGTTGACACCTTGTGTTTCCCCTGCCTTATGGTAGTCCCTCTTTAGCCTGATATTAATCAGTATTTGTGATTCATCACCTTTGTTCTCCTAGTTTTGGGTCATTTTGGTGGTACTAAGGGTATCCTTCCATAGGCCTATGCCATACGATATTCAAACTCAGTGCTTATTCTGCTAGTTAAATTATTGCTGGTCTTTCTATTTAATTTTAATCCCAGTTAGTCCTAATACTTTCCCCTAAGGTTACAATTGGATACCCACAACTTAGTGGGTTCCGCTAATCATCGCGCTACATTGTGTAGTCCTTACTCTTATTCAACTCATATTTTATCCATCCTCTTCGAGGTAACGGTATCATCCGTCCTCAGGCAAATTCACTGTTCAGTTAATACCCACTGCCCTCCGTACGGGAGTCTAGCAGTATAATGGGTTCACAACACCCCCGGTGTGTGTGGTGCGGCCACAACGTCGGCCCCTTTATTGTACGTTCGCAACTGCCTAATCTTTTCTTACAGCCACAAAATAGTTTGTCATAACAGCACATGTCTATTATTTTCCCCAAACACTATATACATCTGAGCCGTTCTCTTCGGCCAAATCAGGATGCCCAACTCCAGACTTGGACGGGGTAAGCAAGTTCAACACTCATTGGATCCCATAATACCATGTCCACATCGCTTGTCACCCTCACTCGAGTTATAAGCTGACGTTACTCAGCTTGGTTAGGTTTAATTTAAAATCTTTGCTCGTATAGCTCACTTCTTGCTCTCTGGCAATGTTCAATGGTAGTGGTTTAACCACAAATGTCGCGCACTCCCTAAATATGGTTATGCTGGTCCTGAAGACTCGACACTCCCCACCGGTAATGGTTGACGTTTAATGTCCATACCGGCACTGGGGTTAGGCTTGTAGGCACTAATTACCGTTGTTCTCAATTACTCCCCTTTTCCATACTCTACTAAATGGTGTATTATTTTCAGGTTTAATGGTCAGACCGACTAGGCCTTCCCGAGGTTTTATCGACCTCAAACCCAAGGGTTTCGTACCCCTGCCTTTAAGAAGGCCATGTCCTGCTTCATTGCATTACGGACTTACATAAAAGTTTAGTGTTTATTGGTAACCATATGGACCACTCGGTCCTTTAGGGTTAGTTTACCGTCGCTGCACTTGTTGTAACAAGTGTGCAAGGTAGGTTGAAATTTAGTACTTTGGTTAATGTGTCACTTGCAGTGGCAAGTGCGCCATGCAGACTGAGCCACCGGTATGGTGTGTCAGTGCAATACTATTCCCTAATCGGGTTCCTGTTCCCGTTGAAGAAGTTCTTATTCAAATTAATACAGTCTCATTCCCGCACTCGTTCCCACCAGTTTACCGTGGTAGTAAGGTCTTACTTCCCTCTCGAGGCGTTGCATGATAGCAACTTAGCGAGTTCGTGTTTCTACAGCTCTCATGATCTCTCCTCATGCACGTCAGGCCATCATGAACCTTCAGTGTTGCATGGTTAGAGTTACTCGCTTCGGGTGAGACTTCTAAGAGGTCATCCATTCCGTCTGTTGCATATCTCATAAACTAATCGTTACTTGTCGTTCCCACCTCCTTCCCCCCAAGCGCACTAATCGGTGCTTTCCTGGATGTAAGACAGGGTTGCTTTGCATATAGCAAGCTATCCCCATTAATCCTACGGGAATTATCTCCTCAACCTTGGTTTAATATTCATCTCGTGCTCGTATGGTAGGCACTACGCTATTACCAGGACCCCGGTCCTAAACATTACATCAAAACACAAAGTCTTATTTTCTACATTTAACACAGTTCTCATAGCATCCACATCGGGTCTTCCCGATCAGGAGAGTTATCTCCGTGGTGCTTCTCATTTCATTGCCTCACTAGATAGTACTCGAGGTACGGGCTGCGGCGGGTGGGGTACCATTGCAAATTTCCTGGGATGCTCTCCCATCAAGTGCGAGCGGTTCAAACCGTCTTCGCGTTACTTGGGGTTGCTGGACCTTCACTACCTTCCGCTGCGCCGCGTTCTTCCTTAGTACTGTTACCCAGACCTCTCCTGGACATACGTCAAGAGGACGGGTCAGACCTTTACTCGGTCTAATACCGTAGTCTCGGTCGTTTAATATTGAAGTGCCTCTACGGCTATGGTGTGCAAGCCTTAAGCATTGCATCAACCCCGCAAGGTCACATATCCTCACAACGTTTCTCGTATTCCCAAAACCTATGCTCACTGTATAAATCCTACTATCTCTTGTCATCAGAGCGGTACTCCGCTCTGATACCACTTTTGTAACACCCCTACTCTAATCGGTTCCTAAACGTCTTACTTAACATTGTAATCGCAGCGGTAATCAAAACAATTGAACTACTGGTGTCACCGTTCTCACTCGCCCATACGAGTAATAACGTGCTTACTGATATGATATAAATATGAAACAATTTCCCACAGTGACAACGAGAGATAGATCTAACCTTCCCGAACCAATATAAAATACATTCACAGTGAGCATTCTAAGTACCCCAATCCTATACACGTTTCTAAGTTCGTATCAAAATGCAACAGTGCATATTTAATCAACTGTAACTAAACTACCTAGTGCGTCCCGCTCTTTGCCGACACCGGAAGCTGCATACCTGCAAAATGTTTGTTTGTGGTATGGAATCAGCCCCTGCTGAGTATGTTACTACATGACTGTCATGCCCCCCTCGGACCCTCAGTCAATTGGTCGAGAGCATGCAATTCATTTTCATGCAAGTAGTTTAATATAAAAAAACTGTAAAACAACAACATATATCGCAGTGAACTCAAATAGCAAACAAGCTCCCGGCTTCACACATCGTATCGTAGTAAACCACTGAAAGCGTTAAAACGCTTATATGAGTACAGAGACTCCATTCCAACAAACACTTGATAGTTCATAATAGAGTACGGCGACTCACTCAACCAAAAAATCCACAATAATCCACACACGAGCACAACGACTCGACTCAACCAGTTCACAATGCAGACAAAAGTACAATGACTCAATTAAACCAATTCACAACACACAATATGATCACAACGACTCGTTTCAACAAATCCACCAACATACAACACATAACCACAAAGCATAACCACTGAGCAACAAGGCGAAACAACGAGAATTATAAACAAGTATAATTTCCCGTTTTTGGCATACAAGCCCAAATAATGTTCGCCTAATGTACGAGCTAACATAGTCGTTCGTAATTGTTCAGTCATGCCTAATGACAACGTCTCGTTAGAACGACGTGTCTCTAAGTTACCCATCTCCTATGGCGGGTCACCCACGGCAGTAGCCACTCTAGCGGTAGAGTCTCCGACCGACGAACCGTCTGTAGTCCGTTGTAAATTTATCCAGATACTTACGAATGCCCACACGGCATCCTAGTATCGTTAGTTGGTCACAATATACAGTAAGAGCCACAACCTCTTGATTAACTTAACTATACCATCGCATCGTCTTATTATTTTCCTAACACAGCAGACTAAGGTCGTTAGTCCAATCCTGAGTATGTCGACTCGGGATCCAGTGTTAGATACGAGAGCGGCGTTAAGAAGGCCAATGCTCCGTATATAAGTCTCGGATAATATATATATATATATATCTTATTATCATAATGCTACAACGTTTTACTTACGTTCCTTATATTACACATATAAGATAGCATCATTGCCGCTAGTTCGTTTTATAATATGTTCATATATACGAACGGTACTGTTATCGTTCAACAGTAGTAATAATAATAAAGCAGCATTAATACACAACTCAAGCATATTAATTCACACAAGCAGACATTCAATCTTAACACAGATTTTCACACAATGTCTGAACTGAGGGAATCCTCAGAGACAATCAAGCCACATAGAAAACATACCGTGCACCGGGATTGTAAGACCGTGGAGTATGAATCAGCTAAATTCTCTGGCGATCCTCGAGACGCCTCTAACAATCTATTAATATGCATCACACTATGCATCAGCATCTCATACTAACAATACACTATGGCACCCCATACCGTTACTAATCCATCCCGGTTTATTCCCCGTTGCTAACTGATAACGTTTGTCGGGTTTTCGGTTTAACTCGGGATTAGGAAAAACGCTATATTACATGCGTGATTAGGTCGAGTATATTAATGTACTTAACTTTAAACGCTTGTTATCGCATGTAATTTAATGCCCCTTGTATATTATATAGTTTATCACTATATTGCATGTATAATCTTAATCATATATTATACATCTCACCTTAGTATTTATTTCCTAAGGTTAGTTTTCCCAAGTGTAATGTTTGTATAATTCATATTTGAAAATACTTAAAATATATAACTCCTTCTTATTTTATGAACAACCTAACATTAGAATTTCCTTATCCAATGTTTATAATTCTTTTCTTTTTATTCCATATCATTTTAATTATGATATTATATGGTTATTTGAACCATATTGTATTTTCCACTCCTTAACATATATTTACTTATATGTATATGTATTATGGGACCATTATTATATGGTAAATCTTTATAATATATCCATTCTCTTTTAATGAATATTTCTTACATTATAAATGTTATAACCTTATAACATTGAAAACCATATTAAAAAATTTTATTCTAAAATCCCATTATTTCCGAACAGCACCCTTGTTCTCTATTATTTACAAAATCCACCACATAATTTATATAATGTTATATTATGGTTATATAACATATATTATGACATTTATGTCATTAAAACAATTATAACCTATAGTTATAAATTGTTATAAAATACCAAGTGTACCATAGTATTCTCGGTTTTATTTAATTCCATCATACTTTCAGATTTTACAAATCAACTCCAAATTATATTCCATTGTCACACTTATAATATATACCTTATATTATAATCCTTAAACCTTAATATAATTATAACTTATAGTTTTAAAGGTTTATAATTACCGAACAGACCCTAGGGTCTGTTTAATTAAATTCCTTCCACCTAACTTTGTATAATTACCAAATCTCCCCAATTTATAATATATAGTTTCCTTATGTCATTAAAACTATATATTATACATATATATTAATAAAACCTTATATATAACTCCAAAAATTACCAAACTATACCAAAAGGTTATAAACATCATTCCTAACCTTATACTTTCAATATTTACAGTTTCCACCATATATGTTACCTATTTGTAACAATGATATAAAATATCATATATTATACTTATATAATCCATATTAACTCCAAATTTAACCAAATAAATTCCTTAAAATTCCTAATGACCCATAGGTGTATAAAATACCAGTATTTTATACCCCAAACTTTCGGTAATATCATATATACCCATATGTTATGTAATTTTTACATTTTAATACATAACTTAGTATAATTTGATAATTAAATTAATAAATCATCAAATCTGGTCAAAGTCTTTTGCTTGGTCAATGTTTGACTTCCAAACATCATTTTGACCCCACTTTCTCGGTAATTACATAGATTACCCCAAACTTTCCAATATTTACAATTTCACCCCAAAACTTTATAAAATCTTATAATTTTTATTTAAATACATTTTAAATCCCAATTTTCTGCTATATTCACCTACAGCCCTCTAATGTTTGTTTATTTATGGCTTTGACCCCTTACTTAATAGTAAGTGCATAAATAAATTAACTAAGCTTTTAAACTTAAATAAAATGGCCTAATGACATGGCCTTATTACAACTTTGCTTTATAACATAAAATTACACATAAATAGCTCAAAATATAACATAAGCTCTCGGCCTTACTATACCTTATTTATTTTTCCACATAATGTCATAATTTGACCATTATGTTAAATAAACCACTTAAATGACTATCTTAATTTATCTAAGTCATTTTTTTCCATACTTAGGTTAAAATCACCCATATAAATACCTCCACTCTTGGCACATAATTTATATATGCTAAGAAATCATAAAATCATAAGTTTAAGGTGTTTATACCTTGATTTATGTACTTAAAGCCCTTATATCCATTCGGCAGCTTGGAGGAAAAATCACCACAGCACTCACACATGTTTAATACACCAAAATAATATGGTTACACTCCAAGCATGAGCTAACCATAAAGAACAATTAAATGTAAGATTTAAGGCAAAAATCACCTTAAAAATGCAAGGTAGTCTCCAAAGGGTTTCGGCCTGAATTAAACACACCACATGGTGTTAAATTCACCATATAAACATGGGGAATAGCTAGACAACAACAAGTTGCTGTGGTAATAGGTTTTACCTTAGCAAAATGCCTTAAAGAATGTTATTTCCTTTGATTTTCGACCACCCTTGCTCCAAATGGTTAACCAACTGAATTAACATGAAAATATGAAGATTATGAGTGAATAAACTCATAGAAATCAGAAGGAGAAAACCGGATGGAGAATAGAAATCCTTAAGGTATGTTTTTACCTTATAATGTAAATTTTGACCACCATGGTCCCATATGAAATGGTATAAATCCCTAAGTTCCCAAACAATCTTCTCTAGTTACTCACTGATCGGAATCCTAATCTATCGTCAAGCTCTTCAAGTTCTATCGGGTTACCTTGTTACCGAGTGAAGGGAACACAAGAGGGGGAGATTAATAGCAATGCGATAGTAATGCAGCAGTGGAAATTCTCAAGTAATGATCGCGTACCCTTTATTGGGGGAGTGAACCCCTATTTATAGTGTTTCTCACAGGCCTCTTGGCCTATCACATTGTGCCAGGCTAGCGCATAAATATCTTGACAGGCCTACAAAATATCTAATAAATATCTTATCCTAATTTCCCTACTTTCGATTGCTACCCATGCTTGCCTTGTTCTCCTATCGACCGGTCACAGACGACCAGTCGCTATTCGTGCCATACTTAGCGTATTTAGCGACCGGTCACAGGCGACCGGTCGCTTCTTGTATTGTATCCTGTATTCCAGGCATCCGGTCACAAACGACCGGACGTATCGGCGCTCTTTGTGACCGGTCACAGGCGACCGGGCACTTTATATGTTATGTTCTAGGGCCCTTGGTGACCGGTTGAAATCGACCGGTCACTGCTTGTGACCTGTTTGGGCCTGGACAGGGACGCCCGATCATTGCCTTGGCCTTCCTCTTTCTTTCTATTTAGCTCTACTGGGCTATTGCTTTTTCTTTGGGGCTTCCGGACATATTTTCCCATCTTCATCAGTCCCACAAGTTCTACTTTTGGCATTTTAGCGAAGAAAGTAGAACTTAGAATTTGACTCTTCTGGTCCGGTTTGAAAAAATTTTGCTTTTGCGTTGGGCCTTGCCTTCTCGTTCCCTATCTCCCAGTCCCTCAAGTTCCACCCTTTTTCTCTCAGACAAAAGGATGGGACTTCTTACGGTCCGTGCGATGCGCGTGCCGCGCTTGTACCACACTCGCGTTTGTGCCTGTACGGAGTAACCGTAGCCGAATTTTTATCATCTCACGCACGCCAGCCGTCACTGCAGAATGTGCAGAGTCTCTGTACTTTTCCTGCAAAAAGCACTTTTTTGTTTGTTTTTTACACTTTAAATATTTCCAAAATTATTTTACCGCCTTTTTCTCTTTCCTCCAATTTTTTGCACTCCACAGGTTTTCGAGCTTCCTCTTTCGCTTTGCTATTTCCGCCTTCTCTCTTTCTTCGCTCTGCTTCTTTTTCCCTGTTTACCTCACCCTTCGTACCTCCCTGCTTCAATGGCGTCCTCCAGTTCTGAATCGTCTCGCGTCGCTGCTATAAGCGCCATCGTGGGCTCTAAATCGGGGGGGGGGGGGAAATTCCGCCCGACGCTCTTGAAACCTAAGTCCGCTTATTCCAGTAATCGGGAGCCGTTACCTAGCATTCTAGATGTTAAAGCTCTCGATTCTCTTCTCGCGAAGGTGAAGGTTCCCACGGGGACTCGGATTTTCCTTCCTTCCGAAGATGCGCATCCCCTGGACGATTTCGGTCGTGGGTACGCCGTGTACTCTGATTTTTTCCTGCGTGGGATGACGGTTCCTCCCCACCCGTTCGTAATGGGGTTTCTGATCCGCCGCTGCTGCACGCTTGCTCAGCTTCACCCGAAGGCGGTGTGCCAACTCCACGCTTACATTGCTCTTTGCGCCGAGGAGGGGGTTGCGCTTTCTGCTACGGAGTTCGTCCAGTTCTTCACCAGTAGGGTCGATTCCGGCAATTTGACCATATCTGGTCGGTCCGGATATTCGCTTTTTGAGTACAAGAAGCTTGCTCAACGTTGGAACGCACGGTGGTTTGTCATCGTCCCGCCTACCGGGCGGTATCTCGGGGTCACCTACTGTCCTTCGATTATCAAGGGCTCCTTACACTGCCCTACGCCACCCAAGTCGGAGCTCCGCATGTCCCGGGTCCTGAAGGTGGTGAGTGACCTTCATCCGAGCGTGGAGGACTTTTTCACCGGCCCGCACCTGGCTTCGCTTGCGCATTCTGAGGGTAAGAGCTTTCTCCCCTCCTTTCTGCTCTCTTTTTCACTTTTGCCTTGCCTCGGCTCTTATTTATCTATCTTCCTGTTGTCGCAGATTTTCCTCAGCTTGGGGCAAAGGTGGGTCCCTTCCATAGTTGGCAGCTGGTGTCCTTCAAGACCGGGGAGGAGAAGGTGGATTACTACGCCACCCTAGACGCTGTGGAGAAGTTGGCTCTTCGCGAGGAAGAGGCGGTTGTTACTGGTCGGAAGAGGTCCGGGGGCGAAGCTGAACATCCGGCAAAGAAGCAGAGACCGGCGAGGGGCGGAGAAGAGGGGTCTCCTCGGACACCGGAGGCCCGGTCGCCCGACACTTCAAACCAACCAGGTACTTGGTACACTAGTCCAGGTTCCGGCTGTCGGGTATTTCTTCCTCTTACGCTTGGGTCAGATCTCAATCTTAGTCCATGGGACGAGAGAGGGTGTGCATGTGCGGTCTCGTTCTCCGTGCTTTACCTATTCCGGCTTTCGTTGTCTTCTTCTTCGCCTTGGCTGCTACCTGCTCTTTTCTCTTTTGAGGTTATTTACTTGTGCGTATTTCTCTGTTTGCAGCTCCCGAGGCCGGCAAGGCCGGGGCCGAGGAGAGAGTAGGACAATCTGGCACGGGCGGGGCGCCCGGTCATCCATCTCTCACTTAGCACCGCTAGAAGACCCTTGCTTTGAAGGGTAAGGTGAAGCATATGGCTAAGAGGACGAAGGCCTCTAACATAGTGCACCTTGACGAGCCAGGTGCTTCAGATACAGCTCCACAACGGGAGCCTTTGGAGGAGACTGTCCCTTCTGGGCCCGGGGCTTCACTACCGGGGGGAGGCGCCAGCGGAGCAGGCGCTACGCCGGGCGCAGCTGAGGGGGTGCCCACGGGCCCGGAGGCGATGAAGGATGTTGATACCGCCACACCGTCCTCACCTCCTCCGCCCACCAGTGATTCTTTCTGTGGGCCGTCTGGAAAGGATGGATGGTTCTACCACCGCGGCCATCCCCTCCCTCTATTGCCAGTGACCGAATCGTCCTCCTACTTCGACCTGTGGAAGGAGGCAATTCGCCGGTCTGACTCTCCTGACGGTCTCTTTGCTCCTATGAAGACTGTAACTGCGGCTAAGGAGAGGTTGAGGATTGAAGGGGGCAGAGCGGATGCTATCATGCGTCACTCCTTCCCTCTAGACGACTCGCTCAACTACTTGTGGCAGGGGATCTACCGGGTGAGTGATTTGCCTTAATGCCGGTGTTGCATGCCTCTTTTGGATTTTCTTATGTTCACTGTTTTATTCTGTACAGACGGTGGCTTTTGCCCAAAGTGTGGAAGTACACACACGAACTCTCCGCTCGAAGCTCTACCTCGAGGAATGCCGGGCCCGCAATGCCCTAGAGGAGTTAAGGATAGAACGGTCTTCCAACAACATCTTTGTTGACACCGTTCAAGAGGAGATCTCCAGGCGGGTGCATGAGCAGACCGCGACTATAAAGAAGGAGCTGGGCGATGCTCGCCGGACATGCACAAGGCAGAGCGACGAGTACGAGGAGCAGTTGAAGAGGCTGCGTGAGGAGAATTTTTCCCTTAAGAGTCAAGTCCGGTCGCTGGAGACGGAAGCCGCGTCTTTTAAAAAGGTACGAAGTGAGTTTGCTGACGCCCGGTTGCATGCCTTTTCTGACTTGGAGTCCTTGGTGGGGCAGGCCCGAGCTTCCCACGATCAAGAGGTCGAGAGTCTTCGTGCCGAGAAGGCCACTTTAGCGCGGGAGAAGGCGTTGCTTGCTGAGGACAGGGCTAAGCTTTCCCAAGAGCTTCACTCTGCCTCTGAGGCGAATGCTCTCCTAAAAAGGGAGTTGTCGTCCTCTGAGGCGAAAACGGCGGAGGTGGCCCGGGCGGGCGAGGTCCTGGCCTCCGAAAAGGAGAAGCTGTCTGCCGAGCTCCACAAGTTGTCCGGTGAGCTTGCGGCCTCCGTGGAGCAACGGCTTTCCTCTGAAGAGAAAGTAAGGATACTGGAGGAGGAGTCTGCTAAGCTGCGGCTAGAAAACTCCGAGCTGGCCACGAGAGGTGATTCTTCTCTTTCCCAATCATCCTTTGTTGCTTTTCTCGCCTTTTTATCTTTTTAATAAAAGTTTTTCTCCTCCTTTTCTCTTTACCTAGGCTCGAGGCCTGGGAATCCCGTCGAGGGGCTAGAGAGATTGAACCTGCGGATCGATGACCTCGAAGAAGAGCTGATTGCCGCGAACGCTAACCGCGATCGGTACCGGGCTTATGCTTATACCCTGGAGCAGCAGGTGGCCGGTCTCGAGGCTTATTCTCGGAAGGTGCGAGAGGACCTGCAGTAGCAGAGCACGAAGTTTGCTCACCTGAAGGAATCTTTCACCTCTCAATGCGGGAGGATGGTTAAGTCGTGCCGCCAGATTGTCTCGCGGTTTTTTACGGGAAAGGGGGAAGTCATGGACGACGGCCTTTACCAGGAGTTGTCTTTTAAGGAGGTTGCACAGAAGACTTCCTTTCACGAGGTGCTTGAGAAATTCGGGCACCTTCTTGGGGAGACATGCTTCGTTCCTGGCCAGACGTCTTCTCTTCCTCCCGGGAGCACCGCGCATCAGGGTGGTGTAGGCCTCCGGTCCTCTGCCGGGAGGTCCGGGTCTTCGGAGAGTGTTCAAGGGGTTGCTGCCACGAATCTCGACACTGTAAAGGAGACTTAGATAGGCCAACGAAAACTTAGATTAGTTTTAGTTCTCCTTCTCCCTCTTTTTTTTTATGTGTATATGCTTTCAACAGTTAATGGAATTATTTGTCAGTTGTTTCGTTAATTAATGCCATTTTTGCCATTGATTGTGCCCCCTCAGTCGATTGTCTTTATTTTGCGGGTGCGATCGGTCGCACTCAGTCGACCGGTCGTTCCGTTTGTATCTTAAGGATGCGACTTGGTCGTTTTTGACGACTGGTCGTTCCTGCCAGCGATCACAGAATCGAGATTCAATCCCACGATCCTACGATTTTACGATCCAAATTCATAGTTACGATCCGGATCGCAGGTAGGATCGTACTACGATCCTACGATCCTAACTTTATTTATAGTTTATTTTTTTTCATACCAATGTGAATTATATCTTAATAAAATATAAAGAAACAAGAATTTCTCAAAATTTTGTAAAAAGTTTCATAATCCATAAAATATCATGACTTTGAACATTGCAAATGGATGTTATTAATACAACTTTTATATGTAGATTTATTTGAGGTCATTGACCGGATAAGGATTAAGATTGGAATATCAATTCTTGATACTCTCCATCATGAAAGATTATATGTACCTAGGTTTTCAAAAAATGTGTAACATTTAAAGTGTTTTTAATATTGTAATGATTGAAAAAGTCAAAGTTATAAAGCTTTAACATAGAAAATGAAAAAACTTAAAAGAACAAATACAAATTTATAAAATATTTTTGATTACTCTTATAATTTTTTTCTTCTTGGTTTATAATTATAACAATAAGCTGTTAGAAGTCATTTTGACTTTGTGTTCCATTGCTTACTTACTCTTTTTAATGAGCATGGGTGTGAAAACCCATGATTTTGTAAATAAAGAACTTGTAGCTCATAGTGTTTGTTGGGGGTGATGAAAGAAATAAAGATGCACATAAAAATTATGAATTAGTGGATTTGATTTATGTTTAACCTATATTATTAAAATTTATCTTTTTATGGAGAATAATATGAGAATTCATAAGGTTTGCTTGTCTATATTTCAATTTTGGAAGTGTACTATCATAGTTGTGGTCTTAATTTTTATTTTGATGTAAACTTTATGATTTAAATAGAAGTTGTTTATAACATATGTATATTTTTGAACAATATTAACTCACTTTTTGTAGGTTCGAATGATCCCACGATTCGATCCCACGATCCGATCCTAGGGGTCACTTACGATCCTACGCTAGGATCGCGATCCTAAAAACATTGGTTCCTGCTCTCGCCCGGTCGCAATCAGTGGCCGGGCGTTTCTCATTTGTTCTTTCCCTATCCTTGCTTTTGGAAGCCAAGCGATGGTACTCGCGGTCGTTCCCCTTTCCCTTTCCTTTTCCTCGTGTAAAGGAGGAAGAGTTGTGGGGGGGATCCGACCAGGGTACGGTGTGGCGTCCCACACCTAATGATTCACCCATTACAGGCGACCAGAGCTCCCGGGGTTTTCGGAGATGGGTTTTTCATTTTGCTCTTGCTTGAGTGCGACGACTCATAACAAGGTTTTCAGGGCATTGCATCCTGTAGGGCAGTGCCCGGGTGTTTCTTTTTCAGGGCATTACATCTTGTTGGCCTTGGCCCAGTGTTACTTTTTTAGGGCATTACATCCTGTTGGCCTTGGCCCGGTGTTTCTTTTTCAGGGCATTACATCCTGTTGGCCTTGGCCTGGGTGTTACTTTTTCAGGGCATTACATCCTGTTGGCCTTGGCCCGGGTGTTTCTTTTTCAGGGCATTACATCCTGTTGGCCTTGGCCCGGGTGTTTCTTTTAATGCGCGGATTTTCCAAAAATAATCCCTTTATTGATGTTGTCAAAGCATTACATCGATTTTTACACATAAAATTTCTTGAGGCATTCTACGTGCCAGGAATTGGGCAATTCGTATCCCTCGACATTCTTTAGGTGATATGAAGCTCGCCCAACCTTCTGATGGATAATGTAAGGACCTTCCCACTGTGGGTCAAGTTTTTTGGGCTGCTTGACTTCTCTTAGGACCAGCTCGCAAGCTTCGTTCCCTGACCTTGCGATTGAAGTACTTTTCTACCTTCCTTTTGTCTTCTACCATCCGGGTGGCCGCTACGGCTCTCTCTTCTTCGAGTAGGTCCAGGCAGTCTTTTATTCCTTCATCGTTGAGCTGTTTGTCATAGGACTCCCAGCGAATTGATGGGATCATGATTTCAGCTGGGACAACTGCCTCTAAGCCATAGGTCAATCTGAAGGGTGTTTCTCCGGTTGGTCCCTTTTTTTTCCGTCTTCGGTAGGAATGATGTGACGGAGTATTCTTTTCAGTCAGTCCATATTAGCTTTTTGTTGATTTTTCGGCCCAACCTCCCTTTTTGTTTCCTAACCTTCTTTTTAGAGCTTTTATGATCTGCCCGTTTGCGTTCTCGACCTGCCCGTTGGCCTGGGGGTGCGCCACCGATGCGAATATTACCTCTATCTTCCATTGCTTGTAAAACTCCCGGAAGCTGTCGCAATTGAACTGTGTCCCATTGTCAGTTATTATGGTCCTTGGCAATCCGAATCTACACACGATGTGCCTCCATACGAACTCTTGTGACCTTTTGGCCGTGATGGACACGGTAGGCATTGCCTCGACCCATTTCGTAAAGTAGTCGATGGCTACGTACACGAACTTGAACCTTCCGGGAGATGCTTCCGGGAAGGGCCCAATGATATCCAGCCCCCACATCGCGAACGGTACCGGGGACAGTATGGCTTTTTGCATGGCCGGGGGGTTGTGTATCTTGCTGCCGTGTTCCTGGCATCTGGCGCACTTCCGAATGTATTCCTTGCAGTGGTCCTGCATTCTTGGCCAGTAGTAACCGAGCCTCATGATTTTGTGGGCCGTGGCTCTTTCCCCTTGGTTGTTTCCGCATACCCCTTCGTGCACCTCCTTTATGAGTTCACTTTCCTCTTCGTTCGTGACGCATCTAAGGGCGGGTCTTGCGAATGATCTTTTGTAGAGGCGTCCCCCTTCGAGGAAAAATGATGCCGCCCGCCGCTTCACGTTCCTAGCCTCTTTATCCTCCGGCGGCAACTTTTCTTCAAGGATGTATTCCACGAACGGAATCATCCAAGATTCCTCGGATGCGAGGGGCTCAGTCGCCAGGACCTGGGCTTCGTCTACGATTGGACTGGTCTTGGTTTCCAACCACACCCTACCTGGTATCCTTTCGGCCATACTCGCTAATTTTGCTAGCGCGTCTGCTTCGGTGTTTTTTTTCCGGGGAAGGTGCTTCAGCTCGCATCTCGAGAAGCTTGTTTTTAGCTCTTCGACCCTGAGTAAATACTTCCAGAGTTTTTCCTCCTTTACCTCATATATGTTGTCATGCTGCCGGGTGACCAGTAAGAAGTCTGAGTATATTTCCAGGTCCGTTGCGCCTAGGGCAATGGCGACCTCTAGGCCTTGAATGAGAGCCTCGTATTCAGCCTCGTTGTTGGTTACTTCGAATTCCAACCGGAAGGCGTAGTTGATGTCTCGTCCATCGGGAGTTTGGACTACAATCCCTGCTCCCGCTCTTGTCTTGCACCGAGCGCTGTCTACCTGAATGATGAAGGGGGTGGGTGGCTTTCCTTCTTCTTGGTCCAAGCTGGTCTCCGTTATAAAGTCCGCTAGGGCCTGAGCTTTGATTGTCGTTCGTGGTAGGAAGTGGATTTCGTATTGGGTGAGTTCGACTGCCCAGCTTACCATGCGTCCCGACGCATTTGGATTATTCGTTATTTGCTTCAGTGGCCAGTTAGTCCTTACAAGGATTCGGTGTGATTGGAAGTACGGTCGTAGCTTCCGGGATGCCACCACTAGAGCAAGAAAGACTTTTTCAATATTGGTGTAGCGTCTTTCTACGGGGGTCAGGATCTTTCCTGTGTAGTAGACGGAAATCTCCTTCTTTTCGTTCTCCATGATTAGGACCGCTGCCACCGCCCATGCTGATGCGGACAGGTAGAGGTAGAGGTCCTGACCGGGCGTTGGGACTCCCAGCTTGGGTAACTCTCGAAGCATTCCTTTGATCTTCTCGAAGGCTTATTTGCATTCCTGGCCCCATTGGAACTTGCTGTTCTTCCTTAATATGTTGAAGAACGGGATTGCCTTTTCCTGTAACTTTGAACAGAACCTGCTTAGGGCCGTGAGTCTTCCGTTGAGGGCTTGGACGTCTTTGATGCTTCTGGGAGGGCTGAGGTCGAGAATCGCCTGGGTCTTTTCCGGATCCACCTCTATCCCTCGTTGCCCAATGATGAAACCAAGGAATTTTCCTTTGGTGACCCCGAATATGCACTTCTCTGGGTTTAGCTTGATTTGGAATCTATCGAGCGTGGTGAATGTCTCTTCCAAGTCTTTCATGTGCTGTTCTTTGGACGGGCTTCTCACGACTATGTCGTCCACATAAGCTTCCACATTTCTCGAGAGTTGTTCCCGGAACACTTTGTCTATCATTCGTTGGAAAGTCGCGCCGGCATTTTTTAATCCGAATGGCATCACTTTGTAGCAGAAGATTCCTGGTGAGGTGACGAAAGAAGTTTTCTCAGAGTCCTTCTCATTCATCTTTATCTGGTTATACCCGGAGAATGCATCCAGGAAGCTCAAGACGGAGCTTTGGGCCGATGAGACGACCAGTCGGTCTATCGATGGCAACGGGTAAAAATCTTTGGGGCATGCCTTGTTCAGGTCGGTGAAGTCCACACACATTCTCCATTTCCCATTAGATTTCTTTACCATAACTACGTTCGCCAGACACTTGGGGTATGACACTTCTCTGATAAAACCTGGTTGCAGGAGTTTTTGGACTTCTTCTCGAGCAGCCTGGTCCCTCTCCGCTCCGATCACCCTTCTTCTTTGGCGGATCGCCGGGTGCGCTGGGTCTACGTTGAGATTATGCTGGATAACGCTTGGGTCTATTCCGGGCATCTCCTCTGTGCTCCAGGCGAATGTGGCCCTTCTTTTTTCCAGGAATCTTGTTAGATGGACTTGTTCTTCGCTGTCAAAGGCATTTCCAATTTTAAAGACTTTGTTGGGGTCAGTTCGTAGAGGTACCTCTTTCGGGAGATCAGCGGGAGCCTCGTACCGCTCCGCTGTCTCGTCGGGGAGGGGGAGCTTTCCCTTGAATTCCTTCTCGGACCCCACGGTTTTGACGGTCTCGTTTCCTGGTAGGTTCTCCATGATCCGCACCTCGCATACCCGCGCGACTTTCTGGCTCCTCTCACCGTAACGAGCTTCCCTGACCTGGTCAGGTACTTCATTTTCAGATGGTGGGTGCTACAAATGGCTCTGAAGGCGTTTATTCCTGGTCGCCCGGGGTACATATTGTACCCAGAGAGCCCGGGAAGGATGAAGGCTGTCAATTCTTCCGTGCGCCTCTCATCCCCCTGCCCTAGGGTGATGGTGAAGTCGACGCTCCCTGCCGACTTAGCCGAGATTCCTCCTACGAAACCGCCCAGTACAGCTGAATAGGGTTTGATCCTATCTTCCGGTATCTCGAGTTTCTTTACCGCTTTGGCAGAAATGACATTAGCACCTGCTCCGCTGTCGACCAGGATTCCTTCCATCATGCGGTCGTTCACCTGAGCCCTTATGACCAGCGGGTCGTTATGCGGGTACAGGACTCCATCTTCATCATCCTCAGTGAAGTAGATCGGAGGAAGCTTTTGGTGTTTCGCGTCCTTTTTGTCTGGGAGTTCTCGGTGAACCTCGTGGACGTGTCTTTTCCTTTCATTGGGGGTCAGGGGCCCCACTTCTGAGAATAGTCCTGTGATTACCCCGAAGGACTTGCTATGATCCAACTTTGGGTGGACTTCTTCTTCTGGCTTAGGCCAGGAGGACTGGCTACCATAGTGCTGCCTATGCTGGGCTCCCCTTCCTTTTTTCTTGTTCTCCTCAATCAGCCTTAGATCCTTGGCGAGGTTCGCACAATTGGTTGTCCTGTGGCTGCGGTGTCTGTGATACTCACAAAAGGCCACCGGCGTCTCTCCCGGGTTGGGCTTTCTCGGTGGGGGCAAGAGTCCCTCCCTTACGGCAGCAGCATACTTCCCTGGGTCTATTTGTACTGTTGGGAAGGTTCTAGAGCTCGAGGCCTGCTGTCCCTAACGGGTCGGGGTCTTGGAATAAGGCTTGTATCGGCTTCCCCCTTGGTGCGATCCTCCGGTCGTAACGACCCCTCCTGTATGGGTTCCTTTCTTCTCACCCGCGGCGGGGGCTCTAAAGCTATTGAGGAGCTCTTTGGCCTTATTCTCCGCAACTTCTGATTTGAGGAAGTCGTGGATTATCTCGGCTAACTCACCGTGCGATTTTGGCGCCTTGGTGGCTATCTTTCCAGCGAGGCGGGGGTGGGCCAAGCCATTACCAAAGGCTTTGATCAGTATCTTTTCGTCGATGTCGTCGATTTCAGCCACCTGTTTGTGGAACCGCTCGCTGTACTCTTTTACAGTCTCTCCCTTCGTCTGTTTCACATCCATGAGCTCTATCGTTTCCCTTTTTACCTTTTTACTAGCCGCAAAGTATTGCTGGAATTCCTCGGTTAGTTGTTTGAAGCTGGAGATCGATTGGGGTGGTCTAGATGAGATCCAGCTCAAGGCTCGCTTGGAGAGTGTTCCGGGGAATAAGTTGCACAAGGCGAGTGAGCTAATCCCCTGGGTGTTCATGGCGAACATGAACTTCTTAATGTGCTGAGCATGATCCCCAGTACCATCGTACTTCTCCACCGCCGGGGCGACGAAGTGGGGCGGGAGTTTGGCTCTACGGATCTTTTCGGAGAAGGGGTATAAGCTCATGTCGATGGCGTCATCTTCTTCCTCCTCGATAGTGATTAAGGCTTCCCCTCGGGTGCCTCTTTTCCCGTCATTGCTTCCGGCCACATCTCGACCTTTCAGGAGATCTATCGCCTCCGACATTTCCTCCCATTTTCGCTGGAATTCCTCGTCTCTCTGCATCAATTCCTGTTGCAGGAGCTTGTTTCCTTCCACGATCTTTTCGTCGATGGATCTGGTGAGGCTCGTTAGCATGTTCTCCAAGTCTTTTTTGGAAATGGAGTCGTGGGTCGCCTCGGGTCCGTCGTTGGTTTGCAGATTTTTCCTTGTTCTGGGTGCCATCTTCGTACCTAACCTGCAAAAACACAGTTTCGTTCTTAGATATGTCGACTTCGTATGTTTTCCAAAGTTACTATTCTTGTCGGTGGACTCGTGGTTGCTAGATCTGAGTTGTTTGTTTCCCACAAACGGCGCCAAATGAAATGGTATAAATCCCTAAGTTCCCAAACAATCTTCTCTAGTTACTCACTGATCGGAATCCTAATCTATCGTCAAGCTCTTCAAGTTCTATCGGGTTACCTTGTTACCGAGTGAAGGGAACACAAGTGGGAGAGATTAATAGCAATGCGATAGTAATGCAGCAGTGGAAATTCTCAAGTAATGATCGTGTACCCTTTATTGGGGGAGTGAACCCCTATTTATAGTGTTCTCACAGGCCTCCTGGCCTATCACATTGTGCCAGGATGGCGCATAAATATCTTGACAGGCCTACAAAATATCTAATAAATATCTTATCCTAATTTCCCTACTTTCGATTGCTACCCGCGCTTGCCTTGTTCTCCTATCGACCGGTCACAGACGACCGGTCGCTATTTGTGCCATACTTAGCGTATTTAGCGACCGGTCACAGGCGACCGGTCGCTTCTTGTATTGTATCCTGTATTCCAGGCGTCCGGTCACGAACGACCGGACGTATCGGCGCTCTTAGTGACCGGTCACAGGCGACCGGGCACTTTCTATGTTATGTTCTAGGGCCCTTGGCGACCGGTTGAAATCGACCGGTCACTGCTTGTGACCTATTTGGGCCTGGACAGGGACGCCCGGTCATTGCCTTGGCCTTCCTCTTTCTTTCTCTTTAGCTCTACTGGGCTATTGCTCTTTCTTTGGGGCTTCCGGGCATATTTTCCCCTCTTCACCATAGCTTGCTTCAGCCGAGATTGATTGTTGTTCAGGGTTTAAAACACTGAGATTGAGCCATGGAAAGTGATAGATTATAAGCTCCATGTGTAGGTAATGGAAAGATGAAGAAAAAGAGCTAAAATATGCCTTAAACCATTACCTTTGGTGCAAAAGAGATTTATTTGCCTTGAATGCTCAAGAACACATCTTGAGAGGGTTAGGAAATGCTAATGGCTTGGCTGGAATGGCACAAGAGGCAAGAGAAAGAAAGATAATGTGTTTAAATGAATAAAAAGTATAAAATGGAATAGTAAAATGGCGATTCACCAAATTAGCTAGATATTTTGTTTTAAAGTTGAATGTGCTGTCCTCCATTGCTCCATGCTGCCAACTTCATAAGGGTTGGGATGGTCATTAATTGACCATTCTTAGTCAATTTTGCTTAAAAATGCACTATTTGGGTTACTATTCACAAATGAATGCCATATTTTTGATTTTTTTTTGAAATCTTGGATTTAGACCTTCTAATGTGGTACATTATAGTACATTAGTATATCAAGGTCTAATCCAATGCCTAACACCACTCAAAACCCACTCAGAAAGTCAATTTTCTCAAAAACGTGTTTAAGGAATTTTAAAGCACATTTTGTGTTAGAACATGTTTTAGAGCTTGGTTTCCTTTGAGAATGGTTTTATAATGTTCATTACTTCATTATAATACTTAGGAATCCACTTTGGATCCTATTTGAGGTCATACAATCTCTATGGTGTCTTAAAGCACATTTTTTGGCTTTACCAATCTTAAGGCATGTTTTGCCTTGTTGAGATCTTTAGATTGTTCCCCCAATGGTATTTTGATGTTTATTAACCATCTTAGATCATTTAATTAAGTTTTTAAGGTTAGGGGTATTTCAGTTATACTTTGGTTCTATGTCAAATCCGAAGTTTTTTAAGCTTATATATGACCTGTGGGACCCATTGAAACACGTGACATGTGAGTGTGTTTTCATTGGGTCCCACAGGTCACATTTGAGCTTAAAAACTTTGGATTTGACAAAGGACTAAAATATAATACTACACATTGTTCATGTAAATTTTCATCAATTTTGGACAACATTTAAGCATCACCTAAGTTGAACAAAACTTAGAAAAGTTGTCAGATGTAAAACGGGGAAACCACAGGGCTTGGAAAATTAATTTTTGAAACCTCGTGGATGGGGTATGTAATTTCACCAAACATCATGGGTGTGGCATGTAATTTTTCCCTTTTTATGTATATACCCTTGTGTAATGATAACTAACAAGCTAAAAATGAGCAAATAAAAACAATCAAACAAGTAGATTGCACCTACCATTTTAGTGTCATGTGCAAACGTTATTTTATATACATAACATATAAGATAAAAACCAAATCCACCATTATATAATGCTCAATCATCTAACAAAGACATTATATAATATATAGCTATAGTGCAAAATATATAATATACTGCAAACTATGGATGAGTGCACCCAATCGATGTAGTACAACAAGTGTCGTATCCACACTGACTTAGAAACTAATTATTAGTTTAGTAAATGTAAAAAGATATATACAAAAAGGTTAATGTGCATTTGAGCTTTTTGGTGTTTTGTGAGATAAATGGAAATAAAAGAAAGCAATAAAACTAAAATTACTAACTATGATGTGTGTAGCCCGAGATGATTGTAATCACCTAAATTCACCCAAACTTGCCCGTAATCCCACTTTACTGGAGTTGTCTATTAGAACTAATATACTAACTCTTAAAATCATGATACAGTCAAACCGTACCTAGCTAATCTCAACCCCACCCCCCTAATCAAGTAGAGTTCAAGTCACTAAATAACATTAATTTCAAGTTCACAATAATAGCCATAGACCCCACCCCCTAATCAAGTAGAGTTTATGTCATGTTACATATATTATATATTATGACATTTATACCCATATAACATGTATAACCTATGGTTATATTTACTTTTATTATTTCCGAATAGACCATAGGTCTATCTAGATTTATTCTACAACCCACTTAACTTTCTTAAATTACCAAATGATTATAACATTTAAATTATATATTATACATATATATTAGTTTATTTCTAATTAATACCCCAAAAAATCATCAAAATTTACCAGTAGACTCCCAATCTGTTTTAAACACTATTTCCACTCAGATTTTCAGAAATTACAAACTCACCACACATATTTTGTAATCTTTGCAATTTAACTTATAAATTTGTTTTAAAGTCACAATTAAGTAATTAACTCCCTTAATCTGGTCAAAGTCACTAATATGGTCAAGGTTGACTTTCCTAATTCTGCCTTGACCATAACTTTCCAACATTTACTGTTTTACCCCTAATTTCTTAGAAATTGCATTTTTACTCCAAACTTTGAAAAATCTTAAAAAATTCATTTAAAGTTATTTTAAACCCTAGTTTTCGGCTATAGTTCACCTTAGCCCCCTAAATTTTATTTTAATTGTAGTTTTACCCCTAAACCTTATGGTAATAACTTTTATGACTTTAAATATAATTTAAAGCCTAATATAACATAAATTAAAATGGCCTAAGTACATGGCCTTATTACAAACTTTCACTTGTAACATAAATTACACATAAATGTCCAAATTGACTATATAAGTCTCGGCTTTTATCTAAACCTCCCCAGTATTTTTATAAATTGTATTTTAACCCCATTAATTATTCTTATGACATTATAAGTCATTTTATTACAAGGTAACCTAGCCAAAAGTGTTAAATACCATTTTAACACATAATTATGTCATATATTTTTTTATAACCCCAGAGCTTTAATTAAATTGTAACAATAATTATATTGAAACCTTAATTGAAATACCCCTAAACATTAAATAATTAGAATTAAAGGTTTATTTGTGGGATTATGAAACCACAAGAAAGCACAGAAACACTTAGGCGTTAAAAACGCACCTAAACTCCTTAAGGTCAAAAACAAGTGTTAAGCCGGACCTTGAGTTAACCAAGTCATACAAGTCAACTAATGATCATAATATGACCCGATAGTCATTAATTATCATTTAAAATGAAATGCTCGGAGTAAATTTCCAATTAAACGAAAAGTGCCTGGAGGAACCCTTGTGGGCCCCACAAACCCTAGAAAAGGCCCAGGAATGCCGAAGTGGCACAAAATCCTAAATAAATAATTCTTGGAGTTCCTACCACCATTAATTAACATTCTAAAGAGAATGCTCGAGTTAGATTTACAAGAAAACACAAAATGCCCGGGAGAAACGCTTAAAGCACAAAAAGGTCCCGAAAGTCTCGGAAATGTCTCGGGAATGTGTTTTGGGTCTATATAACCCAATGAAACACCTATAAATACTCTAATAAATATATATACTTATTAATATCACATTCATAACTCTAAATCCAAAGATTTACAATTTTCACAATTTCTACATTAAAATATTAATATAATAATATAATAATGTAAAATTAAGCCTCCTTTGACTAAATTGGTCAATGTTGACCATTGACCACGAAATGGACCATCCATAATCGGTTGATTAAGGCTCCTAACATGCTTGTAGCCGTTCCCACCTGCAAAAGAAAGATAAGCATATTTCATTATTAAAAGTAAAGGTTAGTACACTTTTTGTTATTTTAATCAACCCCCTTAAATTAAGTAACCTTGTCTACCTATACCATGTGAGGCTGCCGATTGAAGAGCTGCTTTCCCCCGTGTTATACGGCTGTTTCCAAGCCATTCCAAGTCATGGAGTGTGGCTCACCATTGTTAATTGACTAAAATGACAATAATTGTCTCAAAAGTCATTAATTAGTTATCAATCACTCAACCACCATGCCAACCATTGCCGCCTGCCTATGGTCCTTGTCCCTATCCATTAAACAAATACAATCAATCAGTAATGAGTCATCAAACATTAAATGCATTAAACAAAGACAAAAAATGTGTTTTAAGGCAATTTAGGCTACCTTTCTTCATTTGCCCCACTCCAGCCGTGAGCCTCTCTTCCAAGAGCTCTCATTTGGCTCCTCCATGACCGTAGGTAAGCAGCAAGCTCCATTGGTGAGAGCTCTTGCTCTAGGTAAGCTTCTAAGGCATAAAAATGTCCATTTTCTTCATCTTTCTTTCCTCTTTCCATTGATCTAGACTCCAACCATTTCTATACTTGTATGTAGTGTGTTTTAGAGGTTAAAACAAGAGGAAATTTTTGCTGTAACAAGGTAGAAGGAGAAAAGTTCAAGTCTTGACCATTTAAGGTAAAAATGTGCTTTAAGCACATATCTCATCTTCCTTGTCAATTCCGGTTTTAAACCTTGGTTCTCTAGCCTTATTTTCTTCTCCTTTTCATGTGGATTCAGTTGGTATACCAAGATCTACAAGGAGTAGCTAGATCCATGCCAAAAACACCATTTTTGGCATCTTAAACAAGGTAAATCTTAGCCATCTTCCAAGCTAGTTACCCACGGTTTTGTGCCTTGGTTTTAAGAGTGTTTTGATACTCTTTATTTTCTGGAAAATAGGGCCGAGATTCCACTCTAACAAACTTGAAGATATAAGGTAAAAATTCATGATTTTCATGACTTAAATTACTTCCCATGGTTAGCTCATGCTTAGAGTTTAATCATTTTTTGTTTTCTACATGAATACAAGTAAATCAAGCTGTGGAGGAATTTTCCCTAAGGTGGCGAGACCAAACAAGGTCTTAACCTTGCTAAATCAAGGTATAAATCACTTAAACCTTAACTTGATACATTAATACAAGTTTAAACTTGTGTATATTAAATTGCGTGAGTGAACATGGTAATATGGTATGATTTTTACCATAAGTGGTTAAGGAAATGACTTAATAAATTTATCTAAGTAATTAAGTAACATAAATGTCAAAATTAAGACTTTATGTGGAAGTTTGGTAATTAATGAAAAATACAAGGTGAGGCCGTGTGTTTATAAGTATTTTGGGACATTTATGTGTAATTTATTTTATGAGCAAATGTTTGTAATAAGGCCATGTACTTTAGGCCATTTTATTTATGTATATTTAGTTTAAATTAGGTTTTAGGTACTAAATAGGTGTTACCGCAAATTATAAGGGGTTAATCTATAATTAAATCAAATTTGGGGGCTAAATATTAATAAAGCCGAAATTTAGGTGTTAAAAGGATTTAAAATAAAAATTATAAGATTTTGTAAAGTTTTGGGGTTAATTGGTAAATTTTGGAAACTTAGGGGTTAAAACTGTGAATTAAGAAAGTGATGGTCAAGGAAGTATTAAGGAGGTCAACCTTGACCATTGGGTAGGTTTTGACCAAATTAGATAAGTTAAATATTTATTTAAGGTTATATAATATAGATTTAATTGTAACATTTTTATAATATATGGGGTATGTATGGTGAATACCAAAACTTAAGGGTGTACAATGGTATTTTAAACACCCATGGGCTATTAGGAATTTTTGATTTTATTGGGTTGAATTGGAATTAAAATAAGCTATATATGTATAATATATAGTTATTATGTCATTGTTATACTTTGGAAAAGAAAATGGGGTGGAAATGTAAATAACCGAAAGTTTATGGGCTAGGAATGATATTTATAACCCTTTGGTAAAGTTTGGTGATTTTTTAGAATAATATAAGGGGTTTTTAAGAGATAAGTATATAATATATAATTGTGATGATATTATAAAACTATATGTTATAAATTGGGTCAAATTGTAATTATAAGAAGTTGGTGGGTGGAAAAATAATTTAGAACAGAATATAAGTGCTGTTCGGAAATTTAAAGTATATATAACTATAAGTTATATTTAAATTAAGGTTTAAAATGTTATATTATATGGTATAAATTATGGGGTGATTTTGGTAATAAACATAAAGATATGGTAAATTAATAAGATTGGTTTAAAGGGATATACCTTTTCAGTAATTAACAATAGTTTTGTATAAAAACTATATGTTATAAATTATAAAAGATAAAGATATCATATTATATGATATTAGTATATGGTATAACATTACATAATGTTATGTGGTCAAAATGAAATTTAAATAAGGTATAGTGCTGTACCGAATTTATAAAGGTTGGAAAATGACTTTTAGACTATGGTCTACAATGTTATAAATGTTATAACAATTATATGGTATTAATGTGGTTTAAATAGAATTAATATAAACAAGGGTATTCACATTAAATAATGTGACAAGCTGTAAATAAATAAGATTTATAAACTAAGGTAAACACTAAATAAACCTTAGGAGTTGGAATTATACAACATAAAATGTTATATGTTATTAAGATAACGATCTTAATGTAGGTTGTGACAATATAACACAACTAATGGGAATAATCATCTCACATAAGATGATAAAATGTGACATATGGTATAAGAGTTTTATAACTCAGGAAGCCTACCTAAATTGGTAAATATATACATATACAAGGATTACGTATATAAGGATGAATATATTATGGTTGGAAACCACATAATATAATGGTGAAGGTTATTATGTGAAAATAGTTTATAAACTATAAGTTATGGGTTTTGAATTCAAATGTAGATATTGCAAGATTAATGGTTTATATAATGCAATGTATTATAATGGATGGTGGGATAATAATACTATACGATAAATAATGCAAGTATACATGCAACCATAGGTTATAAAATATATTAAGCATGCAACTGTAGGCTACAACACGTGCCTATACATGCGATGAAATAGTTGAATTAAATGTACAAGAATGAATGAACTTATGTAAAAGCGTAACGCTTATAAACTACAACGAGTTGGAAAGGTATAAACTCTTACGTTCGAAAACGTTAACTACAACGTTCTTGTGAAACCGACTCCATTGTTAAACCGAGTATTAATACAAACATTAAATAAGGAGTTTTAAGGATAACGGTAACTTAACTAATAACAGTTGGAATCCGGGGATGTAGTACTGGGGTCACTGACTTTATTCGGAAATACCGAGTCAATTTGTCATGTGGATTGACACCTAGCGTTCCTTGTATTTTTAGATCACCTTTGAGACGTGCGCGCTCGACAAGCTTAGTGGACTACACTGCGCATCCTTGGTCTAAGGTGTACAGTATGTGAAGAAGGGTTTGATCCGGGTTGACCTAAGAAAGGGCCCGGAAAATGTTTGATAACTTATATGTTATGTGTGTGGTTATGTGCATATGATGATGTGTGTTAAAGCGTTGCTTAATTATGCGCGAGCGTCCTACGGGACTAACACTACGTCGACTATAGATCGACTTATATAATCATATATATGTGTTGATGTGATGACACGATGGTTACTTGATATAATACCCTTAGTATTAATATTAAGTATAGAAATGGCCTAAGTAAAATACTTATGTACGGGATACGACATTGTCGGTCTCTAGAGCATGGATCTCGAACATGAATATAACCTAGATTACTTCTAGGCATGCGTAAGACCCATTGGGCGGCTAATTGGTATAATGTAATCTCCATAAAACTAAGAGTACATCTTAAACATTATGAGAGAGTTGGTATGAGTTGAGGGGAGGAATCCCAGTAGTTTACGAACTACCTGGTTGCGCATTTGTGATCACTGAGTGGTTCCCGATCGGGTCCCGCTCTGAAATACCCCGTAATTAAAAACAGTAATTAACTAGGCTAATTATATTTTTTAAAGGCTTAATTACACTTAAATAAATACAAGGGAACAAATCCCGAAGAAAACGGACCTTTAAAATGGGTTAAAAGCATAAACGAACCTTAAAGCGCGTTTTTCGAGGAAACCGGGAAAACATGACTTTAAGCGGGTCAAACAGACTCGTAACAATGTTGGTCAACTAAATAGTCACTAATAAATATTAGTGAAGCTTTCGAACCAATAAAATTAATTAAACGAGAAATTTCCGGGAAACGGGTACCGGTTAGAAAGAACTGTAACAACCGGTAAGTTGTGGGGTAAGAATGCAAATAAACAAACTTAGTGTGTCCACATTGCAAATAAAAAGTAAAAATCAGATTGTGTGTGTGTGTGTAGGGGGCGGCCAGCACTCCTCCCTCTCTCACTCTCTTTATTTCTCTCTTATTAACTAAAAGACAAGGAAATAAAGAAAGGAAAAAAAATAAGACTCTCTCACTCACTCCCCTCTTCCTCTCACGATTTCCCTCCTCTCTATTCTCTCTTTCTCCTTCTTCTTTCCTTGCGACAACCATGGAGAATTGGAGAAACTCACACAACTCCTCCTTCTCTCCTCTTGTTAACCCATTAATCTTGCTCCAAAAATTACAAAATTAGTACCATTGGAATCCCCTTGCAAAGGAGAACATTTCCCTCCTTTCAAAATCCAAAAGCTCACTTTCGATTTTATGGGTGTTCTCATTTGAAGATTCAAGTCCACCATTAGAAGCACCTTCACCTCCTCTTCATCTTGAGGTAAAAAGAATTTCGAAAATCCATGATTTCTACCCCTTGGTTGCATTATAAGAAATTTCAGTTTTTGAACTCTTGGTTCTTGTTGCTTCAACCGATTTTGGCCTTCTTGAGCTAGGAATATTGCTCTCTTGCTAGTCAAGAACTCCATTCATCCATTGGAAGGTAATGCTCTTTCCTAAACCCTAAAACATTAAATTCTAGGGTTAGTGCAAAAATGAATGTAAATGGTAATGTGTATGGGTATGGTGGTGTAGTATTGTGCATTGTGTGAGGAAGAACAAAGAAGAAGAAAGAAGGAAGAAGAGGAAGGAGGAAAGAAAGAAAAAACTACAAAACAAGGTAAACCCTTACCTTGATTAGTTTGTATATTGTGTTGTAACAGTTTTTGTAGTAAAAAGTAATGTGTATGGTAATGAGTAATGAGTATGTAGTAATGTATTGGAGAAGAGAATGTAACAGTTTTGAAGTTTTAAATGAAGTTTAAAAGCTTGGGAAAACCATGGGTAGTAGGTATGTGTGCAGGAATTTTATGTGTTGTAGTAGTGTTGGATTGTGAGAATAATGTATTGTATAAACAGGTTGTGAGAATGTGAACTTGTGACTGAAATAGTGTGTGAGCAAAGTAAGAATTATAGGGGAGACTATGTCAAATTTTGTGTAGAATGAGAGGACTTAAGTTGTTAAGAAGAGGAAGTATTTGGAGAGTTTAAAAGGGATGTTTAGTAGCTTGTAACAGATTTTAGTGAGTTGTAAATGGGATGGAATTAGGTTGAGAGTAATATTTAAGATGCTAAGAGTAGCATTAGTTGAGGGAGTATTGGAGTATAAGGGCTAAGGTGAAAATCTGTAGCATAGGAAGGAAAACAAAAATCTGTAGCATTAGTGTGAAGAAAACTAGTATAAGTGTTGAAATGAAATGAGGAAATGTGTAAGGGAATGTAAGGTTTGAGTAGTAAGTTTGGTAGATGGATTAAGGTGATTTAGATCTAAATGAGTGGTAAACATGTAGGAAAGTATTGGTAAAGATTGGGGAAACAATGGGTAGAAAAACACCCAAAAACAGATTTTAAAACTGAAGTACTGGGCCGGACCGACCTTAGGACCGAACTTGCAAGGTCGGTCGAGCCCAGATTTACAAGACGGGAAACCTTCTGGAATCGACCGACCTTGCGACCGGACTTGCAAGTTCGGTCGGACCAGAAAATTCTCCCGTCTGAAACCTTCTGGAATGGACCGAACTTGCGACCGGACTTGCAAGTTCGGTCGGCCAGAAAAATTCCGCAGATGAAAGCTTCTGGAATGGACCGAACTTGCGACCGGACTTGCAAGTTCGGTCGGCCAGAAAATTTCGGTAATGCAAGCTACTGGAATGGACCGACCTTGCGACCGGACTTGCAAGGTCGGTCGGGCTAAAATTTTCAAATACGAAACTTACTGGAATGGACCGACCTTGGGACCGGACTTGCAAGGTCGGTCGGCCCTGGAATTTTCACACGATGTAGCCTACTGGAATGGACCGGACTTGCAAGGTCGGTCGCAAGTCCGGTCGAGTAAAAAAAAATGTTTTAATTATATGATTATAGTAATCATATATACATATATATGCCTATATACACATATGCATATATATGTAGTAACACACCATTAATGAAGTAGTAATGGTAAGAAAGTAAGTAAATGAGTAAGGAAGCAAGCTTAAGAAGTAATAAGGAAAAGAATGGTTTTATAACCAAGTAAGAAAGTAATGAAGTAGTAAGTATACATTGAAAGTATCAATGAAGGAGTAAGTAGATCAATAATAGATCATTGATCATACTACTTCATGTATGTATAGGAATCCCATAGTTGAGCTCCAAAGGAACCGGTAGTACCCTACGACGGTGAACGGTATGATTTCTTCATGCCCTGTATCCTAACTTGGTTACCCCGATTTGTGTGCTTATGTGATCACCAATAAGATAAATGCACGAATCGGACTTATATTGCACTTAATTGTGTTTGAACTATATTGTTCTTGTTTTATGCTCTTGAACATTTAGTTTGTATAATTCATGAAATGTATGAATGGAAATGAAGTGTATGTGTAAGTATGAGTACTTGTGTATTGTATGTATGTATGGAAGTAAGTATGGACTTCTACTAATTCCTAACATCTAACTCCTAACATGAGTAATGAGTAAATGGAATGA
Source organism: Limonium bicolor (assembly GCA_023374045.1). Lineage (NCBI taxonomy): Eukaryota > Viridiplantae > Streptophyta > Magnoliopsida > Caryophyllales > Plumbaginaceae > Limonium > Limonium bicolor. The sequence goes on along the minus strand of CM041782.1, from coordinate 179,642,269 downwards.
GTAGAAGCCCGATATAGTTTCGGCCACGCGTGAGGATAAGGAGACACAAGAGGTTGGATCCGAATCCTGGCTATAATCTTTTCCTTGGACCAAATCCCTTGAATGGGTAGCATCCTGGATTAGTGGGCCACCCTAAAGCCCGGTGGTGGGATGTAGTAATCCCTGCCCGGAGGTCATACCGACTTAACTGGAAGTAAAGTATGTAAGAAGTAAGTATTGTATTTGTATTGGTCTTGACTATTGTAAGTCATTGACCCGGAGTAAAAGTATTGAACACCCGATTAACCCGGGTGTGTAATAAGGCTAACAAGACCTTTGTATGTATTGGAGAATTGTATCTCCGTGATGCGGTGAGTATGGTAAGTATGAATGGATGACTTGTATTGTACTTCTTGTATGTATTGTATGTATGTATGCTTGGTGAAATGAATGTATTGTATTGTATTGTATAAAGCATGTATGTATGTATGAATGAAACGAACCGCATGTACTCGACCAAATAGTTGGCGTACCCTCGCTAGTACGCGGGGTATGCGGTTATCATATGCAGCGTAAGCTGACCCCCTAGGGGGAATGTTTTTACTCCACAGGTACCCGCGAGGCGTGAAGGTAGGTAAGGAGATGTGATTCTTTTTGGAGTAGTAGTAGATTAGATGGTGTACTGAGTTGTACACGGCTAAGGCCTTTTGAGTAGCCGGTGTACCATGTGGTACACCTTTTTGGAATGAATTCTTGATTGGATAGTAAGGAGAGTGTATAAACTCTTAATTTTGGGAAGTAGTATGAATGTAATTCATATACTTAGACTCGGTAATCAAATGTAAGTAAGTATTTGGTATTGTAAAGTAAGTAGTATGTATGTATTTCATTCTAATCATCAGACCGAAACGGTAAGTAGTAGTAGCCTTGTTAACCTTGGAGGGTTAACGGCGTTGTATCACCCGCCGGGAGTAGTAAGTATTCCGCTGCGAGAAGGGTAAGTATGGGATTGATTAGAGGATAATGGAGGATTAGCGGTTGGGGTGTTACAAAAAGTGGTATCAGAGCGAAGTCTCGCTCTGATGATTAGAATCTTAAGAGTAGTGATTACCGAGTTAGGATTTCAACCGTCTTAAGACGGATATTTAGAAACCTAACTAGGAACTACCGTTAGCAATAACGGATACCATTAACGTCTGCAAGACGATACCATTGTTTGAATGAAGACCATGAGGTCATAGTATCACGATCTAATGTAATCCACACTTGTTCAGATGTCAGGACGTGGTCCAGGTCGTCCCAGAGGAGGGGGCAACGAAGGACCAAGCGCGCAGACGATAGCCGAAATCGTCGCCGCCACGGTAGCACAGATGCTACCGGATGTAATCACGCTGTACAACAAACACAAAACCACAGCAACACAGCAGCAGCCCGACCCCCTCACCCCGAGACGAATTGGGTAAAAGCTGTCGCCGACCTTCGACCTCCATGCTTTAGAGGCGAGAGCGACCCCGCCAAGCTCGAGGCCTACCTCTCCGAGATGGAGACGGCCTTCGAGACACTTGAGACTCCCGCTGGAGTTCGAGTGAGGATAGCTGCGTACTACAAAGACGCGGCTATGGACTGGTGGAAGCTCGTTAAGGCCGAGCACATAGCTGATCCCGCATTCGGATGGGAAGCATTCACCTCTCTCCTCCGATCTAAGTACTACCCCGAGCATGTCAAGACCAAGAAAAGGCTTGAGCTCGATGCACTAAAAATGACCGAGAAGATGACGGTTGATGAATATTACCGCACCTTCACCTCTCTTCTCCGACTTCTACCCGACCTTGGGTATACCGGCCAAGTCTTGGTCGACCGCTTCTACGGCGGATTGAGCCATCGACTCCGGTATGGCATGGGCTTCACACGGTTTACCTCCCTTCAGGTAAACAAGTTGAACCCTTAAAAAGCCATGAGTAATGTGAATTAGTATTCCCGTATGTAATGTAACCTAATGCCTAAGTAATTCAGGAGTGTTACCACGCTGCATCTCGAGTTGAGATCACCTGCCAGCTAAGAGATGAGGAGCAAGCGCTGAAGCGCAAGGTGAGCGGCAAAGGTAACCCCTCCGATGATCAAAACCAATCCAAACCTTGGAAGAAAAGGAAGGGAAGCATTCCCACCATAAGAACACTTCCGGAGACGGCGGTGCCCATGCTGAGAAGGGCAAGGCAGCTGAGCCATTACAGATTGCCTACACCGCACCAGTGGCAGCGAAGCCACTGAGGTCTCAGCCCTACAGGGGTAAGAACCGAAACCGAATTAGTACACTTGTGAATTTGTATGTATATAGAGTATTGTAAGTATACCGAACCTTGCTAACTTGGAAGCTATAGGTTCTGGATTTGGCCAAGGAAAGAACCAATCTGATGGCCGCAGCTACATCTGCCGTAACTGCAACAAGGATCATCCCGGCACAGATTGCCAAGGAAGGGAGATCCGCTGCTTCACTTGTCAGAAACCGGGCCACCGTGCCAATGCATGCCCGGAGAACTCTAAGCCCAAGGGCAACTACCAGGGCTACAAGCAGCGTGAGGGCAAGGAGGTTGCATCTGGCGATGCTCATGCCCAGCACACCTCGCAGGGACAGGGGTCCCGAGGTCCGCAGAAGGGCGCACCGCAGAGGCAGCCGGCCTTACACATCATAGACCGTGATGGGACCGGGACTAAGTCCGGCCCAGGTAACCACTGTAACCTTTAATCCTTGAAGAGCATGACTAAGTATTAAAGTAATTGTATGAATGAAAGCATGAATGCGTAAGTACTTGAAGTATGAAATTGAGCATGAGTAAGTAACATGGAAGTATGTATTGAGCATGAAATGAATTAGTAAGCCTAGAACTCACTCTAGATGAAATTTACCACCTTAGGGAAATTCCATATCTGTTACCCAATACCTTCAAACTCACCTCATGAAGAGACCGACATCGCCAATCACCACTTCAACAACGAACAGTGTCAGGTCATCCGCCCAGGTATGATCTTATTAAAAGGATACCTGACACCCGAAGCACAAGTTTCAATCATCCGACGATGCAACGAGTTAGGAACGGGTCCAGGAGGATTTTATACACCCGAATTCCCCGGTGGAGCTACAATGAAGCTGAAAATGATGTGCTTGGGAAAGGACTGGAACCCTTATACCAAGACATACCAAACAACGCGAGCAGGAGACGGAGCAACACCTCCAGCAATACCCCCAGAATTCCAAATGCTTGTCACACAAGCTGTAGAAATTGCACAACAGTATGAAGATGAACCAATCCCTGCACTTGAAGCAGATCTATGTATCGTCAACTTCTATGAGAAAGAAGGACGACTTGGCTTACACCAAGACAAGGACGAGACAGCGGAATCTCTTGAACTAGGAGTGCCCGTAGTGTCTTGGTCCATTGGTGATGACGCCGTATTTTTTGTATAGCGAGCGGAAGCGTGTGGACCTCGCAGAGAAATTGGTATTGAGATCAGGAGATGTTCTAATCATGGGTGGAAAATCAAGGTTGCTGTATCACGGGATCCAGAAGATCAAGTTGAATACGGCACCACCGGCAATAATCAATGCCACACACATGAAACCAGGACGCCTGAACCTTACCTTTAGAAAGTATTAATCTTGTAGTAGCATGTAATCCAGTAGTAACGTGTATTAGAGACACAGTATGTATGATGGTTGGTTATTCAATAAAAGCAGTGTTGGTTATTAAATTCCACTTGCGTTCCACCATCTTTACTTATAATCTCATGAATCAATAGGTTGTGGACTCGGTACCGAAGGTAACCTGAGCATCCTCACCGAAGAACAAGCCGGCAAGAGCGGCACCATTCTAACGGGAACATTCCCAGTAAACGGCATCGAAGCCTCAGTATTATTCGACTCCGGCGCCTCTCACACCTTCATATCGCCATCTCTTGCGAAGAAGTTGGGGCTAGATGCGGATGAGCTACCGAACTTCTTGGTTACTCTCCCATCGAAGGAGCGGGTACAGTGTACCAAGTATTACAAATCAGCCACCATTCAAATCAAAGGTGAAGCGTTTCCCATTTCCTTCATTGAATTCAACGGATTGGGATTCGACTTAATAATTGGAATGAACTGGTTGGAGCGGCACAAGGGAGAATCCTATGCGCCGAGCACCGATTGCTGCTCAAGAGTCCATCTGGGGTCACTGTTTCATACCGCCAGAGACCGAGAGAGCCTTCAACTACAGTCATCTCCGCATGGCAATGTATCGGGAGCTCAAAAAGGACATGAAGTGTATTTATGTCACGTGCAAGACCTGGAGAGAGATCCAGAGTTCAGTGACGGGTAGCAGTAGTCTCAGAATTCCCTGATGTATTTCCGAAAGAGCTACCTGGTATGCCACCACAGAGAGCAGTAGATTTGAAATCGACCTTGTACCGGGTACTGGTCCCATTGCTAGGGCACCATACCGTATGGCACCAGCAGAAATGGCAGAACTCAAAGAACAACTACATGATCTTCTCGACAAAGGGTTTATACGCCCGAGCGTATCACCCTGGGGAGCACCGGTCCTCTTCGTGAAGAAGAAGGACGGTAGTCTCCGCCTCTGCATCGACTACCGCGAATTGAATGCGGTCACTGTAAAGAACAAGTATCCATTGCCACGCATCGACGACCTGTTCGATCAGTTGAAGGGAGCATCCGTCTTTTCTAAGATTGATCTCCGATCCGGATATCACCAAATTGCTATCAAAGAGCAAGACATTCAGAAAACAGCATTCCGAACAAGATATGGCCACTACGAATTCACGGTGATGCCATTCGGTTTGTCTAATGCACCAGCCAAATTCATGGACCTAATGAATCGGTTATTCAGTGATCAGCTGGACACTTCAGTAGTAGTATTCATGACGACATTCTTGTGTATTCGAAGTCACCAGAAGAACATGAAAACCATTTGAGAAGAGTACTTGAGACACTGCGCGAGAACCAGCTGTATGCGAAGTTCTCCAAATGCGAGTTTTGGCTAGATCAGGTATCTTTCCTCGGTCATGTCATCTCGAGCGCGGGCATTTCAGTAGATCCATCCAAAATCGAAGCAGTGCGATCATGGCCTAGACCTAAGACTGTTACCGACATCCGGAGCTTTCTTGGTTTAGCCGGTTATTACCGGAGGTTTGTAAAGGACTTCTCAAAAGTCGCTAAGCCCATGACGTCATTGATGAAGAAAGATGCACCCTTTGTATGGACAAAGGAGTGCGAGGTATCCTTCCAGAAACTAAAAGACTCATTGACCTCAGCGCCAATTCTCACACTTCCAGAGGGCACAGAGGGATTTGAGGTGTATTGTGATGCATCGGGCAAGGGCATGGGATGCGTACTCATGCAGCATGGCAAGGTAGTAGCCTATGCTTCTCGCCAGCTGAAAAAGCATGAGGAGAATTACCCGACACATGATCTAGAGTTAGGAGCCATTGTCTTCGCCTTGAAGATATGGCGACACTATCTCTATGGGGTAAGCATCACCATCTACTCCGACCACAAAAGTTTACAGTACGTATTACCCAGAAAGAATTGAATCTAAGCAGAGGAGGTGGATGGAGTTCCTCTCGGATTACGACATCAACCTCCAGTATAAAGAAGGGAAGGCAAACGTAGTAGCCGACGCCCTGAGTCGTCGAGCACACTCGCTCCATTCGCTACTCGCTTCTTCTAGCTTGGTTGACGAGGTGCGAGACGCTCAGTTGAGCGACCCTTACTTCACAGAGATCAGACAGAAAATCACAGATGGCCTTCGAGCGCCGAAAGTACGACTTCAAACTGCATGAAGATGGTCTGATCCGTTTGAATGGCAGATTATGCGTCCCCCGAAGCAATGCTGAGCTAAGGGATCGCATTCTGCGAGAGTCACATTGTTCGACATTGCATGTCCATCCGGGAGCCTCTAAAATGTACAAAGACATGAAGAGGTACTTCTGGTGGTCAGGAATGAATCAGACGTGACTGAGTATGTTCTGAGGTGTCTCACATGCCAGAAGGTGAAGTTCGAGCACCGAAGACCGGGAGGAATGGTGCAATCCATGCCCATTCCGGAGTGGAAATTCCACGATATCCTATGGATTTTGTTGTTGGACTCCCACCTGCTAGGGGAGGACTCAACATGATCTGGGTAGTAGTCGATCGTCTCACCAAGGTTGCCCGATTCATACCGATGAAGGACACCTGGAAGGTGGCGAAGCTCGCAGAGCTATTCGACAAGGAGATCATCCGACACCACGGAGTCCCGAAAACCATTGTATCTGACCGCGACACCAGATTTCTTTCGAGATACTGGAGAGCAACACGGGAAGCGCTTGGTACTGAGTTGAAGCTTAGCACCGCCTTCCATCCACAGACCGACGGTCAGACAGAAAGGACCATCCAAACACTAGAGGATATGCTAAGGGCATGTGCCTTAGACTTCCAGGGGAGCTGGATTGAGAAGCTTCATCTTATCGAGTTTTCGTATAACAATAGCTACCATGCTTCGATTAAGATGTCGCCATTCCAAGCTTTGTATGGTAGACCTTGCCGTACCCCGTTGTGTTGGGATGAGTCAAGCGAAGCGGTCATCATAGGACCGGAGTATTTGGAACAAGTACAAGCTGAGGTACAACAAATCCGAGCAAATATGAAAGCAGCCCAAGATAGACAGAAATCCTATGCGGATGTGCGACGACGCGACCTTGAGTTCGCCGTGGGCGACCAAGTGTGTCTTCCGTGTCTCACCTATGAGGGTGTCTTTCGATTTTGGCAAAGGGCAAGCTGAGCCTGAAATTTGTAGGCCCGTAGCATTACCGAGGATTGAACCGTAGCTTATAGGCTAGCAATTGCCTAAAGAATTGGGGCGTGTTCATGATGTCTTTCATGTATCAAAACTCAAGAAATACATAGCCGATCCCTCTCATGTATTAGAACCCGAACATCTATCCCTAGAGCCGACAATGAGATATGTCGAGACTCCACTGCGAATCCTTGATACGAAGACAAGAGACACTCGCCATAAATCTGTACGAATGGTGAAGGTCTTGTGGTCTAACCACGATGTCGAGGAAGCGACTTGGGAATTAGAGGACGCCATGAAGGCGAAGCACCCGAATCTATTTGTAGACTAGATGTCTAGTATCCGTATAGCACGGAGGGTACGGGGCGTACTCCTTTTAAGGGGGGTAGAGCTTTTTGCTTTTGCATTGCTTCGGGTCAGCATTGCGTAGTATGTATGTATTGTAATTGTATTTTGGTTGGCACATGTAGTGCTAATTGTATTGTATTGGCACAAAGTAGTGCTAGTAGTATTCGGTATGTAGTACGATGAGTATGGTACGTGTATGGTATGTATGTAATGAGTAATGCATTTGTGTTGTACGGTATATGACACGAATGACATTGTGAAGTGTATTGCGAATGTATTGTGGAACGTACGAATTGGATGGTGTATTGCGTATGGTATTTGAATGGAGTATTGTGTATGAATTGAGTACTGTGTATGGAAATTGAACTGAGTATGATGTATGGTATTTGAATTGGGTATGCTGGTAGTGTAAGAATTGTGAACACCTTGTAAGGTGGTAGTAGAATGTATAGTGGCAACTGGTTTGCCAAATAAGTAGAAATGTAAACCGTAACCTTGAGCAACTTTGAGGGCAAAGTTTCTTAGGGGGGTAGATTGAAATACCCCGTAATTAAAAACAGTGATTAACTAGGCTAATTATATTTTTTAAAGGCTTAATTACACTTAAATAAATACAAGGGAACAAATCCCGAAGAAAACGAACCTTTAAAATAGGTTAAAAGCATAAACGAACCTTAAAGCGCGTTTTTCGAGGAAACCGGGAAAACGTGACTTTAAGCGGGTCAAACAGACTCGTAACAATGTTCGTCAACTAAATAGTCACTAATAAATATTAGTGAAGCTTTATAACCAATAAAATTAATTAAACGAGAAATTTCCGGGAAACGGGTACCGGTTAGTAAGAACTGTAACAACCGGTAAGTTGTGGGGTAAGAATGCAAATAAACAAACTTAGTGTGTCCACATTGCAAATAAAAAGTAAAAATCAGATTGTGTGTGTGTATAGGGGGCGGCCAGCACTCCTCCCTCTCTCACTCTCTTTATTTCTCTCTTATTAACTAAAAGACAAGGAAATAAAGAAAGGAAAAAAAATAAGACTCTCTCACTTCACTCCCCTCTTCCTCTCACGATTTCCCTCCTCTCTATTCTCTCTTTTTCTCCCTTCTTCTTCTACCTTGCGACAACCATGGAGAATTGGAAAAACTCACACAACTTCCTCCTTCTCTCCTCTTGTTAACCCATTAATCTTGCTCCAAAAATTACAAAATTAGTACCATTGGAATCCCCTTGCAAAGGAGAACATTTCCCTCCTTTCAAAAATCCAAAAGCTTCACTTTCGATTTTATGGGTGTTCTCCATTTGAAGATTCAAGTCCACCATTAGAAGCACCTTCACCTCCTCTTCATCTTGAGGTAAAAAGAATTTCGAAAATCCATGATTTCTAGCCCTTGGTTGCATTATAAGAAATTTCAGTTTTTGAACTCTTGTTTCCTTGTTGCTTCAGCCGATTTTGGCTCCTTCTTGAGCTAGGAATATTGCTCTCTTGCTAGTCAAGAACTCCATTCATCCATTGGAAGGTAATGCTCTTTCCTAAACCCTAAAACATTAAATTCTAGGGTTAGTGCAAAAATGAATGTAAATGGTAATGTGTATGGGTATGGTGGTTGTAGTATTGTGCATTGTGTGAGGAAGAACAAAGAAGAAAGAAAGAAGGAAGGAAGAGGAAAGGAAAGAAAGAAAAAACTAACAAAACAAGGTAAATACCCTTACCTTGAATTAGTTTTGTATATTGTGTTGTAACAGTTTTTGTGTATCAAAACAAGTAATGTGTATGGTAATGAGTAATGAGTATGTAGTAATGTATTGGAGAAGAGAATGTAACAGTTTTGAAGTTTTTAAATGAAGTTTAAAAGCTTGGGAAAACCATGGGTAGTATAGGTATGTGTGCAGGAATTTTATGTGTTGTAGTAGTGTTGGATTGTGAGAATAATGTATTGTATAAACAGGTTGTGAGAATGTGAACTTGTGAACTGAAATAGTGTGTGAGCAAAGTAAGAATTATAGGGGAGACTATGTCAAATTTTGTGTAGAAATGAGAGGACTTAAGTTGTTGAAGAAGAGGAAGTATTTGGAGAGTTAAAAAGGGATGTTTAGTAGCTTGTAACAGATTTTAGTGTGAGTTTGTAAATGGGATGGAATTAGGTTGAGAGTTAATATATTCAAGATGCTAAGAGTAGCATTAGTTGAGGGAGTATTGGAGTATAAGGGCTAAGGTGAAAATCTGTAGCATAGGAAGGAAAACAAAAATCTGTAGCATTAGTGTGAAGAAAACTAGTATAAGTGTTGAAATGAAATGAGGAAAATGTGTAAGGGAATGTAAGGTTTGAGTAGTAAGTTTGGTAGATGGATTAAGGTGATTTAGAACATCTAAATGAGTGGTAAACATGTAGGAAAGTATTGGTAAAGATTGGGGAAACAATGGGTAGAGAAAACACCCAAAAACAGATTTTAAAACTGAAGTACTGGGCCGGACCGACCTTAGGACCGAACTTGCAAGGTCGGTCGAGCCCAGATTTACAAAGACGGGAAAGCTTCTGGAATCGACCAACCTTGCGACCGGACTTGCAAGCTCGGTCGGACCAGAAAATTCTCCGTCTGAAACCTTCTGGAATGGACCGAACTTGCGACCGGACTTGCAAGTTCGGTCGGCCAGAAAAATTCCGCAGATGAAAGCTTCTGGAATGGACCGAACTTGTGACCGGACTTGCAAGTTCGGTCGGCTAGAAAAATTTCGGTAATGCAAGCTACTGGAATGGACCGACCTTGCGACCGGACTTGCAAGGTCGGTCGGGCGAAAATTTTCAAATCCGAAACTTACTGGAATGGACCGACCTTGGGACCGGACTTGCAAGGTCGGTCGGCCCTGGAATTTTCACACGATGTAGCATACTGGAATGGACCGGACTTGCAAGGTCGGTCGCAAGTCCGGTCGAGTAAAAAAAAATGTTTTAATTATATGATTATAGTAATCATATATACATATATATATGCCTATATACATATATGCATATATATGTAGTAATACACCATTAATGATGTAGTAATGGTAAGAAAGTAAGTAAATGAGTAAGGAAGCAAGCTCAAGAAGTAATAAGGAAAAGAATGGTTTTATAACCAAGTAAGGAAGTAATGAAGTAGTAAGTATACATTGAAAGTATTAATGAAGGAGTAAGTAGATCAATAATAGATCATTGATCATACTACTTCATGTATGTATAGGAATCCCATAGTTGAGCTCCAAAGGAACCGGTAGTACCCTACGACGGTGAACGGTATGATTTCTTCATGCCCTGTATCCTAACTTGGTTACCCCGATTTGTGTGCTTATGTGACCACCAATAAGATAAATGCACGAATCGGACTTATATTGCACTTAATTGTGTTTGAACTATATTGTTCTTGTTTTATGCTCTTGAACATTTAGTTTGTATAATTCATGAAATGTATGAATGGAAATGAAGCGTATGTGTAAGTATGAGTACTTGTGTATTGTACGTATGTATGGAAAGTAAGTATGGACTTCTACTAATTCCTAACGATCTAACTCCTAACATGAGTAATGAGTAAAATGGAATGAGTAGAAGCCCGATATAGTTTCGGCCACGCGTGAGGATAAGGAGACACAAGAGGTTGGATCCAAATCCTGGCTAAAATCTTTTCCTTGGACCAAATCCCTTGAATGGGTAGCATCCTGGATTAGTGGGCCACCCTAAAGCCCGGTGGTGGGATGTAGTAATCCCTGCCCGGAGGTCATACCGACTTAACTGGAAGTAAAGTATGTAAGAAGTAAGTATTGTATTTGTATTGGTCTTGACTATTGTAAGTCATTGACCCGGAGTAAAAGTATTGAACACCCGATTAACCCGGGTGTGTAATAAGGCTAACAAGACCTTTGTATGTATTGGAGAATTGTATTTCCGTGATGCGGTGAGTATGGTAAGTATGAATGGATGACTTGTATTGTACTTCTTGTATGTATTGTATGTATGTATGCTTGGTGAAATGAATGTATTGTATTGTATTGTATAAAGCATGTATGTATGTATGAATGAAACGAACCGCATGTACTCAACCAAATAGTTGGCGTACCCTCGCTAGTACGCGGGGTATGCGGTTATCATATGCAGCGTAAGCTGACCCCCTAGGGGGAATGTTTTTACTCCACAGGTACCCGCGAGGCGTGAAGGTAGAGTAAGGTCAAGATGTGATTCTTTTTGGAGTAGTAGTAAGATTAGATGGTGTACTGAGTTGTACACGGCTGAGGCCTTTTGAGTAGCCGGTGTACCATGTGGTACACCTTTTTGAGCAATGAATTCTTGATTGGATAGAAAGGAGTAGTTGTATAAACTCTTAATTTTGGGAAGTAGTATTGGAATGTAATTCATATACTTTAGACACTCGGTAATCAAATGTAAGTTAAGTATTTGGTGTTGTAAAGTAAGTAGTATGTATGTATTTCATTCTAATCATCAGACCGAAACGGTAAGTAGTAGTAGCCTCGTTAACCTTGGAGGGTTAACGACGTTGTATCACCCGCCGGGAGTGAGTAAGTATTCCGCTGCGAGAAGGGTAAGTATGAGATTGATTAGAGGATAATGGACGGATTAGCGGTTGGGGTGTTACACGCTCTAGGAAATTTCCCAACGAGCCCTAATTGGATCGTGAGACAGGTGGTACCTACTGTTGGTACATGGCTACGGCCTTTAAATGGACGCCTTACGAGACAAAGTGAATAGTCAGGGGCCTCCGGACCTCTGGCGAAATGAGCACCTTTGTGTGTACGGGAGGACTACTGTCCATTGGTAAGGTTAACCGGGTTGTTCTAACATGACGCCCAACTGGTAATTAAATTAAACATGGCTTGGATGGATGGGGCCTTGAAGGCCAAATGATATTAAAAATGGAAACCGTTCGCTAAGGCGATTATACACAGTACTGTTATTATTCGATACGTTCGTTTATGCAACTGTTGTTTGTGACATGTAATGACTGTTGTATTGGATGGATGATTATATGTTTATGTATGGTTGTTACAGTATTGATTATAACTATAAAATGGTAAAGCATGAAATCAATCTAATATCAAGATGGTTAAAATGACAAGTGGCCAATAGGGTCCAGGCCCGCATACTCAACGTTTATCACTGAGCCTTTATGGCTTGTTGCAGGTTGTTGTTCATCGTTGAAGCCGAAGTACGGGATCAGGGTAGATGCTCACTTGTCAACGGTTATGCTTTTGGACTTAGTATGATGTATAGGATTTATCTCGTTGTCACAGCGGTATGGTAGTGCTGTTTATTTTGGTTGTTGGATTTAGTTTCTGCTTCGCTACTCGCATGGGTGAGTAATGGCAGGTGACACCCGTGTGAGAGTTAATGTTGTTTATGCTTCCGCGGTGAGACGTCTTTTAATTATGCTACGTAAGGGATTATTACGTGTTTATCGAGAGGGGTGTTACATTAATAACATAACATAAGGTTTACTTACTTGATTAAAGTCACCAAAATCAATTCTCCAAGCTTAGTATGTTCGACCCTAATTAAATACATAGCTTAAGTTAATTTTAGCTCACAACATACATATAAACATGATTAATGTACATTAGGGTTAGAATTTAACTTACTTCTCCAAGGATGAACTTTAGGCATTTTTCCACACTTTGATCAAGAATACATCCATGGTTGGCATAGACTCTTTTGGCCATATTTTACACAAGAAAGAGAAGTTAAAATCAGCACTTGCAAGGCTCATTAACATAAGGAGCTACATGAAAATGACTTAAGAAATCATGGTTTTTACCTTAGTAATTCAAGGTTGTTCAAAGGGTAAACTCGCCTGAATTTTGGAGCATAAGAGGAGTGTTAGTTCTCCTTCAAAATCACGCTTAAAGAGCTGAATAAGACAAGGTAGAAAGAGCTAGGTAACTTACTCTTTGAAAAATCCTTAAATGGTGATTTAAGGTTGGAATCGGCCACCTCTTCAAGACATTGAGAGAGATACTAAACAAGTATGGAAAGGAGAAGATAATGAGTGGAAACACTCAAGGAAAACAGCCATTGGAAGTATAGAAGTAAATGTAAGAGTTTAAAGCACCAAAATACCTTAAGAAGTGATTTTTGTGTCACCTTGCCCCATGGATGGTTTCAGCCGATTTTGAACAGAATCTTGCAAGATGAACTCACTGAGATGGAAGGGAGGAATGAGGTTGATGCTTGGTTCATTGGAAAGAGGAAGAAAAGAGGAAGATAATGAACTATAACATGAATTTAATGCTTACCTTATGCCATGGGAGTTGATCTTTGAATGATCTTGCTCAAGAACACCATAAGGCTGAAAATGAGAGAGTTTTCAGCTGAAGTGGATGGCTGAATAAGGCAGAAGGAAAGAGAAAGTTCAACTTAGCTTATTAAGGAAGAAAAGTCTTAATTTTGAAAAGTAAAGAATGACTCATCCAAGTAGATATTTTGTGTTGAGTATGGCTGGTAGATAGCTGTATTACCACCCATTAGGAGTCAATATTGGAAGTCAATGTTGACCATTGACCATATTAGACAATTAAGGTTCAATTTTGCACTATTTAGGTACTATTCACATTTTGGTGCCAAACTTTGGTTTTTTTTTTTGTAAATCTCTTGATTTAGAGTTACTAATGTGATGCTAAGTAGTACACATACTAATTAAGGTGTATACAAGGCTATTTAGCCATTCAAAGTCAACTTTTGGACACTTTCATAAAAATGTGTCTTAAGGAGTTTTAGAGCTCCTTTTTATGTTTTAACTCTTTCTAGAGTTTGGTTTGCTTTGATAATGATTTTATTATGTTAATACCTTAGTTATAAGGTTTATGAATCCACTTTGGACCCTACTCAAGGTTACACAATCCTTAAGGCTTCTTTAGAGCACATTTTGCCTTAAGTGATTTTTAAGCATGTTTTTGCTTGCTTTTGATCTTTGATTGTTTTCAAATAATTATAGAGGCATGTTTAAACCTTAACATATGTAATTGGATGTTTAGATCATGATTTATTAGTTAGGGGTATTTCATTTGTGGTTGTGTTAGGTAATATGGGTTATCGTTTACTTAAAAAATGGGTTGGGTGGGTTGGGTTAGTGTTTAAGGATTTTAAACGGGTTATATTAGAGTCATGATTTTTCAGCCCATCTATTTTTGGGTTGGGTTGGATTAATGATATATTAAATTGGTTAGGTTAGAGTTGATATCAACCGGACCCATCAACCCAAATTGACATGAATTAGACCCAACCACAAAACTTCGTTTGTCTCACGAGCGAATTAGAATCACTTTCGGGGCCTTTCAGCCCATCCTTCTTGCCCGTCCATCCCCCCTGCCCGACTTCATAGTCAGACTGGAAATGCCGTCGAATAGCAACGTTAACCTCCAGGTCGCTCACCGCGCGAGTCTGCAGGAAACTTGTTACATCGCCTCTCCTGCCTCATGGAAGGACATAGCAGCAAGTACTCGTGCAACAGTGCATCCGAAAGCTTAGAGTGGATCCGAGCGATAATTGTGTTCCTCGAACCGTACAGGTTCTTTTTAGACCGTCACGTTGTGAACTTCTTCAAGGTTGCACTCGACATGATTTTTCCGTTCTCAATTGTGTTCATCGTTTTCGCTATAGCAAAGTATATACTCGTGATGAATTTTACTGATTTGGCGGTCCTTCTCTTTCTCTCGCGGAATAATCAATTTAAAGGATCGACTCTGGGAGGCAGTGGACAAAGACTGGATGGATTGCTTGCGAAATGAGCCCGTTGAGAACCTACTGCGTATTCCTTCTGGAGTGGCGCAGGTGAGGGCTTTGAGAAAATTGATTAATTCGGTTTCCAATCTTTCTTGTTTTCAGTTCACCAATGTATATAGTTTGTTCTTTTCTGTTTTCCCGGTGAAATTAAATAACTCCAGGAGCGAACTTATTTGTTGCGTTACAGCAACATTGGCCTAGCTCGCTTAAAGAGTTCATACTTGCTTGCCGGATGCTGGCTTTTCCTCGTGAACAGGCGGACCTAGCGACGGTGTGTATGTCAGTCTTGTCATCTGGTTGAGTGCTTGTGGATCTTCTTTCTTGGTTTTGTTTTCTAATCGTCCTTTTATGCTTTGATCAAGCTTTAGACATTATGCTTTGGTTTTTGGTAGCTGTGAGCGCTTCAATGTGACGAAATTCACGCAGGTTTAGGGAAAATTTTATCATGTAATGAAAAGGACCGTGATATTGTCATGCTCAAGGACCATGTAATTATTGAAAATGTAATCCTGAATTAGTCTCACCAACTCTATCTAGAATTAGACACCGTCAGTTACTATTCCCGTTCACCATTGTTGAACTTGAAACATGTGGTGGTAGACTTTCCTAGCCTCTATATTTGACTATGGCAGAATAATGTTGTATTTGTTTTCTATAAATAGGTTTGTAACTGAATGAAATAAATCATCCCTTACAAATCCAACCTACCTCGTTCTAAGTTATCAGTGGCATCAGAGCCGTTTTCCACAACTTCTCTTTCAATTGCTCTGTGTTTCTGGAACACCTTATATACACCAGCGAAATACAAAACCCAGCCACCAGTAAATCAAAAATCTGCACATTTGTACGCGGTGTTGGAACTTTGAAGTGTGCGCTCCAACTTGATTCCTCAATCCAGTTGTACCAGTATCTCGTCCTTCAGGTCTTCCGGTAAACATAACAAAAATTAAGGCTGGAGGAAGAAGAGAGTACGAGGGAGAGTAGAGAGAAGCAAAAAAAAAAGGCTGTGATTTTTTTTCTTTCAGAAGAAAAGAAATCAGAGAGTTTGTCGAGGAAGAAGGGAAAAAAATAAAGAGAGAGAGAGAGAGTTCGAGAAGGGAGATTGTGTGTATGTTGAGGAAAAACAGATTAAAAGAAAAAGAGAGAAGTGCTGAGGCATGAAAAGAAGAAAAAAAAGTGAGGGAGAATAGGAAAAAGAGAGGAGTAGGCGTGAAAAGAAAAAAAGTGAGGGAGAAGGTGTGCTTTCACGTGAAAAAAGGAGGAAAAGAAAAAGTGAAGACAAAAAAAAGAAAAAGAAAAGTGGGGTGCATTCCCATTACTATCTCACAAGAAAGAAAAACAATCTAAGCAATCATTACACCAAATAAGCCTTTTCTGAGTGAAGCTCTCCGTGTGAGCTAAAAGATTTTTTTTTTCAGGTGTTACCACTGAAGAGAGTCACATTGAAAAAAAAAGCCCGAGTGTAGTCTTGTTATTTTTTTTTTTTTTAAAAAATGAACGGATCCTCTAGTTCCAGTTCCAATATATCTATACCGGTATTAGACGGAAAAAATTATAACCGATGGTCGATCCAGATGAGGGTTATATTTGATTACCATGAATTATTTACAGTGGTATAGGATGGTGTTCCAGAGCTTGTGGCGAATGCAGATGACACACAGAAGGCTACCCACAAGGAGAATACAAAAAAGGACAAGAAGACACTCTATTTGATTCATCAAGGCGTGAATGATGAGGTGTTCGAGAAGATCGATGCAGCAACTAAGGCAAAAGAAGCTTGGGAAACCTTGACAACCACTTTCAAAGGTGCGGAAAAAGTCAAGAAGGTAAGGTTACAAACCTTACGACGCCAGTACGAGTTGCTACAGATGGAGCCTTCAGAGATGGTGTCAAAATACATCAGCCGGCTCCTGGCTTTAACAAACCAGATGAAAACCAATGGAGAGACGCTGACAGAACAGTCCAAAGTGGAGAAGATCCTGCGGTCACTAACACTCCAGTTTGACAGTGTTGTAATAGCACTTGAAGAGGCTCATGATACAGCCAAAATGACTGTGGATGAGGTGACAGGAACGTTGCAAGTACATGAGCAACGTATGAATGAGAGAAAGACGAAGAAGCCAATCGAGCAAGCATTGCAAGCTCAAGTTTCTCTCACAAACGACCAAGATAAGGAGCCAAAGAAGAGGCAAGGTGGCTCCGTCTAGAGAGGAAGAGGTCGTGGTGGCTACAACAATTATGGTGGCCAAAGAAATCACGGTGACGGTGAAGATAAATCAAGTTCAAATCATCAACGTACAGACAAATGATTAACCTACCGCCAGTTTTATCCACCTTCACATACAGGGCATGCTCTGAAGGACATCTTGTAAAACCACTTGCATTAAAGAAAGAATCTATATGCTTATTCCAAGCTCTGGGAGCTTGTTTTAATCCATACAAGGCCTTCTTCAGTCGGTATACTTTCCCATCACTTCCAGATTTACCGAAGCCGGGAGGCTGCTTGACAAACACTTCTTCTTCAAGTGGACCATTGAGGAAACCATCAACGAAACCACGATAGAGATCGTGGACGTGGTAGAGGTAAAGAACGAGGAAGGTATGACAGATCTGATGTCCAATGTTATGCATGTCATAAATATGGTCATTATGCTTCAAAATGCAGAAACAAAGGCAAAAACCAGAGTGCAAACTATGTGCAACATAGCGATGCTAGTGATGAAAAAGATCATACACTTTTGATGGTCACGGACGATGGGGAGAAACCAAATAACCAAAGTTGGTTTCTTGATACCGCCTGCACCAACCACATGAGTGGAAATAAGGAGTTGTTCGCCGATCTTGATGAGTCTATTCACACCACAGTAAAATTTGGAGATGAAAGTAAGATCCCAGTTGCCGGAAAAGGAAAAATTCTCATCAACTTGAAAAATGGAGACCACAGGTATATTTCTGATGTCTTCTATGTGCTCAAGCTAAGAACTAACTTACTAAGCATTGGCCAGCTGCATGAAAAGGGGTATGATATGAAGCTTCATGGAGGAAAGCTTTCTATTTTTGATGGAAAGGGTACCTTAATTCTCACCGCACCGATGACTAGAAATCGTATGTTTCTGGTTGATATCTCTAGTGGTGCTTATCATTGCTTGTCTACTATAACCAATGATGAGTCATGGTTGTGGCACTTACGGTTTGGTCATATGAGTTTTCATGGTTTGAAAAAGTTATCCCGAGAAAATATGGTGAAGGGTTTACCAGATATAAATCATCCTGAGCAGTTGTGTGAAGCCTGCACCGTCGGAAAGCATCACCGATCACCATTTTCAGGAGATGGAAAACGAGCCACCCATCCTCTTCAGTTGGTGCACTCTGATGTCTGCGGTCCAATGAGTACCATGTCAAATGGTAACAATCGGTATTTTCTGACCTTTGTTGTTGATTTTTCTCGGAAACTATGGGTTATATGTTACAGAAGAAATCTGAGGTGTTTGAATACTTCAAGAAGTTCAAAGCTCATGTAGAAAGACAAAGTAGCTACTCTTTGAAGGTGTTGCGCACTGACGACGGTGGTGAATATGTCTCCAACGAATTCAAGGAGTACTGTGAAGAACAAGGGATAAAGCATGAAGTAACATGTCCCTACACCCCTCAGCATAATGGTGTTGCTGAAAGGAAGAACAGAACCATCATGGATATGGTGAGAAGTATGTTGAAAACCAAAGGGATGCCAAATTCTTTCTGGGCGGAGGC
This sequence comes from Limonium bicolor, assembly GCA_023374045.1. Lineage (NCBI taxonomy): Eukaryota > Viridiplantae > Streptophyta > Magnoliopsida > Caryophyllales > Plumbaginaceae > Limonium > Limonium bicolor. The sequence continues at coordinate 179,623,602 of CM041782.1, read as the reverse complement.
AGTCTCTTGTTCAGCATATATACTGAACTGCTCTCCGACGATAAGTGTCTCAGGCCTTACTCCTGAAGAAGCATGGACCGGTGTCAAACCAGGAGTAAAGCATATGAAGGTATTTGGCGCTATAGCTTATGCGCATGTTCCAGCTGAGATAAGGAAAAAGCTAGATGATAGAGCAGAGAAAACAGTATTCATTGGATATGAAAGGGGAGGATATAAACTATTCAATCCAATAACAAAAAAGGTAATATTCACTCGTGATGTTACTTTTGCTGAAAATGAATCATGGGATTGGAATAATAGTGGTGTCATAGATCCCAAGAGCCGTAATGTCTCCCTTGTTGAAGAGTGAGAGGAGTCAAGCCCAGAGGGAAGAGTCTTAACACCTAATCAGGTTCAGACAGATGTTGGTAGACCACAGCGTCATCGCCGACAACCAGTACATCTTCAAGATTATGAGGTAAACCTTGATGATGAAGATAACGATGATGAAGAGATTGTGCATTTTTCCTTATTCGCGGATCTTGAGCCAGTGACAATGAAGGAAGCACTTCAAGATCCAAAATGGATGGCAGCCATGCGTGAGGAAATTGACGCTATTGAAAGAAATCATACATGGGTCCTTACCGATCTTCCACCAGGTCAACAAGCCATTGATGTGAAGTGGGTTTTCAAGACAAAAATGAAACCCAATAGTGAGGTGGAGAGATACAAAGCAAGATTGGTGGCGAAAGGGTTCAAGCAACGACCCGGTCTTGATTATCAGGAAGTCTTCTCTCCTGTTGCTCGAATGGAAACTATAAGGCTTATTATTGCCTTGGCTGCTCAAAATAAGTGGAAGATTCACCAGATGGATGTGAAGTCAGCTTTCCTCAATGGTCCACTTGAAGAAGAAGTGTTTGTCAAGCAGCCTCCCGGCTTCGGTAAATCCGGAAGTGATGGGAAAGTATACCGACTGAAGAAGACCTTGTATGGAATAAGCATATAAATTATTTCTTTAATGCAAGTGGTTTTACAAGATGTCCTTCAGAGCATGCCCTGTATGTGAAGGTGGATAAAACTGGCGGTATGTTAATCATTTGTCTGTACGTTGATGATTTGATTATTACAGGCAACCGTCCCACAATGATTGAATCCTTCAAGAAATCCATAATGAAGGAGTTTGAGATGTCTGACCTCGGACTGATGTCATACTTTCTTGGCATTGAGGTAATTCAAAGAAATGATGGTATTTTCATCTCTCAGAAGAAATACGCCGCTGATCTCTTGCAAAGGTTCCAGATGTCGGATTGCAACCCAGTAAGAACTCCCGTGGAGGTTGGAACCAAATTATCAAAGAATGAAGAAGGAGCCTATGTTGATCCAACCTACTACAAGCAGATCGTTGGCAATCTCAGATATCTAACTTGTACGAGACCGGACATTACTTTTGGTGTTGGATTAATCAGTAGATACATGGAGATGCCTAGATCACCACATCTGCAAGTGGCAAAGAGAATCCTACGATATGTAAAGGGAACATACGACCATGGATTGTTCTATGGCTCATCTAATGATGTTTCTATTATAGGATACTCTGATAGCGATTGGGGTGGAGATGTAGACGATCGAAAGAGCACCTCAGGCTACTGCTTTAACTTTGGAATGATTGCGTGCTCATGGTCATCCAGGAAGCAACCTATTGTAGCGTTATCAACCTGTGAAGCAGAGTATGTAGCCGCAACAACAAGTGCTTGCCAAGCAATGTGGTTGCGGTACCTAATGAATCACATCAATATTCCACAAAAGAAGCCCATGATGATCTTTATTGATAATACTTCAGCACTTAACCTGGCAAAGAACCCAGTCATACATGGAAGAAGCAAGCACATCGAGACCCGTTATCACTATTTAAGAGATCAAGTTGCAAAGACCGAGATAGAAGTGAAGTATTGTAGATCTGAAGATCAAGTTGTTGACATTCTCACCAAACCTCTAAAGTATGATGCCTTCGTCAAACTAAAGGAGAAGATGGGGATGACTTCGATAAAGATTCAGGATTAAGGGATGATATTGAAAATGTAATCCTGAATTAGTCTCACCAACTCTATCTAGAATTAGGCACCGTCAGTTACTATTCACGTTCACCATTGTTGAACTTGAAACATGTGGTGGTAGACTTTCCTAGCCTCTATATTTGACTATGGCAGAATAATGTTGTATTTGTTTTCTATAAATAGGTTTGTAACTGAATGAAATAAATCATCCCTTACAAATCCAACCTACATCGTTCTAAGTTATCAGTAATTGCTGTTAAAGTCCATTTAAAAATCTGCTCTATAAGATCTCTAAATATATGGTTGATTTTCTTATCTGATCATATTTCCTTGAAGCTTGCCAAGTAAATCAAATAAGTGATCTCTGCATTCTTAGTCCTGCTGCAGCAGGCTGATGATGTCTTTTAATCCATGCATGTAGTTGAGATCCTGTGATGCTGGGATGGGTGTGTGATGTTTGCTGCATTCACCATCTATGATATACTATGCTTAAGGACCATGTAATTGCTGTTAAAATCCATTTAAAAATCTGCTCTATAAGATCTCTAAATATATGGTTGATTTTCTTATCTGATCATATTTCCTTGAAGCTTGCCAAGTAAATCAAATAAGTGATCTCTGCATTCTTAGTCCTGCTGCAGCAGGCTGATGATGTCTTTTAATCCATGCATGTAGTTGAGATCCTGTGATGCTGGGATGGGTGTGTGATGTTTGCTGCATTCACCATCTATGATATACTATGCTTAAGGACCATGTAATTGCTGTTAAAATCCATTTAAAAATCTGCTCTATAAGATCTCTAAACATATGGTTGATTTTCTTATCTGATCATATTTCCTTGAAGCTAGCCAAGTAAATCAAATAAGTGATCTCTGCATTCTTAGTCCTGCTGCAGCAGGCTGATGATGTCTTTTAATCCATGCATGTAGTTGAGATCCTGTGATGCTGGGATGGGTGTGTGATGTTTGCTGCATTCACCATCTATGATATACTATGCTTATTTACATTTTTTTCCTTGCTGCCTCAGACTTCAACGGAAAAGTGTGTGACTCCACTTAACTCTGTTCTCTCACAAGGAATGAATCTGAAGAAGAAACATGAAGTATGCTGTCCCTGAAATTCTTATCCGCTCAGCCTTTTTTTTCCCCTTCTTTTAGTTTCATTCTCAATTGTAAGTTCTTTTTCGTTGTTCCTACTATTCTGCTGTTCAATAGTGGGCCTTACGTGTTCGTGCATGTGGTTGGGGTTTGTTTACTTTGACAAATTTGAAGATGAGCTCCATAACTTCTGTTTTACTATTTGTATTTTTAGGGATACTTGATGGCTATCATTTTAGTAATTAAATATACCTTTTACCTCCAAAAAATTTCCCATCATATTTTCTTTCCTTCTTTAAGCTCACCCTTGATAATGCTCATGTACGTAACTCATCCCTAACTCAATATTTTACCAAATTCTGTGAGGCTAAGCAGTTTAATTAACTATTGAAGTGAGCAGGTAGAATTGCTAGCTGCAGTTATCAGTTCAGTTGCAAAACGTGTGGGAGCTGATACAATCGTTGACGTTGGTTCTGGTCAGGTGCATTATCAACCTCTCTGCATAGTACACTTGCTTTGAAGATTTCTCGTTATAACTAGTCTTCAACTGCAGGGTTATCTTGCACAAGTACTTTCCTTTCATTACCAGCACAATGTTGTTGCTATAGATGCTTCCTCCCATCATGGAGAGGTGACAAAAACACGTTCTGAGAGAATTAAGAAGCATTATGCAGCTCAGTTGCGTAGATCAGGGTATGAACTGGATAAGAAATTTGAATTGTTATTGCCACATTGCTTTGTGAGTTACGTTTTGATTTTTGGCATCATTTATACACTTGTGATGAATTTTGAAAAAAGGTTGGTATTGTGGCAGTTTGGATTAACGTTTATTTTTATCCATTTATGGTTATAGGATTTTGAAAGTGTTAATTTTTTTGCCCTGAAAACTTCCATGTGATCAGTAGAGAGATTGATATCCTCAATTTCACCTTCTATGTGCTCCATAACCTGAATTCTTCGAATTGTTATTGCCACATTGCTTTGAGAGAAATAATGACCTTAAAAAAAACCTCTTATGAGGCCAAATCCTTCTTTGAGGTTTAAGTCTCTTATTTGCGAAATCTCTGAATGAATATTACTGAGTAATCCTTTCCATTAACTGCTAAAAAGCTTAGGACAGCTGGGTAACTAGGACAAGTCAATTACTAAAGTACTTCCAGCCCTAACTCCCCCCCCCCCCCCCCCCCCCCCCCTCACACCACCGCCATCTTGATGACGAGGTGAGAATTTTCTTTAGCTGTTGTCCCCAATAATGCTCTTGGAGCCAGGAGGGTTCTTCAGTATGCTGTTTGTCTGTCCTTCTAGTTTGCTCCCTATGGGTTTGGTTGTACCTAGGGGTGCAAGCCAACTAATCAAAATATTAAGTCTAATCCCGCATTTTCAAATGTAAGCAGTTGAATTAAGAAGAGCATCTGCACTCGCAATTCATATGTGATGAATAGTTATTTCCAGGTGGTGTTGGTGTGACTTGAGATAGCAAGCCATAGATACCCCCTAATAATGTCCATGTCGCCAATATTGAATGGTAAACAAACATTCATGAACTTAGCCCCTTGGTGTGTAAGTTTCCTTCATCTCCAAATGCCCCATCCTCTAATGGTCTCAACAATGCCTTTTCGTACCCCGAATGTGATTGTTGCATCCATCACTAACCTGGCTTTTCTATCGTCAATCTGTACGCAATTGTGGGTTGCTCCACTATACATAGTAATCAGTTGGAATTCTGAGCCTAGAATGCTGAAAGAAGTTCATGTTCTGGATCTCAGTGTTGATACCCGAACCACTACCTTGAATAATGTAGTCTGCAAGGAAGATTTGTTGATATGTTGTATGACATTGATGGGTGGGAATCCCTTCCCTGGGCATCAAAACTAATAGGGCTTGGGAGCGGTGGAGTTCCAGTTTGATATCTGGTATGTGGTGGAAGGTTGTCGGCTGGTTGGAAGTGGTTGAATTTGCTGTAGATCTTGGCACTTGGTGTTGGTTTGAGCAATTTCAAAGTCAAGTTAAGAAATAAGGCCCTCAAACCAGGGATCGTACAAGGGTTTGCGTCAAGAACTTGGCTAATTCGATTAACCCAACTTCAACCATCAACCCAAAAACTTACAGTGCCTCAATCTTCCTCCAGACCTCAAATTGGCTAAGGATTGCTGAGAGATGATTGGGTAGGCTGAGAGAGAGATCAATCAAATGAATTGGGAGTCAAATTAGGGATTTTTGCGATTTGTACTATCTCAGGTGTGCTAGATATTTTCTTTCCCCTATCCTTCCTCTTTTTTGTCTCCTCTTCAATGGTTGATCTTCATCTGCCTCCTCTTTTCAGTCTTACTAATTCCCTGTTAATCAGTATGCCGTTGATGAGGAATTAACTCCTTTCTTTGTTGCAGATGCTTCCCATCATGTTCTCCTTCTTCATTCTTCTTATCTTCAGTATCTGAGTCCCCTTCTCTTCCATGGCAATTGGTATCATCATCTCGTCCGTGTCCAATTTCTGCAACTTCATCTCTTCTGTATCTTCTGAACCTCCAATTCTGTCATAGATAATTAAGATGAATTTGATTCTGGGATAGTTGAACTTTTCAGTGTTTACTTTTCTTGTCCCTCGATTGATGAATTTGGCTTGGGGTAATCATCAACCTTCAAATGTGCGGTGATTTCGTTTAACATTTCCTCTCTTTCTTTGTGTCTTTCTTCTATCTATCTCAGTTCCTCGAGTATCTTTGCCCTCTCATCGTCTGGCATTTGCGCACACCTTCTGCTCCCATTCCTCCCTATACTTTCCAAGTTCAAGCCCTGCAGCATCATGTGCCCAAGAAGGCTTTGATACCAATCATACAATGGCCAGATCCTCTCTTGAGGCCTAAATATGTTATTTGCAAAATAATTGAATGAATATTACCGTGCAGTCCTTCCCTTTGATAAGTCATAGTAGTTAGGGTAGCTTAGGAAGTTCTAGGGATTATTAATATTAGTATTTATTGCCATTAGTATTAATTGTAAGTTTGAATAGCTTTTATTATTAGTTTGAATAGGATTAGAATCTTAGCATTTATTATTAGTTTGAATAAGATTATGATCTTAGAACTTATTATTAGTTTGAATAGGATTAGGATTGTAGCATTTTTTTAGGATAGATATTTCCGTTAGCATTTATTGTAAGTTTGAATAGCATTTATTGATAGTTTGAATAGGATTAGGATTTTGGCTAGTATGTTAGTGTAAATAAGGGTTGGAGGTTGTAAGCAAAAGGCATCGATGAATTGAATGTATTTTGGTCTCTTTGAGAGGATATTGGCCACTTCGGTGGAGTTACTTGGCCACTTCGGTGGAATTACTTAGTAAGATAGGGTTTGATCCTATCAATTGGTATCAGAGCTTCTTCAGGGCCAAGGGGTAATTGGAAGGGCAGAACCCGAGTGATGGAGTTTATTGGTGATGATATGAAACCGCCAGTTTTTGAGGGTGTTGACCCGCGAGGATGGCTCAGCAAAATGCCATTCTATTTCACCATAAATGGCATTGAAAAAGATGAATGGTTCATGGCAGCCGGTTTTTGCATGGAAGGGGAAGCGAAAGAGTGGTTTCAATGGCTTTGGATGTCATTTGGAAAGCTTTCTTGGAAAAAATTCAAGAATTCTTGATGGAATGATTCCAGCCTTCATCAGCGAAGGACTTGAGCACATACAACAGAGGTTGGGAGGTTTCAAAACAAAAGAAAATGGAAGATGAAGAGTCATCCATTGAGATTCTTAAGCGCATACAACGGAGGTTGGAAGAAAGGCAAGAAATAATCGGTCATAGTTTGTTATCAAACATGAAGCGCAATCAATTGGCTCAACATTGTAATGATTCAGATCTGAAGGATTCCTTCAAGTCAGAATGGAAAACTGATCAGGTGAAGCACTTCTTCGAGTCAGAATCACAGATAGGTCTTTTGCCCCCACCGGTAAAGGAAATTGTTCCAGATGCGGAATTAAAGGTCGAAGACGCGGGGGAAGAAATCACCATTGATGAAGTAAATGAGAGAAATTTTGATCGATCGAGCCAATCAGAGAAGAAAGTTGAAGATCAATGGATTGAAATGATCAAGGTGAATGACGAGATTGTGTTTCAGATTGAAGAATCGGAAGTCAAAGGGATGGGGAAGGAATCAAGATTGGAGGATTCAAAAGTTCCAATTACGATGAACATGGTGTTGATTAGAAGAGCACAAGAAAATGGAAAATAGAAGAGACAAAAAGCAAAGATGAACAAGAGGGAATGGGACCGCAAGCTACAGACGAAAACAATGAATCTTCTACCAGGAGCTCAAGAAACTAAAAGAAGATTGAAGCAAAGAAAACTTGAACGACTGAAGAGAGAAAGGAGGAGACGGTTAAAGAAAAAGAAGAAACTAAAGAAGATTTTCAATGCACCCAAGAATCGCTCTACCTCTAACTCTAGTTTTTTTTCCAACCTTGGGGACAAGGTTGTTTGAGGGGATGGGTAATGATAAGTCATAGTAGTTAGGGTAGCTTAGGAAGTTCTAGGGATTATTAATATTAGTATTTATTGCCATTAGTATTAATTGTAAGTTTGAATAGCTTTTATTATTAGTTTGAATAGGATTAGAATCTTAGCATTTATTATTAGTTTGAATAGGATTAGAATCTTAGCATTTATTATTAGTTTGAATAGGATTAGGATTGTAGCATTTTTTTAGGATAGATATTTCCGTTAGCATTTATTGTAAGTTTGAATAGCATTTATTGATAGTTTGAATAGCATTTATTGATAGTTTGAATAGGATTAGGCTTTTGGCTAGTATGTTAGTATAAATAAGGGTTGGAGGTTGTAATCAAAAGGCATCGATGAATTGAATGTATTTTGGCCTCTTTGAGAGGATATTGGCCACTTCGGTGGAATTACTTAGTAAGATAGGGTTTGATCCTATCACCCTTCAAGTACTAAAGAAGAGCTAATACTGAAGGACTACCAGGACTATTCAGTTACTGAAGTACCCCGAGTCTCAACAGATATGTTTCAATTTTTGGCATCATTTTATATACTTATGATCAGTTTTGAAAAAAAAAGGTTTGTATTGTGGTCGTTTGAATTGATGTCTTTTTATGCCTTCCTGCGTATAGGGTGAAATGTCAAAATTTTCACCCTGAAAACTCCCATGTGATCATGTTAGATTGATCTCCTCTTTTTCACCTTCTTCGTGTTTCTTTTTTTTTGGATAAACCTTTTCTTATGTGCTCTTGTTTGGTTGACGTCCTATGTGTTCTTTCTTTACATTACAAGTGGCATTATTGCTTTGAGTGAGGCCAGGATATTGATGACCTTTTTCACTTTGTTCTAGATCTGAAAACAAGAGTTTGAATATGCCAAAGACTGTAACATGCCATGTGCTGTCCTCTAGCGTGTTGAGGCAGCTAGCTCACCCTTACCGTCAACTGGATAGAATGAAAGATATAGAGTCTGAGAAATTTTTTCCCGAAAAGTCTACTGGGATGGAGCTAAGCCATATTGATGGTGTAGCTGCTGCTAATAGGCATTCACTGGTTCTTGCGGGTCTTCATGCGTGTGGAGATTTATCAGTGACAATGCTTCAGTAAGTTGGTTTCTTTAATGTATTTTATATTGTTATGTAATACCCACTAGGATGGGTATTGATTCTGCCCACCAAAGGGTGTGTGCACTGGGAGGGTGACTGGCAATAATGCCAGATTGGAAGTGAAGCTAGTGACACAAACATGGGGCCTCTCAGCCCCAAGTGGATGTTCGCCTTCACTGGCTACTAGCCCTCATCTCCTCTATGTGTCTGTGTGCAACGTTGTGAAGGACTCAGATTAAATATTGTTTTATGTGGCTCTAACTGGCTAGTGCAGAACGGAATTGAGCTCTATTTAGCTATAAACTAGATAAAGTTAATGCTCTTATGTTTCTCCTTTTTCATCTTATTTATCCATTCATTTTTAGCTCAAGTATTCCATAGCGACGTTGTTAGAGTGCTTACCTTATCTTCTATATCCTTGCCCGTTGGACAACTTTCAAATTGGAATGTTATAATTTGGAAACCTCTTATGATATCTAATGCTGGATTGTAGTCTTATATTTCACTTGTAGCCTGATTTATGTCCTATTCTATGATTTATGTGAAGCAGGAATCTGAATGAATCAATGTCATTGTTTGCTGAAAATCCCTAACTTTATGATGGACACCATTGGAGTGAAGATTCTTTGTTGTGCGTAGCTGCTTAGTTTTGGTTATGTTCGCCAGACGTGCTTTCTTTGAGCATCAATTTTTGCTGTAATTGCCCTGTTTGTGGTGGCTTATTTTCGTGGTTGGAGCATATTCTGTTGCTAAGGTCTTATTGGTTCTGTTAGTTATTGTGAGATTTGAGCTGTGCTCATCAGTTTGGATTTTAGGCAGTGCAGTTGCTGAGTGATGCTCTATTCTAGTGTCTCAGGGAGGTGGTGTGTTGTTTTTGAGGAGCTTGGGGTGTCGGTGGTGGTCTGTTTTTTGGTCGATGGTGTTTGGAGGGTTTCTCTGTATTTTCTTTGTAGTTTACTTTCGGCCGTGAGCCATTATCTATAAAAAATTGTGCTTGTATGCCACTTGGTGCTGGGTTGGTATGGTGCAGTTGCCCTGTCCTGGAGATAAGCATCTTGGTTACTATTTACATCTTTCCTCGAAAGAATGCAGAACTGGGATTTGTTTGTGTGGTATTATCGCTTTTGTTAGTGATGAAGTAATATTGGCTAAAAAGAAGAGAATATAATGAGGAGCACTTTTTTGGTATGCCATAGATTAAAGGGTGAAAGGTTGATTTACACCAGAAAAAGGAATGAATGGTTAGTTCGAGGTAGCTCAAGTCTTTCCATCTTTAACGAGTTGAGGTCTTCCTTTTGTCACTGACATGTTCATGTTAAATAAATTTATCATTTTTAAATCCTTCATCCAAGACATTTATGTGATAATCTCTCCTATCCTATTCGTACCTTGTCACTTTTTGCAACCCTCTTCCATGGAGCCGACTGAAGAGAGGGAGGGTGCTTATCCTCATTCTTTTTCATATAACCGCCTGAGCATCACGTTTCATTTGATTCAGTAACCAACGTTGAATCTATCTATTCTTCTTTTTATGCCTCTACTGGTTTTCAGTTTTCACATGGTTGTTTAGGACTTTTTCTGAATGCACGGAAGTGAAGGCTATAGTTAGTGTTGGTTGCTGCTATAACTTGCTGTCTGAAGATGGATATGGAAACTGTGGGGAGTCTAATTATGGGTTTCCACTGAGTAATGCTGTCAAATCTATTGGTTTATTACTTGGTAGAAGTGCAAGGGATCTTGCTTGCCAGGTATATTCCCACAACTCATCTCCCTTCTGTCTGCGTTTTAGAATTTTTAACATTCAGTGGTCCTGGCTAATGAGTATTTCAATTAGTTCTGCATTTTGTTGCTTGATGGTTGGTCTGGCTCTCATTGTGTATTTAAATGAAGTAGTGTGATTTTCACAAATTGACATGGATGTTTCAGACAGTCTGCAATGATACCCTTCTGCTTACACTCAGTTATTTTTCCGTACCCTTAACAGAGTGCAGCGCGGTGGAGAAGTCTGGAGGAGGATGCAGGAGTCGAGAATTTTGACTTGCATGCTTTTCGTGCTGCCTTCCAGATGGTAATCCTAATTTGACCTATAGATAGCTCACTTTTTATCCATCTTTTGCTTCATGCTTCTAATAGCATTCACATATTGAAAAGCCGCACCATATCATTTTTTAATTACAAATTCCATTCGCTTCCGCTACTAGCTTAAGGTTTCATCTGTTTGCTGCTTGATGTCAATACACAGCTAAAGATACATGCTTTATTACAAAAGCCTCTCACTCAACAGAGCTTCACTTTTGATATTTATGTCTCGTCAATCCCATAGTACATTCTTGGGCTGGTTTCTCATTGCTGCAGGATATTCATCCTAAATCCTAACTGATCTTATGTTGCCTATATGCATGTCCACTTGGATTACTGTTCGACTTAACATACGGCGTGTATAGTTGGACAATTATCTGCTCTTGTGCTATTATCCAAAGGTTACCCGCTCTTGTTCCGTTATCCAAAGGTTACACCAAGAAAAGGGTAACGCAGTGAAGTTATTGAAGACAAATTGAATATTAAAGAAAGTGTTACAAAAAATGTTTCTTGTTTTGTTTTGTTTGAACTTATGAAGAATTGATTATCTCTTGGACGCCTTAGAACTGCAACTCTTAGCAACATCCACTCTTCTCTTGATGCAGTTTATCCTCATATGTATAGTTTCACTACAATAATAACGTATACTTTTCATCTGATGCAAGACGTATCTTTAAGGTTCTTGATAGGTATTATCCAAGTGTTACAAAAGGAAACCCTTCTATAGGACGACAAGGGAAGGCCCTGCGTCGCAAACAGCAGAGAACCTCCCGGGCTTCTGGGACACATCCGAAGGAGAGTAAGTATTGTGACCTCCATATTTTCATCTCGTTAGACTTGCATGGCATAGAAGTGGTCTTGCACGATCTTTTGTTTCCTAAAGCAAGTAAATATAATACTTTGATCAATTCTTCCTGGTTTCTCTCTTGTATATAACCATGTTGAAGTCTTATACTGCAATTACATATTAGCGTTTAGTTGCTTTATACATCAGGCTCTGAGGTCATGTTCAAGGAATACACGGAAATGAAAAGAGAATATATTGTGAAAATGGAACTATTCTCGGCTTGGTATTTCTTATGTTGACTGCTTTCCTTTCAATTTGCTCGCAGGAAGGATGAATTCTGACAAGTTCGACCTTTTTGAAAAATTCAGTCAGTCCGGAATCCATCATCTGGGTCTCAAGCCTCAGCAGGATCTAGATTTGCATGGGTTGTGGAGAGAATTTGAACCTTATCTTGTATGCTCCTTCCAACCTTAGTGCTTATTATTGACGAGTTTGATATATGCGGGGTGGAGCTAGGAAATATTTGTAAGGAGAGTCTGACACTTTTTTTAAAATAATATTAATTAATATTTTAAGTTAAAATTAATATTTGAATTTTCAAACTTTAAAATTAACATAAGTAAAAAGATTTTTATAAATATAATTTTAAATTAAATATTAGATAGTAATTTGATATAAAAATAAATTAAGAGTAAATTACTCTAAACTTCCTTAAGGTTTGGTGATATTATAAGTTAGCATTTTGAGGTTATCAATATATCTAACAAGCCCATCGAGGTATAGGGATTCCTGACTGTGGGTTCTTGAAACTATAAATATGTTTTTTTAGATACTAATTCCTTTTCTCCCGACAACTTATTCGTTAATATGTTATATTTTCACTCATTGTGTCATATTGTCGTACTAGGCTATACTTAACGCATGATCCTAACCACAATCTCTCTCTAAAAGCCTATTATTTGACAAAAATTATGAGGGTGTGACTCCTATGTATATTTTTGTTGCTCAGTTGGAGTTACAGTTCTTTGTTTTGGTGAAGATGATTTGAAAATAGAGACATGGAAGAAGAAAGAGATTGTGGATGTGATTTTGTATTAAGTATTGTCCATTGATAGGAACCCCCATACCTTTAGGGATTACCAGATATATTGATAACCTGAAGATGCTAACTTATAATATCGTTAAACCTCAGGGGACTTAGAGTAATGTACTCTAAATTTAAATATGTAGATTAATATATAAAAAATTCATTGATTAGGAAAATGAAATTGCAGTCTACTTCCTCTTATTTAAATTGTAAGTTGTTTTAGGTTTTTATTAGAGAATGTTTACATTGCCCACCTATGACTTTTAATGAATTCATATCGCGCACCCATGAGCTTTTGAAATTAACAAAGTCCACCCATGTACTAACATAACAATATCTTGTGTCATAATTTACATGGGTGGGCTTTGTTAAATTTGAAAGCTCGTGGGTGGATCGTTTGGGTGAGCAATGTAATTTCCCCTCTTTATTACAAGTTTTGATTAAAATTTGAGAAAAATTGTGTAGCCAACATTATGTGTCAACGCCCATAATGATTAATATAAGACAATAGTTTTAAACTAGTAGTCATTTCTAAAAGCTTTTGTTAAATTAAATTTTGGTAAATTTAATTTTAAATCAATTTGCAAAGTTTTATTAAAATTAATTTAATAACACTTACATTTTGGATAGGAGGAATTATATGATTACTAAGATTTACATAATAATCATTTTTACTTTAAATGAAACTGGTAGTATAAAAATATTATTGAGTTTTTTTATCCAATATACACTTAAAAAGATTTTTTACAATATAAATCTTAAACAAATAGTACTTAATATAGTAATAATAATATAATAAATAATATCAGGTGATATTTTACAAAACATTAGGGGAGGGGCACTTACCGGCCCCATTGTCTCTGTCGCTGGTGTATGTTTATGTTATTGCGGTCTTTTTTTATTAATTTTCTAATATCACCTGAAGCCCAGATTTGCATGACTAAGTGCGGAGAAGAAGCTAGGATGAATATGAATGCCCTGTTTACGATAAAACAGTACATTAATGGAGTAATACTTTTTTCAAAAGTGCGATATAGGAAATTCATATTGTGGCGCATCAGTTTAGTTGTAGTATGCGAGGCTACCATATTGTCCGTTGAAAAAAGCTGCAATCACTGTTACGTGACTAGTAATAACAATATGATGCCCGAATTAAGCTTGCCAGCTCTGTTAACATTTGTCATGATTGCTAAAAGCAAAAGAACTTACCTCTTAAGAAGCTTTCAAAGTATAAGTTCAATAACTGGGAGGATGGCATTACTAGGATCAACCGGGAAAACGCATTTTTTATTGAGTGAAGTTAGGTGCTCTCACCCTGTGTCTTTCTTGTTTGACAAACTGAAATTACCTAGTTGGTTGGTTAAACAAATAATTAATCACATCATATTAACTGCAGGAACTTGTAGGTCCTTACTGGTCTCTGAGAGCTGCTTTGGGGCCTCTTCTGGAGACCCTGATACTTCTTGATCGGTTGTTGTTTCTCCAAGAGCTAGGTTGTTATGTTAAGGTGGAAATGGTGCCGATTTTCGACCCTGAGATGTCACCGAGGAACTTGGCTATAATTGCTACTAGGGTTTGATTGAAGGCTGACGTTTGTTACCTGGGCTAGTAGGTTAAATTTGTAAGGTATCAGTTAAGGATTTCTCATCTTATCACTGTTACCACTGCTGTCATCATCGTCAATCCATATAGCTACTTGAGGGTTGAGCTGGCGAAGGTTGGTTCATTAGCTATCTTGATTTATGTTTTGTGACAATCCACAGAAGAGCTCTACTGATGGAATTTGTTATCAATCTATGTTTTTTGTATGTTTGACATGCTCAGTTTTGAGAGCCTTATTCATATGAGATGGGAAAATGGATGAAGTATTGGAGCAGTGGCTTTATCCTGATACTTAGAAGCCAGGTGATTATACTATGGTGGGGGCTCTGAATCCTCTAGGTATCATCCCTACTCCAGACTTCTTGAGTTGCATAAATGATTCTTCTCCTGCTGGTATGTGCTTATACTCATTAACCTCCTCTGTCACGGTTAAGTTGATTGAATGGAGTGTATTTGTTGGACTGCTACTTTCTGCAAAGCTGATAGCTGGAAAAATAAAGGTTCTTGACTAATTTGAGCCCTTGTTATGCGGACTCTAGGCTATAGTTGTATTGTAACATTAGTATGGGTTGAACTGAACGTTATTAACATGTAGCTCAAAGCCTCAAACAGACGGCATATCTCAGCAGTTTGGTAGCTTAGGATATGATGTGTGTACTGTGCTGGAACTTGGCAACTAGTGATGTGTACAAAACTGTTATCTTGGCCTACGTTTAGTTAATGACGAGACAATCTTATCACACACGAAATCTTCAAGATAGTTGAAAGTCTTGTTTGACACGAAAATTATGGCATTATGACTGTAGTAAGTGCGACATTTGTGTCTGCACTTGTAGCTAAGCTACACTGCTAGAAACAAACAAGTGGAGGCCACCTGAAAGTAGAAACTATTCGATGTCTTAATTAAGCACATCTTTTTTCATCCGCACTCGCACCGCGTGGCATCACATATATGGTCTTCATATCCTTGGAAAGGGGGACGTTGACATGTCAGTTTAAATTAGCAAAGATGGATTTGCTGCTTTGGCTTAATGAGCTCCCATCTCTTCATTCCACCGTTTTGTCTTTCCCTCTCATTACCCACCATTGTAAAAGAAAGCGACTTTTTAGTGTCAATATTCGGAGTACTTAGCACTAAACGTCAAACTGCGGACCTCCAATATAGTTTCCTTTTCTGGAAAATGATGGTCCCAATCAAAATGTTGAAAGCTATGTGTTCTTGAATTGGCTAATCTGATAGAAAGTTATTTTCGCATTATCACTTCAAATACACCATCTTCAGCGGTTGGTTTACATCGACATGTAATGTTATTTACTTTAATTTATTAATCTTTAGTGTGCATGGAAAAGGTCATTTTCAGTACATTTTGGGGTGATTTACGTAGCCATTTGTCTTGCTCGACTCACTTTTGGTATGTGTTGGGTAGGCGCTTTCAGGCATGCGGTGAAAGCCTTGCTTTGACAAAGGCTATCATTCTTTTGAAGTCAAAAGTGATAAAATTTCTTCTTTCTTTTAAGCCAAACAAAGAGATACCAGATAGGGAAATAAAAAAAAGGGGGAAAACAAGGCGGTATGGGATGTTAGCTTGGCCACGTGCGTGGATGAGAAAACAGGATTATGCAGCACTGTGATGGTTATCGTTAATGTTTTCCTTTTATCGAAGTTAATGTTATTTCAATGCTTATCACTTGAGTCGGATGGAACTATCGTCATTTGACAAGATTAAAATGTCTTTCCGATTTGTACGAGACCTGTTTCATTGGGCCTACTCACGTGGGCAGAGGAAACAAGCGGACGATAATTGAAAGCAGGCGTTTCTGTCAAAAAAAAGAGGAAAATTTTACAATATACCCCGACTTTACCCTTTTTTTATGAAATACTCCTCAGTTTTACAAATCATTATGATATACCCCTCAAGTTTACTTTATTCTACGATATACCCTCCGGCCGTTAAAAACGTTGACAGACGTTAAATATATCCGTTTTACCCTTTTTCACAAAATACCCCTATACAATATAACTATTTTTTTACGAACTGTCCCTGTATATTGTAACAACTATTTTTTTTATGAAATACCCCTGTATAGTGTAATGGCAGCATGTACCAACATATTTATAGGATTCTTATGCTATTGAAATTGTAAAAGGAACAACCGAACAAAAGTAAAATGATATTAAATTTGTAATATAGAGTAGTCATTACATTTGATTCTTGATATGCAGTAGAGAAACCCAAAAAGACACCAAAAGACACCAAAAAGAAACAGATTGCACACCCATTTACAACCTTTTTACATATTTCACCGTATACCCCTGCTAAAACTATTGATGCATTTCACTATATACCCCTGCAAATGGTTATCTATCTTCATACTTCACAATATGTCCAAAATAACAAGATAGTGTATTGTCTTTCAACTTTCACCAAGCACAAAAAACAATCAAAAGCACATCACTAGCTTCGCTTCAAGTGCTATCCAAAAAGCATATCAGTAAGGTCTAAGTAAAACAAAGATGCAAAATAACATGCTGAAAAGGAACAGAAGCTTGGTTGATCTAAGGATGCCCACATGTACTACCCATAGTAGATGTCTGTCCAGCAGCTACTACACCACCATTTCTAGCATTGACCGCTTGTTGCTTTTGTTCTTTAGCGGTCAAACCTCCCTTGCATGTCCTTCTGTTGTGTCTAAATTGTTTGCATGACCTGCACTTAATAGTGGTCGACCGTTTCCCTTTTTCCCCTCCCCATCTTCCTTTCTTCGGTTCCTAGAAGGCCTTCCAATTCTTCTTTTCAACACTGGTGGCAGCACTGCAGGGTAATCTCCAATAGGCCAATGAATTTGATCTGGTACTGGTTGTAGGTTAAACGTGTACATCGCCCTATAGTTTTTAACCGAGTAGTAGTCATCGACATAGCCTTGTGGTTCCTCTCCACAATCAAGTATTGCCCTCACCCCATGTTTACAGGGTATCCCAGAAATTTTCCATGCTCCACAAAGACACTCTTTTTTGTTCAAATCAACTACAACCGTGTCTTCAAAGTCTACCGCTTCATATTTCCCTTAGCCAAATGGGTGGTGTAGACACAAAAAATTCTCACCCCATAAAGCAAATTTTGAAATAATGAATAAAATAAGAAGGGTCATCGCCTTTTTTTATCAAAACGTATTGACGTGCTTGCCAAAACGAGACCATCATTTTATAATCTTTTTCTAAGCATTAAAAAAACACAATTCTTAATTTCCAACTTCCATCGGTTTTGAAACCTGCCCTCTTTCGTTATTTACTTATTTATTTGTCTATGTTATTTTGGTTCCTACAATTTTGTTATTTGCTTATTCTATCTTATTTACCACTACTCGTACATACATAATTCAACTTCCATTTTATCGCATTTGTCTATATTTTAACCATCATTTTATTAGTATTATTTCATTATTTTATGTACCTATACTAGTATTATTTTATCTCATTTTATTGCTACTTGCGTGTATCTAATTCAATTTTCATTTTTATGGCATTCACCTGTATTTACTTCCATCATGCTAATACTATTTCATTATTTCATGTTTTTTTTTTCGTATTTCATTATGTTTTGTATTTTATTATTTACAATTCATTTGGTTAGATAAGTTGTTTCTTCTTACTGTATGTTTATATCTACGAAGCTAGCGTTCTTGTAAAAGTTATTCGATTCGAATTAGAACTTTAGTAGTTTTTATCACATTCTGTATATTGAGTTGTTAGCTTGACTGGTTAATATCTTTGCTCGTGAACCAAAAGGTCACGATTTCGAATCTAGGGAGAAACGAAGGTGTTTTTATTTTTCTCTTCAATTCATTATATAGGCCATTTACTATTTCATGCGTTCATATACTGTAAATTACAGTGGCCAAACTGGTCATTGTATTCATTAGGTAACCTAGCACCCACAGTTCGAGTCTCGGGAAGGGCTAAAGATTGTTTTTGATTTTGCTATTTTGATTACCAGCCGGTCCAAACATGACCTTTTTGACCCAAAATTAAACCCGACCCAGAAAGCAAATAAAACCCTAATCTCTTCTCTATTTAACAACAACAATAAAAAACCCTGGGGATGTACAGTAGCCACCTGAACGATCCGGTATTCTCTCATTCATTCTTCGATGAAGAACCCTGACTTCATTCGACTCCCCAAACAAAAACTCCATCGGCCTTCTCATGCGATCGACAATGGCCGCCAACATCTTCTTCTACATCAATCTTTCTTCTTTTTCTTCTACGTCAACCACTTCCCATTCTCATCTTCTTCAACATTCTACCGAAACCACAAAACCCAAAGCCTTTCCTCACTTGCGTTCTTAATTCTAACTCCCGACTGTTTATAAGAAGCAGAAACATCTGAACCCAGAAAACAGGGCATACAACAACTCTAATCCCGATATTCTTTCTATTCCCTGGCAAGAACTCTGGAGATGCTCAACATAAGAAATGCCCACAATCTGCTTCCTTCAACACCACAATTGATTCAACTGGGAATTAAAAAAACCAGAATCAAAACCCATCCCTTAGCTTTCCTCTCTTCGAGAATCACCACTGAAAATCCCCACACTCATACTCCTTCACCGTCCCTCTCCAAATTTTCTCTTACGTTCATCCTTCCCTTCTTTCTTTGATTTTCAGTAACTGAAAAATCTGATAGATATGCTCAGTATCTCTTTCGGTCACATCTTCATCTCCGGAAACTAGGCTCCCCGACTTCATCCAGCTCCCACGTCATAGCCGAATTCTTGACAGGTTAAATTTTCCCACTCGCCCCCTTTTGCCTGAAAACGAAAATGGTTTCAAAGTATGTACTCTTTATGGTTTTCGTTTCCTTATACTTTCTCTGCCAAGTGAACCATGTTGGTGATGGTTAGAAGAAACGCGACTCTTCGGGATCTTGTTCTCGAAACGAAAGTTTGCTCTCCTCCTCTCTCTGATTCTTTTTTCGAAAATAGATGTATGTACATAGAGGAAATCACACGTGAATGATCTGGGGGATTCTACCATCCTTGTCATGTTTTGTTTTTTGTATAGTCCTCTGATCTTGTTCACCAGTTGAGTTTGATTGAAGGCGATGGCCTATTTGAACATGTAGCTTCACGTGTTTCGGGATTGCATCTCCGCCTGTAATATAGACCATCAATCGATTATTCTCCTTTCTCTATTTTTTGTATGTATATGCGTATCTGCCCACGAAAACTAAATCCACCATGGGTTATGGGTTCCAAGGCTAACGCAAAGTAGAACGTGATTCAGATTTTGAGTCTCTGTAAAATATTCTTAACCACTTTTTTATTCTTGTTACCTTTTGTAATCCATTATCTAAATATCTTCATTTTGGTACTTGGAACTTTATTAACGGTTTACTGTTGTGCATCTTAAACCCTTATACCTGCTATAATCGATTGTTCACCCTAATGTTCTGATTTGGGCTAAGTCCCAATAACCTAAACCAGACTTTTCTGAAGTTACGCATGCCTGTCACCCCTTATGTCTCGTTTCATCAATTCATCCCATTGAAGATGCAGCTGGTACCGTTGTAAACTAGTTTTGGGTGCAATCTCTTTAACCAGGAGCACTCGTGACCATTTCGTTTCATCTCTGCTCTGATCTATTCGATTATACTCAGCGACTAATGTGTTTTGTTTTCCATGTCATGCGTCTTACAATTATTTTTTGTTTTGTTTTGTTTTGTTCATTGCAGAGAGCACTCGTCCTCCTTTCGGGTACTTATTCCTCATTCAATTTGATATTTGACCCCCTTTAACTTGTATATCTTTTGAACTGTCCATTATGTGGGAGAGTTGTTTAAATTTGGGTGAGCATGTGTATTCTATGTCATACTTTTATGTCTTTGTCTCCAATCAGAAGTGTTGATTGCCCATCTGTGTAGTAGCATCTCCATGGCTACAAGTTAAGATCAGGTGGCACTCGTAAAGAAAAAACGATGATGGTTTAGACTGAACTTTACATGAAGTTTGTTCGTTAATGACATACTGTATATTTGGTAGAGCTTAATAATCAAATTGTATCACCATTTTGCTATGCTCATGAATAAATCTAATTGGTGATTGAGGTTTAAGTGGAATGCGAGAGATTTCAGAATCGTTTAGTTATTCAACTGTTGTTTGTTTTTTTTCTTTTCTTTTCTTTTCTTTTTTTCCTTTTTTTTTCAAACTGAAGAAATAAGAGAAATTGGTATATGAACATATGCGGCATTCCTGGCGCAAATCTGGTTAGAAATATGAGTTAGGCTTCCCGAGCTAATTGGTAGAAATTTGAGGCCGTTAAAATCGACACTTAAGTTTAGGTCTGTTTGAATTGGATATTCCTCATTTTCTTTTCTGTTATATTTGGAACTTTGCTTAATAAAAAGAAAAGGGGAAGAGGACAGAATAGAAAAGGTTAATTCATCAATATTTGTTATTAATATCGATATGTTTAAGTTCACCTTCAGCCTAAGGCACTAAAACAGATTAGTTCATTCAAGCTTTTGGCAGTTTCTATCAATTTTATTCGTTGATTTTTTTTCTGTTCTCTCGTTTACTGCTCCATTGTATATGCTCCATTGTACACTTGTTATCTCGCTTCTATGCCCTTCTCGCAACCCTGCAATTGATTGATTCATTAATCCTGACCTCTATCTAAGCCCTAGTTATTTACCCTATAAAACCTTTTTACTGACAGAAAAGTTTTGGATGTATTATCGCTCCACACCTAACGGGTCTCTCATTCGTTTCGTGGGGCAATAATCTCCTATAACTTCAGAAAATACCTTAACCACCATTATATGTATATAAGAACAAAAACTTCAAAAAACAAGCCCTTAAGGCCATTTTAGGAGGGCTTAGGATGCGAAACCATCCCATGCCTAGTGGGTCTCTCATTCGTTTTATGTGGGTGGAATCCCCCTTTGCCTTCAACACACCCATAATCAAGAGATAATAAACCAATAAATCAATCTCTTTCACTTGTTAATATCTCACAAATCAGCCAAAATCAATAAGGCCCATCTGACCCAATTTCCAGAGATCCAAAACAAGACCTAAATTTGACCAAATTCAAAGCCCACCAAGGCCCAAAAACCCAACCAAGGCCCAATTAAGCCCAAAAGTCCAACGAAGGCCCATTTCAGCCCAATTTTCAACTAAACCCAACACCAGCCCGATTCGGCCCATGTGCCCAATGCTGACCCGGCTTGACTTTGACTCAAGTCCAAACTTTGACCAACCTGAACTTTGACCTTGACTCAATATTGACTCGGTCCAACTTTAACCAACTTGAACTTTGACTTTGACTCGGTCCAACCTTAATTGACCCTACTTTGACCAACCTAACTTTGACCCGGTCTAACTTTGACCCTGCCCGTTTTCCAACCCCAATCCAAATTCAATTCAAACCCAATTCATTCAGCCCATTTCAATTCAACTCTAATTCAATTTCACTCCAAATTCCAATTCAAGTCCAATCCAAATTCAATTCATGTTCAATTTCAATAAATCCAATTTCCAAGTCCAACTTTAATTCAATTCTAATTCAACTTCAATCAAATTTCAATTCAATCAAACTCCAATTCAATCTCAATTCTTAATTCAATTTGGTCTAATCTTAATTTCAATCTAATTCAATTCAAAATTCATTTCATTCCCAAATTCATTTAAAAACTTTATTCAATCCTAAATTCAATTCAAAACTTCATTCAATTCCAACTCAATAAGAAAATTCATTCACTTCAAAACTTCATTTCAAATTCCCAATTCAATTCAAAAATTCATTTCAATCCCAAATAATTCCAAACCTCATAAACTTCGAAGTCTCAAATACCCCAAACTCCAAATATCTTATGGACTAGAATCATCCCTCAAAATCCAATTATCCCCGCACATTCGAATGTCTCATAGACTCGAGCGTCTCACAGATCCGAGCATCTCACAGACTTCGACATCTCAAGGTTTCAAGCGTCTCATAGACCCCAGTGTCTCATAGACTTCGATATCTCACTCTTTTTATCATCTGAATATTCTAAATGCCTCATAGACCCGAGCGTCTCACAGACTAGCATCCCAAACCTGAAACTTCTCAAAACTCTAGACTCCTTTGATCTCACCCCTCAAAACCCTTCAAAACCTCAAACTTCCAAAACCCCAAAACCCCTGAACTATGTAAGGTCTGATCTCAACAAGGAGTTGAGTACGTAGGCAGCCCATCTAGGGTGCGACCCCATTCCAAAAAAAAAAAATCCCTTTTCCCCCTCTAAGGTGGTTTTCATATCTCTCAAACACTCAAACCTTCTTTAGTTCCCATAATCTTCAAACCATCAGACTTCAAGTCTTGTCTATTCACTCAACCTCAGACTTTTCCTAAATCTTCATTTTATACTCATCCGAATTCACTAATTCCTCTTCTGGGCGCTAGCTTGGCAGAAAAGCTCGCCTCATCCACTCTTTCTCTCTTTCTGTCCTAATCCTATCCTTGGCTTTAAATGAATCTCTCTAAAAAGGTTTTGAAAGAAGGCAATCCCGACAATTGGAGACCGAGGTTTCCTCGGGCACCAATCCGAAGTTGTGGTCGTTGCCACTTCTAAGGGGTGTAACCCAGTGCGAACCCACAGTAGAATCTCTACAAATGACCAGATAAGCCTTATCCATAGGCGATAATTTCAGGGTCAACTAACGGTTCTTAGAACCCTCATTCCCTTCCTTCCTAGTATCTTAGGTCAAACTAGGTGGCGACTCTAGTCAATTCTGCCTTATAGAGGCATAAGTCCGCGTGGAGCCTATCGAGAGCGGGTGTAGTGCACACTTGCACTCCCCTTTATGCTTTATGGGAAAGACAGACGATTTAGTAGGTATTTGAGGGATGCCAGAATAATGGGTTTTTACCCTCCATAGAATGGCATTTTCTAGGATCTAGACTTCTCAGCCAGATCATATTTAGATAGACCCCCCTCATACCGAAAAATCACCCTCCACAGGTGGGAGACACAATATCTACTCCTTATAATCTTCCTTAGTTTCTTCTTAATGTTAGGGCATATGTCATCATTCGGCATATCAAATGCATCCTCCTGTCTCTCAGAATGCCTAACCATAATGGTCCTCCTTATACCTTCCAAGCCATTAATAGCAAATGTAATTACTATTGTTTAACCCTTCACCTATCACTAAACAACCAAAAATAATATACGATATACATTATACCTTCAAGGACCATAATCACAGGCCTCAATCTATCTAAACCTAATGTCGAATTGAAGCTTTCAACAAAGTTGGAGGTGCTTTCTTCATTGCACACCTTAAAATCAAAGCAAATACAGTTTCAAACATTAGGGCTAATTGTAGAAAGGGTTGCATAATGACATAGTTGTACCAAAGCTTATAATAGTAATCTTACATGTGGGCTGAATTTAAAGGTATCCCATTGACTTAATAGCACTTCACTAAGGTAAGAAAAGGCAGCCCCGTTCTTGTCTTTCAATTTCATCATAGCAGCTTCAAAGTCAACTGAATTTGTTGCATCACTTGCTCTCCAAAACAATTCCCTTTTATAAGATACATTAATAGACATAAACATTAATAAACATGTAGGCAAGGGAAGTGGTTGCTCTCCAATTGAATAAATTACCTCAATTCAGGACCAGGGTGGTTCTTTCTGAAGTTAGCATAGAGGTGTCTACTACATTTCCTCCTGTCATTGTTAGGGAAAACTGTAGCTAATGCGGACTCCACCCCCTATCATAAGATTTAGTTAGTACATAATTAATAATGTCACTAAATTAGTCAAACCTTAAAAACAATACATCACAACCTTTTGTCTATCAAATATGAAGCACCAATTTCTATCTGCATCCTCACCCAATGCATGTCTCAAAGACCTCAAAAAATAAGTCCATGTTTCTTTGGTTTCAGCAGCAATAAATCCATACAAAATTGGATAGATCTACTGGTTTGAATCAAGTGATATTGCAGATAAAAGAACACCTCCATATGGTCCTTTTAAATGGCATCCATCTACACCTATCAGTGGTCTACATCCTTGGACAAACCCATCAATTAATACTTTAAAAGAGATAAAATGTGGTTCACTCCTTGTCCATTGTATGTGTGTGTAGCTTCCAAGATTAGTTGACTTGAGCATGTCGCAATAGTTAGCTAGTTTTCCATAGGACTCATCATGACAACCATCTAGCTTTGCAAGACCTCTAGGTTTGACCTTATATATTAAGCAAGGTTTGACCTAAAAAGAATAAATAATGTAATTCTTCATAGTAAACATTAATATAAAAACATGTAAACGAAATTAAAATTGAAAGCAATGTACTAAGTACCTTGACCTGCCACCTATCCATGGCTACAACAATTAGAACTTTAACCTTCACATCAGGATTTGTCTTAATGTCATCAAACAGGTGATCAACCAGCCATGCACAACTAACCATACCATTTTCTTCCAGAGGTTGACATGTATGTTCGCAATTCATGGTCTTAATCTGAAATGAGTGGCAGTCAGCCATAAGCGATGCATGTATCCTCCATGGGCAGTCATCACCAGCGCACAATGCAGTAAACCTCCATTTATCAACTTTCTTTCTAACCAAGTTGCAAACGATAAATTTGACCTATTAAATACCAAGAAATAATCTTAGGAAATAATAAATCAGAAAACCGTCAGGTTGCAAAAATCCTGGTTATTGTAGTAGAGTTTATGGGAACCAGGTATCGAACCGTGGGACTATGTGACAATTATCTAGACTTAGCAAAGGTTATAAATTGAGGGGGAATTTTTGTTTTGTTCTAAACTGTGAATTATAATAAAGTCAACAAGAATTTAAATAACAGCTAATAATTAAAATAACAGAATATTAAAAGTGGTTGTGAATATGGAAGAACGGACTCTGGGTTCAGGTTTTACTCGTTTGATCAATTATGCTATTCTACCGGTTTAATTAAGAATAATTTGGCAAAATTCCTTTTATAGTCTTTAGATTTAAATCCTAAATTCTAATGACCTCGTTTACCAGAACATGCAAGGTTTGATCTAAACTCAGGCAAAACACATGTAAACGGCTAGTTAAAAGGAATATAATTTTGCATCTGAAATACTAAATTTATTCAATCAGAATAAATCTTCCACAGACATAACAATTAATATGACCTATCTATTTCTCACGGATCAGTTCAAAATAGATTTCGTAAGCAATTTAATAAACTCATGTAATTTATTAAAAAGCGAGATAATAACATTAATCGTATCAAATTATAATTTATTTAAACCGGTAAAATAAAGTGCATAATTAAAACAAACTAATAATAACCATCTCCCAGAGTAAAATTAATCTAGCCGGACATGTTAAATAAATGAGCAGAGATAAGAGTAAAAGAAATCATCTGTTTGCTGACTCCTGCTCCGTTATTCTGACAGACCGGAATAGATAATGATATGTGATGGTCGGGTGATTTTGTGAATGGGTTTGTGAATGGAGTGGAGCGATTTGGATCGTGGGTGAATGACTGGATGATGGACGATTTATGGACAAGTTTAGCAGAGTGATTTGCAGCTCTATTTATAGATACGTGGAACGGGATACAGACAAGGAGATGAGCGGCGCAGTAGTCAAAGGCGGTGGAGTTGATATGCAGATCTGGAAAAATTGCTGTCAGAGATTTCATCGGGGGCAGAGCAATTGATTGCAGAGTCACGCGTGCAGAAATTAAGGTGGGCGATCGTCTGTAATAAATGAAGTAGCAGTTCGAATGCGGCGCCGGCGAAGAAGGAAGAAGAAGACGCGAAGAAATTCTGTTCTGGCGTGCTTCGTCCGCCTGTATTACCGCCTAATAACAGGCGGTTGCTTGTGTCGTGTCCGCTCGAAAGGAGGCGGAAGCCTCTGTGCTGACCGCGTCCTTAACATGCGGTAGGCTGTGTCGAGTCCGCCTCTTAAGTGGCGGTACTCTCTGTTGTGTCCGCCTCGCGGTCGCATGTGTGGTGACCGCCCAAAATGAGGCGGTAGCCTCTCCCTGTTCCGCCTGATTTCGAGGCGGTAGTGTGTTATTTGTCCGCCTCCAAGGGAGGCGGTAGCCTCTGTTTATCGATATCATTGTTGGTCCGGGCCCTTGCACATGAGTCAAGTCCCGGACCATGTTCTTATTTCAGCCGAGAGGATATTGTCTTGATGGTCCGGGCCTTGGGCAAGTGTTAAGTCCCGGACCATGTGCTGTTTTCACCCGAAGAGTATATTTTGAGTGTTGATCCGGGCTTCAAAGGTATTAACAAACTCGGACATAACATATTTCGGCTCTAAAATCTTCGTTCTGACTCCGATTTGATCCCCGTTTGTTGCGTTGGAGAGCTTGTGAGGAGAACTATGCATTTCTGTCATCATTTCCTGATTTTATCATATAAATTGGAATTAGTTCCTACCCAAAGTAAGAGTTACAAAAAGCATAGGATAAGTGTGAGAAGGTGCGTAAAAAGTTACGTAAAAATAATGACCAAGCACCTATAAAACTATATAAATTTCACACTTATCAAATCACCCCACACTTAGCTCTTTGCTTGTCCTCAAGCAAAACTCTCAAACACGAGTTCAAGTCAAGCGAATGAAACTCAACTCAAAAGGAAGGACACAGAAGAAAGATTACTAGTTTTACCAATACAGGGGTTTTCTTTTTCATAAAACAAGAAGTCATTCAAAGCTAATAATAGAGAAACAAAACCATAAGAACCTCGCCTTTAGCAATGAGCCAATCCACCTTTACATTCTCAAACCGTTAGAACGACAAGGGGCATGAAGTAAGATCTTATTCCATCATACCTTTCAATGCCACATACTCTTGATCCATAGAGAAGATTATTCATTTAGCACAATGATTGCACATTTTTTTAATTTAAGCGCTTTTAAGTTCTTTCACCACAGACTTTTCTCTCCACCCATGTAACGGCTTTGGGTCAACTATCCCAGATCACAAGGACCTTAGGTAGCTAGGTGATGAGGCACCCCAAAGGACTTAATAACCAAGTGGACGAGGCCTGACTTTGGATCAGAATTAAAATTAAGCATGCTTAGGATCAGCGGAGTACCTTGCCTTGTTCTTTTTCCAACCATTTCAATCCAGACATTCCAAGGCTCAAGGCTAAAAACAGGGTTCAGATGGTGAGTATTCTCAATCATTTTAGTATCAATAGAACATAGACTTCATTTTTAATCAATTAAAACCAGAAAAATTTAAAAATTTTGCACCCCATTATCAGCTAACCAATTATTCCTCCTCTATGGCTTCCTTCCAAGTTGAGCAACACAGCAGGAGTCAAACCAATGCAAGAGAAAAGAGCTCAAAGATAAACAAAAGATAAGCTACGAAGGAGGTTACCCCACCCCACACTTAGAGTGAAGCAATGTCCTCATTGCTGGAAGAATTAACATTGTGCAAGCAATCCAACGGGAAACAAAAGTAAGACATATAGTAGTTCAGAGGGGAGTATGTGTAACAGGAAAGAGTGAAAAAGATTTAGAATACTCCCCAGAGTCCGTTCACGGTGTGTTGCTCGGTCCACCCCACACTTGAGTTCAGCTGTAGAATCGCGTAAAATGTGCCTGTTAAGAAGATTCTATACAGCCAGAAGAACTCAAGTTAATACTGCCTCATACGCTGCCACTCCTTAATAAGAAAATAGAAAAACTAAAACATTTTTTTTTTTATAATATTAGACAAATTATTGAAGCACACGAAAACTGTAAAGTAAATGTAAGTAAGATAAGGATAGAGAATTCTTCCTGAATTGAAAATAAGTGGTGGGTTGCCTCCCACCAAGCTGCTCTGTTTTATAGTCTCAAGCTAGACTCATAAGTCCGATTAATTAGAAGAGGAAGAGGAGTGGGAAGGGGTCCCACAACTTCCTAGAACTAAGTTGCGCAGCTTTCGGAACTTATGCTTCAATCGCCATGGTAGAGACGTCTTTTTAGGTGGCGCCGACTCCGAAACAGGGGAAGAAAGATCCTGCTGTACCTGGACAAAAGAAACTCCAAGCAAGTTAGTAGAAACATCAGCAGGACAAGTATACCTTTTCAGACGGGCCCCATTAACTTTGAAGGTTTCACCCTTCTTGTTTTCCAGTTCGTAGGCTCCAAATGAAGTAACCCCTACCACCTTAAATGGTCCTGCCCAATGAGATTTAAGCTTTCCTGGAAAGATCTTCAATCTAGAATTGTAGAGGAGCACCCAATCTCCAACTTTGAAGTCACGTTTCTTGATCATTTGATCGTGGAGCTTCTTGGTGCGTTCCTTGTAGATTCGAGCACTGTTGTAAGCTTATCTCTTAGTTCTTCAAGCTCTGAAAGCTGAAATTTGCGTTTCTCACCAGCAGCAAGTATGTCAAAGTTCAGGGCCTTAAGTGCCCAGTACGCCTTATGCTCCAACTCAACAGGTAGATGGCAAGATTTCCCATATACCAGCCTAAAAGGAGACATCCCGATGGGTGTCTTGAATGCTGTCCTGTAGGCCCAGAGAGCGTCATCTAACCGTAGAGACCAGTCCTTTCTTGAAGAGTTTACTGTCTTCTGGAGAATCCACTTCAACTCTCGATTGGATACTTCAGCTTGTCCATTTGTTTGTGGGTGATATGGTAGTGCAACCTTATGACGTACTCCGTACTTAGCCAGCAAGGCATCGAATGAACGGTTGCAAAAATGTGATCCCCCATCACTGATAATTGCTCGTGGAACTCCGAAGCGAGTGAAGATGTGCTTTTTGATAAACTTGATCACGGTCTTTGAATCAGCATTCTGGCATGGTATGGCTTCAACCCACTTGGACACATAGTCCACTGCACCAGAATGTATTGATAACCTTGTGAGAGGGAAATGGCCCCATAAAATCGATACCCCAACAGTCAAAAAGTTCGACTTCCAAAATGCTTTGCTGAGGCATCTCATGTCGCCTTGAAGTATTGCCCATGCGCTGACAGCTATCACAACTAGCCACAAAGGTTTGGCAGTCTTTATGGATGTGGGCCAATAAATCCGGACTCCAAAACCTTGGCTGCCGTCCGATGGGATCCATGATGGCCTCCAGCTTCTCTGGAGTGACAAAACTCCAAACACTAGGTACCTCATCATCAGGGAGACACCTGCGAATTAAGCTATCTGCACACACTCGAAACAAGTGAGGGTCTTCCCAGATATAATGGCGTGAGTCAGAAAGGAATTTCTTTTTCTGAGCATATGATAATCATGAGGAACAACTCCAGAAACAAGAAAATTAGCCATATCAGCATACCATGGCTCTTGCACCTTTTTCAAACTGAAGACGGCTTCATCGGGAAAAAATTCATTAATAGGAATACCGTCGTCAGGAGTTACCATCCTAGAGAGATGGTCAGCAACAACATTCAGTTTACCACTCTTGTCCCTCACTTCTATATCGAATTCCTGTAAAAGAAGAATCCAACGTAGCAAGCGAGGCTTGGCCTCTTTCTTGGCAAACAAATATTTAAGAGCAGAGTGGTCAGTGTGGATAATCACTTTACTTCCATAAATGATCGAAATCTATCTAAGGAGAAGACCCTGCTAGGGTCTTTCTCAGTGTTGTGTAGTTCTCTGGGCATCATCTAGAGTTTTGCTGGCATAAGCAATAACTCTTAACACCTTATCTTCTTTGCAGGGCAGGGCTAGCACTACTGGCAAATTCACTAGGCTCACACTTATTCAAATGTAATGACCCAGTCAGGAGAAACAACTATAGGGGCAGGCTACCAATTTTGCTTAATTAATTAAAAGCAGAATTACAATCTTATCTAGAAATATAAAGCAAGCATCCTTCATTAGCAAATCAGTCAAAGGTTAGCAATTTTAGAGAAGTCTGATAACCTTCGATAGAAACCAGCATGCCCAAGGAACGATCTATCACTTCCTTTACAGAAGTGGAGCTGTAGCTTCTCTATCACCTCGACTTTTGCTTTGTCAACCTCAATCCCTTTAGCAGACACCTTGGGCCGAGCACTATCCATCCTTTACCATAAATGGCATTTCTCTCCGTTTGAGAACTAGGTGGTCTCTTCGCAGCGTCCAAGGATAAGATCAGCTGTGCTAGACAAACATCAATCAAGCCATAGACAGGAAAAAATCGTCCATAAATACCTCTATACTGCGTTCAATGAAGTCTGCAAAGATGGCCTGCATGCATCGCTGGAAAGTGGCAGGGGCATGCATAAACCAAAGGGCATTCTTTTGTATGCAAAGGTACCAAATGGACAAGTAAAGGTAGTCTTGTCCTGGTCCTCAGGTGCAATAGGGATTTGAAAGTACCCTGAAAAACCATCCAAAAAACAGTAATATTCCTTCCCAGCCAATCTCTCTAGCATTTGATCAATAAAGGGGAGTGGGAAATGATCTTTCCTGTGGCTGAATTCAAACGCCTATAATCTATACACATGCGCCATCCAGTGATCTTTCTTTGAGGAATAGACTCACCTTTGTCGTTCAACACAGCCTCAAAACCTCCTTTCTTAGGGACTACCTGTACAGGACTTACCCACGTGCTGTCTGATATAGGGTAAATGATTCCAGCGTCCAGAAGCTTCAACACTTCCGTCTTGACAACTTCCTTCATGTTAGGGTTGAGCCGACGCTGGGGTTGTCTGACAGGTTTGTAGTCTTCCTCCATATAGATACGATGTGTACAGAAGGCCGGGTTGATGCCTTTGATATCAGCTAGAGTCCATCCGATGGCTCTCGTATGTCTTCTCAGGACTTCAAGTAACCTGCTTTCTTGCCCAGAAGTCAAAGAAGATGAAACAATGACAGGCAAACAATTATCATTAGCTAAAAAGCAGTATTTGAGATTAGAGGGGAGCTCCTTAAGCTCAAGTACTGGAGGTTGCTCTATAGAAGGAACAGGTCTTTGGATTTCTTTATCAAGTCTCTCCAAAGGAGGGCGATAGGCTTGAAAACCTGGTTTTCCTCTCTCTACATGTGCTAGAGCTGTATTAACATCCATATTAAGAGTTTTATAATCCTCAACAGAATATAAGAACATGTTCTAAAGGTTCAAAATCTGAAAAAGTAGAAGAAAGTAGAGAATAAATCTCATCATCAGTAGAAAGTTCACATACCTCGCCATCCTCATCTTGCATACTTACCGACATAACTGAATGAGCTGAAGTAGAACTTAACTTCATCATCTTTTTCATATCAAACTCTATCTTCTCATCTCCGTACCTCAAGGTGATTCTGCCATCATGCACGTCAATGACCGCCTTGGCAGTACTCAGAAAAGGACGACCCAAAATGAGTGGGACCTCCACATCATCATCTATGTTTAAAACAACAAAGTCCGCAGGAAAGATGAAGCGGTCAACTCCTACTACAAGATCCCTCACAATTCCCATCGGTTTTATCTCAGATCTGTCGGCTAGCTGGAGTTTAAAAGGGACTGGGTGAAGCTCTCCTCCTTTTACCTTCAAGAAGGTTGCATATGGCATGATGTTGATGCTTGCACCCAGGTCACACAGGCCACTTCCACAATCTATATCTCCGATAAAGCAGGGAACAATAGGAGTGCCTGGATCCTTCTGTTTTGGGGGAAGTGCTCGAAGTAACGCTGTAGAGCACTCTTCTGTAAGGTGAACAGTCTCCTTGTCCTGCTTTTTCTTCTTCTTCGTCACGAGATCCTTCAAAAATTTCGCATAGTTAGGCATCTCCTGAAGAGCATCAATTAAAGGAATATCAATAGTCAGTTTCTTAAATATGCTTAAGAATTTATTGAATTGCTCGTCTAGACACTTCTTTTTCATCCTATTTGGAAATGGAAGTTCTATTCGCTTAGGAGTAGAAGAAGGTACATCAATTTGAATAGAAGATGGAGAAGGAGAAGAATTGATTGGAGCCTGTATCTCCTCAGAAACTACCACTGGTGGGACCGAAGGCTCTGATGATTCATTAGAATGGGTGATCTTTTCATCAGTTTGTTGTGCAGTCACTTGTTGTTGATTATCTCCCAGCTGCTTGCCACTTCTTAATGTCACGGCTGCACTGAGCTCATCCTCAGGTTGGATTTCTGAAGATGCACCACAATTGCAAATCCTCAAGGCCTTGGCCGTTTCTCTTGGATTCTGCTGAGATTGTGATGGAAATGAGCCTGGCTGCCTTTGATGCTGGTTGTTAAGTAGCTGGTTCATTTGCTGCTCCAGATTTCTTTGGCTATTCATCAAGGATTGGTTGAGAGTTTGTTGTTCCTTCTGGTTGGTAGCCATGGAAGTAATTATATCTTGGAGCTTTTCCATCTTTTCATCAGATGCAGATTTAATAGGTGGCCGGTAAGAGTTCTGGCCCTGTCCCATCTGCATCTGAGGACGAGCTTGATTGTATGGTTGCCTAGAGAAACCTGGGGGACCCTGCGCATTACTTTGTAAAAGATTAGAATTTAAAGCATTGTTGGGATTACCATACCTGAGATTCGGATGTTGAGTTCGGTTCCAGGGCTGTTGGTAATTCCCTTGTCCTACAAAGTTGGCTTCTTCAGCGACCCGTATCTCCTCCAGATAAGGGCATACTTCAAACGAGTGATCACCGCCACAATGAGAGCACAGAGGCTCAGATGAGGATGAAGAAGCTATCCTCTTTACCTGCTGAGAAGGCTGACCATTAATTAGAAAATCATCAAATCTTTTTACTAGTGAGCTTACCAGTGTGGATTGTTGAGCTTGAGACTCTGCCATCTGCTCCATCCAAGGATCTATATTTCTTGCACCTTTGGCACCCATAGTCATAGTTCTGCCACCTTCGGTGCCCCACTGACGAACCTCTTCTATGTACGTCTCCATGGCCGCCATGAAATCATTGCCGGATCGGTTGAGGATGTTTCCTCCCAAAGCTGATCTAACTTCGGCTTGATGTATATGCTGCAATCCATTAAAGAACGTCATAGCTATACAAGTGAGATCTTGTCCGTGATGAGGACACTGTCGGAGCATTTCTTTAAAACGATCCCAAGCTTCACAGATAGTCTCAGTACCTCCCTGTTTAAAAGCAAGTAAAGAAGCAACTAAATTTCTAGTTCTAGAAATAGGATAATATTTTCCATAGAACCTGGTTGTCATCTCCTCCCAACTAGTGATAATACTAGAGGGAAGACAGTAGAACCATTTCATTGCTTCACCGGTGAGGCTGCTAGGAAATAAGCTCATTCTAGCATACTCCAGGAGACTATCTGAGCACCCAATTTGATCAATATTGATTAGGAATCGGTTTACGTGATCTAGGGCGTCGTTGGGGTTGGAACCGTCAAATGTGCCTGAGGGCATCTCTCGTATGACCTTGTTTTGATGTGATGGCTTCAGATCCTTCCATTCCTTCATTAATTCAGGTGGTAGCGTAGGAAGAGCTACTGGGCTTCTTCTTGGAATGGCTGCTGGTCTGCTAAATTGCTTCATTGCTTGGCTTCCGTTTGTAGGAGTTGCCATTTGTATTTCTCTTTGGAACCTCTGTTGACGTCTGGCTAGCTGAGCGGTACGTTCGATTTCCGGGTCAAGGATTCTGTCCCAATCGAGATGAGTGTCTGACCAAGAACGAGTGTACACCATCAACAGTCTACAAAAAAAAAGAAAAATAGATTCCTCAAAAATTTAAAAGTAGAGTAAAATGAATAAAAATAGATAGATACAATAATAATAGTAATAATAATAATAATTTTTTTTTTTATTTAATAATAACCCAAGCTAAGGACTAGACAGGAGTCTAGTCCCCGGCAACGGCGCCAATTTGCAAACGATAAATTTGACCTATTAAATACCAAGAAATAATCTTAGGAAATAATAAATCAGAAAACCGTCAGGTTGCAAAAATCCTGGTTATTGTAGTAGAGTTTATGGGAACCAGGTATCGAACCGTGGGACTATGTGACAATTATCTAGACTTAGCAAAGGTTATAAATTGAGGGGGAATTTTTGTTTTGTTCTAAACTGTGAATTATAATAAAGTCAACAAGAATTTAAATAACAGCTAATAATTAAAATAACAGAATATTAAAAGTGGTTGTGAATATGGAAGAACGGACTCTGGGTTCAGGTTTTACTCGTTTGATTAATTATGCTATTCTACCGGTTTAATTAAGAATAATTTGGCAAAATTCCTTTTATAGTCTTTAGATTTAAATCCTAAATTCTAATGACCTCGTTTACCAGAACATGCAAGGTTTGATCTAAACTCAGGCAAAACACATGTAAACGGCTAGTTAAAAGGAATAATTTTGCATCTGAAATACTAAATTTATTCAATCAGAATAAATCTTCCACAGACATAACAATTAATATGACCTATCTATTTCTCACGGATCAGTTCAAAATAGATTTCGTAAGCAATTTAATAAACTCATGTAATTTATTAAAAAGCGAGATAATAACATTAATCGTATCAAATTATAATTTATTTAAACCGGTAAAATAAAGTGCATAATTAAAACAAACAATAATAACCATCTCCCAGAGTAAAATTAATCTAGCCGGACATGTTAAATAAATGAGCAGAGATAAGAGTAAAAGAAATCATCTGTTTGCTGACTCCTGCTCCGTTATTCTGACAGACCGGAATAGATAATGATATGTGATGGTCGGGTGATTTTGTGAATGGGTTTGTGAATGGAGTGGAGCGATTTGGATCGTGGGTGAATGACTGATGATGGACGATTTATGGACAAGTTTAGCAGAGTGATTTGCACCTCTATTTATAGATACGTGGAACGGGATACAGACAAGGAGATGAGCGGCGCAGTAGTCAAAGGCGGTGGAGTTGATATGCAGATCTGGAAAAAATTGCTGTCAGAGATTTCATCGGGGCAGAGCAATTGATTGCAGAGTCACGCGTGCAGAAATTAAGGTGGGCGATCGTCTGTAATAAATGAAGTAGCAGTTCGAATGCGGCGCCGGCGAAGAAGGAAGAAGAAGACGCGAAGAAATTCTGTTCTGGCGTGCTTCGTCCGCCTGTATTACCGCCTAATAACAGGCGGTTGCTTGTGTCGTGTCCGCTCGAAAGGAGGCGGAAGCCTCTGTGCTGACCGCGTCCTTAACATGCGGTAGGCTGTGTCGAGTCCGCCTCTTAAGTGGCGGTACTCTCTGTTGTGTCCGCCTCGCGGTCGCATGTGTGGTGACCGCCCAAAATGAGGCGGTAGCCTCTCCCTGTTCCGCCTGATTTCGAGGCGGTAGTGTGTTATTTGTCCGCCTCCAAGGGAGGCGGTAGCCTCTGTTTATCGATATCATTGTTGGTCCGGGCCCTTGCACATGAGTCAAGTCCCGGACCATGTTCTTATTTCAGCCGAGAGGATATTGTCTTGATGGTCCGGGCCTTGGGCAAGTGTTAAGTCCCGGACCATGTGCTGTTTTCACCCGAAGAGTATATTTTGAGTGTTGATCCGGGCTTCAAAGGTATTAACAAACTCGGACATAACATATTTCGGCTCTAAAATCTTCGTTCTGACTCCGATTTGATCCCCGTTTGTTGCGTTGGAAAGCTCGTGAGGAGAACTATGCATTTCAATCATCATTTCCTGATTTTATCATATAAATTGGAATTAGTTCCTACCCAAAGTAAGAGTTACAAAAAGCATAGGATAAGTGTGAGAAGGTGCGTAAAAAGTTACGTAAAAATAATGACCAAGCACCTATAAAACTATATAAATTTCACACTTATCACAAGTCAAACCCTTCTTGAACAAAGAAGTCAGTTAAAATAGATACAAAGTGTGCTTGATCCAAGAAAATCTGACCCACAGTTAATTCTATTTGTCCAAACTCCTTTGCAATGTAGTAACTACCATTCTTGAAAATCCTGCTGTTATGAGCTCTCACCCTATCATTATCTTTACCTTCAGATTCATTAGACAACTCCAAATCAGCATACATGTGTTCTTCATTATACTCTAACTTGTGAGCCTCCCTTCATGTATTTTCTCTTCGTGTAAAGAGCAATCAGATGCATAGTCGGTGTCTTCACCAATCTCCCCATCCCCAACATTATAATCTATATCTTCAATATCACTCTCAAGTAAGTCCTTAACATCATCTAAGTTTGACGCAATTCTTATAGTCCTTTTTCTAGAAGGCCCATCAATGTTAGTCACCTCCAACCTAGTATCCTCACCATGCTCATCGGTTTCACCATTTGGAGTAGTAGATGAAGCAAGCTTGGCTTGCTTGACCGCTCTCCTCTCTTAAGCAATACTAATCATTGAGGCTTTCTGTTTTTGTTTCTTGGGTACCCTCTTTCTTATAGGATCAAGGGTAAGTGTAGCATCAACAACTAGTTGAGAAAAACTACGACCTGCCTCACCTTGTGTACATTCAAGAGTAGATGGACTTTCATGGATATTTTGGTTTTGAGACTGAGGTAAGGGTTGTGTTTCATCGTCAACAGCTGGTGCAACAGGGGGCTCTATCTCAATATAGGCGAACTAGGAGAAAGGCAACTCAGCATATGGATCGTCTTCCACGTTAATTGTTCCTTGATCCACGTTGTACATCTCACCACTATCAACATTATCCTCAGCTTGGACTAAGCTATCAGCCTCATCCATGACTACCAAACATGAAAGCAACAATCAGGAGTGAAGAATAATAGATAACCATCCGAGCAACGTAAACTAACAAAATCAGTTACCATATAATGTTCTACAAATGATATCAGTTTATAACCAAAATATTCTCATTGAGCAGTAACAATCACAGGTATAATATGAAACTTATGATGCTTCAGATTACAGTAGTTCCAATTCCAGAAAAGAAATAGGGCAAATTGGATAACAGGGTAAACAACAACATGATGCTTCAGAACCATTATGTTTTGCCCAAAAGATGGATCTAACTGTGTCACCATTTCTGGTACGTTTGTAATCAGATTGTATACTCATGACATGCTATCTTAACATTGCTGAGAGCATTATGGGAAGAAAGTCTAAGTAGCTCTATAACATCAGCGAATACAAATAATTTACAAACTGCTAAGAAGATGCATTACTTAAATAGTATGGATAGGTGCAAAAAATGAACTTATAACTTTATAAATTGCTCATACGGTTCAAAATCTAAGCAGCAATATGCAGAAATGCAAAAACAAAAATAGGTTATGTAATAACCCATAATAAACTGTCCAGGGTATGGCAATATTACGCTGCTGAAACTTGGGCATTCAGAAACAATAGAAATCAGAAGCAATACAACAGCAAAGAAAATGTTGTAATTTTGAAGTTTAAGACCTCTGGCCAAAATTTAGTATTGTAGTATGATTGTCACCAGAATGAGGCATCAAATCAGTTTATATTTAAGTATAAATCAAAATCAAGTTCAGCAAACCATGTATTAATACATAAGTGGAGAGATTAATATTGGCAATTTTGAGCAAGTATCTATAGCAGTTTTCAGGCTGTAATAGCAGTAAAAACTTTGTTGTATAATAGTTTTCTAAAGTGTAGAATAATAGTGCTTATAATGGAGCATGAAATATCAGTCAAAACAAACGTAGTAAGGCAAAACAACAATAGTTAGATGTATGTATAGTTTCAAACAATATTTATAATCCTTGGCATGACTTTACTTTTTTCCAGCCAAAAAATCTCAATCACTTCAATATGAAACGTCTTGGCTACAACAAACAAGTTGGTTATATGATTTAAAACTAGAGCATAGAATAATTATAATGAGAGACTAAAACAAATAGATATGATTCTATTTGAAATTATCTTTAAGCATGTCAAAGTTTCAAGCTGCTTTCTTAATCAGGTTATGTATTCTTCGACATGATATATTTCAGATTAGCACATACTAAATAGAGAGGCAAAAGTGTAGAGGCATAAGCAAATTATTCGTGTATCAGTCTATGCCATGAGTAATGAAATAATCCAAGAAATAGTGTAAACTCTTAGTTCATGAATTTGCCATAACCGAAAGGTTTAATTTATGTCGGTTTCCATGATACCCTAAACATCTGAGATCTTGCTCTTATATCAGTTGACAATCATAGGCTAGAAGTAGCCAATTTACTGTTGTAAATAACTCAGTGGCTACAGTATAATACTTTAGGAAAACACCCTTAACAGATGCGAGGAGAAGCCAAGATGTTGTTGCACAACAACTCATTTGCTTATAGGATTTTAGTGAGCTTTAGTGTAGAAAACCAGTTCGGTGTTTCGCTAATGCGATAGGGATGATACCGGGAGAAGTATAAGGTTAAATGGGGATGATGGTGAAAATACGAGAGAAGTGGAGTGATATGCAGTGGGATGAGAGGTTATACCTGTGCGTGGCAATATGAAGTTGAAATACCTGTGCGCGGCACTATGAAGTTGAAATTGAACGTGAATGGGGTGGATGGATGGGATGGATGGTGAATGGCAAGTGAATGGGGTGGATGCTGAATGGGGAAGATGGGGAACATATGCCGGCTGGAGATCGATAGGTAAGTGCGTCTGGGGTTTCTTTTTTATTTTAGGTTTGTTTTTTCTTTTAAGAGGTAAGAGGGTAATATGGGTATAACAAATATATTTTAACGTCTGTCAACGTTTTTAACGGCCGCAGGGTTATATCATAGAATAA
Source organism: Limonium bicolor (assembly GCA_023374045.1). Classification (NCBI taxonomy): domain Eukaryota; kingdom Viridiplantae; phylum Streptophyta; class Magnoliopsida; order Caryophyllales; family Plumbaginaceae; genus Limonium; species Limonium bicolor. The sequence continues at coordinate 179,584,717 of CM041782.1, read as the reverse complement.
AGTAAACCTGGGGGTATATCATAATAATTTGTAAAACTGAGGGGTATTTTGTAAAAAACGGGTAAACCTCGGGGGTATATTGTGAAATTTATCAAAAAGAAAACGAAAGAGAAGAGCACACTTCGGGTGGAAATGAACAAATGTAGGCATAATTATATATATATTTTTACGAAATTGTCGTTATCTAAGACCTAGTATGTTTGGAGAATAAGCAATCTAACGTAATAAAATATAATGATTAAATAGACTAACAAGGCCCATAAGTAAATAATCCCATAAGAAAATTGTAAGAAATACATGAACAAATATATATGACAATACTCCCCCTCAAGTTGGATGGTCGATGTTCTGCATTCCTAGCTTTTAGATAAGATCATGAAACCTAAGACTATGAAGAGACTTGGTGAAGACATCTGCAACTTAATCTCAAAAAGCAATGTGACTTAGTTGGATGTCTCCCCCTTTAACCTTCTCTTTTATGAAGTGTCGATTAATCTCGACATGCTTTGTACGATCATGTTGCACCGGATTGTGGGCAATGCTAATGGCAGACTAATTGTCACATCAAAGCTTCATCATTCCTTCCCACTTGACTCCAATATCATTAAATATGACCCTTACTTAGAGAAGCTCACATAGTCCCAGAGTTAGAGCTCTAAATTCAGCTTCAGCAGATGAGCGAGATACTACGTTCTGCTTCTTGCTTCTCCATGTGACAAGCCATCCTCCTAGAAAGATAAAGTAGCATGTGATTGATCTCCTGTCAGTTAACAAACCTCCATAAGCAGCATCAGTGAAAGCTTCAATTGTTGGTTTTTTGCCTCTTTCAAAGAGGATCCCACGGCTAGGTACACCTTTCAGATAATGAAGAACTCTGTATGTTGCTTCTAGGCGTGGTTTTCTCGGATCATGCATAAATTGGTTGAGAACACTCACAACATAAGCAATATCTGGACGGGTGTGAGATAGATATATAAGCTTGCCATACAATCGCTTATACATAGAAACATCTACCATAGGTTCATCTTGAGCCAAGCTTAGCTTATGATTTGGATCCATAGGTGATGTAGCAAGGCGCCATCTACTTTTTTCAGTATCATATAAGAGATCTGCAATATACTTCTGTTGACTGATGAATATGCCCCGTGATGAGCGGGCAACTTCACACCCAAATAGTATTTCAGGGATCCCAAAGACTTCATTTCAAACTGGGATCTTAATTCTTTCTCAAGTCGTATATGCTCATGTAGATCATTTCCTATGAGAGTAATGTCATCAGTATATACAAGTAGGATAGAGACTCCCCTTGGGTGACAATGCCTAATAAAATGAGTATGATCTTCCTAGCTCTGCTTGTAGCCCGTAACACGTATAACACCAGCAAAGCGCTCAAACCAGACATGAGGAGACTGTTTTAGCCTATAGAGAGACTTCTTATGGCGACAGTCTTGAGGGGAATTGCCCATCTTATCAAAGCCTGACAGAAGACATATATATATTTCTTCATGTACGTCACCATGAAGGAATGCATTCTTCACATCAAACTGGTGGAGTGACCAGTCATGATGAGCACCTAGGAAGAGAAGAATACAAACAATATTGAGCTTGGCCACAGGTGCAAAGGTCTCCTGATAGTCAATGCCATATGTTTGAGTGTAGCCTCTAGCCACAAGACAAGCTTTGTATTGTTCTAGAGAGCCGTCAGCATTTTATTTGATTGTAAAGATCCACTTGCAATCAACAACATGCTTGCCAACTAGTTGGTTAGTAATCACCCAGGTGTTGTTCTTTTCCAAAGCTTGTATTTCCTCTTACATAGCTTCTTTCCATTCTTTTTTGTCTAACAGTGTTAGGGGTATGAATCTCATTCAAGTGCTTAACAAAGAGAGCATTAGATGAAGAAAAATTGTCAAAAGAAACAAAATTAGCCCTAGAATAGAGGGGTGTTTTAGTACAGGCTCTAACCTTCTTCCTTTGAGCAATAGGAAGATTAAATGTTGGAGATGGAGCATTGGATGTAGAATCAACACTCGAGTTGAATGATTGAACACCATCAGGCATCCGGACCGTCTTGTTATTCCTGGAGTATACTTATGGAAATGGTTTAAGGGAGTTTGATTGAGGTGGTTAGGAGTCGATTGATGTGAAGGCGGCTGGAGAAGGAGAGGAAGCGGTGGTAAGAGGCACAGGTAGTGATGATGGCAAGTCATTTGACGTGGAGGCATCTGAAGAAGGAGAGGATGTGGTGGTAGGAGGCACAGTTAGTGAGGCAGAGGAAGGAGGAAGTGATATGGTGGGAGGAGATGATGGCATGATGGTGTATGTAGGAGGCTAGATGGCTGGGATAGGTGAAGGCACATCTGTTTATGGTGAAAAATAAGTATCGTCCTCATGAAAAGTAACATAAACAGAGACATGTCTTCCTCGTAGTGGGATTGTAACATTTGTATCCTTTTTGGGTTGGAGAGTAACCTATGAAGATACATTTGATAGCGCGGGGATCCATTTTTCCTCTCTTTGGTGTGTGAACATGAACAAACACAGTGCACCCAAAGATACGTAAGGGATGATCGAAAGTCATCCTAGTTTGGGGATAGAAGTGATGGATCCATTCAGTAGGTGATTTATTGTGCAAAACACGAGTGGGCAGTTTATTAATGAGATGGAATGCTCTAAGTGTGGCTTCCCCCAATAGGTTTATGGTGTGTGTGATTGGAAAAGTAGAGCCCAAGATATTTGATAAAGTTGACGATTTTTTCTTTTTGCAAGCTTATTTTGTTGTGGCGTATAGGGGCACGATGATTCATGAATAATCCTTCAAAAGTGAAAAAAGAAGGTAATGGTTTTTTTAAAGTAATCTTTGGCATTATCAGTGCGGAAGCGTTGAATGGGAGTGGAAAACTATGTATGATTCATATTATCGAAGATGGGAATAAGTGTGATTACCTCACTTTTGTCTCCCATCAGGATTACCCACATAAATCATGTGCAATCATCAATGAACGTAAGAAACCATCGAGCTCCAGAAATATTACGAACTAGGGATGAGCCCCATACATCATTATGAATAATAAAAAAAGGATGGCTACTTCTTTTATTGAGCAAAGGAAAAGTTGTACGAGTTTGTTTTGAAAGTTCACACACCTCACACCGGAAATTAGAAACATCAACAAAAGTGAACAAGGAAAGAAACATTTGTCTAATTAAATGAAAAGATGGAAGACCAAGGTGCTTGTGATGAAACCAGATAGAGGAAGCTGAATTGGTAGTGGGAAAGGGCTTTGGGAGGAGGTGACATAGGCATCTCTAGGTAGTACAAGCCGTCCCTTTGCTTAGTAGTTAAAATCATCTCTCCCGTGTGCCGATCCTTAAGAATACAAGAGGAAGGATAGAATATAGCCAAATAGTTATGGTCAGTTGTGAGTTTAGAAATAGAAACAAGATTCATGGATATGCCAGGAATGTGAAGGGTCTGTGGCAATTTCAATTTGTCGGAGAAGGTGACACTGCCTAGACCACCTGTTATAATTCAACTATATTTCGTTACGTTTTTACGTTTTTAAGTTGGATTATTACGATTTTAGGACGTCGAGGTCTTTTGAGCTAAAGAGAAGGACAAGGAGGTCTTATACCCTCTTCTATTTTTGGTATAGGTTTAAATAAGGATTTATTCCTTATTTCTTTTTCACGTTCTCTTCTCACGATCGACAGTTCTCCCGTTGAGCATTCATCTTCTCTTTAGAGTGGTTCTTCTCTCTTGTGTGTGTGTGTGACTGTTATTGGATTCTACGCTTTTGGCTACTGTTATTTGCCCTCCTCTGTTGTGTCTTCGTCGTCAGGACCTAGGTTTGATTTGTGGTTTTCGGTGGTTCCGCTTTCTGATTTTTAGTGTTTGTGTATTTGCTAATTTTGGGATTCTTACAATGTTGTCTACCGGATTTTAATGGTTGCCCTGTCTGCGTTAGTCTGTGGTTTGGTGGCTGATTCTACTCCTGTTTGCGAGTCTTCTCCTGTAGTAATCGAGGTAGGTGGTGAATGGATTCGACTTGTGTGTTTAATCATGGGGAGTTTAGTAATCATGGGGAATTTTCATAATCATTTTCCTCTTTGTTTTTGCCTCTAAATTATCTGCAAAATCCCCATGGATTGTTGGGTTTTAATTGCGTGAAATCTGTGATGAAATTGTGTAAGTTAGTGCAAAGTTCGTGGTAGTTTTCATCGCGTCTGAACGTCTGTCCAAACTTGTATGTTCGGACAGGCCCTTCTGCGCCTCTATTTTCTGGGTTTTCAAATGTGTCCAAACTTCCGTCTAAACATGTAAGTTTGGGTGGAGTGCGAGGACGAGTCTGGCATATAAGCCTTGGATTGTGTCCGAACTTGTATGTCCAGACACATGTTCAGACGCCACCACGAGTTGATTTTTGAAACTTGTCCGAACTTCTAACGTTCGGACACAGGTCCGGACATGTTTAGTTTTAACTCTCGGCATGTATCCGAACATCCATGTTTGGATACATATTCGAACATTTGGCTCTACTTTGCTTTTAAGTCTCGGCATGTGTTCGAACATGCATGTTCGGACACCATGTTCGGACATATCTTGGTACTTGCCTAAAATGCTCGTTTGAGCTCTGTTCTGATTTCCATTTGTGGGGTTGTACTCCCCTAATGATGATTAATAAATTTAAACCCTTTGTTATGCCTTTTATGCACTTATGTTGGTGAATCAAGCTTCTATTTTGGGACATAGTGTTCTTTATGTCTGAGCCGTGGATGGCTGGGTCTAGCTATCCTGTAGCACGCTGCGTAGAATGTCCTTCTGTTATTCTCTCACGGGTGTCTCCACCGTTCTGTTCACGAGTGGTTAACTCGTTCTGATTACAGATATCTTTCCGTTCTGTTTGTATGCATTGAGCATTAGTGTCCCGTTCTGTTTTGTGACTTATGTAAGTTCTGTTTGTACCCTCTGAACTTCGTTTTGGGTTGTGATAAGTTTAATTTCTTTTGCTGTCTGATTATGTTGGTGGAAATTGTGTTTCCTTCTGTTTTGAATCTCGGATTGTAATTATGTACTGTTTTCAGCATGCTTGTTGATGCAGTTTAATATCTACTGAGTGTGTGGTTGCTCACCCCTCCTTTCCACTAATCCCTTGCAGATTGATCTACGATGACCCTCTTCTATTTTCTGAAGACCTTAGTTCGTTTGTGTTTGTTAGGACATTATGAGAACTTTGACTCTTGTAGCCTTCGGGCCTTTTTACATTACTTCTGTATTGAGCCTTTGGCCTTTGAGTTCTGTTTTGAGTATTTGAACTTATGCTTTGGGGTATGTAAGATACTTTTCTCTTTCTTTATATATGTTTATATGTCTATTTATAAGTAATATTTCGTCTATTCGGTAATAGTTATTAGTTAGGATCCTTGCCTATCTTAGGTAGTAAGTTTGTGACGTGTAACGACCTTAGAACTAGGTTGGGTTTGGGGTTGTTATATTTAGTGGCATCAGATCTCTGGGTTTTAATCTTTGGAGATTTTGGGATTCGTCAATCTGTCACTGTTAGAGTAGCAGTATCTGTTGTTGAAGGATTTATGTGACTAACTATTTGACTGTGTGTAGTAATCAAGTAATGGAGAATGCCTCCACGTAGAGGACCAAGGAATGCTCCTAAAAAATGAGCCTCCTCAGGGACTTGTGGCTAACGTAGTACAACAGTTTGTGGCTCAGTTGGTGCAGAGCGTGGCTGCTGCAGGTGGTGTTGCTGGTGCAGGTGCTGCTGGTACTAGGGGTCGCATTGTGAAAGCATTGTAAGAGTTTATAAAGGTGAAGCCACCAGCTTTTAATGGTAGCGGTGACCCTCAGGAGGCCAACGACTGGCTATCTGAGATTGAGGTAACTCGAGAATCAATGCCAAGAATTACTCTCGTCAAGGATTAAGGGATTCGCAACCGTAGTGAGTTTCAAAGTACAGAGAATCAGCACCAAGAATTACTCTCGTCACAATTTCGGATTGTGGAAGAAGATGCAATAGAAGTTGAAGGTCACTCAGAGAAATGGTGGGTATGAGGTTTTCTAGTGTGAGTTTGGAGATTTTCTTTGGAGAATGAAGTGGGAGGAAAGTAAAGGTTGGTCTGGGTGAAGAAAGGTTTAGGGTTCTTCTCTTGTTTATTTTTTTGAACGGGATTAGAAAGAAGAGGTGGATGCCATTGTTTTTTTTTGGTTTCAAAACATGCGGGAGATGAAGCCTTGACTGTGGCAGAATCTTCATTGGCTTCTCTAGGTTGGAAAAATAGAAAAAAGAAGCAGAAGAAGCTTGCCGAGGGAGAGAGATGTAATGAAGTGGTATGTATCACACTTCTCTCTAGTTCTTAAGATAGTAAGCTAACAGAATAATAGCCAGTAGATTGACGTAAGCGTGCCCTTTTACATTGGCCTATGGTCTCTGTTTATAGGCGTGGGGCTTAACCGTTTTTTATACAACTTGTGGGGCCCACCTTTCCATAACTTATAAGACCACTTGGGTTACTAGTTTATTTTCTTTATTTATATTTGCCCGGCCATTATGACAACAACCGTTCTTCTGATCTAAAACTACCGGTGAGGACATCTTCATAACTTTTACCGGTAGGAATGTGTATCTAGTTTGCCCGGTCATCTTTTATGTATCGTTTCCGGTAGAAGGCTTCCTCATCGTGTCTCGGTAAATGGCCTCCTTGTGGCTCTTGGTAACGCCCCAGTTCATGTATGTTCCTGGTTATTGATCTTGAGGGCGCAGAAGGATGGAGGTGAGTGAGGGAGATGCCTTGGATGGATAAGGATATTCTTTAGATGGAGCAATGTAGCAGATTTGTCTTCTGGTTTTGACGATGGAGAATAGCTGAGTGAAGATGATGACGGCCACTAGAGATTTCATTGAAGAAGAAGAAGAATGGACAGTGGAGAATAAGAAGAGTGAGGTTACAACCGATCGAGAGTAGGGATGGCAATGGGTCGGGTTCGGGTCGGGTGATGCTCTACCCGATTTATCACCCGTTTTTCACCCGTATCACCCAACCCGATCCGTCACCCGCAACTTCATCACCCGTCACCGTCACCCGCGGGTGAAACGGGTGAACCCATCACCCACGGGTGAAACGGGTGAACCCGTCACCCGGTTTTATTTTTTTTCAGCAAGAATTTTTATTTTTAACACCTTATATAAGCTTAATTTTTCAAAAAAATTGCTAACAAGAAAAATTGTAGGATAAAACTATATACAAAATGAATAAAATAATAAACAAATCCTACAACTCTACTACGGGTAGCAAATAAAACCCGGTTGGAGTATAGTGTAAATATATAACGACCGAGAGTATCGAATCCAAGGGACTTATAGAAAACTAGTCCTAATCCGGTTATTATCTATTCTATAATAAAAGAGGGGAATGAAAAACATTTCCTAAGACTCACTACTAATCCTAATTAAGTAATAATTTGTCCTAGATTCGGGATTAAATCAACCAAGTAATAATATGATCACGCAATGAACCTCAAAACTCGGACTTAACCAAACAACTAGAAGGCGCCGGACATCCTGCCCGACACCAGATGCACAGCACATTCAAAGACGTTGAATGTGCCGGACACAGGAGACCCGACAGTGCACCCGGTACGTTCAATTGTAAAAACCACTCTCTTGCTTCGAAATTGATAACAAGAAACTCATCGCCTATTAACAAATCGAGCATATGTTATGCCACGAAATGAACAAGGTAATGGGGGAAGATGGGTTAATTCATAATCTTTTATGCTAACCCTAAATCATAGATGAAAACATCAAAGACCACTAAGATTTGTCTAACCCATCCTACTCTTGGGCTTTTCCTCCTCAAGTAGAATTTGCACAAAGAGAATGAGTGATCAACTAATTCCCTTGCAATAAGAACCAATATCTTAACGAATGCTTGAAATTATATTGAGATAATCATAGTGTTTACAAGAAGGAATTATTCCCTAACCAAGAACCTAAAAAAGAATTCTACATCACCATCCACACAACTACAAGAAGAGAATACAAAGGGGGAGAAGGAGATGTTCATAGCCTTAACCCGACAAGGTCTTCTTCTTCTCTTGCATGGATGGAACCGTAGGCTTCTTTGGACACCAACAACGGAGTGGAGTGGAAACAGAGACGTGAATGGAGTGTATTGTGATGTTGAAGTGTGTCAAATGATGTAGACTCTCGGCCTATTTATAGGGCTTCAATATGTCTCTTGCCGGGCGTCGTGCCGGATCACCAGTAGCCGGCACATGTGAAAATGTGCCCAACTGTTAACGGTCAAAACCGCCAATTCCGCGCGAAACAGTGTATATGCCGGGTAGGAGATACCCGACACCAGCCTAATCACCAATGGTCAATAACTGCTATCGCTTGGTCAACCGTGGTGACTCTTTACTTATGCAGGATGGAATCTACCCGGTATTGTGTCCGGCAAAGCCTTTTTTCTGATCTGTGTTTTTGCCATGCAGGATCAACCCTGCATAGAGTCCGACATCAACTGAACTTTTGCCTAGAAAATCATTCCTTGCACACAAAGATCACAAAAACATGAGTCTGTACAAATAATATACTTTAACACATAATAAACATAAATAACATATATTTAACCTTATTTAGATAAATATAATCCTAAATCTAGTGCATAAAATATGATAAGTCTGCGGCTTATCAAGGCGCTACACTTACCTTTTGCTAGTCCTCGAGCAAAATTAGATTAGAAAGGAACAAATACTTATGCACAAAACAGATAGACTTTAGAATGACAATTAGATAAATACTCTCATCTCTCTGACTCTATTTCACAAGTATCACTTAATCATCCTTATCCATCAAAACATACTAATGGGTATAAAAATAAAGAAGTTTCAAAACTGATCAAAAACTTTTGGGCTATTTTGTATAAAGGATTTTTTGTAATCTCTCTTTTTTCCAGTTTCCATCACTCAGCTCTATTTTTCAAGAGTGTCTGAATGCGGCCAAGACACTCATTGATGGTTTTTATATTCAGCCCTATTTTGCAAGGGTTTCTGAATCAACCATGATTTTTTCTGCATTGAAGAACGGGGAATTTAGGAGAAAAATAAAAGGAAAAACTCTCGTTTCTTGCTTTTATTCTGAGGTAGTTTATTACAACCTCAAAGAATATAACGCTCCTAACAACTACCGAAATCGCAGCGGAAATAACCAACCAAACAATAACTAAACGCTTTGGTGTTACAACGCCGTTAACCACCCACGTGGTTAACTAGGCAGAATAAATACAATGTATCGGTCTGATGATCAGACTCCCGAGCATAGAATCTAACTTCCATATATATAACATAGCCAACCATACCGAGTATTTAATTTACAACACACCTTCCAACCGTAAACCTCCACCAGTATTTTAGCAAGCGGTACCAAAATGTAATGCCTCGGGAGCACAGGCGCATCCCGGGCTCAACAACCAACATAGCCAAAAGTACATCAACGACCTAGGACCTAGAGCCACTCTGCTTCTTCGATCCTCATCCTGCAATAAAATATGGAGCCCCCGAGGGGGTCAGCAACCTTTGCTGGTATGGCTAACGCGCAGCCCATCGGCTACCGGGATACGCGCAACCAATTGTCATGATAACATGGCATTCATTTTAAAACATCCAACATATATATATATATATTTCATAGCATAACAAGGGAAATTGCATAGCATCATAACAATACATATCACCATAAAATCGGTCCCCACAAGGAACCTTCCACCATAGTTAGTATACCATGTGAGCCTAGAGATTTTTACCAATCCCATGTTAAGCTCGTTACCAACCTCGTTACCGTCCAGTTATATAGAACGGTTAACTTAAACCCAAGGTGTGTCGGATATAGTAATCCCAAGCACACCGAAATAACATACGTATGCCCCTATGGCCCGACGTGAGTCAGTAACTAGCTTTGGATAAGCTAAGGGAAGGTAGAAACCAAATTGGAATACCACCTATACATACACCAAGAGAGCCGAACCGGATATGATATCGACTCCCGTCCATCACACGCGTGGCCGGAACAACCGGACTCCTCACTCCCCCGATTAGCACTTGTTAGTGATCACACGATATTTTGTTAAGTCACATACAAGCAAACATTTAGGTCTTGTTAGACAACCAAGGGAAAGGAGTCACAACCTTACAACATCTTAATGTATAACAACTGTAAACTCTTTTCATGCCTTAGTCTTATAAGGTCGTAACACACAGAAAAGCAAACAACATCCAAGCCGGTGTAAACCGGTAGGCAACAGACTGCAAGAAAACCATACCTTGGTCCTTGCCTCGTTTCGTTTCCACCTTGAGAGAATCCTATACACATTAGTAACGTCGGTTAATTATTTATTTAACTTCACACTTACTAAGTATTAACATGATTGTATGACATGTTTTAATGTCTATCTTACCCTAGGTTACCTTCATTATACACCCTAGGGTTAACTACATAAGTCACATTCTTTTCTGTTTTTTTTTTTTACAAGTTTAGGTCCGACCGACCTTGCCGACCGGACTTGTCCAAGTCCGGTCGATTCCAGAACACATTTCCGTCAAAATTTTCTACTCCGACCGACCTTGTAAGTCCGGTCGCATGTTCGGTCTATTCCCGAGAGTTTCTTCCCTTTGAAAATTTAGCCCGACCGACTTGCCAAGTCCGGTCCTATGTCGGTCGTTCCAGTAACTCAATCCGTACACAAAAACAAGCCCGACCGACCTTGCAAGTCCGGTCCCCAAGGTCGGTCCATTCCAGAAGCCAATTCTCGCAGGGTAAACTGGGCTCGACCGAACTTGCAAGTCCGTCTGCCCCAAATCTTTGTTTTCCTTTTTACATTCAACTCCAAACTTCACCCCATATAACCTAGTACTCCCTAACCTCATTTGGGCACTTTAAACACACCTCAAGACATCCTTAAACACTCACAAAACTCTTTTTCTAATTCCTTAAACCTTTACCTAATCTTCACAAAATTCCTAACACTTACAATGTTTTCTCCTAGTTTTTCAAGTGGTGTTCATACCTATGATAACTACTATCCCAAAAGCTTCTCCTTATTTTAACATCATCTCCCAAGCATCATCTCTCACAACTAACTCCTTATATCTTCTTCAAATCTTTTTCAAGTTCACACTTCTCCTTATTTACCAAAGTTTGCCTAAGTCTTTACCTAAGTCCAAAATGACTTTGGTACATACTAAAATCTCAAGATCATGCCTAAGTCCTTATTACACTCTAGAGTACCTCCTAGTTCATCAAAATTCCTTTAAAACCTCATGAACTCCTTATTCATTTCCTAAATTTTCTAACTCACCAAACCTTATGTAAACACTTAGAACTTCTTGCTTCTTACCTAAATTTTGACATGGATTCCCCTAGAACATTACTAAGCCTAAACACTTTTTTCTCCATTAACACACAAGAACATCTAGAATCACCAAGAACACTCTCATACACAACTTCACCAAATTCACACTACATTACAATATAGTGCATAATTTAAATTGCATGGCACTTAGGCCCTTAAAATGCATGGCTCTTAGGCCCTTAAAGTGCATAACCCTTAAACACTGAATTTCCACAATATATATGCCTTTAACCTGCGATTACATACAACAAGACATATGTTCTTTTACTAGTCTCTTGAGAACACTTTACTAAGTCATTCACCATTTGCTCTTTAGGTAGTTTTAATAAGCATTTATAAGCTCATTTCTCTAAGGCATTAAACAACATTAGGTTAGTAGATTTACCTCTTTTCCAAAACACTTCCTTCTTGTTTCCTTACAAAACCGTATGGTATTTTGATTCCTTGTCAAGTTCTAAACAATATACAAACACCATAATGAGTATTCAAGCTATAGCTTCATCTCATTGTAAACCCTAATTTTACATTGTTTCAAAAACATTAATGTAGTTGTTTTACCTTGATCTTTGAAGAGAGTTTGAATATATAACAAGAGGGACTCCACCTAGTCCATGAAGAGTTGAAATGAAGCTAGAACAAAGTCACACAAAGAGCTATATCAATGTGTATTTTCGGTCAAGGTAAAACATGGAGGAAACATGATTTTTCTTTGAGATTCCTTACCTAGAAGCAAAGGAGAGTATAATATGTCAAAATACAAGCTCAAGCTCCTTCAATGGTGGAACACCTTGGCACCGAAATGGGGCTCTTGGAGTTTTGAGAAGATAGGAATGAAGAGCTTGATGAGAGGAAGAGATTGGTGGTCTTAGAATTTGATTTGGACAAGTGAGCTTGATTTAGCAAGGTCAAAGATGGAGTTTTCATGGTGGTAGTGGTATTACCGAGAGAGAACAGCAAGAAGAAGGAAGAAGAAGGTTGAGACCGTGGGAAATGAAGGAAAGAAATGAGAATGAGATAGAATTTGCTTTTAAGAGATATTTGTAGTAATAAAGTAAAAAGTAAGTTTAATTAGTTTTCTTTCTTACTTATTATATCAACTAGAGAGTGGTGAGTCACCACACTTAGAAAACCGGCCCCCTATATTATAATGAGGGTATTTTAGTCTTTGTTTGTCAATTTAATTACTTAATACAACATATGTTATAAACTAGCTTATAAAAATCACTATTCACCTAAACAAGGCACTTAGAAGTGAAATTTTTGATTTCCCATTAATATAGCCACCCAAATGTGATACTATATAGTACACATATATATTTAAGAGTAATGATGGACATTTAGCCACTCAAAACCCATTTACAAGACAATTTTTCAAAAATGTGCTTTAAGACTTCTTAAAGCACATTTTGTGTTTTAACTTGTTTTCAAGCTTGGTTTTCTTTGGTAATTGATTTAATATGTTCATTAGTATATATATAAGGTCTTGGTAAGTTCATTAGGTCTTACCCAAGCTTATTCCAAGCTTAGAGCACATTTTAGCTCTTATTGACTTTAAAGCACATTTTGTGTTTTCTTTTGTTTAAATCTGTTTACTAATGTTTCTAAGACTCTTTTTAGTCTTAATAATTCATGTTTTAATGTTTAACCAACATACCAAGGTTTGGGGTATTTCAATCTACCCCCCTTAAAAGAACTTTGTCCCCAAAGTTCATACTTCCCACATATCTTACTATTAGAACACGGGGAACACTTATAAAAACAATACTTCCAAACATCATTTCCAATACTACCATCATTCTTACACCACAACGGACTCAAGGTCCAAACCACATAATACCATTCAGACACAACGGTCTGTAACATAACATAGACAATGTATACATATACATGTCGTACACAACCATAACCGAAACGGCTCTACCCCCCTTAAAAGGGGTACGCCCCGTACCCTATACATATAAACACTAAGCAAACAATGACGGGTGCTTCGCCTTCATCTTTTCTTCCAGCTCCCAAGTGGCCTCCTCAACGTCCTGGTTAGACCAGAGGACCTTCACCAGTCTCACGGACTTATGGCGAGTGTCTCGAGTCTTAGTATCCAGAATCCGTACCGGAGTCTCCACTGATCGCATGGTCGGCTCTAAGTTAGCCTTTCCGGCTGAAGCACATGAGACGGATGAGACATATACTTCTTCAACTGGGACACATGAAATACATCATGTACCTTGCCCAGTCGGCGGGTAAATCAAGTCTATAAGCTACCGGGCCGATCCGCTCCGTCACAACATAACCCACATACTTCGGGCTCAACTTGCCCTTCTGGCCAAAACGAAATACTCCCTTCATGGGGGATACCCTAAAAATACCTGATCGCCTACGGCGAACTCCAGGTCACGTCTGCGCACATCAGCGTACGACTTCTGTCTATCCTGAGCTGCTTTCATGTTAGCCCGATCTGGCGAACTTCTGCCTGAACCTGTCAGATACTCTGGTCCTATAATGACCGTCTCACTCGACTCATCCCAGCATAATGGCGTGCGGCATGGTCTACCGTACAATGCCTGGAAGGGAGACATCTTGATCGAAGCATGGTAACTGTTGTTGTAACTAAACTCGATCAGATGTAACTTATCAATCCAGCTGGTCTGAAAGTCAAGTGCACATGCACGTAGCATATCCTCAAGTGTCTGGATGGTGCGCTCACTCTGACCATCTGTCTGTGGGTGAAACGCTGTGCTCAATTTCAGTTCAGTACCAGTGCCTCTCGTGTACTTCCAATATCTGGATAGGAATCTGGTATCTCTGTCGATACAATCGTTTTCGGAACCCCATGATGTCTTACTATCTCTCTGTCGAAGAGCTCTGCAAGCTTAGCCACTTTCCAGGTGTCCTTCATCGGTATGAATCGAGCCACCTTGGTCAGTCGGTCTACCACAACCCAAATCATATTCAGACCTCCCCTTGTAGGCGGAAGCCCTACCACGAAGTCCATAGATATGTCATGGAACTTCCACTCCGGCACTGGCATTGGCTGCACCATACCACCAGGCCGTCGGTGCTCAAACTTGACCTTCTGACAAGTGAGACACCTCAACACATAGTCATTCACATCCTTTTTCATTCCAGTCCACCAAAAATATCTTTTCATACCTTTATACATCTTTGAAGCTCCGGGGTGAATCGATGTCGTAGAACAATGGGATTCACTCAGTATGCGCTCCTTCAGCTCAGCGCTACTCCTCGGTATACACAACCGGCCATTAAGCCTAATCAGGTCATCATCGTGGAGTCTGAAGTCGTACTTCTGACCCTCGAATGTGCCATCAATAAGCTTCTGTCTAATCTCCACCATATACTGATCCGTCATCTGAGCACTCCGCACCTCTTCAACCAAGCCAGTATGAGAGACTAGCGAATGGAGAGAGTGTGCTCGGCGACTCAATGCGTCAGCTACCACGTTTGCCTTACCCTCCTTGTACTGTAAATTGATGTCATAATCATTTAAGAATTCAACCCACCTTCTTGCCTCATGTTCAACTCTTTCTGAGTGAACAAGTATTTCAAACTCTTGTGGTCGGAATAGATTGTCACGCTTACCCCATACAAATGATGTCGCCATATCTTCAGTGCGAAGACAATGGCCCCCAATTCTAAATCGTGGGTAGGGTAGTTCTCCTCATGCTTCTTCAGCTGTCGGGAGGCGTAAGCCACGACCTTCCCGTGTTGCATCAACACACAACCCATACCCCTGCCTGATGCGTCGCAATAGACCTCAAAACCATCTGGACCGTCTGGTAATGTCAGAACCGGTGCAGATGTCAGAGCATCCTTGAGACTCGTGAAAGCTCTCTCACAGTCGACTGTCCACTCGAATGGTGCATCCTTTTTCATCAAGGAAGTCATCGGCTTCGAGACACTGGAGAAGTCCTTCACAAACCTCCTATAATAACCTGCCAGACCGAGGAAGCTCCTGATGTCGGTAACTGTCTTCGGCCTAGGCCAGGTGCGCACTGCATCTATCTTTGCCGGATCAACAGCGATCCCGGCCTCAGAAATCACATGTCCAAGGAATGATACTTGGTTCAACCAAAATTCACACTTAGAAAATTTAGCATACAGCTGATTCTTTCTCAATGTCTGCAATACATCTCTCAGGTGGCTTTCATGCTCACCTCTCGATTTCGAATACACAAGTATGTCATCGATGAAGACTACCACTGATTTGTCCAACTGATCTTGGAACAAACGGTTCATTAAGTCCATGAACTTTGCTGGTGCATTTGACAAGCCAAACGGCATAACTGTGAACTCATAATGCCCATACCTAGTTCTGAATGCTGTCTTTTCGATATCACTGTCACGGATGGCAATCTGGTGGTATCCGGAACGTAGGTCTATCTTGGAGAATACTGATGCTCCCCTCAGCTGATCAAATAGATCGTCGATGCGTGGTAAGGGTAACGGTTCTTCACCGTAACAGCATTCAGCTCCCGATAATCAATACATAGGCGGAGGCTACCGTCCTTCTTCTTCACGAAGAGGACCGGCGCTCCCCATGGTGAAACACTAGGGCGGATAAAGCCCTTGTCGAGTAGGTCTCTCAGCTGCTCCTTGAGCTCTGTCATCTCTGCTGGAGCCATACGGTAAGGTGCTTCGCAATGGGTCCGGTGCCCGGAACTAGATCAATCTCAAACTCAACCTCTCGTGCTGGCGGCATGCCCGGCAGTTCCTTAGGAAATACGTCAGGAAACTCCGACACTACCGGCACATCTGGGCTAAACTCAGGGTCTCTCTCTATGTCCTGGACATAGCAGAGGTATACATCATTTCCTCGTCGCAACTCACGATACATGGCCATGGCGGTGATGATCTGTGTCGAAGGCTCCCTGGGCCTCTGGCGGTATGATATAGTAACCCCAGATGGACTCCTAAGAAGCAGTCGATGCTCGGCACATAGGATTCTACCCTTGTACCGCTCCAACCAGTTCATCCCGACAATCACATCAAAACCTAGTCCGTCGAACTCTATCAAGTCGATCGGAAACTCCTCATCCATGATTCGAACAACAGCATCTCGGTAGTAGCGGGTACACCTGATCCGCTCTTTCGACGGGAGAGTGACCACGAAGTCTGGCATCTCTTCACCGTCTAACCCCAGCCTCTTCGCAAATGATAGCGAAATGAATGTGTGTGAGGCTCCAGAGTCGAACAAGATCGATGCATCCACGCCATTCACTGGAAAGGTACCGGTGAGGATTGTGCCGCTCTTGCCGGCTTCTGCCTTATTGCAGACACTCAGTATACCTCCCGTTCCGAGTGCACAGCCTAATTCATTGGCAAACTCATAAGTATACGGTAGTAACAACACGTTGATACACTCCAAAACAACATTCCTTTATTCATTAACACAGTCTTTACACCATAAGTTGGTTACATTGTAGACATGGCTAGATATAGCTCCTTTGTCAAACCACTGGCTTAATACATTACATGATTACACAAGGCTCAAAACTGCCTGAAAGTCAAATTCAAACGTCCGGGTTTCAGATGTGTGGCATTTACCACTGTCGATGGTGCGGTATTCAATTTGATCTTCTTGATACCGTGGTATAACATCCTTGATTGTCCTCCCATGATTAATACATCACCTGATTTCAACACTAGCTTCTTTGCGAGATCACCACGCTTCTGCTCGCCGTACATAAACACAGCGGTATCACCAATGGACCAAGACACCACGGGTACTCCCTTACTTAGAGACTCGGGTGACTCGTCCTTATCTTGGTGTAACCCTAACCGTCCACCTTTCTGGTAGAAGTTCACAATGCATAAGTCTGCTTCCACGTTCGGAATCGGTTCCGATTCAAGTTGCTGAGCAATTCCCACGGTGTGGTTAACAACCGCAAGGAACTCCTCAGGTATGCCTGGTACAGTTGCTCCGTCTTCAGCTCGTACATCCTGATATGACTTGGTGTAGGGATTCCAGTCCTTACCCATGCACATCATCTTCAGCTTCATCTTCGAACCGCTCGGGTATTCGGGTGTGTAGAAACCTCCTGGTGCTGCTCCAAGTTCGTTGCAACGTCTGATGATGTGGATTTGTGCTTCCGGTGTCAGGTATCCATTTAAGAGTATCATACCTGGTTGGATAACCTGACATTGCTCCAGTGGGAATTCGGTGATGCTGATGGTGGTCTCTTCGGGTTTGGTGTCGGGATTGGATAACAGATATTGAAGGTTCCTAAGTTTCAAATTGCCTAACTTTAGGTGTTTTCCACATTATATTCTAACTCTTTACTTATATGTTTATACCCTTAGACTTGCTAACACTCATGCATGAAATGCGGTAAGCAATCACTTTTTCATTTAACAGTTTAGGCGGTACCTGGTCTCGAAGAGGATCCTGGTGCCTCAGACCGGTCCACCACATTCAGGGCGGCCTTGCCGGACCCCGTACCCTTCCCCTTCTGGGATTCAGTGTACTTCTTGTCAGAAGTCTGCTGATATCGCCTTCGGGCCTTCAGTGGTCGTGGTAGTATTACCCTTCCACTGCCCCTTTGGCTTGTAGTTCCTGCTGTTGGGGTTCGTCCAACACTCAAATTCACGGTGCCCCATCTTCTGGCAGTGACGACACCTCACATCATTCCCCTTGCAGTCTTTGCCGGGGTGGTCTCCATTGCACCACTTACAGTAAAAGTGGCGCTCCGGTCCAGAACCCGCTAGCTGCTATAACAACACACACATCAATACTCACTTCCCATCTTCAACATACACCTCAACTAGATACACATGGTTAAGTAATTACCCTTAGGCGGGTAGGAGCGTAGAGGCTTCGCCGCATACGCGTACGTGAGCTTCAGTGGCTCATCAGCTGTGGTGGTCTGGGCTTGGCCCTTGTCACCCTGGTACTGACCCTTCTGGGGCTGAGGGTAGGGTTTCTTTTTCTTTCCTCCCCCATACCCTTGCTGACTCTGGCCCTCGTTGGTGGCCTTGCGCTTGTGCGCATTCTCCTCGTCCCTCAGACGGACGGTAATTTCAACCTTAGCAGCGGCATGATAGCACTCCTGAATTTAGGATGTCAGTCATGCCCCGCAAAAACAACTTACCAACTCACATTAACATTCACTCAAGGTATAGATTGATTCACAACAAAGTACTCCAATTACCTGCAAGGTAGTATACTCAGCTGGCCCCATCCCATAGCGGAGACGGTGGCTAAGTCCATTGTAGAACCGGTTCACCAACACTCGGTTCGAATACCCAAGGTCTGGTAACAGGTGGATAAGGCCGGTGAATGCGGTGTAGTAGTCATCAACCGACATCTTATCCCCCTGCCTCAGACTATCCAGCTCGAGGCGCTTGGCCTCCTGCACATGTACAGGGTAGTACTTGGCTCGCAGTAGAGCCGTGTACTCCCTCCAACCAAACTCAGGATCAGCCATCCTGTCCTCCTTCACCAACTTCCACCAACTCTGTGCCGTACCCTTCAAGTAGTAAGCGGCAAGACGGACCTTAGCTTCAGCAGGCACTGCCAAGGTCTCGTAGGCGGTCTCCAGTTCGGAGATGTACGCCTCCAGTTTCGAGGATCAGTCTCCCCATTGAATGATGGCGGTCTCAATCAGCCAACGCCTTGACCCAATTGGTCTCTCGTGGCGGTGGTGGTGGTGGCTGAACTCCGGGCTGTTGCCCTTGCTGTATAGCAGCAACCAGATCGGGTACCAACTGGGCTACGGCGGCTGCAACTGCCTCAGCCATAGTCTGTGCCGTAGTATCATCGCCCTGGTCACCCAAATCTCCAGTACCGCGCCCGCGGCCTCTACCTCGTGGTCTACCTGCCATCTGAATTCATATGAACATTTCATTAGCATTATGCTTGCACACTTATCGGTCCAATGGTTATAGCATCTTCCCGACAACCAGGTAATTCCACACTTAGTTAGTGGTTAACCTTTCCAGATCTGTTCACTTAGGTATCTGTAGCTAGGTTTCCTAACTCGGTATATCCCTAAGCTCGGTATTCTAGTCATCAGAGCGATACTTCGCTCTGATACCACTTTTTGTAACACCCCTACAACGCTCCTAACAACTACCGAAATCGCAGCGGAAATAACCAACCAAACAATAACTAAACGCTTTGGTGTTACAACGCCGTTAACCACCCACGTGGTTAACTAGGCAGAATAAATACAATGTATCGGTCTGATGATCAGACTCCCGAGCATAGAATCTAACATCCATATATAAACATAGCCAACCATACCGAGTATTTAATTTACAACACACCTACCAACCGTAAACCTCCACCAGTATTTAACAAACGGTACCAAAATGTAATGCCTCGGGAGCACAGGCGCATCCCGGGCTCAACAACCAACATAGCCAAAAGTACATCAACGACCTAGGACCTAGAGCCACTCTGCTTCTTCGATCCTCATCCTGCAATAAAATATGGAGAGCCCCCGAGGGGTCAGCAACCTTTGCTGGTATGGCTAACGCGCAGCCCATCGGCTACCGGGATACGCGCAACCAATTGTCATAATAACATGGCATTCATTTTAAAACATCCAACATATATATATATATATATATACCATAGCATAGCAAGAGAAATTGCATAGCATCATAACAATACATACACCATAAAATCGGTCCCCACAAGGAACCTTCCACCATAGTTAGTATACCATGTGAGCCTAGAGATTTTTACCAATCCCATGTTAAGCTCGTTACCAACCTCGTTACCGTCCAGTTATATAGAACGGTTAACTTAAACCCAAGGTGTGTCGGATATAGTAATCCCAAGCACACCGAAATAACATACGTATGCCCCTATGGCCCGACGTGAGTCAGTAACTAGCTTTGGATAAGCTAAGGGAAGGTAGAAACCAAATTGGAATACCACCTATACATACACCAAGAGAGCCGAACCGGATATGATATCGACTCCCGTCCATCACACACGTGGCCGGAACAACCGGACTCCTCACTCCCCCGATTAGCACTTGTTAGTGATCACACGATATTTTGTTAAGTCACATACAAGCAAATTTAGGTCTTGTTAGACAACCAAGGGAAAGGAGTCACAACCTTACAACATCTTAATGTATAACAACTGTAAACTCTTTTCATGCCTTAATCTTATAAGGTCGTAACACACAGAAAAGCAAACAACATCCAAGCCGGTGTAAACCGGTAGGCAACAGACTGCAAGAAAACCATACCTTGGTCCTTGCCTCGTTTCGTTTCCACCTTGAGAGAATCCTATACACATTAGTAACGTCGGTTAATTATTTATTTAACTTCACACTTACTAAGTATTTAACATGATTGTATGACATGTTTTAATGTCTATCTTACCCTAGGTTACCTTCATTATACACCCTAGGGTTAACTACATAAGTCACATTCTTTTCTGTTTTTTTTTTTTACAAGTTTAGGTCCGACCGACCTTGCCGACCGGACTTGTCCAAGTCCGGTCGATTCCAGAACACATTTCCGTCAAAATTTTCTACTCCGACCGACCTTGTAAGTCCGGTCGCATGTTCGGTTATTCCCGAGAGTTTCTTCCCTTTGAAAATTTAGCCCGACCGACTTGCCAAGTCCGGTCCTATGTTCGGTCGGTTCCAGTAACTCAATCCGTACACAAAATACAAGCCCGACCGACCTTGCAAGTCCGGTCCCCAAGGTCGGTCCATTCCAGAAGCCAATTCTCGCAGGGTAAACTGGGCTCAACCGAACTTGCAAGTCCGGTCGCAAGTCCGGTCTGCCCCAAATCTTTGTTTTCCTTTTTACATTCAACTCCAAACTTCACCCCATATAACCTAGTACTCCCTAACCTTATTTGGGCACTTTAAACACACCTCAAGACATCCTTAAACACTCACAAAACTCTTTTTTCTAATTCCTTAAACCTTTACCTAAATCTTCACAAAATTCCTAACACTTCCAATGTTTTCTCCTAGTTTTTCAAGTGGTGTCTCATACCTATGATAACTACTATCCCAAAAGCTTCCTCCTTATTTTAACATCATCTCCCAAGCATCATCTCTCACAACTAACTCCTTATATCTTTACTTCAAATCCTTTTTCAAGTTCACACTTCCTCCTTAATTTACCAAAGTTTGCCTAAGTCTTTACCTAAGTCCAAAATGACTTTGGTACATACTAAAATCTCAAGATCATGCCTAAGTCCTTATTACACTCTAGAGTACTTCCTAGTTCATCAAAATTCCTTTAAAACCTCATGAACTCCTTATTCATTTCCTAAATTTTTCTAACTCACCAAACCTTATGTAAACACTTAGAACTTCTTGCTTCTTACCTAAATTTTGACATGGATTCCCCTAGAACATTACTAAGCCTAAACACTTGTTTTCTCCATTAATCACACAAGAACATCTAGAATCACCAAGAACACTCTCATACACAACTTCACCAAATTCACACTACATTACAATATAGTGCATAATTTAAATTGCATGGCACTTAGGCCCTTAAAATGCATGGCTCTTAGGCCCTTAAAGTGCATAACCCTTAAACACTGAATTTCCACAATATATATGCCTTTAACCTGCGATTACATACAACAAGACATATGTTCTTTTACTAGTCTCTTGAGAACACTTTACTAAGTCATTCACCATTTGCTCTTTAGGTAGTTTTAATAAGCATTTATAAGCTCATTCCTCCTAAGGCATTAAACAACATTAGGTTAGTAGATTTACCTCTTTTTCCAAAACACCTCCTTCTTGTTTCCTTACAAAACCGTATGGTATTTTGATTCCTTGTCAAGTTCTAAACAATATACAAACACCATAATGAGTATCCAAGCTATAAGCTTCATCTCATTGTAAACCCTAATTTTACAGTGTTTCAAAAACATTAATGTAGTTGTTTTACCTTGATCTTTGAAGAGAGTTTGAATATATAACAAGAGAGGACTCCACCTAGTCCATGAAGAGTTGAAATGAAGCTAGAACAAAGTCACACAAAGAGCTATATCAATGTGTATTTTCGGTCAAGGTAAAAACATGGAGGAAACATGATTTTTCTTTGAGATTCCTTACCTAGAAGCAAAGGAGAGTGATAATATGTCAAAATACAAGCTCAAGCTCCTTCAATGGTGGAACACCTTGGCACCGAAATGGGGCTCTTGGAGTTTTGAGAAGATAGGAGTGAAGAGCTTGATGAGAGGAAGAGATTGGTGGTCTTAGAATTTGATTTGGACAAGTGAGCTTGATTTAGCAAGTGGTCAAAGATGGAGTTTTCATGGTGGTAGTGGTATTACCGAGAGAGAACAGCAAGAAGAAAGGAAGAAGAAGGTTGAGACCGTGGGAAATGAAGGAAAGAAATGAGAATGAAGATAGAATTTGCTTTTAAGAGATATTTGTAGTAATAAAGTAAAAAGTAAGTTTAATTAGTTTTCTTTCCTTACTTATTATATCAACTAGAGAGTGGTGAGTCACCACACTTAGAAAACCGGCCCCCTATATTATAATGAGGGTATTTTAGTCTTTGTTTGTCAATTTAATTACTTAATACAACATATGCTATAAACTAGCTTATAAAAATCACTATTCACCTAAACAAGGCACTTAGAAGTGAAATTTTTGATTTCCCATTAATATGGCCACCCAAATGTGATACTATATAGTACACATATATATTTAAGAGTAATGATGGGCATTTAGCCACTCAAAACCCATTTACAAGACAATTTTTCAAAAATGTGCTTTAAGACTTCTTAAAGCACATTTTGTGTTTTAACTTGTTTTCAAGCTTGGTTTTCTTTGGTAATTGATTTAATATGTTCATTAGTATATATATAAGGTCTTGGTAAGTTCATTAGGTCTTACCCAAGCTTATTCCAAGCTTAGAGCACATTTTAGCTCTTATTGACTTTAAAGCACATTTTGTGTTTTCTTTTGTTTAAATCTGTTTACTAATGTTTCTAAGGCTCTTTTTAGTCTTAATAATTCATGTTTTAATGTTTAACCATCATACCAAGGTTTGGGGTATTTCACATTAGAAAGCTTACCTCTTGAGAGAACAAGCATTTAGTCATTCCTAATCTTATCTCAATCAAAAACATGCAAAAAGGTTAGTAAAACATTGATTAAATGCACAACTTATGCATATTATTATAACTTATTTTTTAAGGGGGGTCTGCAGACAGGAAAATGAGAGTGGTTGGAACTGACGTATTTAAAACAAATGAAAAAGAAATTAAAACTCAAAATACCTTACGGGCTGCAAACAAAATCTCGGTCGCAGTAGTATAGTAAAGTGGAGGCGACCGGATATCGAACCGTGGGACTAAAGGGGAATTATCTAATTCCTAAGCGGTGTCATAAAAAGGGGGGATTAATTGACTTGTTTTTATAAATCAAAAGGAAAGATAAGATAAACTGAGTAAAAGGTAAATTAAACGGGACTCTGGGTTCAGGTTTATATAGTCTGCTCTTTTATGCTATGTCTACCGGTTTTATTATAATAGTTTGGCGAAATTCCTGTTATTATCTTGAGGACTAAATCATAGGCTCAAAAGAACTCGTTTACCAGAAAATGCTCGGTCTAATCCAGATTCGAGCAAAACACATGTAAACGGATTAAGTGTGAGGAATAATATTTTGCATCTGAAATTACTAACTTATTTTATCAAAATAAGTTTTCCACAGATTTATCGATTAATTAACCTGTCTATTTATCACTGATCTGATCAAAATAGACTTTGTAAAGCATTTTAATACATTCATGAAATTTATTAA
Source organism: Limonium bicolor (assembly GCA_023374045.1). Classification (NCBI taxonomy): domain Eukaryota; kingdom Viridiplantae; phylum Streptophyta; class Magnoliopsida; order Caryophyllales; family Plumbaginaceae; genus Limonium; species Limonium bicolor. The sequence continues at coordinate 179,560,529 of CM041782.1, read as the reverse complement.
AAAGGCGAGAGATAAGCTTTAATCGTAACAAACTGTATTTAATTAAACCGGTAAAAATATAGATTACATAATTAAACAAACTATAATTACACCTTCACCCGGAGTAAATCCTCTTAGCCTGACATATTAACTGGTAATATGTTGGTCAGAGGTTGGACAGAATAATAACACAATGGTTTTTGTGGATGAAAATGGAGTGAGATGGTGATTTTGTGGAGGAAAATTGACATGGTTTTTGGGGTGGAATGAGATATGAATTAATAGAGGGTTATAGGTGTATTTATAGTGAAAATGAGGTAAAAAGAGAGGGTATGTCGGTGTGTGAAAAGATAAAATATATTTATCTTTTCACACAATGTCGATGCAGCCCTGTATGCTATCAAATTTGACATGTCCGAACCAGTGTCCGGACCAGCTGGTTCGGACATGTCGACGCTGTGTGAAAAATGCTTCGTCGACATGTGTCCGGACTTGCGTCCGGACCTATAGGATCGGACAGGTGTTGCGTCCGGATCTGCATGTCCGGACACAGGTCCGGACGTGTGTATTTTTTTCTGCTTTCTTTGCAAACTTACTTCGTTTGAGCTCCGATTTGATCCCTGTTTGTTGCGTTGCGAAGCTTGTGAAGTGTACTATGTGATTATAAGACTTTTTCTGCATTTCATACATAAAATATATCAGTTCATATCAAAACATAAATCCAAGAAAATTCACATAGCAAGTGGGAAACATTGCCTAAAGTGCTGCAAGTTATAAGGTCTTTAAACCCTAAAAGTCTATATATTTCACACTTATCAAATTCCCCATACTTAAATATAAAATAACCAAACAGGGAGAGCACATAAAAGATTACTACAAAACTTCTAGATTAAAGGGTACTAGAAACTTCCTTTTTTTTTTAGTTTTTGAAAAGAACCTTAAAATCATACAAACAACTATTAAGAAGGAAAAGTAGAACCATAAGAATCCAGTTCTTAACCTTGAGCCAATCCACTATTTTCTTTCACATTTCCTGAAACGACAAGGGGCATGAAGTAAAATCATATTCCATTATACCTTTCAATGCCACGTACTCATGATCCATAAATAAGAAGTTTTCATCATTTAAGTATATAATGCAAAGATACTTCGATTGAAGTTTAATTTCCTTTCACCTCAGACTTTTCTCTCCACCCTTGTAGCGGTTTTGGGTCAACTATCCCAGATATAAAATACCTTAGGTAGCTAGGTGATAAAGCACCCCAAAGAACTTAATAACCGAGTGGACGAGGCCTGCTTAGGTTTAGAATATGCCTGTTTGGATCAAAGGAGTACCTTGCCTTGTTCTTTTTCCACCTTTACATTCCAATTCAAATCCAGGCTCAAAGTTAAAAATAGGGCTCGAATAATAATTATTCTTAAACTTTAAGCAATTTCTAATCAGAATAAATTTTAAAATGGTTGAAAATTTTTAGTACCCCATAATGTTTATAGGTTTGCAATATTTCCTCTATGGCTCCCTTTTTGACTATTTATAACTTAACAAATCTAAACAAATTGTCAAAAGAGAACTTAAGAACAAGCTACGAGGGTACGAGTACTCCCCCATACTTAAGCTCTAGCAATGCCCTCATTGCGTAGAAAGAATTAAATTAACAGGGCATGCAATCTGATGAAGGAAATTACACAAAACCAAACAAAAGGGAATATGAAATATCAGAAGAGAAATAGTGTACTCCCCAGAGTTCGCAGAGTGTGCAGAGCTCCCCCACACTTGAGTGCAGCTGTAGAATTACATGAAATGTACTTGTAAAGAATATTCTACACAGCCAGAAGAACTCAAGTAAAACCCACATTTTATTATAACATATAAAAGGGAAATATAGTACAAAAGAGAAAACAAAATAAAAGGAAAGGCAAAGTATAGATAGTGGGTTGCCTCCCACCAAGCCGCCCAGGTTTAACGTCTCTAGCTAGACGCATGTTCTTCATTATCCCGGATCAAAAATGAAAGTTGACAATGGTAGTACCGGGAATAGGATATTGGCAACAAGTAGGATCGAACCACCTGGATCAAAACAAAGTATTACTGCAGCAATTAAATTAGGAAAATACAAACTCCACAAAACCTGATTTTGAAGGAGGTGTTTGCTGTAAGAAATCTCTAATAGAGAACCGAGTGATGGTTGGTTTTCTTCCTTAAACTAGAGAATGTAAACATTCTCCTCCTGTTGTTGAACCGGATGGAGGCAAGGTGGTAGTGGTGTTCCTCGCTCAGAGTCGAGGATGTAAATTTCCTCCCCTTGGATCGAAAATGAAGGTGGAAGTGGGCGTCAATGGGTGGGTTGGGTGGGAATTATTTTTCTTTGGAGAAGAGCCCAAATTTTTTAGTGGATAACCCTTGGTGCGAGGATCATCTAGTTGTGGAGACGCCTCTTCAATTTTAAGGATGAAGACATCCTTAACTGCGTTGAACGGTGCAGGGAGAACTTCGGGGCCAATTGTATCTTCAAATTCTGATCCTGGATCAAATGGGAAGGTGGCCTTCTCACTTAGCGATTTGACTTC